>JARJCM010000001.1:1200000-1821533 GCA_029233265.1 Mycena alexandri | reverse complement strand
TTTCAACTGGGCAAAATCAAGGGCAAGAAAATCATGAAAAAATTCCTCATTCATGCAAATCACTTCCTTTTCCATTTATTCACCTCCAACGCAATGCACACCACATATCAATGTCCCTCCGGTCCTTACTACGAAATGTTCGTCTAGGGATCCGAACCCAAGAGGGGGATACTATTATATCCGTGCAACTCACCATCGGGAAATCATTCCGGAACAGTCGCTAACCTCTCAGGCGATTCCGGGAGCTCCGGGTTTCCGGAGTCCCCGGAATCCCCGGAGACGCGTTATCAAGGCAATGCAGCTTATCTGAATGGTTCCTCGTATATCCTGTGCGTACCATATGGTCTCTACTTCCTTCCACATGCTTTACATCTTCCATTCTCACACTTCCTTGTTCTTCAACAACATGAGGTGATCCCGTTAGGAATCTCCACATGGATTTCATATAACTCCTTATGTTCAGATTACAAGTACTGTACTATATAAACACCTAGACTACACTCCTGTTCTTCAGTTTAATAATTAAGTTGCTTCTGCGCTCTGTAGTTGCTTCTGGGTTTTACACTCCGGTCTCCCCGTAACCGGAATCCTCCCCTCACTCTCCTCCTCACTCCGGTGGCTTGGATAGTACACTCGCCCTATTGTCCTGTGGCGTTGTGTTACTCCGGTCGACCATCTTCCCCCCTCGGTGTCATCGTTGTGTCCGGTAGCCAACCGGAATACCTCGGTCGCCGTAATCCCTCGTTCACCATCGACCGGCCATATCCTCCCCTTCCCCGGACCCGGATATAACATTCGCAACATCAACCTCCGGATGGACGGTGATGGCGGGGTCATAGCCTTTGTTGGCGAAAAACGGAGAGATGCCGGTAGAAGCGTTCAGAGCGTTGTTGAGAGCAAACTCGCATAGCGGAAGGAGCTTGTCCCAGTCGTCCTGCTGATAGGAGCAGAAGATCTGAATGTACTGCTCCACCGTCTGGTTCATCTGCTCGGTTTGTCCGTCGGCCGAGGGGTGATAACCGGATGTGTAGTGCATCTTCATGTTGAGTAATTCGCCAAGCGAACGGAAGAAAGCGGAGATGAACTCCTTGCCCCGATCGCACGTAACATGCGACGGAACTCCGTGTTTAGAGAAAACATGGATAAGGAAAAGTTGGGCGAGTTGGACCGAGGTGATATAGATATCGCAGGGAATGAGAATAACCTGTTTTGACGCACGGTCCACGATGACCAAGATGGCATCGTATTCGCCGGAGAGCGGAAGTTGCTCGATGAAGTCCATGGAGATTGAGTCCCACGGACGGAGCGGTACTGGAAGAGGTTTGAGAAGTCCGTACGGTCGGTGTCGCGGAGCCTTGTTCCGTTTGCATAGGATACACGAACGACAGTAGTCCCGAACGAATGTTCGGAGCTCCGGCCAAGTGTACTCGCGCCGGACGAGCGCAAGGGTTCTGTTCTGTCCGAAGTGACCGGCCAGGACATGGTCGTGCAGGTACTGCAGGACACGCACGCGGAGCTGGTCCGGAGCGTCGCCTGGTACTGCAGGAACCCAGATGCGAGTGTCGTAGCGGAGCATACCGGAGTCGTCGAGTGTCCAGCGTGAGGGCTCCGGAGAGGTAGCGGAGTCGAGGCCAGCCGCTCCGATGGGATCAAGAGGTACGTTGGTCTTGATATCGGAGTGAAGTTGGTCAACGTCCATGACAACCGATGCTCGAAGGACAATTTCTTCCAGGAATGTCGCTCGGAGTGACGCTCCAAGTTGATCTTGGGTGAAAATGGGGCGAAAATTGTGAGGATTTAATTGCGTATAACGCGTATCCCCCTCTTTTGGGTAGACGTCCCATCGTCTAGTTAAAGCGTCAGGTTTCCCTCCGAGTCGACCCGGTCTAAACCGGATCACCATATTGAAATGGCAGAGGTACTCCGACCACCGGACTTGGCGCCGAGTAAGAACTTTCGTCGTCGCGAAGTATTCCAGGTTTTTGTGGTCGGTGACAACGTCAACGGGGAGGTCCGGGCCTTCGAGGTAGTGCCGCCACTGCGTGAAGGCGTCGAAGATGGCCAGGAGCTCTTTATCGTGAGTGTCGTAGTTGAGTTCCGCGCCTCCGAGGGTCCGTGACCGGAACGAGACGGGGTGAATTTCTCCGTCGTCTCCGGTGATGGACAGGATAGAGGCGATGGCGTAGTCGGAAGCGTCGGTTTCGACAGTGATTTGTCGACCCGGAATCCAGTGCGACAGCACCGGAGCTTCCATAAACTTTGCCTTGAGGGTTTCGAACGCGGTCTGACAGGCGTCGGACCACTCCCAACGGGAGCTGGCCCGAGTTAGCCGCGTGAGAGGTATCGTGATGTCGGAGTAATAGGGGATGAAACGCCGATAGAAGTTACAGAACCCGAGGAAAGACTGCACGTCTTTAACCTTCCGAGGTACCGGCCAGTCGACGACGGCCGATATCTTGTCCGGGGACATCCGAAACCCGTCGGGGGAGAGGATGTAACCGAGATATTCGCAGGTTGTGACTCCGAACTCGCATTTCGGAAGTTTACAGAACAAACCGTGCTTCCGCAGGCGGCGGAGCACTTCGCGGACATGGTTTCCGTGATCGGCGGGATCGTCGGAGTAAATGAGGATGTCGTCCAAATATACGATGACGGTCACGTCGAGTAAATCAGCGAAGACCGAGTTCAAGAAGCGCTGGAACGCCGCCGGAGCGTTTGCAAGGCCTTCCGGAACGACTTTGAAGTCGTAGGAGCCGTAGCGGGTGCGAAAAGCCGTCTTCCACTCGTCGCCCGGAGCGATGCGGAGCAGATGGTAGGCATGTCGGAGGTCGAGCTTTGTATAAATTCTAGCCCTACCGGGAGCGTCGAGGAGGTCCGAGATGAGGGGAAGCGGATATCGATCTTTCTTGGTGATCTTGTTCAACCCCCGATAGTCGACGCAAAGCCGGAGACTGCCGTCCTTCTTCTTGGCGAACAATATCGGAGCTCCGTGACTCGACGTAGAAGGGTATATGAACCCCGCTTTAAGGTTTTCGTCGAGGAAGTTTCGGAGCGCCGATAACTCCTTTTCGGACAAGGAGTAGACGTGGCCAATAGGAGGAACCTCTCCGTCGAGGATTTCGATTTTGAGGTCGTATTCTCGGTGAGGGGGAAGCTGGTATGCGTCCCTCTCCGAGAAGACGTCAGCGAAGTCGTGGTACTGAGCGGGCAATCCAGAAAGGTCCGGATCGGAGGCGGAAGCGCCGCGCGCCTGAGCCTCATCGGACGGAGTGGTACGGAGAGTATATTGACACGTATCCTTGTCCTTGATGAGGACCCGATATGCCGCTGCAGACACCAGTGATATGGGCGGAGGTTTAAGGAAGGGACGAGGCTCTGAGGCCTCAGAGGTGCTCCGTCGAGGTCCGTTGGTTTTCGGAGCTCGAGCGGGGTGTTCCATAGAAGGACCTGGATTGGGAACATCCATCGGAGGACCTAGATTGCCCATAGAAGGACCTCGGACCGGCGATTTCGACCCGATCGGTGTAGACGGAACGGAGGGATAAACCGCAGCCGGAACCGTCTTGTCCGTAACCGGAGCTACCGAAACAGAATCTGGAGTTGTATCCAGAGATGTCGACGGGGATCCAACCTCGGAGACAGTGGGACGGAATGAGATATTGGCGTCGGACCAGTTAATCAACGGATTAAAGCGGTAGAGCCAATTGTATCCCAGAACCATGTCGCAAGGCGGATCAAGACGGGTGACGAAAAAGTCCTGTTGATGGACTGTGCCGGAAGGAAACCGGATGAGTAGCCGAAGCTTCCGGGTGATGATGGATGATGATCCGTCGAGGTATCGGAGTCTTACGGGGGGAACCGAGTACGGAACAAAACCATTGGATTCTACTATTTTAGTTGATATAAAACAGTGAGAAGATCCGGAATCGATAAGAGTACGTAACACGGAGTTGAATCCCACAGCGAGACTTGATACAACCGACGGAGGAATGGTTGAACATTCGTCCGGAACGGTGATAGATGATGATGAATTGATGACGGAGGGTGATAGATCGACGTAAAGGGCATTAGGTGAAAGAGCGGACACGTTGAGACGAACCTCAGGGAGATCCCCGGAGTCAACACAACTCGGATAGGGATCGGAGGTATGATCCGAGTTGCTGTCTAATTTTTTGACTACTCGGGGGATTCCTGAGGAGCGGAAGAAGACTCCGCGCGCGCAGCGCGCCCGGAGGGGGCGTTGGCGCGTTTCTTGCAGTCCTCCGCTTTGTGTCCCGAACCTCCACAGTACATGCAGAGGTTGTTGCGGCGCCGACGCTCACGCTCCGCCTCCTTGATATGTCCGTCGGGGGTAAGGTTCTCGACGTAGGCCGGAGTCTTAGGTTTAGACCCCGAAGCCTTGCCGCCTTTCCCGTTGGCGTTCCCCGCTCCGGCGCGTTGATTACCGGAGTTCTGAGGAGGAGGGTTCGTGTTATTGCCGCCAGAAGGTTTGGAGGGCTGACCGCCCTTCTTGTCCTTCTGTTTGCCCGACGATTTCCCGGAACGATCACCGGAGCGGTCTCCGGAGTCCCCTGAGGGACCGGAGCCAGGTCCGCGGCCGGGATCGCGTTCCCGCTGACGCGCCTTCTCGGCCTCGCGCTTGTGGTAGCGGCTGTCGATGAGCCGGGCCACCTGCTTGACACCGGACAAGGTGTTCAAGTAAGCGTGATGCATCATTTCGTTTTTGATGCGGTCCGGAAGTCCTTCGTAGAAGGCGTGTCGCAGCGCGGAGTCTCCCCATGTGGTTAAGGAAGCAAGAGTGTCGAATGCCAAGACGTAGGTCGCGATCCGATCGCCGTGTTTCATGCGGCAAGTGCGGATGCGATCCTCCGCATCTCCAACCGGATCGTGTGGTCCGAAATTGAGCGTAAGCTCGCTGATGAACACCGGGAAGTTCCCGTCCCAGGCTGGAATGGCCGTGGGGTCATACATATTCAGAGCAAACCACTGCTGAGCGAGGCCGCGGAGATACGAGATCATGTAAAGGATCTTGTCATCGTCCTCCGGGAAGTCCTGGGAGCGCTCGGCGAAGTGGAGATAACACTGGGTGAGGAAGGGATGGAGTTTAGCGGGGTCCGTGCCGTCGAACGTATCCGGGTTCCGGAGGTTCGACTTGCTCGACCGAGGTGCCGTGGTCTGATTGTTGTACCGATCCAAGGTAGTGGCGAATTTGGTGAGAGTGTTGATGAGGATACGTTCTCCTCTGCTCTCATTATCGGGGGCAGCTGGCCCCGGAGGGACGGCTGGCCCGGGAGGAACTACAGGCCCCAGAGGGGGGCCTCCACCTCCACCACCACCGCCACCTCCTCCGCCTCCGCCTCCGCCTGCTCCGCCACCCCCGCCTCCTCCTCCGCGACGTCCACGGTCAGGACTGCCACCAGAGCGTCGAGGCGGAGGAGTAGGGGCGCGACTTTCGTCGCCGTCACTACCCGGCCCGCTTCCACCTCCGTTGCCTCCTGGCGGAGCGGAGTGAGAGCGGCTTCGAGATTCTCGATGCTCCGAATGTTCAGAGCGAACGGACGGAGCCACCTCCGGTATGTTGGGAAGTGGGGTCCGAGTTAGGACTGGGAATGTGCCTCCGATGGGTCCAGAGTCGGGACCGGCAGTGTCGGAGTCAAACTGGGGGCCCGGAATGGGAGACCCAGTGTCTAGGATGTGTCCGGGAGTGTGGCGAGATGGGTAGGGTGAACGGGGATAAACGACGGGGTTCTCCGGAGTCTGAGGCTGAGAGACCAGGCCCGGAGCATTAAGCGGAGAAACCATAGGGCGGATAGCAGAGGGCCGACGCATAGTGATATTCGGCGGGAGAGGAGTGGAACGGTATGGACCAGGAGCAAAAGACTGGGCATAGGAGCCAGCCATAGCCTGTTGCGGTGAGGGGAGCGTAACTATGTTGCCATAGAGTCGGGATTTACGTCGATTTGGATCACTACCTTCGGGATGCTGTTCTCCCGAAGGGTTGTTGAGGTCGCCATAGTGAGACATGAGATCCAAGAGGTAGGTGAGATTTATTATACTGTTATATCCGAGCTACGGATAAGAGGGCCGACCGACCGGTCGGACGGAGTTCCGAGATACCGGAGAGCGGAGTCGGAACGGAGCGGAGTGACGGAGTCGGGGAAAAGGGTGACCGGAGGATCGGATGACGCTACACCACTAGGGAGCAGGATGAGCGTTACTACCCTTGGTCTCGGAGTACTGGATAGACGAGACGGAGCTCCGAGTGAAGTTCCGGAGCGTTAACTCAGATTACTTTGCAGGGAGTGCGAAGCAACGTTAATAATAAATCTGAAGTACAGTGCTGTAGTCTAAGTGATTAAATACTAAAGGGTCTTATTGTAATACGGAAAGGAGATATGTAAGGTTCCATGCGGAAGTAACAATAAGGTTATATCCGAAAGGGGTGGAAGAAGTCAGGTGACTTGGAAGAAGTAGTTTGGACAATAAGTAAGAAGTCCTGAGCGAGGCGGACAATAAGGATGTCGCCTTATGGCGCGATACGGACTTCTGATGGAAGTCCGCCGCGCTCCGTCGTTCCGTCTCCGCTCCGACGGAGCGGAGTCCGGAGTTAACGGAGCCATTCGGCCATCCTCGGACCTAGGTCCGAAGGATCGGGACATGGATATAACATGTTTCGTACTCAATTTTTCCCGCACCACTAGATTGAACGGCTACCTTCTTCATCTGTGAAAAGAAATATTTCCGGGCTTCAATTGTCGTGGGCGGGATCGTAGGAAGGGCCAACCCTTGCCGTTTTCGTAGCCAATCATTATTCTTGTTCAGCGGGAACTTTTGCGCGGCTTCCTCACTGAAGGGTTCCATGTCAAGCCGAATCCGTATCGCATCTGGATATTGTATCAAGTTTGGTGTGTTGTTTGAAGGAGAGCACATACCAGGTATGGGACAAAGGCCAAATTGCTCCTCTGTTCTCTCATATAGATCACCGTTTAGCCATCGCGAGTAGGCCTCGGCGCCGCCTATCACATCTGCAGGATAGTTCAATAAGAACGAAGTCCGGTTTATGAGCTTCAAATCGTGATGGTATTCCCAGTCAACGCCGTAAACATGCTTTGCCCATGCCTAGAAAGGTTCGTGAAAAGCTGTCATTGTTTATAAAAATGAAATTGAGGTGATACCTGGAGATTATAGGATGTTCGGTGATCGGTTAAACAATTTACGGCCAGCCATGGACTCGCTGAAGCGAGGGTCAGTGTGTTTCAAACT
Organism: Mycena alexandri; assembly: GCA_029233265.1. NCBI lineage: Eukaryota > Fungi > Basidiomycota > Agaricomycetes > Agaricales > Mycenaceae > Mycena > Mycena alexandri. Next base: position 1,814,270 of record JARJCM010000001.1, on the reverse strand, counting down.
AGGAGAAGAGGGACTTACCGTTGAGCGCTCCGAATTTGCGGTAAACATTGCCATGAGGTCCACCTTCCACCTTGCCGGTACCCCCGCGTGTTTTTGAATTTCTGCATACCATAATTGTCGACACCAGCTTTCTCAAATATGGTGACACCGTCAAGGTCAGAAAGATACCCCTCCCGAGCCAGTTCTAAAACTGTGTTCGCTTTCTTCCATGCCTCTTTGGAGAACAGCGGCGCGCCATCCTTCGCATTTGGTGCATTGCCAAACATGTCATAAACATGTTGGATTGCAGGAACAAGAACGCTCGGAGGAGGGACGTAGCGCGGGGTTCGAGCCTGAATAAACCGAGGATTGCTTGCGAGCATTTCATCAAATGTGCGATTGAAGACTTTGCGACAGGTTTTATCAACTGAATCTCGTGCAACTGGATCCCACCGCATGAGATGATCTCGCAGCGCTTGCACGAAGTCCACTCGCAGGCCGTGGTCTTTGGATGTCGGAATCATATGAAAAGCATGGAAGATATCTTTTTTCAGGCGCGTGTAAACATTGTCGCCATCTGGTGGGCATTCAATTAACTGGCGCAGCTTCGTGAAAAAATTGGTGTTTTCTGAATCTGAACTGTCATCTATTGAACGCTTCCCTGCTAAAGCATAATCAATACTAGCACATTAATAACTTTATCTCGTACCGTTGGAATTCTCGGTGTTCGCTTCAAGCATTTGTAGTTTGATGGATTCCGGAATGTCGGGGCGGTCAACTTCATCCGCGAAGTCAAGCTCTGACTCGTTGTCAGTATCGCCGTCGTCATCTTCTGCAGGTTCAGCGCGAGACATGGCTGTTTGTACTACTGGTGGTGATTTTGATGAACCGCCGGTGCTCCCTTCCGTGTCGAACGACTAAGAGGAGAACCAGTGAGTTGACATCACGTAAACGAAAAAAAACTAAACCTACAGGTTGGCGTCTATCAAAGACCAATAGATTCAGAAATGTTACCACGCAAAATGTTGGTGTTAGAGACGCGAGTTGGAGCTGTCCGAGGGTAAATGCCCCGGCCGCTGTCCGTCGCTCCTTTGAGGTCTTGGGCATCTGATGCAGAAGGAGTGCCGCCGAGTGAATTAGGACCTCGTCCACCTCAACAACTACACGATCCCTCTGCGGAACGGCAACTCGTACACCTGTTATATCCATGCAACCACACCCCTGGACATTGGTCTTCGTCACCCAAGACCACTCCGGTTCTCTACGGGCATTCCGGTCCACTCCGGTGTTTCCGGAGTCAACCGGAAACCCGGAGCCAACCGGAAACTGGGTATTAGAGCCTGTTCGGTTGGCGAATGCAAATGCAAATGCCAAATGCAGTTTCCTTTTTAAGTAATTTTGTGATCATCAAAGATCAATTATGATATAGCGTGACAGCAAATTTACGACGCGTCCTCTCGTGTCCTCGACGCGTCTCGTCTCCAATGCCGCCTACGGTAGCTCGTGCTCGCGCCATCACCCTCCGCCTCATCCTTGCAGCAGCGTACTTCTACCACACGATCCATATTGCTGTGCTGCTTTACGCTAGCCCGCTATACTGGAAACAGGACTACCACACTTCTGTTTTAACAGGTGAAGGTTGGGTCAAGGAACTCATTAGGGGCAATCCAAACCGTATAAAATGTGAACTGGGGATGCGCCTACATGTCTACCTGGCACTCGTCGTCAACCTTCATGTACTTTGTGGATTGAGAGACTCGAAACACGTCACTCTCAGAGAGCAGGTCGCCATCTTCCTTTACATTTGTGTCACCGGAATATCTATTCGACATGCTGGGGAACGATTCCAGCGGTCCAACGAGACCATCTCAAAGTAATGGCTTCGCTTCTCTGTCTTCTTGCTCTACTGATATAATAACCCAGATATTTTCGCAGGATTCTCTTTGCCATTTCATCACCACCATTCTATACACGTTATGTTCGCCTGCCCGCTGTTGGTGACCCCGTCCCCGAATCCATCCGATTGAACCCTAGGTTTTTCCCCTTTTTCAAGGACGCAATCGGCTCAATGGATGGAACACATATTAATTCTGCACCATCCGCAGCAGACCGACAAGCGTCGCGAAACCGCAAGGGAGGTGTTTCAATGAACTGTCTCGCCTGCTGCTCCCAGGACATGCTGTTTGTCTACATGCTTAGTGGCTGGGAAGGTTCGACAGCAGACGCCACACTGTTCCTTGACGCTCGTGTCAATGATCTCACTGTACCAGAGGGCAAATATTACCTTGCCGACGCCGGATTTGGCAGTTGTAACGCGGCACTTGTTCCATACAGAGGAGAGCGTTACCACCTTGCTGAATGGGGACGGGCCAACGTCAGGTATTTCTCAACCACCTCGAAGGCACCACCATTTTGATTATTCTTACCAGACCTGCCAACTTTCGTGAGCTATTCAACCTTCGCCACGCTCAGCTACGGAATGTTGTCGAGCGAATTTTCGGTGTCCTCAAACGCCGCTGGTTAATTCTCATTCGGCCTCCTGAATATGATATTGCTATCCAGGCCCGTGTACCCTCCGCCTTAGCAGCACTCCACAACTTCATCTGCAAACACGACTCTGCTGAATGGGACAATGTGCTGGATGCAGATGAGCTGGACCCGAACCCGGGAACACGAGGAGAACGAGAGGAAGACTTTGGTCTTCTTGCTCGCGGAGCAACTACAGCACAGGAAAAACGGGAGTCAGAGGCGAGACGGGATGAAATCGCAGTAGCAATGTGGGAGAGCTACCAGGAGTTCTTGCGTGAAAGAGGCGAGGACATAGACATGGATGGAGGCGTATAAAGTACTTGTTAATATGCTACTACGACATCATAACTAGAAGTCTAAGCCGAGCACGGAAAGATCGGAATATTTTGGGTGGAAGATTGTGACCCCAACTCGAGTCAACTCCTCAAGGATCCAAGGAATCCGCATGTCCTCTGTGAGAAGGGACATGTACTCCACCGCCATCTTTGAGTCACGTAAAATTCTGATCAGTGCACGCTGCTCGTCCCTCGACATCCAAGCCTCTTCCTGCGCGCGCAGAATGGCATTGCTGTGGCGCTGCGGACTGGTCGAGAAGGCAGTGGTAGGGGCAGGGGTGGCTCCAGCTGGGGCTGCAGCAGAAGTTGAGGCAGGGGCTGAGGCTGTACTGGTTAAAAAGTCGCGGAGATCACCAAATATTTCATTGAATTGTTTCGACGACTCGGCCAAATCGGCGAGTCCCTGAGCCCCCGCACTGAGGCGGGGCTTCTTGCGGTGGCCGGCGGACTGTGTCGAAGCTGCACGTTTGTTAGCGCTGGCTGAAGGCGCGGGTGACGACGACGACTGCATGGTATATGTATTAGTACTGCAATTGAAAATGCACACAAGAACGTACCGCAAAGACATCAGTGTCTTCTCCGTTGTTCTGACCAACATCCCCGTCTCCATCCCCATCCTCTTCCCTGTCCCCTCTGTCACCCGTGTTCCCCATATCCCTGTCATTTCCGAAGTCTTGCTCGAGCAGGACGGGATCCCACGGGGGGCTCTCGGGAGCGAGGCTCGGCGATGCGGGGCCCGGGGACGCATTGCTGCTCATGCCAGCCCGAAAAACATTGCCCCCTTTCGCCTTCTCTGGCATCAGGAGGGCAAGACGATCATAGTGGGGCCAGCCTTTGTTGCGGAAGCGGCTCGCCTGCTTGTTCTTCGCAACCCAAGCGTCCCAAGATCCTTCCATTGCTTCTGTCACATTGACCCCCTTCTTTGGGTCCCAGTGCCAGCCAGAGATGCCCATGATAACGTCGACGAAGCCCTGGAATTTGCGAAGCTGAATGGCCATGAGAACCCTGTAAAGTAAGAGATACAAGTAGACGCACCAAGGAATATTTATTTTGGCACGCTCTAAATGTTTTGGGTCCTCCCTCGGTACGGATCAAGTTCAGTGCTGCTGCAGCACTCGTGAAGACTGGTTTCTTGAAGTTCTTGCCATCCCCAGCCTTGTCGAGGTTGTCTATGAGGTGCTCGATCAAAGCCTTCTCGTCGGCCTCAGTCCAATGAGCGTCACCCTCGGACGGGAGAGATGATTGTGGGGTGGGAAGGGGTTGACTGACAGATCCCGGTGGATTAATCTGGTGTGGCGGCATTCAGTGGTCTTAATCTCCGCACGACAGGCCGGTGAAAAAATAGGACGCGACGCGACGACAGGTAACAGAGAGTCACAAATGATTGCACCGTTGATTTCACACGACTACTTAAAAAGGAAACTGCATTTGGCATTTGCATTTGCATTCGCCAACCGAACAGGCTCTTAGTATTGGAATGACTTCTCGCGGTCTGTCGTGGCTGGTATCAAGTGGTAACAACCTCTCCACATGTTCCCTCTTGCCTTCCATCGCCTCATGGCAGATTTCATCACCTCATGTTTCATTTCCCAAGATCAATATTGATACAGGTCGAACTTCTCTTACCGCTTATGGACTTCCTATTCTTTCAACCATATGCTCGTTCCACATGTTACTCCTTATCTCCTTTACACTAAATTAGGATCCTACACTATTTAATCAGCTAGCATACTCCCTGTTCTTCAGTAGTTTAATAAACGTCACTTCCCCCCTTCCGGAGTGGTGCCAGTCGCTCCTCTCTTCCCCCACAACCCTTCCTCTTCCTCTAGACGATACCTGGCAGTACACGCTCACCCTGCAGCTCCGCCGATCCTCTCTGTCGACTCCGGTTACTCCGGCCTACTCTCCGGCACCCCGGTTATTCCGGAGTACCTTGTACGACTCCGGCCGACTGTTCCACTATCCCGTACCCCGCGGCTTTGGCATATAACAGTATTAAACTACTCACCTGTTCAGGTCTCGTAGTTCTGCATCAGCATGTCAACAAATTACCTCTTGCGCTCTTGGCCATCCCCTCGTTCTGCTAGTCGGGGAACTCTTGCCTCATACGTCGTTATGTTGCATGATTCTTCTGCTCCACCGACACCCCAGCACGAGGCTGCGACTAAAACTTCCCTATCCGGTGAAGCTTCGGTAACGCATCGTGGGTTGTTTCCCATGGCGGCGGCATCAATTCCCATGGAGACTTTCCATGTTGGACCGCCTCAGGACGACATCGCGGTGTATCCCGGCACACCTTCTCCACCGGTATCCGCGACGCCTCCCAGTTCGGGGTCGTCTCCGGATTATTTGTTCATGGACGCTGTTGAAGAAGCTGTCGAGATTGACGATCAACATCTCCAGCAATCCCTTCAGCAGTTGGAGGAACTCGATCAAGATCTTATTCTCGAGTATCCGCCTTCTCCGGTCGTAGCGCCGGCTCCCGCCGTGCTCCCGGAGGAGTACGTCCCTGACATTGACGAGTCGCACATGCCTCCTCACGAACTTCCTTATCCATCCAACTATCCCACATCTGCCCAGAATTCTCCCGCCAATCTTCCATCTCCCGCGCTATCTCCTGCTCCGATTCCGGACTCCGAAAACTCGGAGCTCCAATATCCGATGTTGTTTGACGGCAAGAAAGAGGACGTCATGCTCTTTCTTTCCCAGTGCTACGCACATCTGGCTGCTCATCCCCGCGAGCACCGGACGGATGACGATAAGATCAGTTTTATACTGACTCGTTTCCGGGGAATTGCCGCAACTATCTACGGGCGTCCAGTTTCTGCCAGCCTCACTTGGCATGGGAACTTTTCCGCCTTCATCTCGGAGTTCTTGGAGATCTTTGATGGACCGGACTCGTACGGCAATGCGGAAGATCAACTCCGCTTGCTCCGGATGAGTTCCACGGAGGAGATTGGGCCGTTCCTTCGCGAATTCGAAGACTTGCTCAACCATCTCGGTTGGAGCGAGTCCGCGAAGTGCCATGCTCTTCACCACGCGCTTCCGCTGCGTTTGAGTATGGAGTTGGATGAATGTGTCTGCTACCCTAGCACCTATCCTGGGCTCCGGGCAATGTTAACACGCCTGGATACCAAGTATTGGGCTACACAGCCTGCTGCAGCTCTCGCCGAAGCTCGGAGGAATGCACGCGAATTCTGGGGCGATCATGGCCCTGGACGCGGGTCTCCGGGTTCCGAGGATAATCACGGAACGCCTTCCGGAAACGATCTTCTTGATCGCGGTGGTTCCGGTCCTCGCGAAGCATCTCCTGCTCTCTCGGACATCTCTCCGGGTATGCCTTCCCTAACCTCCATCCCTGTTTACAACATTTCCTCGAGCTCCGGAACACCTGTTCGTCCTACGACGGGTGCATCGGGGTCTGGAGATGCCGGTCCTTCCTCTGGCTATGCCAGGAAGGCGGTCGATCCCTCGCGCAAGCGCTCTGCCGAGGCGGCCGGTTTGCTGAACAACAAAGGCAAACTCCGGAAGGAGGAAGCGGAACGCCGGAGACGTCTAGGCTTGTGCATGTATTGTGGCAGTGGTGGACATCACATCGGAACGTGTCAGCACATTACGCGCGTTGTTCACGACAAGCGCCAGCGCACCGGAGAATCACGCTCCACGGGTAATGATAGCTAAAAGACCATGCAGAGCTCGAAAACTCCACCCGGAACGTCTGCGTCGTTCCCGGGGAGTTATACCACAATCCATCACGTTTACATTCGCTCAAAATTTACGACCGCTCGCTCTCCGGAGTCGAGTTTTACGATTTCAACAATCATATCTCTCCGAGATTGCCTCGGGATTCAACTCCCGCACACGAACATTTCCTCGACATCCTATATCGCTGTAACTATATAAATATTGGAATTCACTCGGTTTTGGCTTCGCATGCGAGATCTCCGGCAAAAAATCCCACCGGACAAGCTTTCCCTTGGCAACTCTTTCCATTAATCGACAGTCCATCTGTCTCCTCTTTTGGTGTTGTTCGTACTCCGAAATCGCGTCAACGTTCTTGATTTCCTTCTTCGTTCTGGATAACGGAACCGGAAAACCTCTCAACCGCATTCCGTTGAATGCAAGATGATGGTTTCCACCAATCCGAATCCTTAATCCTTGGGGTTATTAGTGTGCACACGACCGGCAAATATGCCGGATATTGTTTCGGTTGCTCCCATGAGGGACCGGCGTTTATCGCCGACACCGACAGTTCTGACGCCTTCACCATATCTGAAACCTCCGGGCTCCGCACCTACGGTTTCATTGGCTACTCGCCATTCCCGTTCTTTCGAACATTTCTGGATCGGGACTCGACCCTCCGGAAATTTCCGGAGCCTCAACGTCTGGTCAGGTGTCCAAATGGCCACCAAATGGTTTTCGTAAATGGGTCATGGCTTTGAGCCTTTCCCTTCGATCACCTTTCCGGTATAGCTACGCGCACGCAAAATGCTCCGCTCCGCTACCGGGATCCTTTGTGAAGCTTGTATGCTTCCGATCCCTTGGCAAATTCGACACCTTGTTCCTATACGCCTTGGATCGCTTCTTAGAGATGCTTGACTCAGTTCAGCATACTCATTCCTTTTATTCTTTTCTCCCTTCGTTCATTCAGCCTTGGTATTGTGGGGCTGAGACAATAGTTGGGTTTCAAACCTTGGACAAAAGCGGAAAACACTCATCTGGGACGTCTAATAAACGTACTCAACCGAGCCCGCTTAGTAACCTGGCATGGAACTCTCTTTTTCCGCACTCCGGCCAGACTCGCGGATCCGGAACCTATGCTCCGTCGAGATATCGGGTAAGAGCTCACCGGAGGACACTTCGCAGTGTTTCCTCCAACGTGCCTCCGACCTCGACTTACGCTTGCACCTCCGGAATCACGTCTCGTCTTGTCCGGTCGCCGGAAAAGCCTCAAAATCAATACCTCGGCTTCCCCCCGAGGAAACCTCTGTGTCCGCTTGCAGCGCCCTGTTGCAGCTACGTCAGGGACCTCATCACTCCTTCTCCAGTAAAACGGAGCTGGACTCTGTGGTCGTGTTCCGTTCTCCGGTCGCTCGGACCTCCGGAACTCCACTACTGCAGGTGTTTTAATATCGAGAAAGGCCAGCCGAGCGTCACCTCGGTGACCTCACTCGTCAGCTTGGTAACCTCGCACGCCGCAGTACGACCACTAGACTTGGAAAAAATCTGGAAGAAGCGCTCTTCGACCGGAATAAATTCCTTGTCTCCGAGCATTCCCTGCCTTCAGGGCAAAATCCCTGGCTTCTCGCCAAATTTCGACTCTATCCCAAACGATTCGCGGTAGCCTGTGGGAAGTCTACCCTAAGAGGGGGATACGCCCATGAAACTCCGCATATGGATCAAAAATTCCTCGCACAATTCGATCGCTGTCTGGAAATTCAGCGTTGAAGCAGGAATTACTGGAGTCGTTCCCGTCTTTCCGGAACTTGCTGTCTTACGCTCGTGACAAGCAGGCTTCGAACTGACACCCGCATAGGGATCGTTCACCAAAAGTCAAGACTAGTGTTGACTGATTCAAGGATTCACTCAAGTATAACTCAGGAAGATCATAATCCTGATTCCGAATGCCGGAATGTGTTAAGTCCACTCACAGTTCTACTCCAGCAACCTCCGGTCGTACTCCGGAATATCGGAGACCTCTCGTTGAGGCCAGCGAGTAGCCGGAGTTGGCGCATTCAACATTCGGAGAATCCTCTGTCTCATCAGCATATCGGTGTTCAAGTTCCAATTGCAGTTCCCACAAGGTCTTGGCAGATTTCCCTCCATGAATCACCAATCGACCTAATCCACATGCCACGCACTCTCTACTTCTATTCTTGGCATACTTCCCTCTACTTGGCTGACGTTGGGATCGTAATCCTGTTCGATCTCCGAACACCGGATACCATTACTGGGACCGGAACTCTGGACGGTCGTCTAGGAAAACCTTTTCCGAAGTCACCATCTTCGAAACCCTTACTTCACTTCTATCCATTACTTTCACCTTCAATTCCGGGATCACTACGCTCATTCATGGTCACCTATGGGCATTCCGGTAGTGTCCGGAATCCGGAGTATTCACCGGAGTCATTAACTCTGGTTGGTCTTGTCCGGACCTCACTCCTCATCACTCTGGTTTGTTTCAAACGAATCATTGTGTATTTACAATTTTTATAGCCAATGGGCTCCAAGAAAATCAGCAGAAAATACAAGTACAAAAAAATTTACATATTCAATCGCTGTCGCTCAGCACAATTATTTCCGCATACCTCTTCACCACATCACCTTCACCTTCCTCCCCTGCCCTTCGCTTCCGCCTAACCTCCAAGCGCTCGATGCGGTATTGTCGGGATGGGCCCGGAACCGGAACTGGATGTTCTGGTTGCTCGACCTTAACCTGGGTCGTCGGGCCTCCACTCCCACTCGCTCCGCTCCCGCTTCCCGATGCCTCCATGATTCCCGGTACGTCGACATCCATCGCGGAGTCGAGGATGGTTCTGAGATCCGACGGGATCTCGTCCTCGACCGCGCTGTCGACACCGCCAACCAATTCCCGCTCCATCAACTCCCGTTCCTCCGTCGACCATCTCCCCTCGTTCTCCGTCGCTTCCACTCCGGGAGTCGCCGGAGTATCCGGAATAAACGGCTCGACAGGTTCTACCTTCGGGAGAACCTCGAGAGCTGGTAGACGGTGCGGGTGGTCGAATTCTTCGACACTCTCGAAGAAGATGGGGGTTCCGGGGACCGGGGTGGGGGAGCCAGAGCTCCGGTTGGTCGCGATCTGACCCAGAGCCGGGGTAATTTCTCGACCCAAGCGCGGCGTCCCGCGCTGGGCCAGAGAACCACCATCCCAATCAGCATCTTCCAGCTGAGGCGGCATCGTTGCGTCCTCCGATACCGACGACTCGCGCGTTCGCCCTCCGGCTCCGAATGCCATTACCGGGCCGGAGTCGTCAGGCGACCCGAGGTCCATGTCGACGTCTTCATCGTCGGGGTGGTAGTCGTTAGGGGTGGGCGATGGGGGGGGTGGACTCCTGTGTTCGGGGAGCCAGCGGACCGAGGTCGAACTCCGGTTCCGGAGTCAGCAGAACGTTGCGGAATGAATGCAACGGAAGATTTACCTGCTTCTGGTAAATCTCCAACTCACTCCGGAGTTGGGCGATCACATCCTGGCCATCCCGCAGCTCCTTCTCCACGCTCTGCTCCGCATCCTGAGCCTCCTCCATTAACCTCTTCGCCTTCTCATACCCCTCGTGGAGCCTCGAGACTTTAGTCTGCTCAACAGCGAGCTCGCTGTTGAGGGACTCGTTCTCCTCCTCCAAACCCTCGATCTGCTCCTCCAATTCATCCACGAAATCGTAGAGCTGGCGGACCAGACTGTCGAAAGGGCGCTTGGATGAGGAGGGAGTTGGAACGCGTGAAGTGGTCCGGGGTTTCTTGGCCGGACGGGACTTGGTGCCGGAGTACCATTTGGACTCCGGGTCGGCGAAGCCTTCGCCCCGGAATGTCGATTTGAAAAAAGTTTCCGGTCTCCGTCGCTGGAATTGGCGACGGAGTGGTGACGCTTCGTTCCCCGCTGCGAACGCGAGCTTCCGGGACGTTTGGAACGCCCGGAGTCACCGGAAGCTCGGTGAGAGGGGCCGGCCTGACGTGAAACGGATCTCTTGTTGATCCTGGTGGTGGGTGGGTTGAACGAACACTTGGTTCGTTTGCGACGGCATGACGCGCAGGTCTTCTTGCGGGTTTCGCGCAACCGGAGACACGCGTGGTCTTTGTTTTGGCAATTGCCACACCCTAAAAAAAAATTCATAACTTTCAGCAAACAGAAAAAATCAAAATAAAACAAAAAATAGAAGGCGTACGTTCATCACCCTCGAAACGAATGTAGTCGGGGTTGGGCCATTCGACCTCCGTATCGTTGGCCTCCATCCCGTCGTCGGGGTCGGACACCGCACTCCGGTCGTCACCGGAATCCGGGGCCTCACCCTCGTCCTCCTTCTCCTTCTCATCCTCCTCCCTCTCCGTCTCTCCCTCGTCCTCGTCGTCTGCGTCGTCCTCTGCATCCGTAGCACTACCGGGAGCGACCTTGGAGTCGTCCGGCTGCGCCACGGGTCCCGGAGTGTCACGACGGGGTTTGGTGAGCGACTTCACCAAATCCACGACACTGACGTGGGGACCGAGCGCATCAAGCTCTTCTCGTATAACAAGAAGACGTTGTGCGCTCGCGTCCGCCTCCGACCGCGATTCCGCCCTCGGCGCCCGGAGCAGAGCTCTGAGCTGACGCTGCAGCTCAGACCTCCGCTCGTTCAACCGCTGCTGCTCCATAGCTGCCTCCTGCGCCTCGTCGTCTTGGATCTGGCGCGCGGTCGCCTTTCCTTTCCCCTTGCCTCCTCCGACGTTTTCGCCACCGTTTCGCCCCGCTCCCTGCCCAGCACCATCTCCTCCACTCCCTGCACCTCCGTTCGTGTTGCTGTTGGATGCGAACATGTTGCTGGTGTTGCGGTAGGTTTCCGGGTGGTGGAGGAAAGCAAAAGAGTTGTTGACGTGTCAACTTACGGCACCGAAAACGTGACTCGGCGCACGGGCCGGGCACGTGATCAGCTTGGACTTTTCCGTCCTCAACAAAAAATTCAAAATCTTCATCAAAAATTCGTTGACGAATTTCCCCAACTTTCAAATCATTCGGCCTTGGTTATTAACCCATACCGGTATCCCTTTGGATTTCTCTTGCTAACCAATTCCGACTCCGGTTGGAATGTTTGGCATGGGAGCCAAACCCAAGAGGGGGATACTGTTATATCCATGCAACCACACCCCTGGACATTGGTCTTCGTCACCCAAGACCACTCCGGTTCTCTACGGGCATTCCGGTCCACTCCGGTGTTTCCGGAGTCAACCGGAAACCCGGAGCCAACCGGAAACTGGGTATTAGTATTGGAATGACTTCTCGCGGTCTGTCGTGGCTGGTATCAAGTGGTAACAACCTCTCCACATGTTCCCTCTTGCCTTCCATCGCCTCATGGCAGATTTCATCACCTCATGTTTCATTTCCCAAGATCAATATTGATACAGGTCGAACTTCTCTTACCGCTTATGGACTTCCTATTCTTTCAACCATATGCTCGTTCCACATGTTACTCCTTATCTCCTTTACACTAAATTAGGATCCTACACTATTTAATCAGCTAGCATACTCCCTGTTCTTCAGTAGTTTAATAAACGTCACTTCCCCCCTTCCGGAGTGGTGCCAGTCGCTCCTCTCTTCCCCCACAACCCTTCCTCTTCCTCTAGACGATACCTGGCAGTACACGCTCACCCTGCAGCTCCGCCGATCCTCTCTGTCGACTCCGGTTACTCCGGCCTACTCTCCGGCACCCCGGTTATTCCGGAGTACCTTGTACGACTCCGGCCGACTGTTCCACTATCCCGTACCCCGCGGCTTTGGCATATAACAACACCGCCAAATGTCGTGGGCTGCTCTGCTGCAATTGAGCCATATGCAGCAATTGCAATTGAGCCATATGCAGCAATTTGACCTCCGTCGTGCACCAAAAGGGCGACTCGCGTGCCGGCGGGAGAATCAATAGTAACAGAGTCGATCGGTGCAGCTTTGGATGCCTTCTCAAAAACCAATCTTGATGCGAGAACATCGAGTGCCGCATATCGAAGCAAAGCGGGTGGAATTTTTTTCAACTCCCAGTCTTCGTTTCGTCGAAGCGAATCATCTTTGGGTAAATATTGCCCCAACACCTTCTCGACCAAGGCATCAAGTGCACCCGAGTCTTTCCGTCTAATTATTCCTCGTTGGACGGCATACTCCTTAAGGTCAATGACATTGAATGTTTGGTCCGAAAGCTGACTCGGAAATTGTTTCTTGAGCCGGGTTAGATCCCCTTTGACCCCGACACCAATTTTAAAGACTCAATTGGAAACAAGTAATCGGAGAAGCGAGATGGGGAGTGTTTTGAATTTATGAACCTGAGTATGTCATTGATAAATAACAAGGAAGGTGCATCGACCCGGACTGCTTACGGGGATTATGAATGCAGACAAGGGGAGCGTATGTGGTGCAATCTGTAAGATAGAAACTCCGACCTTCCGGGACACATTCCATTCGGCATCGAGGCTGACACAGAAATGGGCTGTGGGGTCCAACTCAAGCGGTGCCATTAGAGCAGAACACACCTGCTCTGTCTGCTGGCCTGTCGCGAGAAAATTGGGAGAGAAATTTGCGGGGGGCTCCAGTGCCTTAAGACCATGTGCAGTTGCGATTGGTGTGAGCTTTTTGGCAAGAGAGGGGAATGCGCCGTATATCAATGCTTTATCCTAACGTAATATGAGCCAAAAAAATCGAGGTATGAGACGATGTTACTAACCTTGACAGGATCATCAGAAAATACAACCTTCGGGTCATCGTACCCATATAGCTTCAAGGACTTGGCAACCGCCGCCAAAGGGCCGGAACGCTCTTCGTGGCTTTTCGTTGATGTCAGCACTTGTGTCCGAATATACCGTGCATCCATGCAGGTCCAGAGTGCGTTGAAGATGGGCACTCCCTCGTACGTTGCAATATGCTTTATTATCTGTTTTTTTTTTCAACTCAGAAAACGAGTATATGGGCAAGAAGAGGTAAATACCTTGTGTGAGTCATCGAGTGCCAGTTCGTCTGACACCCCAATACAGGCTGTGTGCTGGTTCGCTTCCGGTTCATCTTTCTCAATTGCCTTGTTCATCATCTCTGCCAAATAATGCTCGCTCGGGACGAAGCCAGCATATTTCTCTGGGTCGTCAAAAGTACCAAATGAAGGATACTGCCGAGCGACCTCGTTCATGTGTCCATGGAGCGATGATTGAACTTCGCCGGAATTTGGTGTCGTACGGCCGCGTTCCAGTTCAAAAATAGCCTCCAGATATTGTGCTTGAAGGCGATTGAAACGCAGTGTATGCATCTCAAACAACAGAGACCGAACACCAGTCGGGCCCATCTTGTGCTGGTTTCCAACCCGTAATTGTGCAAGAACATTGTGCGAGAGCCCAGAGCACCGAGACAAAATGGCTGGGAATGCAAGACGAACATACGGAGGGAGTGAATTGATTAGCTTCGGATTCCAGCCACGTCGATGGGTTTGGCAGCCCTCCCGACAATAATACTGCCAGGTAACAATGTAAAAACATTCATCCATGTCAATGACACGTCGAGGTGGAGCTATCCCATTTTTTTCCAGCTTCTTTCCGCATTCCGGGCACAGTAGGACGTCTACGAAGAAATGGGGAAGCCAGAGAAATACTCGTGGGCGGTACATTAGAGGAGGATCGAAGCGGTGCCGAGAAACCACGAATATCATCGTACGTGGTGATTCGGTAAAGCAGGCAGGCTTGGCTAATTCCCGACCAGACTTCCTGGTGATTAAGGGCTGAATTGTGTCGCGAAAGTAACTGTATAGCCAATCTGGCATATATTTGGGCTGCTCAAACCACGCTAAATAGAGGAGTCGGTGGCCAAACAATTATCAAAACCAAAAAACCTACCTTTGTTCGATGTCGACTGCTCTGGTTTATTGCTCAGGGGTGATGTGCCTTCGTCATCTGAATGGGCATCATCGCTGTCGTAGTCAAGAGGCGACTGCCGTGTGAAGAACGGTGCTGCAACGGAGTTGAGTTCGAAAACCGAGCCGTAGAATTTGTCTCTGACAGGTTTGAGATTTCTTTGCTGCTCTGCGGAGATCTTCAAGCTGTGGTCTAACAGGATTGTGAGAGTTAGGTAGCTGTGAGACTACACTTTGGAGTCAGAAATTGAAGATACATAGTGTGATAGACACGACGTACGCGGCGGATGATTTTCCGGAAATCCCCGGCTCTCCAGTTCATCTAGCTCTTCAAAGAATGAAGGATCCATCTCTTCATCATCAAAATATTCGTCCATTGCTTGCCTGCCTCGATGCGGCGCGTCTTTCTGTGAGGGTACAATTTCTGGTTGTACTTAGTTGATCTGCCTCAATTGGATCCAATGTCGAGAGATAGCGCGATATTTGCTTTGAATAGCGTGTAATTTGAGTTGTTGGAACACTACGAGGAAACCAAAGTATTGAGACACGTCGACGAGGGAGGGAACAGGTTTTAGCTCGGTTGATCTCCCTTTGTGACAGAGGTGACGCCGTTATGGCAGATAACTTTGGCAGGGCAGATAACATTTCGGGCGGGAGTGGGGTCAGTTCAAAAGCTCGAGAGCTTTTGCTCTGCTAGTACCTTTCAATACATTCAATAAGTGTTCTAGAATATTTGGGATTTTATTGAGTGGTATGTTAAGCTATAAGCTGCAGAATCTCGGTGGAGGGCAGATAACAAGCACCGCCACGGGCAGATAACGACCCAGCGGACCGGGCGGTAAACCTGTAATGCAGGTGTGGAGGTGCCCATTGTCAACACTGGTAAGAGGGAACACCATAACAACTGAGAAATGGGTGAGATATAGTTATCAACAGTAGGGGAGAACATATCAAGGCGAATAATAAAACGCTCATCAGCAAAGCAAACATCCCCAGCAAAGCGATTGCGGTCTGCGGCCATATTGCCAATGGTTATTTCTGCAAGAACCCTGAGGCGGACCTGGTCATGGTGGACCCGACCTTTGGAGATCAAAGCGGGTGGCTGGATGGAGGTGATGGCAGCGGATGCACTGGTTCGGCGCGCGGTCTGGAGTGTATATGCAGAGGCGGAGATGCGCATAGAGGTTATGACCATCTCCAGCAGCTCGTTGACCGGCGTTGTGAGAGGAAGCTCGTAGCGGTAGGCAAGGTCGTTAGCCTCAAGCTGATGATCTTGGAAGTCGGTAGACAGGAGACGGTAAACGTAGTAGGTGTTGTCGGTAGCGTCTGGGTTCTGTGAGAAGACAGATTAAAGAGATACAAATGGTAGATATGGTGAGACTTACATGAGGAGGGTAAACCAGAACTTGAATGCGAACGGTGGGAACGGATGCTCCCTTCACGAAACACTGGTCGATCTGAGGGCGACGGGCCAAAGATGGGGCATGTCTGGCTGGACCACAAGCCGTCCTGCGGACCAAATTGCTGTGGCGAGGAAGCACCGCGCTGGCAGAGCTCATGCACTGTTGATTGGCGTGGGTAGTGTTGAGGTTCAAAGCGGAGGGCGCAAGATTTGTCACGCCTAGGAATGGCTGGTAAGAGGCGGGCACAATGACAGTTGCAGCAAGCAGAGCTCTCAGCGCCTGGTAGCGGTGGATGACCGGGGCTGCGACAGGGTCAATAAGAAGAATAAAGATAAAAGATAAACACTAACTCTCTGGGGCTGGTCGTGTTGTCGGAACCACTGGTGCTTGCTGGGGGTGCGTGGCTGGGGTAGCGGGAAAGGAGATTTGGGTCGGAGTAGGGAGTCGATGTGGCCAACCGTGGTGGAAAGATCACCCCTTTTGGGAAACCATGGTCCCATTTGCACATGTAATATTGTGTACGGCTGTGCCGGAATACAGTTCTGAGGGTTAAATGTAATGACTGTGAACTAGAATCTATGAACATGCTCCAGATACTGTGGTCTGGTTGTTGAAGTATGGATTTGTTCCTTTCACACTATCGGCAGAATAGCTCAGTGGTTAACCTTCGGGTTAGAGCATCTCACATGAACTGAGAAGGTCCCGGGTTCGAATCCCGGTTCAGCCATTTTACCAACACTGGTGTGTCGGAAAAAATGTAAGGAGTAGAACCGGGAAAAGTAAAATGTTGAACCTAGAACCTAACACAAAACGCGGGAATAAATAATGCCATAGCTGCGCGCGCAACGGTGTTGGACGAGGCAAAACACTGCCTACTTCTTCTGCTGCTGTGGGACAATTGGCAAAGGCAAGAGTCGCTGCAGCGGGTCCTGGCGACCTATGACGAGACAGTTGTTAATGGTGGCGATCTGGACTGGGTCGGAGGGAGGGCTTTGTGTGCACTGGCGTTTGCAGGAGCCACAAAACACCGTCGGCTTGCTGGTCGTCCGGGTGGTAGTGATGCACGTCGTGAAGATGTGTTATGTACCGTGCCGCAGGGAAAAGGGATAGAGGAACAGTCGGCCGGAGTTGTGCAAGGTACTCCAGAATAACCGGGGTGCCAGAAAGTGGATCGGAGTAACCGAAGTCGACAGAGGGGACCGGCGGAGCTGCTTGACACAACACCACTGAGGCGCAAGGTGAGCATGTACTGCCAGGTATCGTCTAGAGGAAGAGGAAGGGTCTGGGGGAAGAGAGGAGCGACTGACACCACTCCGGAGGGGGGGAAGCAACATTTATTAAACTACTGAAGAACAGGGAGTATGCTAGCTGATTAAATAGTGTAGGATCCTAATTTAGTGTAAAGGAGATAAAGGAGTAACATGTGGACGAGCATATGGTTGAAAGAATAGGAAGTCCATAAGCGGTAAGAGAAGTTCGACCTGTATCAGTATTGATCTTGGGAAATGAAACATGAGGTGATGAAATCTGCCATGAGGCGATGGAAGGCAAGAGGGAACATGTGGAGAGGTTGTTACCACTTAATACCAGCCACGACTGACCGCGAGAAGTCATTCAAATACTAATACCCAGTTTCCGGTCATGTAAACACCACTATACTTCTTGGCCTCTTCCTCCGTCTTTGCACCCATGTCTTTGGTCAAGACAAGACTAGGCTCCATAGGAGTAGTGACTGGCATGCAATCGGACATGCCATACTGCTCAAGCATGTTCAGTGCATATTGCCGCTGAGATAGGTGAATGTCTCCAGTCACGGGGTTGTGCTCGATCTTGATTCCCAACAACCACTCTGCGGGACATCTTTGACCTTGAATGAGGAGCCAAGTTGTGCAATCACCCGGTCAATATCAGCATCATTCTTTGCAGAAATAACACCGTCATCAACATAGATGGGGAGGATGATGCGCACTTTGCCATCAGAGTAGATGTAGCAAGAGCGATCGGACTGGAGACAGCGGAAGCCCATAGATAGGAGCTTCGCATTCAGCTTCTTGTTCCACTGACGACCAGCCTGCTTAAGTCCATAGAGGGACTTGCGCAGTTTGAGAAGCTGGCCCCGCTCTCCTTGTGGGAATCCTTCGGGCTGTGTCATATAGATGTCCTCCTCCAGATCACAGTTCAGATATGCAGATGAGAAGTCAATGGAACGGAGCTTATGCAGGTTTGAACGTGGGGGAGAAGACTTCATTAAAGTCAATCCCATAGCGCTGTCCACGTCCATCTGCAATGAGTCTCGCCTTGTAGCGCTCAATTGAGCCGTCCGACTTGTCCTTGATGATGAAGACCCACTGCGATCGAATGGGCTTCACACCAGGAGGTGCATCAACAACATCCCAAGTGCAGTTCCAGAAGAGAGTTTATCTCAGAGACTGCAGCTTCTTCCCAAAGATGAGCATCCGCTCGCCGAAGTGCCTCATGGTAGGAGCGAGGATTGCCAGATTGAACCGCTGACTGAGCTAAATGCACAGAGGCCACATTTGCAGCTTGAAGCACTGGATTTGTCAGATCGCCTTGGTGCGAAACGATAAGAGCACTGCCTGGTTCCAGGAGGAGTTCGTCATCAGACGAGTCTGAATCTGAAGGACATGCGGTGGAGGAACTCGGACTTTCCACCACTCCCCCGCAGGTCTATGCTCCGTTGTCTGTCCATGGAAGCGGTGTCGTGCAGCAATCCCAATAGGCGAAGGTTGAGGTGATGGGGGTAATGGAGGCAAATCCGGTGAGTTTGGACAAGTTGAAGGCTCAGAAAGCTGAGAGAAAGGTATGGGAGTGTTTGGCCCTGGAGTTGGTGCAGGGGGTGCTCGATGAACACCAGAATCGTCCTCGTCATCTCCCCCGTCATCGCACACAACTTGCGGCTTGAACGGAGGCAGAACAACGGAATCGGTCATTGGAGACCCGGGACATAGCTTTACCATCTCTGGCTTACTCCCGGGGAAGTACCGCTCATCAAAGACGGCGCGCTCAGATGTAACCAGTTTCCTAGTCACAGGATTGTAGAACAACCATCCTTTATACTCAGTGGGATAACCCACAAAGATACACTTCTGGAAATGAATCCCAGAAGCATCCCCCTTATCCTTTTGCACATGTATGTATGCAAGGCAGCCCCACACCCGAAGGTGGGACACGTCCGGCTTCTGCTTGAACCAAAGCTCTTGAGGAGTAGTGTCCTCTATGAACGTATGCGTTCACTGCAAGCGCCTTGAAAGATGGCGGCAGGTTTGCAGCATAGCCGTTGCGTGCTCATCAATAGTGCGATTTGCACGTTCTGCTGTCCCGTTCTGTTGTGGATGGTTTCTCGTCGAGTGATAATGCACAATGCCCTCTGAAGCCAAGTAGAGCTTGAACTCATTAGACATGTACTCTCCGCCTTCGTCGTCCTGCAACGCCTTGATTTTGAGCCCAAAGTGATTCTCAGCATGAGCTTTGAACACTTTGAATGCATTGAATGTACCACTCTTGCGCTTCATGTGGGAGACCACTTTGAAGCTTGTATGATCATCAATGAAGGTAACTCGGTATCTCCAGCCCTCACGGGTAAAGACCTTGTACTCCTTCAGATCAGAGTGAATCAAATCAAGAGGTGCTGCAGCACAATGTCCAATCGAAGGAAACGGAGCCGCATTCAGCTTGCCTGCAAGGCAGGGCTCACAGATCGGATCTGCAGACCGGTTTGAAGTAACCTTCGCACCAGTCACCAGTTTCTTGCTCAAGATCTTCTTGACATCGGAATGGTGACCCAAGCGACGATGCAAGAGACTGATATCAAGAGGCAAGGTTCCGACTGCAAGAGCTGAACCAGAAGAAGGAGAATCAACTACCTCTCTTACATATGCCTGGTTCCTCTCATCAATATCCGCTTCAAACAGCAAAGCACCGTCTTGACTGAAAGAGATGAGAGATCCCTCCATGAGAACGGAGTAGCCATGCACGCGAGATAAATAAGTACTGGAGATGAGATTGTGGGAAAGTCTGGGAACATATAGGACATTTGTAAGGAGAAGATGGCGGCCACTTTGTCCGTGTATACATGGTCTAAGCAGTACTTCCCCCACCAACTCGGAGTAGACAATAACTCCATTTGCGACTGAGATTGGAACCCTGTGTGGGCGGGCGTTCAACAAGCGCTCACGACGAGGAGTCATGTGCGAAGTGGTGCCTGAGTCTGAATTCCAACGTTCATCAGCAAGTGGTGAATCAGAGTGAGCAAGAAGACTTGCATTAGGTGCAACATGAGACTTTGCTCCCGCAGGACGCGGTTTTCCAATAAGCTCCAAGAACTTGAAGCATTGGAGGAGCATGTGGCCTGCCTTGCCGCAAGCCGCACACTTTTTAGCAGGCGGCGGAGGTGCAGCAAGAGAAGCAGCAGGAGATGAGGGCGGATTCAAGGAAGGAGTAGTTGCGGCCATGGTCAGGCCGGAGAGAGGGCTAACTTGACTGGTGTCACCCTCCTGATGTACAGTCCTGAATGCCTGATGATTGGCATAGGCCTGCTCAATGTCCTTTACTTTGAGATCGTCTGGAGACTGCTCAAATGGTGCTTTGAGGACAGAGTAGTTCGGGTCATCAGGAAGGGCCATGAGAAGAACCACTGCTTGCAGTTCCTCATCAGTGTTCTCCAGAGTAAAAATCGTAGGCCTTGACTCCTTCAACAAACGTCTAGCAGATGAAACACGACCAGTGAGGGACAAGAGCGTCTCATCCTCCCGGAGATGGATGGAGGTGAGTGTCTTATAGGCATTGAAGCGAGCTCCAGCCTTCCTTGGAGCAAAGAGCGACTCCAAATGGTCCCACAAAGCTTTGGGGTCGTCCTCAAACTGCTTGACAAGGGGCTTAACATCTTTGGACAGCATGCCCCAGAGGATGCCAGCACACTTCTCGTTGGCCACAGCATCCGTAGACGCTGCGAGACAGCAGCCAAACACCTCCTTGCGTCGCAAGTACGCTTTAGCATCACTCCTCCACTCTGTAAAGAGCGTCTCTTTCGAGAGTATAGGGATAGTAGAGTGACTGTCTGAGTCGGACATAATGCACCCAACTGTGTCTACTGAACACCCAGTTGTAAGGCACTTGGGCCCTAACCCCAGAATCAACGGGTTGACTACCGTTTGTTTCCTGGTGAATTAAAGACTACCTCGCAAAAGAGGATTCGTCCCAACAGTTGGTGTTCCTATTTACAAAGCTCACACACACACAGAAAGGGCAGGATGGATGAAAATCTCAGATGAAGCCTTCAAAGGCTGGGGCCCATAACCTGTTAGAACAGGCAGCACAGGGTCTGGGTCCACAGTAAGAAACTCTGTTAGATGCATGTAAGAAGAGAACATACCTGGGTCAACAGTAAGAAACTGAGGACCCAGGACGATGCTAGGCTACTTATACTGGAACAATAGAGAAGGTAGAACAATAAGAAGGATAATAAGATCTCTACCACTACAATAAGATCACTATCTAAACAATAAGAACAATAGAGACAATAAGATGGATGTCAACACAATAGGATCATGTATCAGATAGGATCATATAGGATCAGGAGCATGAGAATAGTAGAGTCCAACCACTGATACCAACAGGTCCCATCAATGTCAAACTTCGGAGTGAAGAGTATCCAACCTGTTTCCGTCCCGCCGAACATGCGCGAGATAATTAGGAAGGGGTTTTTCAGGTCAGGAAGGAGTATGGTCGGCGGGAAGGCCACGGATGAAATGAAATTTCCTTTTTGAGAACGAGTACTTTGGATTACCGACTTCAATTGTGGGTGCTGTTGTTCAGAAGAATGACACTACCAAAGAGCCTTTTGGGATCTGGTACTTCCGGTGAATCGACTGCAAATGAGCGCTTCGGCTATTGCAATACCCAGCCGGGGAAAATGGGTTCCGAGTGCCCGTGTGTTATGTCCATGCAAATCAGTCTTTCATTTTTTCCCATTATCGGTTCTGGTCGCACTCAATCCAACTCTGATCGTGCTCCCGTCACCTCCGGACACACCATCACGCACTACATCAGACCCTGCACCACTTCCGGTAATACTCCAGCACCACTCCAGCTCACTCCGATCGATTAATGGTTCACCTGCTCCCGGACCTATCCCGGAATACATAGCTCTCGTCCAATCATGGATTGCTGAGTACTTCTTCCTTAATATCCACTTCGCTTTCATTACCTTACCTTCTTGGCCAACTCCGGCTTCACTCCTCACCTCGTTCACCCTCCGGTCATCCTGGTTAATCCCGGAACCTCTGGACTAGTCATCCAGCCCCGACCGGTTCTCTGCGGTCATCCATATCGCCCCGGAACATTCTACCTGAACATTCCACCTGTACTTCACACTGGTCCTTCACTGTGATACAGGTTGTGGCACCTCCGCACTCCTTGGTACATTCCGGACTGTGATTATGTAATCACTCCGAACTCCGGTCCTCCACGTTCCTTGGTTCAGCTCCACTTCACCCACGTCATCTCGGACCTCTGCCTCTATGCATTGGAACTCTCCTAAAGGACTGCCAATGTCCTCCGGAATGATTCCTTGCAACTATGTCCACTCCGGCGACCCGGAGCTCCCAAAACCACCAACACTCAACACCAGTACCTTGGAACTTGTTCATCTCGACTACCAACATACCAGTCCAACATCTGGTACACTTATGCGCTATTCACCTATGCCCCATCACTCCTGCTCTCGTTCCAGTCGCTCCGGACATATCTCCGGAATCCGGAGATACCCGGAGTCACCGGAGTCATCAGACTCTTCCCCGGAACGTTCGCTATTATGCCTTATCAACTCCTATTCCATTTATGCATCCCTTATCACTTCTCATCTATTGTTTCAACGCTCTCATCACTTCTCCTTGTTATCTTTTCATATGCTTCACGCTTCCATCACATTCCCATCATTCCCCATCGCTTCTTCATCTGCCTCAAGGCAGATGTCAAAGCACTTACATCTTATCACTCTTCTATCCATCCGTTCATCTATCAAACCATATGCTCTACCTTTCCCCTTTCCTACTTCCTATTATTCCTTATTCCCACTTCATCTCTTTTGCCGCATGGTAGTGTCTTCTTCCATGTGGTTCACTTCATTTCATGTTGCTTCACTTTGCCTCATGTTACTTATTCCCTTTCGTACTAATTACTTGTCCCCAGTATAAATACCGGTACTTTACATCTTGTACAGTATCCGAAAAATAAAAGTTATCCATGCTTCCCTCTCATGGACTGTTGCCAATCGTCTCTTGAGGTTCTGGTCTATTGCCTCTCGACGTCTCCCTCTTTATGGCCTTGCTCCCGTCTCCCTCTGGTTCCCTCTTGTGACTCCGGTCACTCCGGTCACTCCGGTTTCCGGTCACAACTCCGGAGTCCTCGCTCGGCCATACCAACAACTGCGGTTCAACTCCGGGTTGTCTCCCGTGTCTTGGATATGCCTCTAGTCCGCTCCGGCGCACCGCCTTTGCTCCATCTTCATGTCAACTATTCTGGTTCACACCGGAACTGCGCTGGACGACTACCCAACAAACACCGGTTATGCTCTTGTGTCTCCGGTCCAGGCTATCCCTGTCCCGTCGCCATCTTCGAGCTCGTACGACTCGGACCTTGGCATAGGACACTTCCCCATCTCGCAGCCCGAGGCCAGTCAGTCGGTCACCCTAGCTGAGTTGTGGTGTTCCGAGAAGTGGCTGATCTAGACATCTGTTCATCTCCGGTTCGCGGCTTAGCCCGGCTCCGGTCATATGATCGGATATTCCTTCCCTCTTGGCTCAGCGATATAACAGTATTTTTCCGGATCCTCTGTCTGGCCTCATCTGCTTGCTGTGTCATCATGCATGCAGATAGTCCTCTCACCGCTGTGCTTGTGTATCTGGATTCCGGACAACAATTCCGGTGATCGATATCCATTGATCCTTGCACTTCCACTCATTCCCTCATGACCCCTTATGACTTCGCTGCACTCCGGCTGCCCTTGTGGCCCCGGGTGTATTCCGGTTGAATTCCGGACTTCCTTATCACGACTTCCATCCACTCCGGTTGCCTCTACGGTCCGGAGTGAACTCCGGTGCACTCTGGAGTCTTCTCCCATGACTCCTACTCACTCCGATGCATTCCGGAGTTTTCTCCCACGACTTCTACCCACTCTGGTCGCCTCTCTGAGGTTCCGGGTGGTTGCAGACTCTGTTTGCTCCATTTGTCCATTCCTAACGACTTCTACCCATTCTGGTAGCTGCTGTGCAGCCCCAGGTGGATTCCGGACTATTGTCTGGCCCATTTTCTCATGACCCTCATGACCACGGGAATATTACCAGCTTCCTGCCGGTTCACATCCCACCCATCTCCGGTCTATCCGGACTCTATACCCTGGTGGTGATCATCTCCTGTCGACTAAATGTCACATGATTTGCATCCCTTGTCACCCCTGCGACGTCTCCGAACTTGCAGGAAAACCCGGATCTTGCTATGTCACCGCCCGCGCTCCGTTGAGCTGCAAGGTTGAAAAGCAACATAATCCGCTACCCCACATCTTCTTTGACCCTGTGCGCGCACACCTCAAGCATAAAGCTTGAATCCTGTTATGGCCTTTCCGGTTACGGAAGGACAGTCCGGACTCTTACCGGTTGGCCCCGGTTCCACTCCGATCACTGTCTTCGCCATGTCTTGCGACAACCACCAGTCCCCGATCCTTCTATGGATATCTTGTGGCTTTGATGCCAGCGCCCCATCCCGGACTTTGTCCTCGGGCGTTCTTTCCGGTTCTAGGGCTTGTCAGGCCTTGTCCTCGCTCCGGACGACATTCTGGTTGCCACGGCGCTTGACCTGAACAGATAAGAGCACACCGGAAGCATCTTCATCGATAGCTTTCCACCGCGCCTCTGTTCCGGACTTTCGCAATTCTTCCGGTCGTCACTCCGCTCGTTCCCGGAATCTCGGCCACATGCCTTGTTCCTCTCGGGCACCACTCCGGTTTGGCTAATGCCTCCGGATATACCCAGAAGCATCCCCGCTTCACAATCCTTCGACAACTCGACACCTTGTCTTTGTTGTTCTTTGGATTGGTTTCTTCCGGAACGTCTGACCTCTGGTCCACGTTCTTATCCCCTTTCATCTTCCTCCTGTTCATCCCGCCCAGTCGATTGGTTGGTTTTAAATTCCGGTTATCGACTTGGATCTCTCTTGCAGCAACAGCTTTGTTGAACAAATGTATAAGAGCTCACCGGGGAATCCTAACCAGATTACTTCCACCGAGCCCGCATTCTCAACTTTTGCCTCGCCTTCAGAGAGTTCTTGTCACCACTCCGGTTTTTCTACACCTTTCTTTTCGACTCATTGGCACCCCTTGGAGCTGGATTGCTCATACTCCACCTCCTCGTTCAAACTCCGGTTTTTCCGGAGCTGAACTCCGGTTGTTTTCCGGTCCTTTGATCCCGGACCACTGGAACTCAACCACTCTTCCTTCCGGCCGCTTACTGCAGTCCCCGCAGTATCTCCGGAATGCTCAGGTTTCAGCTGGGAGCTTCAATGTGCTCGCTGTTATCCTTTGAGCACCTCCGAAAATTTCGGACCTCTATCAGTTAGAGTTCAGATCAATTTGGACATCATCATCACAGCTCTAGGTTGCGTTATCGCTTTGCATCAGCCATATCCGGTATCTGGTGACTACAGCTAGTGATGTGTGCTTCACATTGCCTCCAAACTCTTCATTTGCCTTTGCCAACACTTTGGCAATGCTGTTTTGTGTTCAGAAAATTTTCATCCTCTCCCTTCGACCTGTTCCGTTGCCCGTAACAGTCTCCGGGTCTTGACCCTTGCCCGGAGTCTACTCCGGTCCTGGTTCCCATTCCGGAGTCAATTTCGGTCCTTCGGAGTCCCTCAGGTTGATTCCCGGGTTTCATTCAGCACCATCCGCTGCTGTGTGCTCCCATCCGGTCGCACTTGCTCTGTGTGATCGAACTCCGAAAATTCCGGAACTCTCAATTTGATCTCTGGACCTCAGTCCCATGTTCCAGACGTCTCCGGACTTCTTTGCTGTCGATCCCTCCAGCAATTCTGTCCTCTTGTTCTTGGAATCTTCACCCCTCCATCGGTTCTTTATTTTTCGCTCTCGAATTTTATCTGCCCCTTTTATTCTCCTTCCCGGTGTGTTTCTGGTTGCCCATCTGGTCTTCTGGCATCGCTCCGACACTCCGCTTCAATGTCCTCCTCCTCCCTCCTCCATCCGACAACTTCAAACATTTATTCAACTTTCCCCGATGGCTTTCGCCCCTCTGTATTTTTTGGAGTCCTTACAAAACCCTTCCTGCGGGTTTTCTTCCATGCGGACTTACTTGAATTCTTCTCCGTTGAATTTTCCCACGGTCTCCGGTTCTCCGGGCTCTCCGAGCTCCGGTCAACTCCGGACACCCTAGGATCAAGCACCCGCATGCATAAGTGCCACTTTGGCCTGCACACCAACGTTCTATCCTTCCCTGAGTGGTCTCCCTGACGCCACAGTTGGTGCCCATGGAGATTTCACCCTTCCGGCCTTGATGGCTGGTCTCCATGGTGACAGCTCTTTATTGCGCTGTCATGTCCACCCCGGACAATCCTGTCCTCTGTTGGACTCTCTGGTCATTCTATTGACACTCCTGCCCCATCGGATTTTATGCTTCTTGCCTCTGGTTATTCAAAATGCCTTTGGCCCAACTCCGGTTGACCCGGACATCTTGGTTTAAATTATTTTCAACTTCGACATTTCCTCCGGTGGTCTTCGATCCTCTGTACTTCTTTGGAGCCCTTCAACAAAAACTCTTCTTAGCGAGTTTTCTTACATGTGGTCTTGCACTCCCTTCCCTCCGCCTCTCTCCCTCCAGTCCCTTCCAAATCGCTCCCCTCCTTGGTCCGGTTCCTTTCGGGGTTCCCGGCTACACTCAGTACTCCGGTATTGACCGGAAAATATTCTGGCATCACCTGGACTACTCGCTTGACCATGTGCCTTCAGTGCCAGTTCTTTGACACTGCGCGTCGACGTAACCATCCATGTCTTTGACTGGATTGGTCTTCTATCTTTGAACACCAGAGTCAGTCGCACCCACAGTTGATTCACCCTTTCATCCTTGATGGATGACCTCTGTGGTTTCCAAGACCTTCTTCGTTGAAGGCACTGTAATCCTTGAAAAGGATTGCTTCCCCCTCCGGCTTCATCCTGTCGCTCCGGAATTCCGGACGCTTCTCGTGTCGCCAAACTCGCCCGGACCTTGGCCGGTCTCATTCCCACATATGTTTGGTCAAACCTCAAGCTACTCCGGGTTCCCTCAGTCCTTTCAGCGGCCCTCCAGACGTTTTTGGACTGCTCCCTTCAATTCCAACATCCACTCCTTCTATCCACCATCCTTATCTACTTCCCTTCCACATCCCATTCCTTCTTCAACATCATTCAACTCGGCTTGCAGCGATGCTGCTATTCCTTCATTCTCCAACTCAACTTCCAACATTCCGGTTATCTCTCCGGATTCCCACGCCCTCCGGCTTATTTCATTTCACCTCCGGTATCTTTCCGGCCTTTTCTGTGCACTCCCTGCTGTTCCCTCTCCATCCGTCGAGGCCTTTAGGTTTCCGGTCGTTGCACATCAACTCCGGAATCTTCGTTATGGCTTCCCACACCCACGGATCCCTCTACTCACCCTGTCCTTCAGTCCCTTGAGGGCAAGGAACGTAAAGGGGGGATACTGTTATGTCCATGCAAATCAGTCTTTCATTTTTTCCCATTATCGGTTCTGGTCGCACTCAATCCAACTCTGATCGTGCTCCCGTCACCTCCGGACACACCATCACGCACTACATCAGACCCTGCACCACTTCCGGTAATACTCCAGCACCACTCCAGCTCACTCCGATCGATTAATGGTTCACCTGCTCCCGGACCTATCCCGGAATACATAGCTCTCGTCCAATCATGGATTGCTGAGTACTTCTTCCTTAATATCCACTTCGCTTTCATTACCTTACCTTCTTGGCCAACTCCGGCTTCACTCCTCACCTCGTTCACCCTCCGGTCATCCTGGTTAATCCCGGAACCTCTGGACTAGTCATCCAGCCCCGACCGGTTCTCTGCGGTCATCCATATCGCCCCGGAACATTCTACCTGAACATTCCACCTGTACTTCACACTGGTCCTTCACTGTGATACAGGTTGTGGCACCTCCGCACTCCTTGGTACATTCCGGACTGTGATTATGTAATCACTCCGAACTCCGGTCCTCCACGTTCCTTGGTTCAGCTCCACTTCACCCACGTCATCTCGGACCTCTGCCTCTATGCATTGGAACTCTCCTAAAGGACTGCCAATGTCCTCCGGAATGATTCCTTGCAACTATGTCCACTCCGGCGACCCGGAGCTCCCAAAACCACCAACACTCAACACCAGTACCTTGGAACTTGTTCATCTCGACTACCAACATACCAGTCCAACATCTGGTACACTTATGCGCTATTCACCTATGCCCCATCACTCCTGCTCTCGTTCCAGTCGCTCCGGACATATCTCCGGAATCCGGAGATACCCGGAGTCACCGGAGTCATCAGACTCTTCCCCGGAACGTTCGCTATTATGCCTTATCAACTCCTATTCCATTTATGCATCCCTTATCACTTCTCATCTATTGTTTCAACGCTCTCATCACTTCTCCTTGTTATCTTTTCATATGCTTCACGCTTCCATCACATTCCCATCATTCCCCATCGCTTCTTCATCTGCCTCAAGGCAGATGTCAAAGCACTTACATCTTATCACTCTTCTATCCATCCGTTCATCTATCAAACCATATGCTCTACCTTTCCCCTTTCCTACTTCCTATTATTCCTTATTCCCACTTCATCTCTTTTGCCGCATGGTAGTGTCTTCTTCCATGTGGTTCACTTCATTTCATGTTGCTTCACTTTGCCTCATGTTACTTATTCCCTTTCGTACTAATTACTTGTCCCCAGTATAAATACCGGTACTTTACATCTTGTACAGTATCCGAAAAATAAAAGTTATCCATGCTTCCCTCTCATGGACTGTTGCCAATCGTCTCTTGAGGTTCTGGTCTATTGCCTCTCGACGTCTCCCTCTTTATGGCCTTGCTCCCGTCTCCCTCTGGTTCCCTCTTGTGACTCCGGTCACTCCGGTCACTCCGGTTTCCGGTCACAACTCCGGAGTCCTCGCTCGGCCATACCAACAACTGCGGTTCAACTCCGGGTTGTCTCCCGTGTCTTGGATATGCCTCTAGTCCGCTCCGGCGCACCGCCTTTGCTCCATCTTCATGTCAACTATTCTGGTTCACACCGGAACTGCGCTGGACGACTACCCAACAAACACCGGTTATGCTCTTGTGTCTCCGGTCCAGGCTATCCCTGTCCCGTCGCCATCTTCGAGCTCGTACGACTCGGACCTTGGCATAGGACACTTCCCCATCTCGCAGCCCGAGGCCAGTCAGTCGGTCACCCTAGCTGAGTTGTGGTGTTCCGAGAAGTGGCTGATCTAGACATCTGTTCATCTCCGGTTCGCGGCTTAGCCCGGCTCCGGTCATATGATCGGATATTCC
Organism: Mycena alexandri; assembly: GCA_029233265.1. NCBI lineage: Eukaryota > Fungi > Basidiomycota > Agaricomycetes > Agaricales > Mycenaceae > Mycena > Mycena alexandri. The sequence continues at coordinate 1,784,823 of JARJCM010000001.1, read as the reverse complement.
TTCCCTCTTGGCTCAGCGATATAACACCGTGACTCCGCACTCTCTTCATCTGTTACATCCATGCGCGGATAACTCGGATGAAGGTCCGAGTGCGGCCCAATAACTCCGTTCCGAGATTCACCTCCGAGTTTTCGGAGTATTGTGGGAGTCAGCACATCCATGCATCGATGCTTCGGACCTGCTTCGGACCTCGCTCCGAGCTGACCAATCACTCCGGTTGAACTCCGACTCCGGATTACCCATTTCATCCTGAACATCATTCCGAGTCGGATTGCACACCATACACCATGTCCTGTGCCTCCTGTGATATCTCACGCATGGGACTCGCACTCTGATCCTGCTGTCACACTCTGGTCACGCTCCGCTCCGCATCACGGAGCTGTCAGGAGTAACCACGTGGGTTTGAATTCTGTGCTATACACCATCCAACTCGTTTACCAATGGTCCGACATGTTCCTTACTTCTCACTTATTAAGTACTTCTTATCAGTCACCTGACTTCTCCTCCTTTTGGTACTCAGCTTTATTGTTGCGTCCACATCTTCTACTCACTTTTATTGTTACATCCACATGCTTCACTACTTATCTCCTTTATGCATTACAATTAGCCTGTTTACTATTTAACCTCTTAGTCTACTCCCTGTAAATCAGTTTGATTATTCAAGTTGCTTCACCCCGTTCCTCGTGAAGTAATCTGAGTCTCTGTCCGGAACTCACTGCGGACCTCACCCGCTTACTCCTGTCTATCCGGACAAAGGGAAGTATGCTCACACTATGTCTCCTTGTTGTGTAGCGCTACTCCGGTCCCCCAGTTCCCTGTGCCCCGCGCTCTGACACTCTGGCGCTCCGCACTCCGACGCTCCGACGCTCCGTCGATCCGGAGCCCAGACCCATCGGACCCATCACACCTCTGGTCCGGACCTCTCCCTTCATCCCTCTGTCTATCTCCAAAGACTAAGGCAGTACCGCATGACCTGTCACGTTCTGTCATCCAGCCCGCCGATCTTCATCATTCGACCCCGGTCTCTGGTTCCGTTCTGTCCGGCCCTCAGCTCCGGTTCAGAAGGTGTCTGATCGTTCGGTTGGCCCATATCCTAACCCCCTCGGCTCGGATATAACATCATCTCTTCTTCCATGTCCCATTGTCTCTTCTTCCATCCCTTCCCTATCTCCTGGCCACAACACACATTAACTCTACATTTGCCCAAGCCCTACCATGCCCTGTGGAATTTGCGCATCAAATAATGCTCTGCGCCTTTGTAGCACGGCGTCATGTCAGCTCCAAATTCAGACCAGTGACATCATTTCTCTAGACTTGAGTGCACAATGTCTAGCAAAATGACATCTCCAGTTCAGGTGTTTAAACTAGGTGCGTGTGACAGTGATTTGAACAATTGATCCTGAAAATCACCGAAGAACATCTGATGCAGCTGTTGCGATGCGGCTTCCTGTCTTGTGTCGCTCTGCGCTCTCTGATGCCCGAGTCTCCTGTTTCCACGACTCGGAGGCAATGTTCCCGCAAAATTCTATGTACCCGAAATCTCAAAGCATTAAAGATGCAGCTGCAGAATCAGGTCAAATAATCTATTCAACACACTACATTATGCGCTCTCGATAACTTCAATTAATTTCCCAAAAGTCGCCCAGCCTGTTGTATAATGGAGCCCCGGTGTTAGAATCCGAGCGGCGGTGGAAACCGCTCAGGGAGGACGACTAAGAAGGGGCGTCTAGCCCGAGCTCTACTGAGGGAAGAACCGTTGTATTCGAGGTTCTTTCCGATAGGGAAAGACCTATCGAAAGGCTACTACTTATACAAGATGAGCGGGCCGTAATCGTAATACTAGTGGAGTCATCGGGAACCTATCCGACGGCCATTTAACCAGCCGAGGGATGCCGTGCTTCTACGGAGTTATTACGGGCGGACTATCAGTCATGGGTCACGGTACAATAATATCCATATATGTAATGGTCCGAGATAATCGCGTGAGGGGAAACTAACTAAAACGCCGAGCTGGATTCCCACGTTCAACACCCAGGGATCCAATATACTCGTAGGCGTCCCCTATGAGTTGATCAAACGCCTGGGGAACCCATTCCATCACCTCCGTGCAAGTTTTATTGAGGTGAGTAGCGCGCAGCTCTTCAACAAGCTGTGCAGGAACCGTTGTCCCACAGTGTAGCATATCATACCGCTCTGGATAAAAGAAAATCATCTCAGGGACGGCTGTTGGCAGTAGCTTGAACTTCTGTGCATGACGCGGGGTTGTATTCCAGTGGTCCTGGAACTCATCAAAATGGAGCTGAACAATGCGGGACCACAACCATTGGAACAAGTTCCTACCAAGAATGTAAGTGTCAATAGAGTATTGTATTGAGACAATGGACACTGACACATGGTTTGGGTTCCCAGGGGCAAATAGCCCGTTTGCATTCCCTTGGAGGATTATTTCCTTGATATTCCTTCCGCCCAGCGTAGGTCTGTCGATAGCTCCACAGAGACTCAATCGTAATATTATCTGTGCTTTTCAACGTGACAGTTAATAGCCGATCGAGTTCAGTGAGCTTGTCTGCCAGGAGCCTGCAACTGCAAAAGTCAATGAGTTTTACCTTCATGTATGCACAAACAACACTCACCAAAGTTCTTGCTGAAGTGCTTTCATAAGGCCCGTCTCATTACCACCGTCGAAAAGTAAGCTGCACTGGCATTTCTGCAGTATTGGTGAGCCATTGAGAGATGTCAATGAACAGGAATGTGCTCACCTCCTGTGCTCTCAACAAAGTCAAGATATACATGTCCAATAGCATCTTCATCGCGGTCGTTGGGTATGACAGTTAGGTGCAGAATTTTTCCGGTATGGTCCCGGAATCCATAGATTGGGATACCCACTAGACCCATTCATAGCGCTTTTGAACCGAGCTTCTCATGGCCGTCACAATGCACTTCCTCCATCGGCGCAACAGTCTTCAGTTGTCCCCAAACCTTGAAGGGTGTTTTCTTTCCCGGGAAGCGCAATTCTGCACCCTTTGGATCAATTGTGTGTGCTATACTCCGGACTGTATCACTGTGAGGAATGAGAATAGTCCTTGATTCACCAGGAATGTGAAAAACTGATCGCGGAATTGGTATACCAGTTTCTCTCGCAATTTGGTGTTGAATTGTTGTTGGACCGTGACGGCGACTATTGTCTTCAGACATCTTCTGGGCGACTAGAGCAGTGCATATGGGGAGAGGGGGCGATTTGCGGACACTTGGTACTTTAAATTCGTTGTTCAACGTCTTCAGCTTGGATTTCCTTTGGACAGTGATCTGGGCCTTGAAAAACAAATATTAATCGCACTCACTTAATTCAATACCCATGCAGTCGGACAAGCTCTGCAAGTTGATCATTGATGGACAGTTGCCGGCGCACACAATCATGAATTTTCATGAAGTGTTTTCTTAAGCACTTCGTCCGGGGGCTCTGGGTTGAGCAGGTCAGTGTAATTTTCATTGCACACAGTTGCTCTTTCATACTTGTCCCATTATTGACACCGTTCTTCCCGGCCTCATTTAACTTTTGTCGTGAAGTGGTTTTTCCAGGTGTCTTCAGACGCTGAACCGGTGTCCCCAGAGAACAACGAGACCTTTCTCAGGGAGGAGGTGCTTTTGACCAGTGAAATACACTTTTTCCTTACAAAGTTCTATGAATGTGGGGCACTGAATGAAGTTGACCTCGACTTATGTGAGTTCCCTCTGTTTCTAGAGTTACTTTACTCTTGCTCATGTGTTCCTAGCGCTCCCTGCAACCGATATTTGGCTTGCTACTGAGCTCCTCACTGAGGAAGACAGTAAACCATGCCCTGCAGCAGGTCTAGACGATCTTGCTGAGGCTGACATGGCCGATGTCCGTAAGACCGGAGTCGCCTGGCTCGTTGAACCTCTGCGTGTTGGTGCCGTTCAGAAATTCTCTGGCACTCTCAATCACAAGTCGAAGGCACCCACCACCCGCCTCGCCGCTACTGTCAACACCTTCATCCATTTTGTGTACCATTTCAGCCAGAAATCATTGGTTTTATGTGACATTCAAAGTATGTTCTCTTGCTCGTTCTTGGATTCTCCAACTGAGATACTACTGTCAGCTATGAAGGCCAGAATCAAGGGAGAGCCAAAGAACGTGATCTTTGACCCCATGGCCCATACACCCAAAGGGTAAGTTTACTCCTCTCAGCTGGACCACTACACTAAATTGAACTTGGTGCGGTAGAAAAAGTGGACCCGGTGATCACGGCAAGGACGGAATCAAGAATTTTCTCGCCACACACGAATGTAACAGCAAATGTGAAGCCTTGGGTCTTGATGAGCTAGACGAGCTTGACTCAGATGATGAGGAAAGCGACAAGGTGTAGGAATACATAGGTGCCGACTTTGATGTTGATTCCGTAGCTACAAATTGTTATATCCATGCAACCACACCCCTGGACCATGGTCTTCGTCACCCAAGACCACTCTGGTTCTCTATGGGCACTCCGGTCCACTCCGGTGTTTCCAGAGTCAACCGGAAACCCGGAGCCAACCGGAATCCTGGTATTAGTATTGGGATGACTTCTCGCGGTCAGTCGTGGCTGGTATCAAGGGGTAACGACCTCTCCACATGTTCCCTCTTGCCTTCCATCGCCTCATGGCAGATTTCATCACCTCATGTTTCATTTCCCAAGATCAATACTGATACAGGTCGAACTTCTCTTACCGCTTATGGACTTCCTATTCTTTCAACCATATGCTCGTCCACATGTTTCTCCTTTATCTCCTTTACACTAAATTAGGATCCAACACTATTTAATCAGCTAGCATACTCCCTGTTCTTCAGTAGTTTAATAAATGTTGCTTCCCCCCTTCCGGAGTGGTACCAGTCGCTCCTCTCTTCCCCCAGACTCTTCCTCTTCCTCTAGACGATACCTGGCAGTACACGCTCACTCTGCGCCTCAGTGGTGTTGTGTCAAGCAGCTCCGCCGATCCCCTTTGTCGACTCCGGTTACTCTGGCCTACTCTCCGGCACCCCGGTTATTCCGGAGTACCTTGTACGACTCCGGCCGACTGTTCCACTATCCCTTAACCCCGCGGCTTGGCATATAACCCAAATACAACACTTATTGAATTTGTGTATCCCCCAACATGAATTAATCCCTGCAAGGCCAGTAATACCACTGTATTAATCATAATGGTGTTCAGATTGAACAGTGATGTCCTTTTGCCGCGCGCATCACAGTCACATGACTGTGTCCTGATGTAACAACAAATGACAAATTGCCAGCACTGGGCGCAAATTCTCCAAAATATTCCATACCACCATTGAATCCTGCAATAATTGGTCTCCTACCTGGATGTGTCAAGGTTTCACTTGTCTGCCGCTGCCAACGGACACCGTCAGTTGTTGGTTTTTTTTCTGATCGTGTTTACCTTCAAACAATATCACATACCGGGAAATAACCTTCTGAATGAGATACATACATGTTACTATGCTATACATTTTGAAAACCTGAAATGTGTTGGTGGTTTTGTGAACCTCTGTTCCCAAAAAGGAAATTTCATTTCATCTGTGGCCTTCCCGCTGACCGTAAAGGAGTTGCCAGATCGAATCGAGAAGCAGTGGATTACAGAATTGAAGGGCGTTGAGCGTAAGTTCACCTAGTGGAGTATTGGGATCAAGAAGGCTCTGGGGATGGGCGGCAACATGGGCGCAGAAGGTCGGGAGTTTGCGGTGGATGTTGGTGAGGTCAAGTAAATTGATAGGGTTTGCCTTGGTACTGCGCACTGTTGCCATATAGGGCCTACCTTCTCTATTGTTCCAGTAGCTACATAAGTAGCCTAGCAGCATCCTGGGTCCTCAGTTTCTTACTGTTGACCCAGGTGTGTTCTCTTCTTACATGCATCTAACAGAGTTTCTCACTGTTGACCCAGACCTCTTTGCTGCCTGTTCTAACACAAGGGCTCTGGGTCCTCATGGGTGAAACTGACGATTATAATGGCCAAATTTACCATGTCGTGAATCAGGAAAGCGGTCCAAAGTGGCATGTCCGCTGTGTCGTCCTGGGGTAAGGGGAAGCCGAAAGACAAGAGTTTTATGTGCGGAAGCAGGTGTTTGTTGTAAGATGGAACAGGATTTCGGCATCCTTGTATGTGTGCAAATTAATGCGCTCGTAGATGAGAGGTCGGTACTGGTGAAGCCAATTTCTGCAGATGTATTGCAGATTCATGAGATCTCGGTGTTCCATGGTCTGTGTGTCGATATAGTGTTCACTGAGCAAGGTCCATACATCGTCATAATCTGTGAAGAATGAGGTTCTTTTGTATGGTAGTTACTCAACGCTACGTACCCTCTGTGGACCCTTCAGCTGATTGTATTCCATGTGCATCCTCGACTTCCATTGCTGCAGCCTTAATGTTCTTAATGTCCCTACATCAGTAAAACTACACGTTTGGCTTTGGCGTCTTTGACGTCTTTGGAAAGACGCCAAAGACGTCAAAGACCTATTTTTGCCAAAGACGTAGGTCTTTCACCAAGAAGGTTCATTTTTCCTTGAAAGACCTATTGTGTCTTTGAGGTCTTTCAAAGGACGCGAGAGCTTTCCCAACTTGTACTTCAAGACACTCAAAGACTGTTCAAAGACACTGAAAGATCCCTTGCAAGACCACGAAAGCACAGATCAATGGTAAACAATGAATATATTCAGATGGATGGTACGTTAATACAGATAGTGGGTGAACTACGAGATTTATCTGTATCCATATCGTACAATACGAGGACACTGCTGCGATGCCAAGAGGGGTAGGGGAGACCGTGAAACCAAACACACCGCAAAATATTCTTGTGCTACATCATTTTGTAAGCACTACATCAGCAAACCCTGGGTCTGCTACGTAGTACTACGTAGTTGCTGTAGTTGGTGTAGTACTGTAGAAAGGGTACCTCCTATGTAGTTCTACGTAGTTGAAGGGGTTTCTACGTAGTTTGGGGGGGCTTCTACATAGTTCTACGTAGCTCAGGTTCTGAAGCTCACAAAAGTCTTACTTGGTGACCACTCTAACATTGCTATCTTATGTTTTCAAGTTCAAATTTGCTGTTGAGTAACGGTATTCAACTGATGTCTTATTGTATTGTATCAACTCTATTTTTAATTTTTAATTGTAATTAATTAACATGTTTCCTGAGAGGATCGAACACGCGACCTCGGGAGTCCAGCCAAAAGACAGAGTTTCGCGCACTAACCAACTGAGCTAAGAGTCCATACAACCCTAGGGGAATGATTCTGATACATAGGAACCTCGCCTGTCCCAGGCGAGGTTACTCTTCTCTCCGCCCTCACCGTCGCCCATTCATGGTGTCTATCTGTGTGTGAATAATTCTCTATCCACTCAGAAAGACTTTTCACCTTGAAAAAAAAAAATCCAGGGTATGTGAAATATTTGTAGATGCTAAAAATAGACCAAAACCAAAGTTGTAGAGCTTAAAGAGAGCTACAAAAGTTGTCTATACCACTTTTCGCCAAACGGCTTAGTTGAAGCGCAAAACACAAAATACTTTCCCACACGCGACACTTTTTAAGGCTAGAACAACTCAAAACCAGATTTTCTGCAACTTGCCAAACAACCAGACCTTCATAATGTCCGTTGAAGAGTTGACAGTCGGCCGCTGATCAGAAATCCATCTGCACCATAGAATACCCCAAACCTACATAGAACTACGTAGAACCCCCTAAACTACATAGAACTATGTAGAGTCCCCTCAAACTATGTAGAACTACATAGTTCAGCCAAAACTACAGCCAACTACAGCCAACTACAACAACTACAGCCAACTACACCAAAAAACAGGGTTTGCTGATGTAGGTCTTGAAGGACCGCATAAGGAAAGTCAGACCAAGGGAATGCATATTTGAGCACGCTTGAGGGTGCATGTTGAAGCTCGAGCTCTTGAGGGACTTGAAGAACCGCGCAAGGAAAGGTGATAGTCAGATAAGGGAATGCATATTTATTTGAGCACGCTTGAGGGTGCAGGTTGAAGCTCGAACTCTTGAGGGACTTGAAGAACCGGAACGAGACCCACTTGACCAGGAACGAGACTTCTTCTGGTGCGTGTTGCGGACTTGAAGTTTGCATGAAGGGGCCAGATCGTGCGGAAGGGACCAAGATGTGGAGAAGAGCACCATCAGAGACATACAAGGAGGTTTAACGTCGTAAGGTAAGGGGGAGGCAGTGGCTTTGAGGAGGGCTCGGGACCACGGGAGCCGGTACAGACAGCACACAGAGTGAGGGTGCATGTGTGAGTGAACAATGACTTGAGGTGTGAGGCCTGTGAGGCTTGGCGGCTTGGAGGGAGGAGGACGGAGGACGGAGGAGGGAAGCATTATGTGGTGGTGGTGGGAGGAAGAAAGAGCGACGAGCTGCGGAGCAACCAGCGGCGACAGTTCGCCGTTGATCTGTAACCATCTGTCAGAAGCTTCAATGATCGTTATCAATCATCGGACTTTGAATGACTTGCACATTTTTGCCGTTACATAGGTGGCCTAAAGACTTGCGTGCATGTTAGGGAGCTCAGGGACAGGTTAGTTATGCTGCGCCAGGTCAATAGAAACCCTCTGACGCCAAGTAAATTTCTCGCCGAAATTCCCAGGATCATCTCGGCATCAAGCTTATCAGTCAAAGATGGAAGATGCCGTTCCCAAGTCCAAGTTGCCGAAAGACGTACTTCAAAGATCAAAGACGCAGTTCAAAGATCAAAGCCGCCAAAGCCAAACATGTAGTTTTACTGATGTAATCCCTACACAGGGCAAACAAACCGTTAGCTTGCTGGTAGGTGAGCTGTGCCACTCGGCACCTTCAACAGACTCTAGACTAGGGTTCTTGAGCGGGGTAGACGACAGCGTGTTGGACGAGAGAGTGCGTTGGACGTGAGCGCAACGTGAGGAGGAGAAAACATGTTTGTCTTTGTTGTGAACCCAAGCTTCAAGTCAGCAGAGGCACTTCCAGTCAATTCTGTGTCCTACTCCTACAGGACTACAGTATTACATAGCTACGGTGCTACAGTGCTACACAGATAATAATGCATTGCAGTGCAGCGATACCCCAATGTTGGTCCGAGTCTCCCGTGCAGACGGTGGTTCCATCCTGCTCCGCCCACGCCTCAGTGATACACCCACCGACATCTGTCTGTGTCTCTTCGTCCGAACTGACATCTGGAGGGGCAGCTGCAGCACCCGCGCGCTCACCAACCCCTTCCTCATCCGAACACACAACACAGTCCCCCGCGTGCCCACACCTCAGCCCGCCTTGCCCTCTCCCGTCGGCGGCAGCTTACGCGTTGAGCGAGGCATTGGATGAGGCTGCTGAGGTGGAAGTGGAGTTGGGAGCAGCTGCAGATGAGCTCCCCGCTGCCACCGCTGTTGTTGTGGTCGAGTTGGACACCCAGTGCATCCGACGCAGACGACACAGGCACAGACTGGGCACCGCGCGGCATGACAATGGTGGATGATGAGCTCAGGGAGGACTTGTTCAAGTGGGTCTCAGCGACGTTGATGCTAAAATAAAGTAAATAAATCAGCAAAATGAAGTGAGGCACACCAACACAAAGAAAACACACCAAATCCAAATGTTATCGCCAAACAAATTCCCCAGCCTATCACGCAAACACCAGTAGCTCCGGAGGACAGAAAAGGAGGACAAGGTCATAAAGACGCAGCAGAGGGTGCGGTTCTTCTTGGTTCCAGGCAGGGTGTAGTTCGAACATAAGTACTTGATTATGGAGGGCAGAGCAAAATGAGGACGTACCCTTCAAAATCCCCGCAGCATGAACGTTATGAAGGTAGTCCATAGTTTCGATGTCTGTAAAGAAACATAAGCTTCGGAGGCAAAAATATATATAATTAAAAATCATACCGGCTGTTCGACAGGCATTGGCAACACGCACAGAACAAAAGGACCTGAGGGGAGCGGGTCCCACTGCAGCCAAGGGTGTGGGGGTAGGACGTGGTCCACTAGGGTCTTATGGTGTCCATCTGGGATCAGAGAGACCATTGCCTCTACAGCAAGACAAGAAATAGTGGATGAGGTGGATGCAAGTCGAGGTGCGTGTGGAAGACGACGACAAGCTTTGGGACATTGAGGTCGAGGTCGAGGTCGACTGTGAGCTTGGGAGATACTCATTGTCGGTCTCCTCTGCCTGTCGTTGGTCTTCTTGCTGCTGCTCCACTTGGACGCTATTAGTTCGAAGAAAAGGTAAGAGGAAAAAAGATACATACGCAGGTATACCCGTTGATCCTCCCAGGTTAAAACGACCTGAGCAGGCTCTTTTAGAGGTTTAACAACGACTGAAGTGTATTATTGAACAAGACAGAGAAGGAAAGTTATGAAAGTTGTACCGCGGAAGGCGCATTGGCGGTCTGTAGCATGGAAGTAATCAGCAGTTCTGTTATATCCAAGTCGTCCAGAAGATGGTACGGAGGGATATAGGGCCAGTCGAACTATCAACAGATACGAAGCGGAGCGGCGGGCCGGACAGAACGGAACCGGAGTCCGGAGTCGGAGCTGGTGAAAGGCGGACTGGATGACGCTACACCGATAATTGGACGAGCGTTACTGCAGGATATCGTCAGAGGGAGAGAGATGACAGAAGCGGAGCTCCGGCGGAGTGTCGGAGCGGAACGACCAGACTACTTCACGAGGAACGGGGTGAAGCAACGTTTATCATAAAACTGAAGTACAGGAGGATGTAGGACAAGATTAAATACTAGAGCTCCTTATTGTAATAGGTAAAGGAGATATGTTAGAAACCATGCGGACATAACAATAAAGGTAAGTCCGAAAGGGGAGTAAGAAGTCAGGTGACAAAAAGAACGATGTTGAAACAATAAGTAAGAAGTCGGAGGACTTAGGATAATAAGGAATGTGTGGGATGGCGTTTTCCCAAGGTGTCAGATGGTGGGAGTTCGTTCCGATGTTTTGTCGGAGCTCCGATCGTTCCGTTACTCCGGCGGTCCGATGCGCTCTGAGAAGACGGAGCACGATCGGAGCCGGAGGAACCGATTGGAGTAGTTTGTTGGAGGTCGTGGTGCATGGATATAACAGTATCCCCCTCTAGGGTTCGACTCCCTAGGCGGACGTCTGGTGGTAGAGGTCCGATGGGAGAATTTGGAGGATAACTGTCGGAGTCGTGAATAATGGATCGTAAGGCATGAAAATTGGTCTTTGGATTTTTTGAATATAATTTTGAATTTTCTCGGCTCCGCTCGTTCCGAGAACGGGACTGTATAGTCACGTGACGCGATGCCGTAAGTTTGAGTCAACAAACTTTTTCTCTCCGCAACCACCACCAACTCAGCTCACCACACACCGGACCAGCAGCCAAAATGTCGAATGCCAGCAACACCAACAAAGGCGCCGCCGGATCGACCAGTGGAGCGGGTGATAAGCGCGTGGGAAGCAGTGGTGGAGATGGCGGTGAGGGGCGCCAGGACAAAGGCAAGGGACGGGCGACCTCAGCGCAGGTGCGCGCCGAGAACGAGGAGCGTGAGGCGGAGAAGGTCCGAGCGGAGAACAGGGAACGGGAGGACCGGCGCGTGGAGCTTGCGCGGCAGATTCGGGCAGCGGCGGAGGCGGACGAAGAAAATATTGCGCGCATCGCAGCGCTCCTCGCGGAGAGCGAGGCAATCCCCGAGGACGAGCCCGAGCGTTATCGCGAGTTCCAGGCCCGCCACCTGGACTTGGTGCCGCCGGTGGCGACGGTGTCCGGGGAGCGGAAGCGGAAGCGGGCGGAGACGGAGAGTGGCGCGTCGGACGGGGACGACGAGTCGGAGAGCGAAGTGCCGCTCCGACGCAACGTCATCGTTGTGAAGCGCGCTCCGGTGGTCGAGGAGATGCTCGAGTTGGAGGATGAGGACCGTAAGTCCTAATTTCTTGATTTTTTTTTTTTTTTTTCTAGAATTTTTATTAATGATTTCCTCAGGTTGTGACCGTTGTGCGGAGACGGCGTCGAAGTGCGTCGTTCCGGCGCAAATTTGTCAAGGTCGGTACCGGACTTGCGCCCGCTGCTCGCGGCGCAAGATCAAGTGCTCCTTCAACCCCAACAACGCCCGGCGGAGCGGCCGCGACGGCGAACGCACAACGGGGTCGAAGAAGGCGAGCGGGAGCAAGAGGCGGAGGTCCGAGAAGTCGGAGGGACACCCGGAAACGGAGTCGGAGGCGCGCCCCAAGAAGCGCATTCGCTCCGGTCGTCGGGGCCCGGGCGACTACTCGGGGGACGGGCCCAAGACCCGGCTCGCACTGGGTGCACACTACCGTTTGCGGGGCCCGCAAATTATAAGCAAATTGAAAGCAAATTTAGAATTTACTGCTCATTTGCTTCCAATTTGCGGGGGCCGCAAATATTAAATTTGCTTATCATTTGCTTATCATTTGCTTTCAATTTGCGGGGTCCGCAAATTTAGAATTTGCGGACCCCGCAAATTGAAAGCAAATCAGGTGGCCAAACAATCCAAAAAAGGCAAATTTTGAGGTCATCTGATCATTGGGATTCTACCCTCGGGATTCTGATGTACCATACTGGGTAATTCAGATTTCTAGGATTCTGATCAAGGGGTTTACAGGGGGGAAGTCTGTCCAATATAGCTACTAGTGCAAAGTTTGGCTACTCAATAGGTTTCACTTCTCAGACACAGAAGACTGAGGTGTATCATCATTTATTACACAATGTACGGGCCTTGGCTAAATGGTGTTTTGCAAAAAAAAACCTCATCAGTAAACTAAGTAAAGTGTATACGCCGGAATCACTAACAAAATTTAATGTGGACACACCTAGATTCAGGCTAGGTTCGGATCAAGCCGCCTTCTCAGGTCACATGATATTCACGTGCTTTTCACGTGCTTCGCAGAGAAAACTGAGAAGGGGCTTGTGCCAAGATGCCGAAAAAGGGCAATGTGTTCTAATCGCTCTCCTACTTCAGTTTCCCCTCGATTCCTATCGGTGCAAGTTGAAGGACTAAAGTTTGGAAGTACGAAAATCGTTTGGCCTATTCAGAATTCGGGTGGGACTCTTCTGGGACTTGGATAGCGGGGGGTAGATCTGGCCATCAATCAGAATAAGTCGAAATCAAAATCCCTTTACCACTTGAAATATCATCTGAATAAAATAATTTGAAGAGACAGCTTAGTTTTATTTGCATGTATGAGGGTTGGAATAACTTTTTCCTTGAGGATATACTTCAAAATGTGCATGCAATGGGAGGAGGAAAAGGTGAGATAACTAGTCATCTAGTTGCCAAAAAGATGATGGGTGGTAAAATTCCTTGAATGGTCAGAGCAGTCTTATATTTGCCCAATACATGGGAATAAGTCATTTGGACAGCTGAATGCAGTTGTACAGCACAGTACACGGGTGCAGAAAGTGCAGTCACGCCGGTCACACGTGAGTCACATCTCCCAACAAAAGTGGAACATATATTTCCTGCATGCACAACGCAGTTCACAACATATATTTTGGTGGGAAATCTGTTCAAAGGTACCTTCCCGATCGATAGAGCTCACAAAAATCGTAAATTTCGAAGATGAAGTTGGGTGTTTGTTCCGAACTCAGATTGCAACTTCTCCGGAAAACTGTTCATTTACAAGAGGAAGGTGTATGCAGCAAATGCAAATAGCTATCCAAACCGATGTAGTATATTCCAATGAACATATTATACACCAAAACCCAACTTATTTGCATTGAATTGACAGAGAAAATGTAGGTTGAACACATCACCCTTTGTCGGCAGTTTGTCACAAGCCTCTCTCCGAGAATCACCGGCTCGCCGGTGCGGAGACAGGCTTGCTCCGAACCTAGATTCAGGCTGGTATAGTTAACATGATGGGAAAGCATGCGGATAATGATCAAGAAATCATGATGGTGACTGAACAGCTATTTTAAAGACTGATCCTCTGTTGATCGGACATAGCTCTTTCTTTTCCTCCATGTTTGGAAGTTTGTCTCACTGCTATAGGCAGCCGGGGTCATGAGCCGGCTGCCTGTAACAGTGAGACAAATACTGACCTTCCCAGTGTGTTTTATTTCCCCTTTGGTTTCTTTCTCCTGTTGGCCACATCCTGCCCCAGGACTGAGCTTGCTCAGCACCTACCTCCCTGTGACCAGTCCTCTGCATGAAGCCCCCATGTAGCCGGGAAAGAGAAGAGAGTATGGGGCCAACATACTCAACACTCCTCTGGTCATGTATGGAGTGGGCCAATTTGCCCGATGTCTGCGATTTTGTGCACATCGGGGGAGATCTGTTAATGATCTCCTTCGCAAAGTTTTCCTGGAACCCCCCTGCAATCACAGTTAAGTGTGCGCGGGTGTTGAGTCTTTGAGTGGCTCAACTACAGGAAAAAGGATATTGTGAGCTTCTGAACTTTCCCTAGGTTCGGCAGTCTTTTTGAATGCTCAAGTACACTGCCTTGAAGAAGTATGCACCCTTCCTTCACACTGCAGATTTTGACTGACTATTCCCTTTTGGACTGGGATATTTCCCTTTGCAGGCTGCAGCAGGGACCTTTGTTTAAATATTGTTTTCTCTCTGCGCCCCATTGGGCAGTGATGGTTAAGAACGGCCTGCTGACTTGCATCTTCCTCGTGTTGCAAGGACTGTTTTGCGCCCAGGTGCGCAACTTCCTACATTTTCTTTTGCTATAATGATAATATTGACACAATGTTTTTCAGTGGCTCTTCTGTGTTTCTCCTTGTAGTTCCGCACCTTATGGGCAGTGAAGGTCAAGAACGGCCTACTGGTCGCATCTCCCTCGCCTGCAAGGACTGTTTTGTACCCAGATGCATGACTCTCATCCTTCTTTTCTCTTTGCCATAGGAGAACACTAACCCAATCTTTTGTAGTACCTGTTCAATGTTTTGACTTCTTTGTGCCGCATAACCGGTGACGGCCAAGAACAGCCTACTGGCTCACATCAGGAATGGTATGTTCATTGCTATTTTTTTTATGCGTCTGGCTCAACTTGAGTTTTTCATTTATGCAGAGCACTTTAAACCAATTGCTATTATGCTTTCATCCAGTGGTCATAACATGCTGAAACCACACTGTGTGTCCTAACCTCTGCATCCAAAAATTCACCAACTTATCTTTTTAGTGCCCTTTGAACTACTGTCTTCGGCTACCCCAACATCTTTTATTGTTTGCTGTAGATGGATCTGTGCCACTGCAAGTGGCGGAAGGAGGGAACAGGGCCCGTTCCCTCCTTCCACCACCTGCAGTGAGACAGATGGTAGTTTAGTCTCTTTAGTTGAGAATCCTGAGATGAGCAGAAGTTTTGCAATGTTGTATTATAAATAATGGCTCTGGTGTCATATGTGGAACCAAAAGTTATTTTTGAATTTTTTTCAAAAACTACGCAATCAGGTAGTAAGACTCTAATGGGCAGCACTCACAAGAGCTTGTTGGCGTAGTTGTATGTGTGTTTGTCTCTCATGTTTCGTAATCTACTGTTTTTTTTTGGGTTCGATCCTCCCAAGTCTCACTTTTTAATGTTGTCTCTTTTGGAAATCAACCGCTTTTCCGTGTCACAATAAATACAGTTCATCATTGTTTACTCCTTCCCATTGAGTAGCCATTTTACTTTAGAACTACAACCAAATTTATCCTGAAGCTGTTCAGATAATTTATCAATGAAATTTGTGCTCACTCACCCCTTGCGCTTGACCTGCAAAACCACAATATTAGGGTTGTTTGCTCAAGAAAAAATCCCTTGAGGAGAGAGTATTGACACAACACTGGCAAGTTGAATATTGATGCAAACAGTTACAGTACTGAACGCAGACACCATTTTATTCCTCGAAAGACCTGGGAGCTTTCTTGATTGTGGTACACAGCCCTGGGTCTTATATAAATGAACCGGGCCTTTTAACCCTAAATTTTTGATCCCAGATGCGAACTTTATCTCGTCGACTTTGCACAGGACTGAGAGAAGTAGCAATGTCAGATTTAAGTTGAATCTGCAACAAACATAGTATTGTTGGTGTTTGGGTAAATTATGTATTGGCACTGTATGCAGAGGCTTTAGAGAAAGCCAGAAATTCCGGGTTCCAGAATCTCTAGCTTCCTTTCCTAATTTTCCTGCGGATAATTAAGGTTGGAAGCTCGGAACTTCCAACATTTCAAGTTACTACCTGCTTTCTCAAATTCTCTGGTCATTTTACCTTGGCACATTTTTGTTGAACCTACACCGTTCTTACATACCCTCTTATCTTTTTTTTTCAGCCTCTGTTGAGCCCAATTTTATTTTTTTGACAAGTAGTGAATTTCGACCTTTCAGCATCACACAGGAGGAAAATTTTGCGCCTGCGGTGCTGGTGGGTATTCAAGTAAGTAAGTCCTGCAGTTTCTTAATTTTTGAAGCATCGCTGCCCACAAAGTATTGTCAAAACTTTCGTGGTAACTTAAATAGGGGCATGGGAAGTCTCCAGGCCCGATTGGGCCTGGTCAGGCCAAATGCGGCCTGAGTTACCAAATCGGGCCTGGAAGCTGTCCACATATGACACCAGAGCCTAAATAATGTCACGTGGACCTAGAATTCCGTCTAGGTCCACGTGACCAGATTGCCCAGCCTTGAAAACAAAGTGCAATCCCTCAGGTTTGAACCCGAGACCTCAGACAACTGACTCAATTTCAGCAGAGAAAGACATTACCAATAGTCTAAGACACCATAGCAACTTCAATTGAATTATCTTTGACACAACTCACTGAGGACTATGTAGTTTAAACCAGTGCTTGAAAAGGTTTGAAGTGAGGGTAGGAACTTAACCAGCTGTGAAAATGAATGTCAGTTCACAAGAAAGAAGAAATAAATTCACACTCATTGAAGTTTGAAGCCAAGATTTGACTTGGAGCCTGTTAAAAGCTGGAGCTCAGTGAAGAGGGATAAGGATTTAGACAAAATAACAGTCAGTTGAACACTCCACAACTCGGCAGCTGAGGGTACCTACTGTGAATCAAATCGAACCTTGTTTTGGTCCAAGATTCAAGTACTAGTCAACGTTGACCACCATCCACTTCAGATATAAGGAAGAACTGAGGGCAGAACCCATCCCCGAGATGCCCGAGGTCAACCTACCCAAGAGATAAATGCATGTCTCGATGGAACACAATGCTAGGAACCTATCTGGTATTGAGAAAATCTTTCAAGGGGCCATGGTGGTCATGTGGGGGTTTGTTTCAATTGGTATGCATGTACGTAGACTGAATGACCATCAAATATCAGTTCAATATATTATAGATGGAACAGTGAATCATACCAAGTTCAGGGTGGGGTTGAGTACCTATAGATGAATCGATGAAAGGCCAGTGATGTGTAAGTGGATAGAAAATGTATGAAAGGAACTTAGGACCCAAGGTTGGAGTTAAATGTTGAGAGTCAAACATGACTTAACTACTTGAGTGCTTGGTTGAGTCCAAGTACGATAACAGTGAATCAACGGACACTTGTATCACATGCATACCATCAAATCAAAGGTCCATGGACCTCAGTGGCCAACATTAAGTTGAATATTATATTGGCCAACTATCCAACTGACACTCAGTCCACATGACATCAGGGCAGAATACTGACATGCCTGGGGTCAACAAACATAGTAACGGCTGCCTGAGAAGGCATTAAACAATCTTGGATGAAACCTTGAAGGTCAGAGGCTTTGAACACAGTTGTGCTGAGTGCAATTCCAGCACGTTCAATTTTCGCGTAATTGGCACCCACCCCTTTGAGTGATGTCAGATAAATCATTGAATTTGAATTGACGTCCTTCAACGTCAGTTCAAAATTACGACAGAAACTTTTTAATGCTTGAATGAAAGTCAGTTTGTACATGACACAAAAATACATACCTGAACTCGAACAGCCAGTCTGGGTCTTCCAATGGCTATCACACTGAGAAAGAGGGCTAAGATACATTACTTGATTTGAACTGAGAGGCACACAATTAACAAGTCAAAAGTTATGTTTGAAAACCGTTGAGGATGTGGGTGAACAGTTCGGTTGTTAGCATTGAAAACCTCATGTAAAATGAATGTAAGGACACACCTCGAATCACACAAGATTGAGCAATATTCATATACCAGATAAAGCAACCTAACAAACAGAATGGTGAATTGCGAACCTTGCCCCGGTAAATGCCAGAAATGTCAAACAGTAAGCAAATGAGTTGAAGTGCAAGCATGAAGCATTGTTGGTGGTGGTCCATGTCAACAGCAGGCATGACCATCTGTGCCGAATTGGGTCTCTTGTTCTGTATCCATCTCTCTGTTCAAATATGCATGATCATGAATAAGGCTGGACATCAGAATCCTAAGAATCTGAATAATTACCTAATGCAGCACATCAGAATCCCGAGGGTAAAATCCCAATGATCAGATGACCTGAAAATTTGCCTTTTTTGGATTGTTTGGCCACCTGATTTGCTTCCAATTTGCGGGGTCCGCAAATTCTAAATTTGCGGACCCCGCAAATTGAAAGCAAATGATAAGCAAATGATAAGCAAATTTTAGATTTGCGGGCCCCGCAAATTGGAAGCAAATGAGAAGCAAATGCTAAATTTGCTTACAATTTGCTTATAATTTGCGGTGCCCGCAAATGGTAGTGTGCACCCAGTGTCGGGGACCTGCGCGAGGAGTTCGAGGAGCTCCGTCGCAAGGTTCTTGAGATGCGGGACGGAGAAGGGGCTCCGAGGGTGCAAGGTCGAGAGCGCGCCGCGGGCGGAACGGCCGCAACGGGATCAGAGTGGGAGAAGACGCTTGAGGCGGTGTGCGCGATGGCGCATCGCCGGGCGGACCACAACTCCGCGGAGGTGACCCGTCTCCGCAAGGAGCTGGGTCAGGAGCAGCGGCGGGTGCATCGTCTCCAAACGGAGACGGTGCGACTGTGCAGCCACCTCCAGGACCTCCTGGATGAGTTGTCCGTGGAGGGCCCCATCCGTCGCGGCGACCTCATCAAGCTTGCCGAGGAGGTCTTCGACTCCACTCCTAACTGGGGGTGGGGTCGAAACGGGTGGTTCGGAAGCGACGTGTGGTCGAGCGACGAGGAGGCGCCGGCTCCGGGATGGGAGGCCGAGGCGGAGCGGAGCGAGGAGGAGGACAAGGTGGGGACTCCGGGTGCAGAGAATGTCGGGGCGACGGCGTCGAGCCCGGGTGGACCCAGGGAGGCCACTTGGACTCCCGAAGCGACGCCGTGTCTCGATGAGCACGCACGGAGTGGGGACGACGGGCAGGGTGCCCCGGGGGCCGTCTCGGAGCCCGTTCCGCAGGAACGCGGGACTCCGGAGAGGGCCCTCGGGGATGGCGTGCCGCAGCGCGCGGGTGACGCCAACCGCCGTCGTCGAGATGGACGTGGATGCGCCAAGTAGCGCGAGTCCGAGGGAGGAGGGCGGAGCGGAGGAGCCTAGGGCTCCGACACCAGTCGCGGAACCGGTGGTGGTGGCCGCGGAGGCCAGCCAGCCGGTGGCGAGTGGGAGTCGGAATTGGCCGGGGCTCGACATCGGCAATCGCTACCGCCTCATCCGTCCGACGGAAGGGGTTGACGAGACGGGAACGGAGGAGACGGCGAAGGTGAAGGAGGAGGAGACCGAGGCGCAGTTGGCGTCTCGGGTGTCGTCGATCGTCGTTCCGGCGATCGAAGACCTGCACATATCTCGTGTGCAGCTCCGTGATGCGGACGGGGTACCGATGGTGGATTCGGCGGGGAACCCGGTCACCGGGGAGGTGATCGAGTTGGATTCGGACTAACTGTATATACTGTTTTGTTATTCTTGATCTTTTAGCGCTTGTAGATGTGTAGATAGGGGTATGAATGCGAAATGTATCGGTCCGGCAACAGCGGAGTGAGACGGAGTGAGGCGGAGTGAACCGCAACGAGCTCCGACGGACTCGGAGTGACCAGAACGAGTGATAAGTCGAATGGAAGTCCAGAAAGTCGTGAGAACCAGATTAGCAATGGCCTAATTGGTCCAACGTGTCAAGAACAATAGAACAATCGAATCGGAGAGAACTCAGCGGCGTTGGTTTGCACTAGCCGGTGAGCTCCCCGAAATATCGGAGAACATCCATGGTTAAGAATCGGACAAATGGACGCGTCTTAGCGCAGACCATTGGCTCCGATGATGTCGGAACGAGGTCCGGTGGAGCGGAGCGCAACGGCCATGCCATGTGTCGATTCGAGCGATGATTAACAGACCAATGGAGTCGTTAGACATGGTCATGTTACTGATTGGTCGATGATGTTGACTTGAAACCGGACAAGCCGCATATTGGTGAATTGTCGGAGCTCCGAAGACGTAGGACAGCATTTTCGGAGTCGGAGACAACTCGAGCGCGGATTCTGAAGGGAATAGAAGAGGCAATGGTTCCGGAGTTTGGTAGGAGTGGTTCCGAGGATGATTTTTGCTCGCGGAACTCCGTTCGAACTCGACGGTGCCAATTAATTGTATGCCGGATGATGCCGATAATAAAATAGAAGTCGGCTGGAGTGGATGGATGGACGAACAACGCGTATGCACGAAGTCGTGATCCAGGCGCTAGTGAGGACATGGGATTTGACTGCTTGGAACATGTTGTGATCCGATAGAACTGGAAGATATGGTCGTGATATATCGCGCATAATAGTCGTATGTGAGCCTTGTTAGGTCCTTGCGGGGTCCGAAGCGTTCTGAGATGAATCGGAGGTCAACGGGGTCGACACGGGGGCTACGGTAGAAGTTAAGTCGTTAGACGTTTCCGGTGAGCTCTTATCCGTGAATTCGAGTCCGAGGTGACGCGCGGTACGGATCGGAGTGAACGGAGTATGCAGATGGACGCTAGGCAGACGTATGGGATACAGTGTTATCGCTCCGTGAATTCCGTGTTGCTCAATCGGCATCCGGACGATGATCTGTCGATCCGGAGCGGAGAGTAACGTTCGGATATGTCGCAAAGCAAGTCGATGTCAAGCGCGGATGTGTGTCGTGATGGATAGGAGAGTCCGGAGATAGAACTCGATCCTTGGAAGAGTCCGGTGATAGAACTCATTCCGTATACGTGTTATGTCCGTGCAAATCAGTCTTTCATTTTTTTCCCATTTATCGGTTCTGGTCGCACCCAATCCAACTCTGATCGTGCTCCCATCACCTCCGGACACACAATCACGCACTACATCAGACCCTGCACCACTCCGGTAATACTCCAGCACCACTCCAGCTCACTCTGGTCAATTAACGGTTCACCTGTTCCCGGACCTATCCCGGAATACATAGCTCTCGTCCAATCATGGATTGCTGAGTACTCCTTCCTTATTATCCACTTCGCTTTCATTACTTCACCTTATCTTGGCCACCTCCGGCCTCACTCCTCACCCCGTTCACCCTCCGGTCATCCTGGTTGATCCCGGAACCTCTGGACTAGTCATCCAGCCCTGACCGGTTCTCTGCGGTTCATCCATATCGCCCCGGAACATTCTACCTGAACATTCCACCTGTACTTCACACTGGTCCTTCACTGTGATACAGGCTGTGGCACCTCCGCACTCCTTGGTACATTCCGGACTGTGATTATGTAATCACTCCGAACTCCGGTCCTCCACGTTCCTTGGTTCAGCTCCTCTTCACCCACGTCGTCACGGACCTCCGCCCCTATGCATTGGAACTCTCCTAAAGGACTGCCAACGTCCTCCGGAATGATTCCTTGCAACTGTGTCCACTCCGGCGATCCGGAGCTCCCAAAACCACCAACACTTAACACCAGTACCTTGGAACTCGTTCATCTCGACTACCAACATGCCAGTCCAACATCTGGTACAATTATGCACTATTCATCTATGCCCCATCATTCCTGCTCTCGTTCCAGTCGCTCCGGACATATCTCCGGAATCCGGAGATACCCGGAGTCACCGGAGTCATCAGACTCTCCCCGGAACGTTCGCTATTATGCCTTATCAACTCCTCTTCCATTTATGCATCCCTTATCACTTCTCATCTATTGTTTCAACGCTCTCATCACTTCTCCTTGTTATCTTTTCATATGCTTCACGCTTCCATCACATTCCCATCATTCCTCATCGCTTCTTCATCTGCCTCAAGGCAGATGTCATAGCACTTACATCTTATCACTCTTCTATCCATCCGTTCATCTATCAAACCATATGCTCCACCTTTCCCCTTTCCTACTTCCTATTATTCCTTATTCCCACTTCATCCCTTTTCCCGCATGGTGGTGTCTTCTTCCATGTGGTTCACTTCATTTCATGTTGCTTCACATTGCCTCATGTTACTTATTCCCTTTCGTACTAATTACTTGTCCCCAGTATAAATATCGGTACTTTACATCTTGTACAGTATCCGAAAAATAAAAGTTATCCATGCTTCCCTCTCATGGACTGTTGCCAATCGTCTCTTGAGGTTCTGGTCATTGCCTCTCGACGACTCCCTCCCTATGGCCTTGCTCCCGTCCTCCTCTGGTTCCCTCCTGTGACTCCGGTCACTCCGGTCACTCCGGTTTCCGGTCACAACTCCGGAGTCCTCGCTCGGCCATACCAACAACTGCGGTTCAACTCCGGGTTGTCTCCCGTGTCTTGGATATGCCTCTAGTTCGCTCTGGCGCACCGCCTTTGCTCCATCTTCATGTCAACTATTCTGGTTCACACCGGAACTGCGCTGGACGACTACCCAACAAACACCGGTTATGCTCTTGTGTCTCCGGTCCAGGCTATCCCTGTCCCGTCGCCATCTTCGAGCTCATACGACTCGGACCTTGGCGTAGGACACTTCCCCATCTCGCAGCCCGAGGCCAGTCAGTCGGTCACCCTAGCTGAGTTGTGGTGTTCCGAGAAGTGGCTGATCTAGACATCCTTTCATCTCCGGTTCGCGGCTTAGCCCGGCTCCGGTCATATGATCGGATATTCCTTCCTCTTGGCTCAGCGATATAACAGTATTTTTCGGATCCTCTGTCTGGCCTCATCTGCTTGCTGTGTCATCATGCATGCAGATAGTCCTCTCATCGCTGTGCTTGTGTATCTGGATTCCGGACAACAACTCCGGTGATCAACATCCATTGATCCTTGCACTTCCACTCATTCCCTCATGACCCCTTACGACTTCGCTGCACTCCGGCTGCCCTTGTGGCCCCGGGTGTATTCCGGTTGAATTCCGGACTTCCCATCACGACTTCAGTCCACTCCGGTTGCCTCTACGGGCCGGAGTGAACTCCGGTGCACTCCGGAGTCTTCTCCCATGACTCCTACTCACTCCAGTGCATTCCGGAGTTTTCTCCCACGACTTCTACCCACTCCGGTCGCCTCTCTGAGGTTCCCGGTGGTTGCAGACTCTGTTTGCTCCATTTATCCATTCCTAACGACTTCTACCCATTCTGGTAGCTGCTGTGCAGCCCCAGATGGATTCCGGACTATTGTCTGGCCCATTTCCTCACGACCCTCATGACCACGGGAATATTACCAGCTTGCCGCCGGTTCACATTCCCACCCATGTCCGGTTCATCTGGACTCCATACCCTGGTGGTGATCATTTCCTGTCGACTAAATGTCACATGATTTGCATCCCTTGTCACCCCTGCGACGTCTCCGAACTTGCAGGAAAACCCGGATCCTGCTACATCACCGCCCGCGCTCCGTTGAGCTGCAAGGTTGAAAAGCAACATAATCCGCTACCCCACATCTTCTTTGACCCTGTGCGCGCACACCTCAAGCATAAAGCTTGAATCCTGTTATGGCCTTTCCGGTTACGGAAGGACACTCCGGACTCTTACCGGTTGGCCCCGGTACCACTCCGATCGCTGTCTTCGCCATGTCTTGCGACAACCACCAGTCCCTGATCCTTCTATGGATATCTTGTGGCTTTGATGCCAGCGCCCAAATCCCGGACTTTGTCCTCGGGCGTTCTTTCCGGTTCTAGGGCTTGTCAGGCCTTGTCCTCGCTCCGGACGACATTCTGGTTGCCACGGCGCTTGACCTGAACAGATAAGAGCACACCGGAAGCATCTTCATCGATAGCTTTCCACCGCGCCTCTGTTCCGGACTTTCGCAATTCTTCCGGTCGTCACTCCGCTCGTTTCCGGAATCTCGGCTACATGCCTTGTTCCTCTCGAGCACCACTCCGGTTTGGCTAATGCCTCCGGATATACCCAGAAGCATCCCCGCTTCACCATCCTTCGACAACTCGACACCTTGTCTTTGTTGTTCTTCGGATTGGTTTCTTCCGGAACGTCTGACCTCCGGTCCACGTTCTTATCCCCATTTATCTTCCTCCTGTTCATCCCGCCCAGTCGATTGGTTGGTTTCAAATTCTGGTTATCAACTTGAATCTCTCTTGCAGCAACAGCTACGTTGAACAAAATGTATAAGAGCTCACCGGGGAATCCTAACCCGATTACTTCCACCGAGCCCGCATTCTCAACTATCGCCTCGCCTTCAGAGAGTTCTCGCCACCACTCTGGTTTTTCTACACCTTTCTTTTCGACTCATTGGCACCCCTTGGAGCTGGATTGCTCATACTCCACCTCCTCGTTCCACTCCGGTTTTTCCGGAGCTGAACTCCGGTTGTTTTCCGGTTCTCAATCCCGGACCGCTGGAACTCAACCACTCTTCCTTCCGGCCGCTTACTGCAGTCCCCGCAGTAACTCCGGAAAGCTCAGGTTTCAGCTGGGAGCTTCAATGTGCTCGCTGTTATCCTTTGAGCACCTCCGAAAATTTTGAACCTTTCTCAGTCCGAGTTCACATCAATTTGGACATCACCATCACAGCTCTAGGTTGCGTTATCGCTTTGCATCGGCCATATCCGGTATCTGGTGACTATGGCTTGTGATGCCTGCTTCAAATTGCCTCCAAACTCCCCAATTGCCTTCGCCAACCCTTGGCAATGCTGTTTCAGCGTTCAGAAAATTTTCATCCTCTCCCTTCGACCTGTTCCGTTGCCCGTAACAGTCTCCGGGCCTTATCCCATGCCCGGAGTCTACTCCGGTCCTTGTTTCCGTTCCGGAGTCAATTCCGGTCCTTCGGAGTCCCTCAGGTTGATTCCCGGGTTTCATTCGGCACCATCCGCTGCTGTTTGCTCCCCTCCGGTCGCACTTGCTCTGTGTGATCGAACTCCGAAAATTCCGGAACTCTCAATTTGATCTCTGGACCTCAGTCCCATGTTCCAGACGTCCTCTGGACTTCTTTGCTGTCGATCTCTCCAGCAATTCTGTCCTCTTGTTCTTGGAGTCTTCACCCCTCCATCGGTTCTTTATTTTTCTCTCTCGGATTTTATCCGCCCCTTTTATTCTCCTTCCCGGTGCGTTTCCGGTCGCCCATCTGGTCCGCTGGCATCGCTCCAACACTCCGCTTCAATGTCCTCCTCCTCCCTCCTCCATCCGACAACTTTATACATTTTATTCAACTTTCCCCGATGGCTTTCGCCCCTCTGTATTTTTTGGAGTCCTTACAAAACCCTTCCTGCGGGTTTTCTTCCATGTGGACTTACTTGAATTCTTCTCCGTCGAATTTTCCCACGGTCTCCGGTTCTCCGGGCTCTCCGAGCTCCGGTCAACACCGGACACCCTAGGATCAAGCACCCGCATGCATCAGTGCCACTTTGGCCTGCACACCAACGTTCTATCCTTCCCTGAGTGGTCTCCTTGACGCCACAGTTGGTGCCCATGGAGATTTCACACTTCCGGCCTTGATGGCTGGTCTCCATGGTGACAGCTCTTTATTGCGCTGTCATGTCCACCCCGGACAATCCTGTCCTCTGTTGGACTCTCCGGTCATTCTATTGACACTCCTGCCCCATCGGATTTTATTCTTCTTACCTCTGGTCATTCAAAATGCCTTTGGCCCAACTCCGGTTGACCCGGACAACTTGGTTTAAATTATTTTCAACTTCGACATTTCCTCCGGTGGTTTTTGATCCTCTGTACTTCTTTGGAGCCCTTCAACAAAAACTCTTCTTAGCGAGTTTTCTTACATGTGGTCTTGCACTCCCTTCCCTCCGCCTATCTCCCTCCAGTCCCTTCCAAATCGCTCCCCTCCTTGGTCCGGTTCCTTTCGGGGTTCCGGCTCCACTCAGTACTCCGGTATTGACCGGAAAATATTCCGGCATCACCTGGACTACTCGCTTGACCATGTGCCATCAGTGCCATTTCTTTGACACTGCGCGTCGACATAATCATCCATGTCTTTGACTGGATTGGTCTTCTATCTTTGAACACCAGAGTCAGATGCACCCATAGTTGATTCACCCTCTCATCCTTGATGGATGACCTCTGTGGTTTCCAAGACCTTCTTCATTGAAGGCGCTGTAATCCTTGAAAAGGATTGCTTCCCCCTCCGGCTTCATCCTGTCGCTCCGGAATTCCGGACGCTTCTCGTGTCGCCAAAACTCGCCCGGACCTTGGCCGGTCTTTTCCCACGCATTTCCGGTCAAACATCAAGCTACTCCGGGTTCCCTCAGTCCTTTCAGCGGCCCTCCAGACGCTTTTGGACTTCTCCCTTCAATTCCAACTTCCACTCCTTCTATCCACCATCCTCATCTACTTCCCTTCCACATCCCATTCCTTTTTCTTCAAACATCATTCAACTCGGCTTGCAGCAAAGCTGCTATTCCTTCATTCTCCAACTCAACTTCCAACATTCCGGTTATCTCTCCGGATTCCCACGCCCTCCGGCTTATTTCAATTCACCTCCGGTGTCTTTCCGGCCTTTTCTGTGCACTCCCTGCTGCTTCCCTCTCCATCCGTCGAAGCCTTTAGGTTTCCGGTCGCTGCACATCAACTCCGGAATCTTTGTCATGGCTTCCCACACCTACGGATCCCTCTACTTACCCTGTCCTTCAGTCCCTTGAGGGCAAGGAACGTAAAGGGGGGATACTGTTATGTCCGTGCAAATCAGTCTTTCATTTTTTTCCCATTTATCGGTTCTGGTCGCACCCAATCCAACTCTGATCGTGCTCCCATCACCTCCGGACACACAATCACGCACTACATCAGACCCTGCACCACTCCGGTAATACTCCAGCACCACTCCAGCTCACTCTGGTCAATTAACGGTTCACCTGTTCCCGGACCTATCCCGGAATACATAGCTCTCGTCCAATCATGGATTGCTGAGTACTCCTTCCTTATTATCCACTTCGCTTTCATTACTTCACCTTATCTTGGCCACCTCCGGCCTCACTCCTCACCCCGTTCACCCTCCGGTCATCCTGGTTGATCCCGGAACCTCTGGACTAGTCATCCAGCCCTGACCGGTTCTCTGCGGTTCATCCATATCGCCCCGGAACATTCTACCTGAACATTCCACCTGTACTTCACACTGGTCCTTCACTGTGATACAGGCTGTGGCACCTCCGCACTCCTTGGTACATTCCGGACTGTGATTATGTAATCACTCCGAACTCCGGTCCTCCACGTTCCTTGGTTCAGCTCCTCTTCACCCACGTCGTCACGGACCTCCGCCCCTATGCATTGGAACTCTCCTAAAGGACTGCCAACGTCCTCCGGAATGATTCCTTGCAACTGTGTCCACTCCGGCGATCCGGAGCTCCCAAAACCACCAACACTTAACACCAGTACCTTGGAACTCGTTCATCTCGACTACCAACATGCCAGTCCAACATCTGGTACAATTATGCACTATTCATCTATGCCCCATCATTCCTGCTCTCGTTCCAGTCGCTCCGGACATATCTCCGGAATCCGGAGATACCCGGAGTCACCGGAGTCATCAGACTCTCCCCGGAACGTTCGCTATTATGCCTTATCAACTCCTCTTCCATTTATGCATCCCTTATCACTTCTCATCTATTGTTTCAACGCTCTCATCACTTCTCCTTGTTATCTTTTCATATGCTTCACGCTTCCATCACATTCCCATCATTCCTCATCGCTTCTTCATCTGCCTCAAGGCAGATGTCATAGCACTTACATCTTATCACTCTTCTATCCATCCGTTCATCTATCAAACCATATGCTCCACCTTTCCCCTTTCCTACTTCCTATTATTCCTTATTCCCACTTCATCCCTTTTCCCGCATGGTGGTGTCTTCTTCCATGTGGTTCACTTCATTTCATGTTGCTTCACATTGCCTCATGTTACTTATTCCCTTTCGTACTAATTACTTGTCCCCAGTATAAATATCGGTACTTTACATCTTGTACAGTATCCGAAAAATAAAAGTTATCCATGCTTCCCTCTCATGGACTGTTGCCAATCGTCTCTTGAGGTTCTGGTCATTGCCTCTCGACGACTCCCTCCCTATGGCCTTGCTCCCGTCCTCCTCTGGTTCCCTCCTGTGACTCCGGTCACTCCGGTCACTCCGGTTTCCGGTCACAACTCCGGAGTCCTCGCTCGGCCATACCAACAACTGCGGTTCAACTCCGGGTTGTCTCCCGTGTCTTGGATATGCCTCTAGTTCGCTCTGGCGCACCGCCTTTGCTCCATCTTCATGTCAACTATTCTGGTTCACACCGGAACTGCGCTGGACGACTACCCAACAAACACCGGTTATGCTCTTGTGTCTCCGGTCCAGGCTATCCCTGTCCCGTCGCCATCTTCGAGCTCATACGACTCGGACCTTGGCGTAGGACACTTCCCCATCTCGCAGCCCGAGGCCAGTCAGTCGGTCACCCTAGCTGAGTTGTGGTGTTCCGAGAAGTGGCTGATCTAGACATCCTTTCATCTCCGGTTCGCGGCTTAGCCCGGCTCCGGTCATATGATCGGATATTCCTTCCTCTTGGCTCAGCGATATAACAATACGACTGGACAGATGGGTAGTCGATTCCGATGTGATGGAGTGGACTAGTGGAATTTGTAGGGCTTTTCGGCGAGGTAATGCTGTTTGAGCAATTCCTGCTGGAGAAAATCGGAATTTCAATGATTTTGATGAATAGTCGTATGGCGTATCCCCCTCTTCGGGTAGTTTGCCCACAGACTACACATAACTCCGATTTCCCTAACGACTCGATTGTGGGAACAGATTTCGCCACGGGGCGACGGAAGAAGCCCTTGCGGACCTTGGAGAGCGCTCAGAGAGCGGACACCAGGAGGCACGGATCTCCCGTCGTGGTCCGGAACGGTCGGAGCGAGGAACTCGAGCTCCGATTCACGGTCCGAGACATAGGGTTGTTTTCGTGACGAAGTCCGAAGAGGGCGGCCTTCCGACGGAACACGCCCAGGGTATCCGCCAACGATGGAGTCTGAAGGCGGAAGAGTGGGTAGGAGGTGAGAAGCACAGCGTAGGTGACAATGTGTCTCAGCTCCGGGGATACCAGGTCGAAGAGTCGTTTTGTTGATTCCGAAGGTCGAAAGAACACAGCCTGGAGAGCGCGCCAGGGGTTCCAAGACCAAGTGTCGAGATCCGGAACGACCGGAGCAATCCAGCGGAGAAGCGAAGTCGAAACGGAGGCTCAGTGGAAGTGATGTGGGTTAGACGTTTTCCGTTGAGCTCTTACCCGCTTGTCGAAGAACGCAGGTCCGATGAACAGCGTCCGACCGAGGCGGAAAAGACCGGAGTGAACGCGGAGGTTATGAAGTACTCGAGACGAGGGCTTGGCGGGGATGATGTGGGTTAGACATTTCCCTATAAGCTCTTACACGCCAGTAGAGGGTCGAAAACTCCATGAGTTGTAGAACAATCAACGTGGTATAGGATGAACTGGGGATAGGGAGGCTTGACAGCCGGACATGGTCCAGCGCCATTGGGAGTGAAGCGGAGTGCTTCGGGGTACTGCCGGAGATCGAGGGAAGGGGCCAGACTTCGTAACAACGATCCGGAGTGGTGTTTACTCGAAGGACGGGGCGTAAGCCAAGGTCCCTGAACGAGTCTAGGAATGTCCCGAAGGACGGGGAATGTTCCGAAGAACTGCTGGCAGGTCCGGAGCGATGCTGGAGTGCGAGCGATTGAGACCTAAAGCCTCGGAGGAACGTTCCGAAGAACGAACGTTGGCGCAAGGCCCGAGAAACGCAAGCGGAGTGAACCGGAGCGTTATTTGGTGAAGGTGTCAGAATTGGCTGGTGTAGACGTAGACGTCCGTCCATAGTTGGAACAACCACAGCAATATCCGGCTTAGTTGCCGGTCGTGTGCGCACTTGAAACCCAGAGAATACTGGTCGGATTAGTTTTGGTGCTACTTCGGTCGCTCAACGGAGCGAAGTGGAGTGCCGCCAAGGTTCCAGGATCCAGATCAAAGAAGAGTCGAGAAGACGTTGACACAGTTTTCATGGCAGATAGCCATATCGAAATGACAACACCAAGTTGGATGGAGACAGATGGACTGCCGATTAATGAAGTCGAGAATTGCCGAAGGTACCGGAGTGAACTGAAGCTCAGCCGGAGTTCCCGCAACGGAGGTTTCAAACCTTAGATTCGCAAATAAGTACAAGTACATTTATTCCGAGACAAGGAGAAAAAGATCCGATACGTAGCGGGAGTTGAATCCCGAGGCAATCTCTAGGATTGATATAGATTTGTTGGAAATCATGAAGCCCGGCTCCGAAGAGCGGGTAGTCGTTAACGGAGTGAATGGAGGCGATGTTGGTATATATCGTGATGCGTGTGTGATGTGTGAAATGAAGCGAGGGATCCCAAGATGAACTCCGGAGCGACGCGGAGTCGCGGACGGAGTTGCGGAGTGCTATTTGTCGTCAGAAATCAAAGGTCCGAAGGTCCGGAGACCTGACCGAAGGAATTTCCGCTGCTGCTGATGACCTTGTACAGCGGAGCCGATGAGGATCCGCGGTGATCAGCAACGGTACGCACTAGACGAGGACAACCGCCGATGTGGTGGAGCGGAGAACCGCAATACCGGCAGAGGTCCAACTCCCGACGTCTCAGAGCTTCGCTCTTGCGGAGACGTCCCGCACGACCGCCTTCCTGCACAAGGAGGCCCGCAACGGATGCGGAGTGCTTGCGTTCTCGACGAACCTCCATCGGAACTGCGACTTGGTATACGCACGGGGGTCCAGAGGAGATCGGAGAGAGCGGAGTGGGCGAGTCGTGGTGGATCGGTAGCGACATGAGTGACGGCATGCCGGAGGAAGTGTCAGAGTGAGTGGGGTTAGGTTCGGCAACGACGGGTGGCTCCGGGGTGCCGGAGAACAACAGATCATTGGCAGCGGGGGTTTCGGAGCCTGCGGGAGCACTGAGAGGCGTTCCGAAGAACCCGCGAGCACAGTCGGCCCAATTCCCTTGCTCCGGAGTACCATCAGGCTGCTCCGGAGTCGCGCTTCCGGCCAGAAGTACTGCCTGCCAGTGTTTGGCATCGAGCCGAATCACTAGAGAGCGGAGTCCGGCGTAGCTGGACGGATACGTGATGAGATCGTCGAGCTGCATGGTGATACGGAGTGGAAGCGCGGAGTAGAGAGCGTGGGAGACTGCGGAGTCATTCCAGGCCATGAACGGGGTGAGAGCCTCAAACTCCTCGAGGAATGGCCCAATTGGATCTCCGTGTTTCATCCGGAGGCGTCGGAGTTCGTAGTCCGCGTCGGCGTGACGACTCCGACGTCCGAACACATCCAGGAATTCCCCGATGAACGTGGAAAAGTTTCCATGCCAGGAAAACTCTTCGACACGGCCCGATTCGTTGAAAAGCTCAGCCGCCTGCCCCTTTAGGAAGTGGAGCATGAAGGCGATCTTGTCTTCGTCCGAGGCGTATGTCCGAGGACGCCCGGAGAAGTGCGCGAAGCACTGGGTGATGAACGAATCAATTTTCAACGGATTGGTGCCGTCGAAAAATTCCGGGTATGGGATGTGAACTGGTCCGAGGTCATGGTACGAGGCCTGGGAACCAGGGACTTGTGGATGAGGAGGAGAATGGATGGGAGAGCAATACTGATCGATGTGCTGATATTCACCGTCGAGGTCGCGGTCCGAGGGGCTCGGAGTAAGCGCGGGCTCAGACGGAGTGAGTGTGGTGGATTCCGGAAGGGTAGATGGATCGCTGAATGTCGGGATCCAGGTGCCCGAGGAGGCCAGCTCTTCCCGAGCAGACTGCCGGTCCCCGAAGATCGACTCGGAGTCGGATCTCGACGGAGAGGGCGGTGCCGGAGAAGGATAAGTGGTGAAGCTGGTTCGGACAGACCCAGTTTCCGGAGGACCGAACGGAGTGGTAATCACCGAGATGGGGTAGTGACTAGCATCCGTAGTGACAAGATCAGACGAGCACTTATTGTCGGTAGGCTCGGAGTTGATTTGTGCGGAGGAATATAACTCGGCCCTGCGCCGCATTGATGTCGGCGACAGGAGGAACCAAGGTGTAGTACGGAGCGATGATGACGACATAGCAAACGATACCGAGCAGGTGAGTTTTATGATACTGTTATATCCAAGTCGTCCAGAAGATGGTACGGAGGGATATAGGGCCAGTCGAACTATCAACAGATACGAAGCGGAGCGGCGGGCCGGACAGAACGGAACCGGAGTCCGGAGTCGGAGCTGGTGAAAGGCGGACTGGATGATGCTACACCGATAATTGGACGAGCGTTACTGCAGGATATCGTCAGAGGGAGAGAGATGACAGAAGCGGAGCTCCGGCGGAGTGTCGGAGCGGAACGACCAGACTACTTCACGAGGAACGGGGTGAAGCAACGTTTATCATAAAACTGAAGTACAGGAGGATGTAGGACAACATTAAATACTAGAGCTCCTTATTGTAATAGGTAAAGGAGATATGTTAGAAACCATGCGGACATAACAATAAAGGTAAGTCCGAAAGGGGAGTAAGAAGTCAGGTGACAAAAAGAACGATGTTGAAACAATAAGTAAGAAGTCGGAGGACTTAGGATAATAAGGAATGTGTGGGATGGCGTTTTCCCAAGGTGTCAGATGGTGGGAGTTCGTTCCGATGTTTTGTCGGAGCTCCGATCGTTCCGTTACTCCGGCGGTCCGATGCGCTCTGAGAAGACGGAGCGCGATCGGAGCCGGAGGAACCGATCGGAGTAGTTTGTCGGAGGTCGTGGTGCATGGATATAACAAGTTCCCGTTCCCCCTTTGAGTAGACCCCCGTGCATAGGACAAGCACTTTGTAAGGTTGACCATTGTTCCGAGTGTGTGGGCAAAAGAAGGGTGATTCCGTTCGAGGCCAGATTTTTTTGAAACCAGTGGCTGCTATGTCGACGAGACCGGAGGATGTTCGGCGCTCAGAGGAAGAGTCAAGAACGAAAGAAAGTTGCACAGTCCAGTTCGACGTTTGAAGCAATGAGCAATTCAGTCCCAGAGAAGGTCGCGCAAAAGTAGAGTCGGAATGAAATAAAGGCGGAATGAAAAAAAAATGTCAAATGATGTGAGAAGACACAAAAACCCGACCTTACCTTAATTAGGAGTTCAGTACATAGGGGCCTGGAGACTGGGAACAAGTAGTAGCAAATGAGTGCAATGTTTGAATCGGTCTACATAGCCATCCAATGCCACACAAAGAACCGGCACGGGGTATCTGCCCCCTGTTTGGGTCGGGCTCGAACGATTTGCCTGCTTCCGTGGCTTCTGCTTCTAATCAACCTAGAGTAATGCACTATCTTCTCTGCAGCTTCTGCAAAAGCGGGCCACGCAAGCCGTCGAGGGTCAGGGGGGTTGTCGTTCCAGCGGGTGCCTCCATGTCGGGCACACCTGCAGAGTATAAGTTATTGAGCAAGGACCTTGCTAAGCAACTGACCATAATGTTGGATGAGTGCCCGATACTGCGCTGCAACCGGACCATCCTCGTCTATCTGGTCGCCGTGAATAGAGAGAGAGAGAGGCTCGTCCCCATCCACTCTGATGAACTTTTCAAAAGCCAGTTACGACAAACGAGCAGCATGAGGTGGACCTGATTGGTGGATACTCCAGCTGCGGACCCCGCGTCCTGGTTGTAATGGAGGGCCGCTGTGTTTCTGCTGTGGCTGGCTATGTGGTCAATGATCACGTGTGTGTCCTGGAGTGCCGGAGAGACGTGCTCCTTGAACCAAAAGGTGACAAACTTGCGTAGGGGGTTATCTGTAGCGCGACACTGTAATGGCTCTGGGTGAGCTAGGCGAGGTTTTTGCTCAGCATGCTCCTGGTGAGGGTTCTGTGCACGCGCGGCCACATCACGGTATGGAAGCAATGGGCAGCATCAATGCCAAGAAGCGTTGTGCAAAGAATACTTGCGTCGGTCGGATGCAGATGAGGAGCTGCAGGATATAGCGGGCGAGGAGGGTCGGGGGGCGCGGACGGAATCAGCTTATAATTGAGGTGCTTATGCAACATCTTGTCTAGGGTCAGACAAGCGCCACAGTGTTCAGGATGACCTGAAAATTACGGGTTGTGCTGCCCGCTTCGTTGTGCAAAGACAGGTCGGCGAGCTGCTTTGCCTGCAACAACGAGGGGGACCCAATGTTGTGCGTAAGCACCAGTTTGAGTCCGAGTTAGTCAAGGACGTCCATGAGACGCTTGACGGGAGTCGGGCGCCAGTGGAGGTCTCCGTTGGCGTGGTGCATAAATCGTTCCCGGAGATCTGGCTCGCTGAGGATCCAGCACAAATAATCATGTGCCTGCTCTCTGAAGCGATTGGGCGGGTGAGCAAAACCCGATGGCGCGATTCGTCGCAGGGTCGCCGATGTTGAGGGCACGAAAGGAATTGGGGAGAGGTGGGGAGGAATATCTTTGCCGAAAAACACCTGCTCGTGAAAGATGGCCTCAATCTGCGTGATCAGCTTGTTGTAAGGGCGATGCAAGGTGTCACGTGATACGAAGACACCGTTTCAATCGACAGAGTTGCGGTTGAGTGAGGCCCGGCGCCCAGCAGATGGGACGATCTCGGACTTGGCAATGGATGACCTTGAGGAGGGTGAAGAGCTGGAACATGGCGACCAAGGGCATAACAAAGCTGTTGGTATGATACTTCTTGACCAAGGCATGCGCTCTGCGCTGGTTGTTAGACGGTTTGTGGTAGAGCAACAAGAAAACTTACTGCGCAAAGCCCCAGTCTAAGTGTTCCCCCAATACGTGCTCAATCTCTAACATCAGCGATCCATGCCCGCAATAAGTCAGGTGGGCAATTCTCTGCGTAATGGAATTGGCGAGGATGAGACCACCGTCACGTCAGGTGACAGCAGAGAAAAACTTTTGCGTGGTGTGTCCTGTCTGCTCATACTGGAAGAGGGCGAGGACAACTGCCTGGATCGCGTCATCCAAGGAAGAGGCAAGGAGGTCCTCAGGGGTGAGCTTAGACATACTCTCGCTGACCTCGTCGTCAAAGTCGAAGAGTTCAATGTCCTCATCCTCGTTGATTTCCTGCTGCACCTCGGAATAGTCCTCGGTGGGGGCATCGCTCTTGACGCGATCGCCGACCTTGTATTCTGTTGCTTGAGTGTCTAAACTGGGTGAGGAGGGCGTAGAGGGCTTTCTGTTGGTCCTTGGTGCTGGGGTAGGGGTGGGCTGGCTTGTACGAGGATGAGGTGTCCACCTGGCGTAGGAGATTGAATACGAGGGACCAGAGAGTGCGGCCGTACCGCTTGCAGCTGTCGAACTGTTATATCCATGTCCCGATCCTTCGGACTTAGGTCTGAGGATGGCCAAATGGCTCCAATCGGACCCCCAGTTCCGCTCCGTCGGAGCGCGGCGGACTTCCTTCAGAAGTCCGTATCGCGCCATAAAGCAACATCCTTATTGTCCGCCTCGTTCAGGACTTCTTACTTATTGTCCAAACTACTTCTTCCAAGTCACCTGACTTCTTCCACCCCTTTCGGATATAACCTTATTGTTACTTCCGCATGGAACCTTACATATCTCCTTTCTGTATTACAATAAGACCCTTTAGTATTTAATCACTTAGACTACAACACTGTACTTCAGATTTATTATTAACGTTGCTTCGCACTCCCTGCAAGTAATCTGAGTTATCGCTCCGGAACTCCACCTGGAGCTCCGTCTCGTCTATCCTGTACTCCGAGGCCAAGGGTAGTAACGTTCACCCTGCTCCCTAGTGGTGTAGTGTCATCCGATCCTCCGGTCACCAGTTTCCCCGACTCTGGCACTCCGGTATCTCAGAACTCCATCCGACTGGTCGGTCGGCCCTCATATCCGTAGCTTGGATATAACAGGTAATGGTATTGAAGGTAGGCAGGGAATGCATTCTACAAAGACGATTAGACTAGTATGGAAAGGCAGAAATAGACTTGCTCAACACTGTAGTCTGCAAGCTCTCGCTGCTGACCATAACTGCTGTAGTTGTGCAACTGTGGCTGCAAGTGGGCAACGTATGCGACAACACGAGGACCAAGCTCATGGAGCTCATCCGTGTCCGTAGAGAGACACATGCGATCAAGAGATCTTTCTTGGAATCAGCGAGGGTTGGGGCAACATGCTCGTTGTGATAGTCGGGCACTCCGAGGTCGAGACACGACGCGAGGAGGGCAAAATCGACAGTTGGCGGGGGTGGTGACTGGTCCATGTCGACCAAGAACCAGGAGTTGTGGCGGCCCGGAGAGAACTGCTGAGCGTAGCCTCAGGTCTCACCCTTGCACAGGGGATTGATGCCCCGAATGACCAGCTTTCCCTTGCTTAGTGGCATAGGTGTGCCCGCAGGCGCCACATTCAATGTACAGTTGTGAGGAGATGGGGAGCCCGAACGTGGGCGTCGGGCGGTTGGGGGTCAGGGGGAAACTGTTGCACTCTGGTGTTTGGTATGGTTTGGTTTGGACAATCATCTCTTGTTCTCGCCTTATCACTCTTATTGTTCTGTTACTGATCAGTGTCTTGTTGTCTTTATTGCCTTCACCAATACTGATCTCCTCTTCTTGTTCTTATTGTCTTGTTCACTCTATTGTTCTAGCATCTATATATGTTACATCCATGCACGGATAACTCAGACGAAGGTCTGAGTGCAGCCCATAACTCTGTTCCGAGATTCACCTCCGAGTTTTCGGAGTATTGTGGGAGTCAGCACATCCATGCATTGATCCTTCAGACCTGCTTCAGACCTCGCTCCGAGCTGACCAATCACTCCGGTTGAACTCCGACTCCGGATTACCCAATTCGTCCTGAACATCATTCTGAGTCGGATTGCACACCATACACCATATCCTGTGCCTCCTGTGATATCTCACGCATGGGACTCGCACTCTGATCCTGCTGTCACACTCTGGTCACGCTCCGCTCCGCATCACGGAGCTGTCGGGAGTAACCACGTGGGTTTGGATTCTGTGCTATACACCATCCAACTCGTTTACCAATGGTCCGACATGTTCCTTACTTCTCACTTATTGTTCCAGTACTTCTTATCAGTCACCTGACTTCTTCTCCTCCTTTTGGTACTCAGCTTTATTGTTGCGTCCACATCTTCTACTCACTTTTATTGTTACATCCACATGCTTCACTACTTATCTCCTTTATGCATTACAATTAGCCTGTTTACTATTTAACCTCTTAGTCTACTCCCCGTAAGATGCTCTGATCACCCTGATCCATTGAACCCATCACACCTCTGGTCCGGACCACTTCCTTCATCCCTCTGTCTATCTCCAAAGACTAAGGCAGTACGCTTGCGCATGACCTGTCGCATTGTGTCATCCTGCCCGCCGATCTTCATCATTCGACCCCGGTCTCTGGTTCTGTTCTGTCCGGCCCTCAGCTCCAGTTCGGAAGGTGCCTGATCGTTCAGTTGGCCCATATCCTAACCCGCTCTCGGCTCGGATATAACAATATAGGTAGCTAGTATGCAATAGATCTGGGCTTTTCACCTCCCCATCTGAGTCCTGTCTGCGACCCATCCACCCTTTCGGCCACTATCTGAGACCACTCCGCTTCCCTACGCTAACAGAAACTGGACGGGTCCGCCGGTTGAGTAGATTATACTCACGGAAGAGGGCCTGTATCATCCCAGGCGGTGGGATTATAGTTAGGTTCGGGTGCGATTTGCATATGTGGGTGTAGGCCGTGGAGGGTGAGAGGGCGTTGGTGCATGTAATACATATTAGCACGTGATGGTAGGTATTTACCACCAAGGAATAATTGGCCAATAGATACAAGGGATGAGTGGTGACTGTATGGGGACTGGTGTAAGATTGTAGGGTCAACATATTGGTCAGTGAGGGGCACAGGGCCATTGGGTGCATCCAGGTCAACATCGTCAGGGAGAGGTGGAGTTGCAGGTGGGGAATTGTTGGCGGAGGGAGGTGGTGGGGCCAGGATGGCTTGAGGGCGTGTTGAAGTATGGATTTGTTCCTTTCACACTATTGGCAGAATAGCTCAGTGGTTAACCTTCGGGTTAGAGCATCTCACATGAACTGAGAAGATCCCGGTTCAGCCATTTTACCAACAGCAGGGCTTGCCACACTCAGGGCAGATCGTGTTGGTCTCGTTGTTGTCTCCTCTCCCACCATCATGTCCCCAAGAAAAAGTCCAAGTTCCTCAATGCCATCTCTACCGGACGCGCCTGTAAGGGCTGCAACTCGCTCCTCCACACGTACAGCTTCTTCCACGAGCAACAAATTACCTGCGAAGGGTGCTGCCACGTCACCACTGGCAATCGATCTGACTACGACCTTTACCACTCTCTCCCCGCCTGCTACACCGACCTCACCCATCTCTGCCCATCCTCCTACGTCCTCTGCCCCCTCTTCGAAGCCCGCTGGATGCTCCGCTGAAGCGTGTGAACAGCAAGCAGCATTGACAAAGCACAAGAAGGAGTTCATTGCGAGCTCGATGGAGCGCATCAATGACGCGGTCTCTTTCGATGTGTTAGCCGAGGTTTTTGGCGATGTCCTGCAGTGGACCCAACACAACAAAACGATTAGCGTGGAATTATGCCGCTGTCACCGCTGCCTCTGTTCCTGCCCCTTGTTCTGCCGCTCCCAAGCCGAAGCTTCCGCCGCTGCCATCACCCAGCGAGGAACGAATTCTGGTTCACTTCGATGGTGAGACCCCGCCCATCTTCAACGTGTCCTATCCCAAAATCATCACCTCTGTCAATTCACACCTCACCTCTCTGTCCCTTCCTCCCCTCCTCTACGCACAGAAGCAGAACACTACCAGCATTTTCGTGGTCCCTGGCTCAATCACAGATACCCAGATCCTCGAGAAGGAATGGTTGCGCTGGGCTCCAGGTGTCTTTCTGGGCGGTCGTATTGCTCTTATCACCACCTATTCCCACCTGCAGGTTAACGGCATCATGTTCAAAGATATTCGTGATCTGAACGAGCTCAAGCGAGAGTTCGAACTCAGGAACCCCGATCTTGGAAAGGTGACAGGAACCCCAACGTGGGTAAATCACCTGCCATCCATAGCCTAACTTGCTGCAACATCTGTGAGCGGAAAGAAAGAAACCCAAAGTTGCTGGCTCCATTTACTTCCTGCTCGAGTCCTGCACCAAAGTCAATCTCGCTCTATCCCGTGGTCGCATCCTCCTTTGCTCCTCTAGTCCTACTGTTTCCCGAGGCTTTCCCCACCTCCAAGTCTGCCAATGCTGGGGCTGTCACAAGTACGGGCACACCAAGGCACAATGCAATGTCAAAAATCCGTCGTGCGTTACCTGTGCGAAACCACTTTCGCCGTCCCATCAGACGCCATGCTCAGGACCGGTCCAATGCCTCAACTGCCCGGGAAAGCATCGCTCTGACTCATACTGCTGCCCGAAGTGGAAGGAGTTAGCCGCTACCCTCGCTGCTCGGCAGGCGGAGTTGCATTGGTCATTGGATAAATCCTCCTCATATCCTCTTCCATACTTGTCGTCGTCTCCCTGATTCCTTCTTCTATTTCTTCCCTTGATACACCCTGATCCCTTCACCCCCTCTGTATGTCCCTGTGTTCCTCATCAACCATCCTGTCCCATCATCCTGCCGCTTTCCCCATACAATATTAATTTTCGTCTACTTCGTCATATTTGGTTTAAAAATCTGTTCCTTACATTGATATCACCTCTCATACCTTACATCCCCTTACCTATGGTAGTACTGCTGCTTAGCCAACCCTGGCCAGTTACAGCGTAACATAGAAATAACAAACAAACAAACAAACAATGTTGATGCAGGAAAATTTTCTTTTTTGGCGCTAACATGCGCACACGTGTCACAAGCAATCACCAAAAAAAATTGGGATTGCAAATAGGCTACAAGAAATGTGAGAAGTACAGTGCTACAGACTAAATTATGCTAGTAGTGAGGAGGCTAGGGCGACATGCTGCCAGCTTGGTGACCAGCAGCAGACAGCTCTTCGGGATCAAGTAGATGCCCTGCCAGTCGAAAATCCACAGCAAGAGCACGTGCATATTGCAAATTCCGTGCTACGCGGTGAGCGGCTGGACTGCCCACTCGCAAAGGCGGTAGAGGCCCGGCGTTGAATCTGTGAAGAGGGAGGTGGCGATGTGGGGGGGAAGGTGTTTAGTAAAAAGCGCCCACAATGCAGGCTTGAGGATTTGCTTGAAGGGGCAGAGCGATCCAAAGCCGTGAGTGTACCAGCCACCGGCTGACAGCTGGGAAGAGAGATGAGCACAGGCAGTGAACGAAGTGGGTTGACGTACCAGGGACATCAAACAGAATTGACACCACTT
The DNA here is from genome assembly GCA_029233265.1 of Mycena alexandri. Taxonomy (NCBI): domain Eukaryota; kingdom Fungi; phylum Basidiomycota; class Agaricomycetes; order Agaricales; family Mycenaceae; genus Mycena; species Mycena alexandri. The sequence goes on along the minus strand of JARJCM010000001.1, from coordinate 1,744,309 downwards.
GTTGGGGAAATGAATGGGGTGGCGTTGCACCTCAGCAGCACTAAATTTCTCCAGCTTCGGGAGGCTTTTTGTGTCCTCATACTTGAGCCTGTGGTCGACAATGAGCGAGTGATGAGATGGTGCAAAACAGACATACCTGCTGGTAATCACCGTGTGCGGACGCAGTGGCGGAGTTGGGTGCATGTCCAGAGTGCTGGTGTGGGTGAGGTCAGGATAGTGCCGGTTCAGAGTGGCTGCAAGGTTGGGTTATTATCAGTGAGTAAAAGAAACGAGATGGACTTGCGTGGGGGAGCGAGGGCAAGGGTGACAAGCTGGTTCCGACAATGCTATTGTCTTGTGTGGAAAACTAAAGGGCAGGAGGGATGCGGCGGTCGGTTGTGGGCTTGGGGTTGACTGGCCTCTGGCATCAAGTTTTGAACAATTGAGCTGTGGGATGGAGGTGGTGGGGTGGGAGGACGGGACGGCAGGGACACGGAAGATGTTATGGTTGAAAGCCCTAGCTAGGGATGTCAGTGTTGAAACAGGACAACGGTATATCAGTGCACGTACTCGTCCTCTAGCATCAGTGGGGTGTTGATAATAAGGGGTCTGCTCCTTGGGCAGGCTAAGGTCAGAGTCAGTTTAGTTAGGCGGAAAGTACGAGACATACACATAAGGTGAAATATAGGTGGTAGCTCCAGTCACTTCACGTCATCAAAGGGCTAGATGCAAGCTGGCTTGCGTGGGAGAGGGAGGAGGAGCCAGAGGAGCCCGTGGAGAGTGACAGGGTGGAGGCAGACAAGGAGGGGCTCAGAGTGTGGGCTGTGTTAACAGAAAAGCGAGGAGGAAGAGGGCTAGGGTGGGGATGCTTCCTGTTATATGTCAGTGAGGTTAGCGTGGGTGAAGAAGAGTTGTACAAGGGGGTCGCCTCGGGTGTGGGGGTGGATGCCTGGTATGGTCGGATTTGGGCCAGTCATGGTGGGAGGAAGGAAAAAGAGTTGGCAGTGACACATCGTATTTATCCCTTTGCGTCTGGTGCAATCAGATCGGACGGGGATTTTATGTAGGGTATTTTCCACTGGATTTTGCAAATCCCATTGTGCAGGTCATACTGCATGTTAAACCTTGTTCATGAAGATCTAGGACATGTGAGTTTGCAAATAGTCAGAGCCAGAATAAAGAAAATACAAGGTTTTGTAGGGTCAGAAAATGGTGGTGAGCCTTGGCGGCTAGGGTGTGACCGTGACATGACAGTTGAGTGTTGTGTCGACATACTAGTCTGTGGTGGTCGTCAACCTACGTTGTGCAAGCCGTGGATGGTCTTGGAATCATGGGCTTGTATCTACGAGAGGCGAATATTCGTGAATTTCCAAGTGTTGTTTGGAAATTAGGCCACTGTGTGCACATGGCAGTATGAGTCCTTGTCCCGCTGCGCGGTGTTTTATCTACTGTAGTTGGTACGCTTGAATTGAGCTGGATAGTTTGGAGAAGGTCATACTCAACTTTTCATGTAACTGCTCGGCATGTGCGGGCGGCATGTTTGGCACGCCGGGTTGATGATCAACTGCAGCCTGTCAATTGGACCAAAAATACAACCACGTCTTTGACTTTCTTACCTTTGTTCTCGTTCTTCTACCACGCGTACAGATACAATGTAAGTACCTGTTCCATCATAAGACTGACTATTTCACTTTGTATAGGGCTCGATATAGGCGCAAATGTGGCGGGCAACCCAGTGCGACTGAATTAAGACGCCGCAAGCAACTTGCAAAAATGTAAGTGGGATTTGATGATTCTCAGGGACAAAGCTTGAATTTTCTAGTTGCCGTATACGCGATCCTATTGACCAGTGCCTCGCGCACTTTGCTGCACCCAGGTACAAAGATTTTCATGCGGAGTTGTATACCGTGTTCCGGGTTTCGCGTGTATTTGACGAGGAGCTACAGATTGACGTCAGCGCCCTTGACATAAAGTTGGGCTATTCAATTGACACTGCGTGTCGTACAACTACAGTACTGCAACCAATGCCATGGTGTGTGCTTCATTTGGTGCTACAAGTATACTTGCGACCAAGTTAAATTACTGGGTGAGTTGTCCTCTCTGTAATGAAATGGTAAATGACCTGCCTTCGAGAACGACTAGTGCACCTTTTGTTATGTCCATGCAAATCAATCTTTCATTTTTTCCCATTATCGGTTCTGGTCGCACTCAATCCAACTCTGATCGTGCTCCCGTCACCTCCAGACACACAATCACGCACAACATCAGACCCTGCACCACTCCGGTAACACTCCAGCTCACTTCGGTCGATTAACAGTTCACCTGTTGCTGGACCTATTCTGGAATACATAGCTCTTGTCCAATCATGGATTGCTGAGTACTTCCTCCTTATTATCCACTTCACTTTCATTACTTCACCTTATCTTGGGCACCTCCGGCCTCACTCCTCACCTCGTTCACCCTCCGGTCATCCTGGTTAATCCCGGAACCTCTGGACTAGTCATCCAGCCCTGACCGGTTCTCTGCGGTTCATCCATATCGCCCTGGTACATTCTACCTGAACATTCCACCTGTATACTTCGCACTGGTCCATCACTGCGATACAGGTTGTGGCACCTCCGCACTCCTTGGTACATTCCGGACTGTGATTTGTAATCACTCTGAACTCCGGTCCTCCATGCTCCTTGGTTCAGCTCCATTTCACCCATGCCGTCTCAGACCTCTGTCCCTATGCATTGGAACACTCCTAAAGGACTGGAAACGTTCTCCAAAATGATTCCTTGCAACTGTGTCCACTCTGGCGACCCGGAGCTCCCAAAACCACCAACACCAGTACCTTGGAACTTGTTCATCTCGACTACCAACATGCCAGTCCAACATCTGGTACAATTTTCATCTATGCCCCATCACTCCTGCTCTGGACATATCTTCAGAAACTGGAGTTACCAGAGTCATCAGACTCTTCCCCGGAACGTTCACTATTATGCCTTATCAACTCCTCTTCCATTTATGCATCCGTTATCACTTCTCAGCTATTGTTTTAACGCTCTCATCACTTCTCCCTGTTGTCTTTCCATATGCTTCGTGCTTCCATCACAATCCCATCATTCCCCATTGCTTCTTCATCTGCCTCAAGGCAGGTGTTGTAGCACTTCCATCTTATCACTCTTCTATCCATCTGTTCATCTATCAAACCATATGCTCAACCTTTCCCCTTTCTTTACTTCCTATTTATTCCTTACTCCCACTTCATCCCTTTTGCCGCATGGTAGTGTCTTCTTCTATGTGGTTCACTTTGTTTCATGTTGCTTCACATTGCCTCATGTTACTTATTCCCTTTTGTACTAATTACTTCTCTCTAGTATATATACCGGTACTTTACATCTTGTACAGTATCTGAAAAATAAATGTTATCCATGGTTCCTTCTCATGGACTGTTGCCAATTTCTCTTGAGGTTCTGGTCTATTGCCTCTCGACATCTCCCTCTTATGGCCTTGCTCCTGTCTCCCTCTGGTTCCCTCCTGTGACTCCAGTCACAACTCTGGAGTCCTCGCTCGGCCATACCAACAACTGCGATTCAACTCCGGGCTGTCTCCCTTGTCTTGGATATGCCTCTAGTCCACTCCAGCACACTGCCTTTGCTTCCTCATGCCAATCGCTCCGGTCCGTTCCAGAACTGCGCTGGGCAACTACCCAACAACACTGGTGATGCTCTTGTGTCTCCGGTCCAGGCTATCCCTGTCCCGTTGCCATCTTCGAGCTCGTACGACTCAGACCTTGGCATAGGACACTTCTCCATCTTGCAGCCCGAGTCCAGTTAGTCGGTCACCCTTGCTGGGTTGTGGTGTTCCGAGAAGTGGCTGATCTAGACATCCGTTCATCTCTAGTTCGCGGCTTAGCCTGGCTCCAGTCATATGATCAGATATTCCTTCCCTCTTGGCTCAACGATATAACACCTTTACACTATATGCCCATGGGGCAATGATTCATCTGTATCTGTGTCCAGGGTGCAGCATGCACCATCGCGAATTCTTCCTCAATTTGGCAGCAGGTGGACTAAATGGTTTGTGCGACATTATTGAGTTTTGGTTGGGCGTTGTAATAAGGACCACGGTGCCACTAGGCGAATATGTGGGATCACAAAGTGGCTGGTTCGTCCTCTAGGGCTCTTTAAGGTTGGTTCCTAATAGAACATGAGGCTGTAGGTGGTCTGCCTTATTGGATCCGAGTGTGTGTGTTGGTCGAAGGTTGAAGGTATGTGTGTGTGTGCGAGACCCAAGTGCTTGGGACAGGCTGACACTGAGTGCAAGCCACCATTTGCAGGCCCCGCAAATTATAAGCAAATTGTAAGCAAATTCATTAATTGCCAAGCATTTGCTTCTTATTTGCGGGGTGTGCAAATGATATTCAAATTTGCGGACCCCGCAAATGACAGGTAAATGATGGGCAAATGATAAGCATATTTTATATTTGCACACCCCGCAAATAAGAAGCAAATGCTTGGCAATTAATGAATTTGCTTACAATTTGCTTATAATTTGCGGGGCCTGCAAATGGTGGCTTGCACCCAGTGTGAAGGCGGTTTACGAGTGCTCAGAAGGGACGTTGGCGGTGTCCAGTAACCTGTAGTCAGTATTCTCAGGTGTATAAATGAAAGGCAAATCCTTGAGACAATGTCCCTTGGCGATGGTGACGAACAAGCACGTTGGTGGTCAACTCGAGGATGTAATTGGGGGATAGAGGTACAAGGTCAGGATAAGAACTCAGCATTGGACTAGAGTCCTCAACTGGAACTGTCTCCTTGTGGTAGCTGACTGGGAACTGAATCCAAAAGTCCACAAGTAATTGACTGACTACCCTTGATCCGTCCGACGCCTTTTATACCTTTTCCAAGCCAGTCACGTTGTCCGTCCCGTTGGTGTCCACAGCCTCGTTCCACATGCTCCTCGAGCCTCTTTCGTCCTTCCGTGGCATTTCTGAGCTCCCAGACTGCCGATATTCGCAGACGTTGAGCTTCACAAGCACTCAGAGGTGTCGAAATTCCGAAATAGCGCTGTTTCCGAGTGTTCGTAAGGGATTCGCGATGTTCTGAGTCGTTGGAAGGTGGTGGAATGGGATATAATGGTGGATAGAACGTGGGTGAATGGTCGTTTGGTCACAGACATGGCTATCTTGCCATTGAGGGTCGCTCAAGAGTCGTTTGTAACGTTGTATGAGGGCTCGGAAATGGCGCAAGTTTGTAAGTCGCAACGGTGCGCGTGGTCAGGTCTCCCCATGAAGCCCGAGTGTGCCTGGCGTGCCTGGTTACCATCCTGGCCAGGTTCAGGTGCTCGTACGAGTTGTCATAAACACTGGAATCATCGAGTAACGAGTTGTTGGAAGTAGATCCAAATGAGGCAAGGTCGTTTCCTAATTGGGTGAATCTTGAGTGAGTGGGAATTCCGAGCTGTCGTGTCTCGTCCAGACAAGCCATGAGGTGGTGTGAGCAGTGCAGCATGAACACTGGGACAGCCGGTGGAAAGGTCAGTTTTTATTGTCCTCATTCAATACCATACTAACAAATTTTTAGGGTGTTGATTGAGCCAATCAACTAACTACTGTATGATGTATGAAACTGTCCTGCGCAATTGAGTAAGGGCTCTTGTGTTGTCTTCCTTTTTAAAAAAAAAGAAAAGTGCACCTAACTTGAGGGCTGCAGTAGAATGGCTCGAGCCATCTGAAGTGATTATAGGTTCCTTTCACATTTTATTCTATATATAACCTGCCTTGGCGTTGTAATTCCATAGGGGGAGCTTGTTTAATCCACCAAGAAACAATGTATCTTCTTCATCTTCTTTACATCCGCTTATTTTCATTGCAGATTTTGTTTTTGCAGACACTCACAACGAATTACAAGGTGACATTGCTTTGTAGAATCAAGATCAAGGCCTGCTCTGAATCTCAGTGGATGGCACACTGGTACGGGGTGAAGGTGCACGCGCTTCTTGCCGTTTATTTATTTCTTGTGCAGCGTGGGGTAGTTACCATTTATGGTCAGTCGTTATATTTCAGCAGAATGTCGATTCCAGTTCCAACGGGCAAGGATTAATGATATATTACTGTGAATTTTCAAGTGCAGACATAATGTGATCACTGAACTGGTGGGATTACTGGCAACTGCTGGGGGTTACATGTAACAGGTACATAACTCTGCTCCTACTACCATGGGCCATGAGGACCTCGTCGACACCTTGCAGAGTGTTGAAGAGATTATCAATCATCTACCACTACTGTCAGTGAGCGACAGCCCTTGCACAAAAAGTACATGGGAAAAGCTATTGCACCTCTGCCATGGAGTGTCGCTGGAGATCACGACACACCACACGGACATGCTGGCCATCATGGCAGAGGAGGTCAATGAGGAGGAGAACGAGGAAGAGGATCCACAGCAGGCGGGTGGGTTTGGAGCAGGCAGGTTCGCAGCAGGCGGGCTCGCAGGAGGAGGGGCAAGAGACAGCAGAGGAAAAAAAGGTATGACAAGGCACATTATGCTCATCTAACTTTGTAATACCATCTCCAGGCACACAACAAGGCGGCGGCACAACTAAAGGTCATCAAGCGTGCACAAGTGCTGATCGGCAGAATTGCGGAGGGCAGGGTGTCCCCGAGCGAGCTCTTTGAGAGAATTTCCACCCTAATTTGTTACTCAAGGCGCCCCAGCAGGAGGACCTGGCTCTGGGTTGGATTTTGCGTGGTTTCGAGGACGGCACGTGGGTGCATTCCTGCAGCTGTCTGCAACACTCGACACGACCCCGGACCTACTCATCATCATCAAAAGTAAATATCAATTGCCGGTTATTGCACCCAGTATGCGGAATTCTTGAACAAAATTTCATGTCTGTGTTCAGGGACATATAAATCACATTTGTATGGACCACCATCGTACCAAACTTCGGCATGCCGTTGATAAATTGATCAAATTGTTGATGTGTGATTTTGTTTGGATTTTGTTCAAAATGCTTGAATCCAAGGTTCACGACATTGTGCCACTGTATGCAGAGGGTCCTGAAAGGTGTCTAGACATTGTGAGAATATGCCAGATGGGTTTGAGGTGCTCAATGTTGCTGAATATGTGGGGACAAGGCCTGGACTTTTGGTGTTGGATCAGGCCACATTCTGCTCATGACTGATTGGGCTCGTCTACGTGAATTTGATGCCCCATTGAAGTCAAAGTTGTTGGGCCACCTCCGTAGATGCACATTCCATTACCTGAAGTTGATAATTGGTGCATTGCCCACCCAAAACTGACCCTATTCTACTGTTTAGCACATCATGTGTGTTTTTGATGCCGAGGGCTCAGATTGATTATTCTGTGGTATATTGCACAATATGAGCCTTGTCAGAGCTAGAGGGGATCTGTGAGTGCCTACTAAAGATTGATTTGAGGGTGGAATGGCTTCCTGTATTTTCTTTCCAGCACTTTTGGTCAGCCAATTGATGTTTGTCTTGACCTTAGGCCGCACAGCCGATGTTGCAGTGGCTCCGGACCACCCAAGGCAATGATTCTCATGGGGAGCCTTTAGTATGTCATAGCCAATACGCCAGGGCATATGGTGGTCAAATCTATTTGAGATTGGCCCATGGGTTCCAAAGGAATGAGCGGATTGGTATTTACTTTTGATGATGACGAGTAGACAGGTGGGATCTGGTGTGCTATTTGTTCCGGTCTGCTACATTTTTTTGTCTGAGTCTGCGAGCAGACCTCAACCACTTGATTCTCCCATTTGTGTGCTGAGAGTGGCAGAGTCACGGCTAGACAAAAGTGATGATTTCTGCAAGGTTGATTTGATCTGCTGAGAGGGTGTTTATTCTGTCCTGGGGACCAAACACCACACTGACCGTCTGGCATGGGGGTTTTGACCATGTTTCCAAATTATTATCTCTCGCCCAATAAGTAAGTCTTTGTGGAACTATTCCCGATTCAAAAGTCTGCACTTTGCAGTCGGGACTCTGGTGGCTGACAATAAAGGAGGCTGCTGTATGGGGGTCAAAATGCACTTTTAATAAATCCCCACACTTAGCAGTTTTCCGACACTTATTGAGCCAAAAACCGATTTTCCCGACACTTTTACAGCATTGAAAGGCTGAGTGCATCCGTCGGAAATAACGTCAATTTTCCGACACTTTCATTCGCGAAATTCAACTTCCGACAGATGCATTCATGGCATCAAAAGATTCACTGGCACTTTTATTGGAACACCAAAAGTTGCGACGCCTGAACTCGCGAGTTTGAGTTTTCCGACACTTACTCGGCAAGCTCAAATCTTCCGACACTTACTCGGCAAAACTCAAATCTTCCGACACTTATTCGGCAAACTCGCGGCTGCGAAATTACGTCTTCGGACTGTCCCACCGGGCGGTTGATGGACTCATTTCCCCCAAGGGGAGGAATAGGGAGGAATGGGGTGTTAAAAAATCGAATTCAGATGATGCCTCGGTGAATTTCTATCATGCAAATTATAGCTCCAAAAGTGAAGCACTGTTAATATGTCCCCACCTAACCAGTGTCTCAAGTTGTCAACGGAATCACGCTCGAAAGGACTGTCGAACTTAGCCTCCCGGCAACCGCCCGGCGGGACGGTCCGAAGACGTAATTTCGCAGCCGCGAGTTTGCCGAATAAGTGTCGGAAGATTTGAGTTTTGCCGAGTAAGTGTCGGAAGATTTGAGCTTGCCGAGTAAGTGTCGGAAAACTCAAACTCGCGAGTTCAGGCGTCGCAACTTTTGGTGTTCCAATAAAAGTGCCAGTGAATCTTTTGATGCCATGAATGCATCTGTCGGAAGTTGAATTTCGCGAATGAAAGTGTCGGAAAATTGACGTTATTTCCGACGGATGCACTCAGCCTTTCAATGCTGTAAAAGTGTCGGGAAAATCGGTTTTTGGCTCAATAAGTGTCGGAAAACTGCTAAGTGTGGGGATTTATTATTGCAATTTGTGAAAATAATGTCCACCCCTGTTTTTTGAAAATAAAAAGTTTTAGTTTCGGGCGGGTCGGACCGCCCGTGTCGGTGACATCACATCACTTATGTGCCTCCCCCTCAACGTTTCTTGAGCCGCTTTTGCCTCTTTCTTCCACTATGTAGCAACACAAAACTAACCCAGAGTGCCTGGACTTTGCTCAGTGAAGTACGACACGATAGAGCTTGGATAGAGCGAAAGTTGGATCAATGCCGAGCAATGCCGAGAGTCGATACCTGACGTGATCGCTCTGACGCAGGGCGGTCCGAACCGCCCAAAAGCAAAACTTTTTATTTTTCGGAAAAGGGGCCGGCCATTATTTTTGCAAATTGCAATAAAAGTGCATTTTGACCCCCATACTGCTGTAGGTATCAACTGCTTTCTCCTGCATGACCATGGCAATGCTCGCACATGCTGCAAACCCTTTGGCCCAAGATGAGTCTCAATCTATGCAAACACGGCTCCAAAGTCACGCAGCATCAGTCAACCACCCCAGAGTTGTGAATGGCAACCTCACCTTCCTGGGTGGGGCTGAATTCAGACAAACAAAGCCTCCACCTCACGTGCTATTAGCCAACGTCGCAGTTGCCCATGCAGTGATTCAACCAAACACCGCTGGCCTGTAGCCACAGCAAAACGCCCCTGGTCCCGCCGCGCCCAATGCCCCACGGACCTGCCGCTGCCGAATCTCTACAGAACTGCACCTCAAACGGTACATTCTCAAGGGTGTGTGCTAAGTGTGGAAAGACTGACAGTGTTTCAGACGTCGCGTCGCAGTCCTCAAGGAAGTACATCCGGACCTAGGGATCACGGCGAAGGCAATGCAGGCCATATCTGACATGATGTTGGATATGGTGGGCCACATGGCTACAGAAGCTGCGAGTACATTTTTATACCTTTCTCAGCTTTCTCATTGACACTTTCTACATAGTCCTTGCATGTGTCGTGAGAAAATCAACAATAAGTGCCCGCAAAATTGCCACCGCGGTGCGGCTGGTGTTTTGGGCGGAGCTATTGCCAAAGGTATTTTGTACTTTCTGGGCCACCATCGTGATCTTCTAATTCTTATTTAAGGGGACAAAGCTGTGCACGGCAAAACCTAACTTGAAGCTGAGCGGCGCGGAGGAAGATGTGGTGGGGGAGAGTGGTGAGGGGGTTCATATGACTAGCTACCAACTCTAAACCGCCAGCAATGGTGCCTATCCATCACCTTTTTGGGTTTTGTCTAGCCGCTGAAGTTGTGTGATGCTGCAATGCCGGGTCCAAAATTGACCACCAAATTTTTGCATCATGAAAGGGGGATGGGTTGATTGCGGGACATTCACGTTGGGCAGAACTAAGAAAGATTAAGGCTACTGAATTGCAAGTACACCATCTATCTGTGAATGATACCCTCTCGAATCCCCATGTACTGCGCAACACTCATGAGTTTGTGGAGTGCAACATTTCAGAGTGGGGCGGATTGTGAGCGCCTGTTATATCCATGCAACCACACCCCTGGACCATGGTCTTTGTCACCCAAGACCACTCCGGTTCTCTATGGGCACTCCGGTCCACTCCGGTGTTTCCGGAGTCAACCGGAAACCCGGAGCCAACCGGAAACTGGGTATTAGTATTTGAATGACTTCTCGCGGTCAGTCGTGGCTGGTATTAAGTGGTAACAACCTCTCCACATGTTCCCTCTTGCCTTCCATCGCCTCATGGCAGATTTCATCACCTCATGTTTCATTTCCCAAGATCAATACTGATACAGGTCAAACTTCTCTTACCGCTTATGGACTTCCTATTCTTTCAACCATATGCTCGTTCACATGTTACTCCTTCTCTCCTTTACACTAAATTAGGATCCTACTGAAACGCTGAGTATAGCTGCAGGCGTGAACCTAAAATGAACCACCAAAATCAAATCAACCCAATCAACAACCCAATCCAACCAAAATGTCGTCCAGCGGCGGTTCAAATCCAAGTCCAGAGGCTTTAACAAGTAGACTCAAGAGCGTAAGTTCGTTGGGGGTTCGTAGATATTTAGCTACTTTGCAATCCAGCAAGTAGTACAACAGTGAATAAAGGGGATTTCAAACAGTCAAGTATAATTTCGTTCCGTACCCGTACCCGTGCCCGTTCAAACAAGAGACAGAGATAAGCCGAGAGAGAGAGAGAGAGATCACAGGTAAACCCTGGGCGTAAAATTGTTCTATTCCAGCTAAACTACTCGTCCTTTTATACTGTAGATATTTGTACTACCCCAAACAATAATACATATGTGTAACTTCTAGGTCCAAAACCCGCTCAAAACTCCGAGTCTTCTACTTATAGCATAGTCCTGTACCAAAATCTTCCTTTCAAATGCCCAACTCCCGTTCGAAACGCGAATTTAATGCCAGTAACCAAGTTGAAGACCCCTGTTGCTACTCTGCAGGGCTTTTGAGGTGTATATTGGACGCGCATCCACGTATCCAAGCACCTGTTACATGTAGGACGCCTGAGACGCGTCGGAGACTCCGCGAAACGCGTCTGAGCCATATACGAAACGCGCTACGCAGAAGCCATCAGATGTCACGTGCCCGTGACTTGGCCTGCCTCATTGTTCTCCGTTTGTGAAACGCGACCTCAACCATCCCCCCTTCCCAACCAGGGGCTCCTACTCCAGCTATTGACGGCCAAAACATGCCGCTAGTGGTCCCTATGTGACCTACCCTGGAGATGCAACGCGGTTCTCGATGAACTCAAGTCAGTCGTGTTCTGTCGAGGTAGGTTGTCGAGTTTCACTACCCTCCCCACTACTTCGGTTCTAGACTACCGTTCTGCTCCATTTTCCCACTTCTCGCCTTTCTCCCAATTCTCCCATTTCTCTCCTTTCTCCCGAGGTTGCCGTTGATCGGCCATCAGATTTGACTGATGGACATCCCCGAAATGCCCGAGTGCGGGCATTTCGAGCTCGAAAATTCTTCCCACTCTTCACTACACTATTTAATCAGCTAGCATACTCCCTGTTCTTCAGTAGTTTAATAAATGTCGCTTCCCCCCTTCCGGAGTGGTGCCAGTCGCTCCTCTCTTCCCCCAGACCCTTCCTCTTCCTCTAGACGATACCTGGCAGTACACGCTCACCCTGCGCCTCAGTGGTGTTGTGTCAAGCAGCTCTGCCGATCCCCTTTGTCGACTCCGGTTACTCCGGCCTACTCTCCGGCACCCCGGTTATTCCAGAGTACCTTGTACGACTCCGGCTGACTGTTCCACTATCCCTTCTCCCCGCGGCTCGGCATATAACAGTACATCTGCAGCACGAGGGTGAACCCCTTGTTTTCCTACTCGATATCTATGAGGTTCCGGAGGTATGTGTGAACATTATTATGCGGCACAAGTCTGAACATGCTGCAGTCTCATACTGGCGAAGTATTGGCACGTGAGTTCAACGAAATGCTTCATTGATTCAACCTGCAGCACAAGGCGCGTACCCAGTCTTCCCCTTAAGCAAGTAATTAAGTCACTAACTTTGAATTCATAGATCCTTGCCTGGGCGGGTGACAATGCATCTTCAAACAACACTCAGAACACCGCACTCGGCGATGACCCCAACAACTCCTATACTCCTGTAAACCGTGTGCGCTGCTTCAATCACACCCTCAATCTTGCCGTCCAGTTGTTTTCTTCGTCCATCCCTCCCTCCCAAGAAGAAGAAAAAGACCCAGGATGCTCCGGATGGTTCCGACTTGGTGATTGAACTGGAGGAGGATATCGACTCCGACATGCCCGACCTTGCTGACACCTCTGATTCGGACTCGATGGCTTCTGGAAGGGAGGAGAATGATGATGCTGTGTGGAACGAGATGGATGCTGAGGAACAGGCTGAGGTTCTGAAATTGGTGGACACCGCAAAATCCACGATTTCACGTGTGCGTAAATACTTTACTCGCCTTTCAGATGTACTTATTTGCCTATAGATTCATCAATTTTCCTTTGCAATCATTCATTCCACCACCATTGTTCTTCCGGCTTGGCGCAAGGCGTGCAAAGATCATAGCATGCAATCCCGCCTTATCCCCCGTGATGTTTGCACACGCTGGAACTCGTTGTATGACATGCTTATAGTCGCAATTGAGTATCACGAGGTTGTCAACAGTCTCACCAGTGATCGCACTCTCAGTCTTCGAGACTATGAAATCACCGATCTCGAGTGGGACATCCTCGATGATATGGTGTACGCCCTCAAGGTAACACTCTTCATTATAAGATACCCCGCACTTTAACTTATATTATTTGCAGGTATTTAAGGATGCAACTATTCTTTTCTCCGCTGACAGCAAGAGCACCATTGCCCACGTCCTCACCACAATAGACAAGATCGACGGATTGATTACCAGCATCATCGTCCCGGCCCATCGTCAGCGCACCCTTCATTCCTCCATCCGCAATGCTCTCAAGCTCGCCAAGAAGACAATGAACTGCTATTATTCGGTTACTGACGAGTCAAATGTTTATCGTATTGCTACGGGTCCGTCCAATTTGTTCCTTCTGTGTTCGAAGTCTGACGCTCGATAAGTTCTTCATCCGAGCCTGAAGTTGGAATATTTCAAGTTACACAAGTGGGAGCAAGCGTGGATTGATATGGCCAAAGATCTTGTTGAGACAGAATATGCTGTGTACTTGGAGGCCGGAGTTGACTCTGACAATGTTCAAATTGTCGACACAGATGCGGTACGCGATCCTTTTACCTCTTCGGGTTCTTTGTTGACGTTCAAACCAGGTCAGTGTGTCCTCGAGTATGGTGGACTTGGAGGGCTCCAACTGGCTCCTCGACATCAACATTCCGACCACGCAAACGGGGTGCAGCCATCTTGAGCAATACCTCTCTGATCCTGTGGAGGGAAACATTGCAAACCCACTGAAATGGTGGTGGGATAAGCGTCATGTATGGCCCGAGCTGTCGAGAATGGCACTCAATTATCTCTCTATACCCGGTGAGCCGTCCGGACGCTTTCAATTCATGTGTACTTATTCAAACGGCTAGCAACTTCAACAGCAGTTGAACGAGTATTTTCCCAGGGTCGCCATGTACTTGTCTTCACCCGGAATCATCTCACCGGTGTTTCAATTTGGAAGTTCTTGTGCTTTGGGAGCTGGAGTTGCAAGGATCTGGTGCGTGATAAGGATGTTATTCAGGCAATCAAGGAAACAATGGGTAAAAAGAGGAAGAAACATGTGGCGGAAATTCCGGAGAATGATAAGGGGGAGGGTTTGTCAAAGAAGTTGCGCTCCAAGTAGATACAAGTACCGTTGTATTCCACCATACCCTATTTACTCTGTTAATGTTCCATGGATGGCATATGAGATGGATTGAGGAGTACCCGCGCGGGTCGGACCCATGGGTCAACCCGCCACGACCCGTAACTGATCGGGTATGGGTTTCGGGTCCGGGTCCAGGTTGCCTCCAGGATACCTGTACCCGTACCCGCGCCCAACCCTACCTGTGCGTACCATATGGACTCTGCTTCCTTCCACATGTTTCCCATCTTCCATTCACACACTTCCTTGTTCTTCAGTAACATGAGGTGATCCTGTTAGTAATCTCCACATGGTTTTCATATTACTCCTTATGTTCAGATTACAAGTACTGTACTATATAAACCCCTAGACTACACTCCTGTTCTTCAGTTTAATAATTAAGTTGCTTCTGCGCTCTGTAGTTGCTTCTGGGTTTACACTCTTCTCCTCCTCACTCTGGTGGCTTGGATAGTACACTCGCCCTACTGTTCTGTGGCGTAGTGTCCCTCCAGTCGACCATCCTCCTCCCTCGGCGTCACCATTGTGTCCGGTAGCCAACCGGAATACCTCGGTCACCGTAATCCCTAGTCCATCATCGACCGGCCATATCCTCCCCTTTCCCCAAACCTGGATATAACAACCATCCTCATTCCTTCCGCTACCATCACACACTCAAACCTCCCCGTTCAAGATGGCGACGAACGCGCCTCCTTCACACAATACACCAGCAGCGGCGTGCTGCGCTACGTCGACAACAGGTTTTGCACCGAGAAAGAACTCGAGGCAGAAGATCCCGCTGAGTACGCGCGGCTTGGGGAGTTGAAGGATACGCGGTGGAAGATGGGCATGGACTTACTTAGCACCGTAGAAGAACTACTCGAAGACGTAGAAACATAAATTACTTGTATATTTGTAGATCACCATCGCAGTGTCACCTTTGAATGTCCGGGGTAATGGGTCTTAGTATGCCTACTGCGTGAACGGTGTGACATTATAATGGACACAAGTACCCTTTCCAGGGAAATGTCCGTACTTGGGCAAAGTGCAAAAGGAGAGTATAAACAAACACCCCTGGGATGTGAAACCTGGAAGGCCTAGAGCAGTAACTTGATTGATGGACGGAGATCAGTAGCGTTGGAAGTTACAGATCCTAGGGCCCTGTTCAAGGTTCAGAAACAGAATTCCAAATTCGGTGGTGGTACTCATCTGGCATCTGCACAGCGTCAATCAGGTTTAACCTTTGTTATCAACGTGTTTCCATCTTACTGTGCAGCTCCTACGGACTCAGTACCGCACAGCAGAGGAGAATTTGAAAACTGAAGAGCAGCGCAGTTGCACGGTTGACTACTTTTGTGAGCAGGCAAAAGCAGAGCACGTTGTGCTCGTAGTACTAAAGCATCCAGTGTGAAACCATCATTGATAAAAATAGCCTCCGAAGCCGCAATGGAAATGAAAATCCCTGAGCGGGTCGGGGAGGTGGGCAGGTGGGGATAATTGAATAGCACATAACCTTGCTATCCCATGTGACAACAAAGCTCTCACAGCTTGAAAACACAATCACCATGGTTTCCCGCATCCTCAGTGAATTAGAGGTCCAAAGATCCCATCTGGGAGAGAATGTCGCCGCCTTGAAGGGTGTTCTTTCCCCGCTGCAGCAAATTCCACCCGAGATACTCACGGAGATATTCATGCACTGGCGTGAACAGAACCTTCGAGGTACGAGCTTCACCTTTGGTGTCTGTGTACGAGAAACTCGAACAGAGCCTTGCAGCTAGTTACCCGTGCGCAAACACTGAAGGATCAATGCCAATCGACAGCACATACTCCAGTGTTAACATGGCCCAGGCACCCCTTGTTATAACCCATGTCTTGTCTCTCTGGTGTGCCACAGCTTTGGGCACACCCACACCTGCACTGTGGAACATTGTTCGTCTTCCCACCAGCTCCAAGGCGACTTCTACCCTGATCGCCTGCTCTTGTTCTCTCCCACTGTCTATTACATTCTCATTGTACGGGTTCGGGCAATGGGGAGAAGGAGATTTTTTTTGAGAACTCCAGAAATCCTCCGGGAGATTGCAAGAAGTTCGTCTCTTCCTCAGAGGAGTCAATGTTTGAACTGCGATTCTTGTAACCTGCCCCTTATTTCCCAAGCTCTCTGAGTCGATACTTTCCATATTGATTGCTGTAGATTGTACACTCAGTCCTGTGCGCACCAGTGTCAGCGGGCTGCTCCAATTCTTCCAGGATGTACCATTGCTCTGTCATTTCGATTTAGAGGTGACATCCCTGCTGCCACAGAGCATAACCACCAACTTTTGATGGGCCCAATTGACGTCTTTGTGAATCTGTATACCGATTCTCGACATTGTGAGCACAATTCTTGTGGCGTCACCCAGTGTAACGCACTGGAGCAGGGATATGTGGGTTGCTTATTAACTTTGGCACCCGCACCCCAGCACCCCCCCAGTACACTGTCCACTCTTTGTCGGCCCGCTGTGGCTGGCCTGGAGAACCAGGAGGAGGCACCGCTTTTCTTGTTTGGCCCACTCTCCTTGGCAAACCTAAAATCACTCTACCTCAATGAGCTCATCATCCCGAATGGCTCGCTGCAGCTCTGCTCCAGCTCCAGCGATCAGGGTTTAACCTTCTCCAGTTAACACTGACCATGGTCATGATAGAGTTTGGCGACCTGATAGAATTCCTTTGCCATACTCCCGGTCTAAAAAAACTATCCCTAATGGACACTTGCATGACAGAGGGTTTGTTCCAGCTCTTCACCTTTGATCCAACACCCTCATCATTGTTGCTCTCCCTTCCGCAGCTTACATGTTTTTCCCTTGCCCGTGATTTGACCAACGCCCTCGACGGTGATGCAATGGTCCTCATGATTGAGTCCCTCAAAGAGTACCGGAGCCATGGAAGCTCATCATTCCCTTCGATTTCCATCATTGAAATTCTCATACATGGAGTTCGGTTCAGCGGCGACGTGGAAGGTTGTCTCAAGCATCTGTGCCGCAGGCTTTCTGGTGAACGAATATGTGCGCTACAGTCCTGGAACTTGCTTGGAGAGGACTATTTTGAGTACGTGAATGGCCAGCGATCTCTCCAGCAGGCTAACTGTCACCCATCCAGTGGAAGTGAAAGCGCAGATGAACGCTCAGAGGATGATGAAGAAGGGGAGGAGGAGGAGGATGATGATGATGCCAACGATGAGAGTTTGGAGGAGGATTCCTAGTAGCGCAAAGAAATGAAATTCATACTGACCTTATGCTATGCCAGTGTGTCACCGTGAACAATTGCCCTCAGTTATGGTTAATATGCCTTCTGTTAATGGTTAAGACATAGATGGGTTATAATCTAAAGCTTTGCAGACTTGAGAGTAGTCCGGATGATTGGGATCGAGTACTGACTGATTGCTCAAGAGTCAACTCAGAATATATGTGGACAGAATCAAGCTGGAATCAAACGAGAATTAACTTGTAAATCAGCCGTGAGTTCTCAACTTTGACTTCCTCTATTTGGATAGCCTTTCTTACCTTCGGGCGTGAGTGTATTCTGTTGCTGAAACCCTGTTGCGGGAGGAAAATTCACACCCTGAGGTGGCCTTGCAATATGTGCTTACAACTCGGATGCCCTCATTTTTTTTCTCTGGTTTCGGCCCCGGCGTTCACATAGGGTTCAGGCTGTTAAGTAGATGTATGCTGTAAGTAAAAAGTCCCATATCACACCCAAGAGTTATTTACTTACAAGCCACCACCTACTATAGTTTAGTGTACTGCTACGTAGCCTACTGGCCAGATACAGTGTAAATAGAAATAAGTCATTGATAATCTGGTATTACGAGCCGGCAATTTTTTTTTTCTAAGGACACGGTCACGGTATGCTGGGCCCGAGAATGTAGGCACAGACAAGGGACCCGAGTTTCATGCAACTTGAGATCGCGCAGCATCCAGGTGTGGGCCACGAGCATGAGACCAAACTCCGAATAGGTTTGAATCTCCATCCTAGTTGGTTGCTGGCGGAGAAGAAATAGTCTTCAGTGTTTCACTAAGCGGGAATGAAGTTGACCCGAGAAATTTGCTCAACTTATCCAGCAACCAAAAAAGGCACAGTAGTGGTGGTCCGCACTCGCTCAATATTGCGCATATCCAGAGAATGGCTGTGAGCGACTCAGTCGATTTGAGCATGGGTCATAGTTGGAATGGCTAGGTGGGCATTCTTACGGGCCAAGTATCGCAGCCATGGGACTTCCTGGACTTTGATTTTTCTTTGGGTGAAAGGCAGATGGAATATAGAATGACAAGCGGTAAGATCATTTGGGATGTCGCAACTGACCCCAAAGTCAGAGGATCCACTATCCAAAGAGCCGGTCTTAAGAAGGATAACCATGAAGAAGAAAAGACCTGGTAGTGGTGGTCCGCATCCGCATTTTAAAAGTGGTTTCGGAATAATACTTTGCGGGCTCGGTCGTTCGATCCGAGCCTGGGTCATTCTGAATGAACCGAGCACTTTTTCTTGTTTTGCGAAGGGTGTTCCTTTCTCGACACGATGAGAATCACCAAACCCAGAAGACGCAACAAGAAAAGTGTGGACGCCCGAGTCAGTATTTTGAATTTAACCAGCGGGACTCGGTGGGCTCCCGAGTAAGTGCTCCCTATGCATGTTGAATGGATCACTGCCGTCGAAGCAAAGAGCGCAAAGCAGAATCCACCGGGATGCAGGGATATTATAATTGATACTGTTGGGTGTTACGCGGTGCCAGATCAACAGAGGAGTCCCAGATAAAGTCGAGTTGAGAAACTGACCGAAAAGTTGCCCATGTAATCTACTCATCCCGCAAGTAAGAAGAGCCCCAGTGGCGGTGGTCCGCACGCGCTAACAATGTCCACGGACTTGGCTAAAAACTATACTTGCGAGCGGGTCGTTCAATTTAAACTTCGATTCGGGCCTGAGGCATTCTGTTGCAGTTGAAACCAAGGTTTTTTTTTCTTGTTTTGTGGGGTATCTTCTTTGTCAACATGATGAGCATTGTAACGCCGGAAGACTCAGGAAACATGGCCATGAACCGGGAGTACAAGCGAGTGAATGTTATTTGAAGGATACGGACACTAGGTACTTGACCCAAGCATATAGGAACAATCAAAATACCCGAGGTTAAGCGACGCAGCATCCAGGGGTGGACAACAAGCACCAGTAGAAATGGAATCGGGTTCCATCCTAGTTGCAAACTGGACTCAAAATTTTGGAGCACATGCTCTCAGGGTGTGAACCACGGAAAACTTCTGGGCTTACTGTTATAACCCACCGACATAGAAAGGCCTAGTAGCGATGGTCCGTGATTGCTGGCAATATCTCCTGCATAATGCATGCATAATACTTGCGAGCTATTTGTTCCATTCAAGCCTAGGCCCTGCCCCAGAGAAAAATTCTGTGTTGACACCATTTAGTTATTGTTTCCCTTCAAATTGTTGAACATAGAGTCGATGACGACAAGTAAACCTGAGGACAGAAAAGATGCACCAGCCAATCATTGTGAATTTAACTTCCTCAAGTAAAGGAGATCCGATATCAGAAGAGCGAGTTAAATTGCATGTGTCGAGCGCAAGTAGACGCCCAGGCAAGCAGGATCCCAGCAGCTTGCAAATGCCGAGGCATAGTAACGAGAACAAGGTCCACACCAGGCCGAGGTGGTTTCAGTCCTAATTGGTTTACCGGCGGTGTGATGCGGACTGCGGTTCCGTGAGATGTCTGACCAGTGAATTGGTTTCAGGCAAGTACACGAAGGTGATTCATCCTCTAGAGGGAAATTACTCTGTTGCGGAGAAACATAGCTACTTGTACGCTACGGAAGGTTTATATAATTGTGGTGGTGGTGGTGAGATGGTACAATCTGTTTCCGTGAGGATTAGGATGTGAGCACTAGGTTCCTCGTTAGGGGCTAGCCTTCCAAGAAAGCCGCGGTTGGAGGTCGCTCTACACTTGCGCAAAGGAATAGAGCTTCGCAATGCGAGCGTCGATCCGAGCCGGGAGACCTGGGTGATGTGGGGGTTTCTCTTTTCTCCCTGCCTCGTATTATTCGGGCAAGCAGTGTCTTCAAAACGTGGGTTTTAACACAGCGCGAGCGGGCTATAGCTCTTTTCCTCCGTAGCCCGTTTTCTTTCTGTGCTTGTGTGAACGCGCAACGGATGAGGTTCCGTGACGAGCGTGGCGAAGTTGTGTTCGAATGAAATGGTGGAGTGGTTATAATCTTCACGGTTAAGCCTTCCGTGAAGATGGGGAGTGGTGCCCTGTGCACGGATCTGTGTTTGAGCCTCCAATACAACAGTTGCACGCAGCTAAGTAGGGGCTGCTGGCTGTTTAGAAGTACGCACTTTTCATCGACTGCGCCGTGACCAACGCCTTTGTATTCAACAATTTCCTCCCGACCCGTTTTACGGAGTCGAAGGGACCTTTAGAAAGGGTTCCTTGGTGAACCTTCAATCCAAGTGACCTATTTAGCTAGCGCCACAGAGGACGGCGTAGCCTGAGCTAGTATGTGTATATGAGAGACAACTCCGCCCCGTAAGGCTGGGGGGAGGGTAGCTTAGGTGTGAGCAGTGGGGGATAACAAGATAGTTTCCTTGGTAAATACATCTGGCTTTTATATGTATTCCCGCCCGATTACCGCGCGTGAACTTCTCCGTGAAGCCTCCGTTGTATTGTCCTCCCTGTGGATCCTCACATGCCCTCTGCAAAGTTCGACTCCCATGTTCTCCATTAAGTTGACGCACACGCCTTCCGTTAGGCTCGACGGAAAGCTGCCCCCACAACCTTTACGTTTGCCTGATCCCGTCGCTTCGCATGTCCCATAGCGATCCGTAAGTCGTCCGTGAATATGTCCGTGTGGCACTCCTTGATATTGATTGCTGGTTATTTGAGGTATAGGCCTGGTGGTGTAACTGGTAACGTGCGCATTTGCAGTCAACTTCTCCTTGCAATATTACAATTGCGAGTCCCTCGTTCAATTCGAGGTCAGGCCGTGTTCCCTTTTTTCCCATGCTCCGTAGGTGTGTTTTTCCGTCACGGAGAGAGCGTGCGCAAGTATTCAACCGTGAGTGATTCTGTGGGTGTCGATTGTTGTTTCATGACTGTTTGCAGTATAGGCCCGGTGGCGTAACTGGTAACACGCACATTGTTGGTTTTTCCTCGCAATAGTGCAATTGCGAGTCCCTCGTTCGATTCGAGGTCGGGCCTTTGTTGGTAATTTTGCTACCCTTTTTCCGCGGGCATTCCGTAGTCATGTTCCGTAGTGCGTGTGTTCTGTTGTGCAGTGTGTTACCTTTTTGTCCGCGCAGAGAGCGTCCGCCAGGTCAGTTTTCAACCGTGGGAAAAACCTCCGTGACAGCTGTAGCATGCCGTGTAGTCTCTGAGGCTTATCGTGATTTCCTCCGTGAGTCGTTTCGTTACTGATTTCCGCTGCGCTTGAGTGTATCACAAAGTGATAGCTCACAGCTGTCCAGGATAGTAAATAGAATAACCAGTCAGCAGGAGCACAAGATAGGGCCCAGTGTTTCAAAACCCAGGTTGACACAAGGTGAGTCCCAAGCTTGCACCAAATGGATGAGAGAAGCACCACCGGTCTGTGAATGAAGGCTACGTTCCGAGGTCTTCATTGAAGGAAGTCTCAGATCCGTGTCGATAGGCGAGGAGCTGTGTTGTCAAAGCATGACTTGCTGTGGTTGTGCTCTTGAAGCAGCTGCAAGCAGCAATCACGGTCGGAGTAGACGCCCCAGCCAAACACATGCACACCACACTTCCTGCCCTCATCAATCACTGGATTGAAGTGTCGCAATCCGTAAGTTGTCTCTCCTCCTTTCTTTTCTATTGCAAACTCTTCTATAATTCAAGCTGTTTCTCTTCAACCTAATACGCCATCTGTGGGGTGGCATCACTGACGATCAGTCCCGGATTGAATGGGGAGTCGTAATGTCGCGCTGTCCTCCTAATCCCGCTTGTCTAATCGCTCCAGCGCCCAGGCTGGCGTCTCGTCCCTTCCTCCAACTCCCCTCCCACTTCAAATTCAGTCCACGCCGACAACTCATCCAAATGCCCTCAGGTACACCTCCCCTCCCTCCCCCCCCCGTCCTCTGCATCCACCACCTCTGCCTCCTCCTCAGCCGCTTTCCTCAGGTTGGGCAAAAGACAAGGAGCGTGAGCGCACTGGGGGTATGAGCCCATCCGCAATCTGCTCTCTCTCTCCTCGCTGCTGCCGCTGCAGCGTCCTCCATGGGGCAGCTGGGAAGCCATCGTCCCCACGCACTCACCCTCCCACTCCTAATCAGACTCGACCTCATGATTGAGTGGGTCCGGTTGGGGTGGGGGCAGCAGTGGTGGTGGTGTGCACTCGACGACCTCACACGCCAGCTCTGCGTAGGGCTCGTCTTCGCTTCCTCTTCTTTGTACGCTAGTGCGCAGTCTTCTGCTAGTCTTCTACAGTAGAGCTTGTGCTGAATGGTATACTTAGCACCCACCTTGCTTTCCAGTGATGACAATCTCCTTACCCCTGAACTGGCAAAAAGCGCCCTCAGGGAGCTTGGACTGTCAGCCACACTCCAGCAGTACTCCCCTGTGGAAGTTGTGCCTCTCAATATATGGGGGAAATAGGCATCTCATGGTGTGTATTCGCATAACCTTGAACTCGGGCATTTCGGGGACATTGGACCTCAATATTCTCGTTGTATTTCGATTTGAGGTATGTTTCTTCTCATGATTGAGGTGCTAGACTGTTTACTTGATCGCTTGTTGGCTCAGATATTGGATCTTATAATGGTCACATTCACAAAATCCAAGGTTGACTTTGGATTTTGCTGTTTGGGCACGAACTAATTCGTGTCTCCAGCTCAACTCGCGTCCAAGTGAGTCTGATTCATTTATTAGGAGTACCTAATCATCCCAATGACCAAACAATACAGAGGCACTACGCCTAAGTCAAAGATACCACGAAACCGAAAGGTTGATCTCTGAGGCATCTGAGTTACAATTCTGAACAGTGCAGATATGGGAAAATCTAGGTTGGGCCAAAACATCACATCAGGGGACAAGCAGGGTTTCTGTAATACTGCTGCAGAATTCAGGGCCTCTATCGAGCCATAGTCAGAGAGCCCCCCAGCATGGAGGTGCTATTCTTCGTCCATGTCGTAGAAGTCGCCATAGGGGAGGTACTCCTCGTCCGGCGGAGGTGGACCTTCCTTGTTATATTCATGCACCATGACCTCTGACGAACCACTCCGGTCGCGCTCTGTCGTCTCGGAGCGCATCGGACCACCGGAGTATCGGAACGATCGGAGCTCCGACAATACATCGGAACGAACTCGCACCTTCTGACCCCTTGGCAAGACGCCATCCCACACATTCCTTATTATCCTATGTCCTTGTTATATCCATGCATCAAGACCTCCGACAAACTACTCCGATCGGTCCCTCCGGCTCCGATCGCGCTCCGTCTTCTCGGAGCGCATCGGACCGCCGGAGTAACAGAACGATCGGAGCTCCGACAAAACATCGGAACGAACTCCCACCATCTGACACCTTGGCAAGACGCCATCCTACACATTCCTTATTATCCTAAGTCCTCCGACTTCTTACTTATTGTTTCAACATCGTCCCTTTTGTCACCTGACTTCTTCCTCCCCTTTCGGACTTACCTTTATTGTTATGTCCGCATGGTTTCTAACATATCTCCTTTACCTATTACAATAAGGAGCTCTAGTATTTAATGTTGTCCTACATCCTCCTGTACTTCAGTTTTATGATAAACGTTGCTTCACCCCGTTCCTCGTGAAGTAGTCTGGTCGTTCCGCTCCGACACTCCGCCGGAGCTCCGCTTCTGTCATCTCTCTCCCTCCGACGATATCCTGCAGTAACGCTCGTCCAATTATCGGCGTAGCGTCATCCAGTCCGCCTTTCACCAGCTCCGACTCCGGACTCCGGTTCCGTTCTGTCCGGCCCGCCGCTCCGCTTCGTATCTGTTGATAGTTCGACTGGCCCTATATCCCTCCGTACCATCTTCTGGACGACTTGGATATAACAGTATCATAAAACTCACCTGCTCGGTATCATTTGCTATGTCGTCATCATCGCTCCGTACTACACCTTGGTTCCTCCTGTCGCCGACATCAATGCGGCACAGGGCCGAGTTGTATTCCTCCGCACAAATCAACTCCGAGCCTACCGACGATAAGTGCTCATCTGATCTTGTCACTACGGATGCTAGTCACTACCCCATCTCGGTGATTACCACTCCGTTCGGTCCTCCGGAAACCGGGTCTGTCCGAACCAGCTTCACCACTTATCCTTCTCCGGCACCGCCCTCTCCGTCGAGATCCGACTCCGAGTCGATCTTCGGGGACCGGCAGTCTGCTCGGGAAGGGCTGGCCTCCTCGGGCACCTGGATCCCGACATTCAGCGATCCATCCACCCTTCCGGAATCCACCACACTCACTCCGTCCGAGCCCGCGCCTACTCCGAGTCCCTCGGACCACGGCCTCGACGGTGAATATCAGCACATCGATCAGTATTTCTCTCCCATCCATTCTCCCCCTCATCCACCAGTCCCTGGTTCCCAGGCCTCGTACCATGACCTCGGACCAGTTCACATCCCATACCCGCAATTTTTCGACGGCACCAATCCGTTGAAAATCGATTCGTTCATCACCCAGTGCTTCACGCACTTCTCCAGGCGTCCTCGGACATACGCCTCGGACGAAGACAAGATCGCCTTCATGCTCCACTTCCTAAAGGGGCAGGCGGCTGAGCTTTTCAACGAATCGGGCCGTGTCGAAGAGTTTTCCTGGCATGGAAACTTTTCCACGTTCATCGGGGAATTCCTGGATGTGTTCGGACGTCGGAGTCGTCACGCCGACGCGGACTACGAACTCCGACGCCTCCGGATGAAACACGGAGATCCAATTGGGCCATTCCTCGAGGAGTTTGAGGCTCTCACCCCGTTCATGGCCTGGAATGACTCCGCAGTCTCCCACGCTCTCTACTCCGCGCTTCCACTCTGTATCACCATGCAGCTCGACGATCTCATCACGTATCCGTCCAGCTACGCCGGACTCCGCTCTCTAGTGATTCGGCTCGATGCCAAACACTGGCAGGCGGTACTTCTGGCCGGAAGCGCGACTCCGGAGCAGCCTGATGGTACTCCGGAGCAAGGGAATTGGGCCGACTGTGCTCGCGGGTTCTTCGGAACGCCTCTCAGTGCTCCCGCAGGCTCCGAAACCCCCGCTGCCAATGATCTGTTGTTCTCCGGCACCCCGGAGCCACCCGTCGTTGCCAAACCTAACCCCACTCACTCTGACACTTCCTCCGGCATGCCGTCACTCATGTCGCTACCGATCCACCACGACTCACCCACTCCGCTCTCTCCGATCTCCTCCGGACCCCCGTGCATATATCAAGTCGCGGTTCCGATGGAGGTTCGTCGAGAACGCAAGCGCTCCGCATCTGTTGCGGGCCTCCTTGTGCAAGAAGGCGGTCGTGCGGGACGTCTCCGCAAGAGCAAAGCTCTGAGACGTCAGGAGATGGACCTCTGCCGGTATTGCGGTTCTCCGCTCCACCACATCGGCGGTTGTCCTCGTCTAGTGCGTACCGTTGCTGATCACCGCGGATCCACTTCGGCTCCGCTGTACAAGGTCATCAGCAGCAGCGGAAATTCCTCCGGTCAGGTCTCCAGACTTTCGGACCTTTGATTTAACGACAAGTAGCACTCCGCAACTCCGTCCGCGACTCCGCATCGCTCCGGAGTTCATCCTGGGATCCCTCGCCTCCCTCGCTTCACCTCACACGTCACACACGCATCACAATATATACCAACATCGCCTCCATTCGCTCTGTTAACGACTACCCGCTCTTCGGAGTTGGGCTTCATGATTTCCAACAAATCTATATCAATCCTAGAGATTGCCTCGGGATTCAACTCCCGCTATGTATCGGATCTTTTTCTCCTTGTCTCGGAATAAATGTACTTGTACTTATTTGCGAATCTAAGGTTTGAAACCTCCGTTGCGGGAACTCCGGCTGAGCTTCAGTTCACTCCGGTACCTTCAGCAATTCTCGACTTCATTAATCAGCAGTCCATCTGTCTCCATCCAACTTGGTGTTGTCATTCCAATATGGCTATCTGCCATGGAAACGGTGTCAACGTCTTCTCGACTCTTCTTTGAACTGGATCCTGGAACCTTGGCGGCACTCCACTTCGCTCCGTTGAGCGACCGAAGTAGCACCAAAAATAATCTGACCAGTATTCTCTGGGTTTCAAGTGCGCGCACGACTGGCAACTAAGCCGGATATTGCTGTGGTTGTTCCAACTATGGACGGACGTCTACGTCTACACCACCCAATTCTGACACCTTCACCAAATAACGCTCCGGTTCACTCCGCTTGCATTTCTTGGGCCTTGCGCCAACGTTCGTTCCTCGGAACGTTCCTCCGAGGCTTTAGGTCTCAATCGCTCGCACTCCGGCATCGCTCCGGACCTGCCAGCAGTTCTTCGGAACATTCCCCATCCTTCGGGACATTCCTAGACTCGTTCAGGGACTTTGGCTTACGCCCCGTCCTTCGAGTAAACACCACTCCGGATCGTCGTTAAGAAGACTGGCCCCTTCCTTCGACCTCCGGCAGTACCCCGAAGCACTCCGCTTCACTCCCCATGGCGCTGGACCATGTCCGGTTGTCATACCTCCCTATCCCCAGTTCATCCCATACCACGTTGATTGTTCTACAACTCGTGGAGTTTTCGACCTTTGACTGGCGTGTAAGAGCTTATAGGGAAATGTCTAACCCACATCATTCCCGCCAAGCCCTCGTCTCGAGTACTTCATAACCTCCGCGTTCACTCCGGTCCTTTTCCGCCTCGGTCGGACGCTGTTCATCGGACCCGCGTTCTTCGACAAGCGGGTAAGAGCTCAACGGAAAACATCTAACCCACATCACTTCCACTGAGCCTCCGTTTCGACTTCGCTTCTCCGCTGGATCGCTCCGGTCGTTCCGGATCTCGACACTTGGTCTTGGAACCCCTGGCGCGCTCTCCAGGCTGTGTTTTTTTGACCTTCGGAATCAACAAAACGACTCTTCGACCTGGTATCCCCCGAGCTGAGACACGTTGTCACCTACGCCATGCTTCTCACCTCCTACCCACTCTTCCGCCTTCGGACTCCATCGTTGGTGAATACCCTGGGCGTGTTCCGTCGGAAGGCCGCCCTCTTCGGACTTCGTCACGAAAACAACCCTATGTCTCGGACCGTGAATCGGAGCTCGAGTTCCTCGCTCCGACCGTTCCGGACCACGACGGGAGATCCGTGCCTCCTGGTGTCCGCTCTCTGAGCGCTCTCCAAGGTCCGCAAGGGCTTCTTCCGTCGCCCCGTGGCGAAATCTGTTCCCACAATCGAGTTGTTAGGGAAATCGGAGTTATGTGTAGTCTGTGGGCAAACTACCCTAAGAGGGGGATACGCCATACGACTATTCATCAAAATTATCAAAATTCCGATTTTCTCCAGCAAGAATTACTCAAATAGCCATTACCTCGCTGAAAACCCTACAAATTCCATTAGTCCATTCCATCATATCGGAATCGACTAACCATCTGTCCAGTCGTATACGAAATGAGTTCTATCATGATCACCGGACTCTTCCAAGGTTCGAGTTCTATCTCTGAACTCTCCTATCCATCACGACACACATCCGCGCTGACATCGACTCACTTTGATATCCGACCCGTACTCTCCGCTCTGGATCGACAGATCATCGTCCGGATGCCGATTGAGCAACACGGAATTCACGGAACGATTACACTGTATCCCATACGTCTGCCTAGCGTCCATCTGCATACTCCGTTCACTCCGATCCGTACCGCGCGTCATCTCGGACTCGAATTCACGGATAAGAGCTCACCGGAAACGTCCATCGACTTAACTTCCACCGAAGCCCCCGTGCCGACCTCCGTGACCTCCGGTTCATCTCGGAACGCTTCGGACCCCGCAAGGACCTAAGAAGGCTCACATACAACTATTATGCGTGATATATCATAACCATATCTTCCAGTCCTATCGGATCACAACATGTTCCAAGCAGTCGAATCCCATGTCCTCACTAGTGCCTGGATCACGACTTCGTGCATACGCGTTGTTCGTCCATCCATCCACTCCAGCCGACTTCTATTCTATTATCGGCATCATCTGGCATACAATTATTTGGCACCTTCGATGTTCGGACGGAGTTCCGCGAGCGAGAATCATCCTCAGAACCACTCCTACCAAACTCCGGAACCATTGCCTCTTCTATTCCCTTCAGAATCCGCGCTCGAGTTGTCTCCAACTCCGAAAATGCTATCCTACGCCTTCGGAGCTACGACAATTCACCAACTTGTGGCTTGTCCGGTTTCAAGTCAACATCATTGACAAATCAGTAACATGACCATGTCTGACGACTCCATTGGTCTGTTAATCATCGCACGAATCGACACTTGGCATGGCCATTGCGCTCCGCTCCATCGGACCTCGTTCCGACATCATCAGAGCCAATGGTCTGCGCTAAAACGCGTCCCATTCGTCCGATTCTTAACCATGGATGTTCTCCGACATTTCGGAGCTTCGCGGCTAGTACAATTAACGCCGCTGAGTTCTCTCCGATTCAATTGTTCTATTGTTCTTGACACGTTGGACCAATTAGGCCATTGCTAATCTGGTTCTCTCGACTTCCCGGACTTCCATTCAACTTATAACTCGTTCTGGTCACTCCGAGTCCGTCGGAGCTCGTTGCGGGTCACTCCACCTCACTCCGTTGTCGCCGGACCGACTCACTTTGCATTCCAACCCCTATCTACACATCTACAAGCACTAAAACATCAAGAAAATCAAGAATAACAAAACAATATATACCTTTAGTCCGAGTCCAACTCGATCACCTCCCCGGTGATTGGGTTCCCCGCCGGATCTATCAACGGCACCCCATTCGCATCACGGAGCTGCACACGAGATATGTGCAGGTCCTCGATCGCCGGAACGACGATCGACGACACCTGAGACGCCAACTGCGCCTCGGTCTCCTCCTCCTTCACCCTCGGCTTCCCCTCCGTCTCCGTCTCGTCGGCCCCTTCCGTCGGACGGATAAGGCGGGTAGCGGTCGCCGATGTCGAGCCCCGGCCAACTCCGACTCCCACTCGCAACCGGCTGGCTGGCCTCTGCGGCCACCACCACCGGTTCCGCGTCGGGTGCCGGAGCCCTTGGCTCTTCCGCTCCGCCCTCCTCCCTCGGACCCACGCTACTCGGCGCATCCACATCCATCTCTACGACGGCGGCTGGCGTCGCCGTGCGCTGCGGCACGCCATCCCCAAAGAGCCCTCTCCGGAGTCCCGCGTTCCTGCGGAACGGGCTCCGAGACAGCCCCCGGGGCACCCTGCCCGTCATCCCCACTCCGCGCGTGCTCATCGAGACGCGGCGTCGCTTCGGGAGTCCAAGTGGCCTCCCTGGGTCCACCCGGACTCGACGCCGTCGCCCCGACATTCTCCGCACCCGGAGTCTCCACCTTGTCCTCCACCATCCCGTCGCTCTCCTCCTCGCTCCGCTCCCCCTCGGCCGCCCGTCTCAGACTCGGCGCCTCCTCGTCGGTCGTCCACACGTCGCTTCCGAACCACCCGTTTCGACCCCATCCCCAATCGGGCGTTGATTCGAAAACCTCCTCGGCGAGCTTGATGATGTCGCCACGACGGATGGGGCCCTCCACGGACATCTCGTCCAGGAGGTCCTGGAGGTGGCTGCGCAGTCGCGCCGTCTCCGTTCGGGAACGAGCGGAGCCGAAAAAATTCAAAATTATATTCGAAAAATCCAAAGACCATTCTTTATGCCTTACGATCCATTATTTACGACTCCGACAGTTATCCTCCGAATTCTCCCATCGGACGTTCGCCTAGGGAGTCGAACGTTCGGAGACGTCGCACCCGCCGCCGCTCCTGACCCAACTCCTTGCGGAGACGGGTCACCTCCGTGGAGTTGTGGTCCGCTCGGCGATGCGCCATCGCACGCACCGCCTCGAGCCTGTCCTCCCACTCCAATCCCGCTGCGGCCGTTCCGCCCGCGGTGCGCTCCCGACCTTGCACCCTCGGAGCCCCTTCTCCGTCCCGCATCTCGAGAACCTCGCGACGGAGCTCCTCGAACTCCTCGCGCAGGTCCCCGAGCCGGGTCTTGGGCCCGTCCCCCGAGTAGTCGCCCGGGCCCTGACGACCGGAGCGAAGGCGCTTCTTGGGGCGCGCCTCCGACTCCGTCCCCGGGTGTCCCTCCGACTTCTCGGACCGTCTCCTCTTGCTCCCGCTCGCCTTCTTCGACCCCGTCGCGCGTTCGCCGTTGCAGCCGCTCCGTCGGGTGTTGTTGGGGTTGAACAAACACTTGATCTTGCGCCGCGAGCACCGGGCGCAAGTCCGGTACCGACCTTGCCGAATCTGCGCCGGAACGACGCACTTCGACGCTGTCTCCGCACAACGGTCACAACCTGAGGAAATCATTAATAAAAATTCTAGAAAAAATAAATAAAATCAAGAAGTCAGGACTTAGGGTCCTCATCCTCCAACTCGAGCATCTCCTCGACCACCGGAGCGCGCTTGACGACGATCACATCGCGTTGGAGCGGCACATCGCTCTCTGACTCGTCGTCTCCGTCCGACGCGCCTCCCTCCGTCTCCGCCCGTTTCCGCTTCCGCTCCCCGGACACCGTCGCCACCGGCAGAACCACAGCTCATATGGTTAGGATAACGCGAAGTCTTCTGGGGAGAGCCCGCGGAGGCAACGCGAAGTCTTCAGGGAGTGCCCACACAGCCCTGGGGGGGCACGTGCAGTATTGTTCGGCCGCTCGGCAGCCTGAATACTGTTGATTGCTGATGCCTGATGCCTTCCGTCCTGCCCGCGGAGCTCGAAAGACAAGCGACGCGCCCACGTGACCCATCAAACCAAATATCGGGGGCGAAAAATCGATTTTTGCACCGTATTTTACCCCTTTTCGCGGCCTTTCCAGCGCACACACAACACTTACTATGCTCCCCTCACATTCTACACCATTTCCCCCCCTTTCCCGGCCGTCCTCGCCCTCCTATTCGGCCCCCTTTCGGCACCCTTTACCCCCATTATTCCGCGCTCCCGCTAATCGTCCTCGTCCATATCGGTGTCGGGGTCCGCCTCCACCTCCATCCACTCCTCCTCTGTCATTCCAGCAGCCATCGCACCCGCTTTACGTCCTGCAGCCGCAGATATAGTGTTGGCATCAAATCCCGAATTATCGCTCGATCCTGGGCTTTCCGCGTTGATTTGTAGCCCAGGCGCGGCCGTGGGGGAATGCGGGAGGTCGACTTGCATGGCGTCGGCGTCCTCTTCGTTTATGCGTGCAGATATCGGTATCCCGGCATTTTCTGCCACCCGGGCCGCCCCGCTGGTGCTGCTTGCGGTAGATGTTGCACTGCCGGTAGCCTCAGTTGTCCTAGTCAAAGGTCAGTCATATAACTACATAGCCCTTCAAAACTCACTCTCCGTGCATTTGCTGCAGTACCCAAATCACGTCATCAACGGCATCTTCCCAATCGGGCGACGACTCTTCCATCGCGTCGCGCCACCACTTCAAAACCATGAGGACGTTGAGGAATCCGTTCTGCCCACAATAGTCCATGGATTTCCAAGGCTTTCCCGCGTCACGTCTCATTGGACGTTCCTCTCCGCGCCACTCGGGATTAATATCAGTCCACCAAATCCACCACTGCTCGCCCAGGTCGTCGCCGCTCGTAACAGTTGGAGTGTAGTTCCGCGCCCTTGCAACCCAGTCTCCTACCGCCTTTGGGCGTTTCTTTGCGCGGTGCAACTGTTTCTGGCGACATTCATTTCACGTCATCAGTGGTTAATGGAATTCTATTACAGAACGGCAATACTCACGGTGCCAGCAAAGCCCGCCTTCTCCTCTCTCGCCCACCACAATGCGAGGAGAGCACCCCACTGTGTTAGCGTAGGGAAGTGGAGTGGTCTCAGATGGTAGCCGAAAGGCGGATGGGTCGCAGACAGGACTCAGACGGGTCTCAGATGGGGAGGCGAAAAGCCCAGATCCATTGCATACTAGCTACCTATATAGATACTAGAACAATAGAGTGAACAAGACAATAAGAACAATAAGAGGAGATCAGTATCAGTGAAGACAATAAAGACAATAAGACACTGATCAGTAACAGAACAATAAGAGTGATAAGGTGAGAACAAGAGATGATTGTCCGAACCAAACCATACCAAACACCAGAGTGCAACACACTGGCCCCCAAACTCGGTGTTGCTCAGGAACGTCTTCGCAATGACCGCCCACTGGCTTGAAGTCTTCGCCGTACTTGTGCTCGTCCGCCGCACCACTTCGTCGTTCCTCTCCGGCGCGTCTGATTCTGGCTCTGTCTCACTTCTCTCGGGCTCCTCTCCTCCGCTGCTGTCCTCCGGTTCCTTCCTCCTCTTCCTGCCTCCCTTCTTCTGCGCTGGTGCCTTACGTTTTGGCGCGGCGGGCGCCGTGGCACCTCCCCATAACGTCTCCTTCTGCGCATCACCCAACCCCAGTGTATTCAGCATATAGTAATTGCGCGCTGCATTGTTCTCGTGCTCAATCCCCGCTGTGTCCATCTTCTTCAGATCCTCGAGCTTCGCGTTCCTCGCCTCCGCCGTCAAATCGTCCAGCCTCATCATCAAGTCACTCGATAGTGGCCCCGCGAATCCTGTCCCGTATGGGTTGACCGGCAACGCCAACGGTGCCAATGGATTCTCCCCTTCTGGTGCAGGTCCCGGCAGAAGTGACTCGGGAAAATTGTACAAGTCGAAGTCAGGGTGGAAATTGTCGTCGCCCCTCGAGCTTGGCGTCGCAGGGGGCCATGACGCGGGTGACGCTGTTGGCGATGCCAGTGCGGGCGACGCCGTTGGCGCCGCCGGTGCGGCCGGCGGGGTTGGTCCATCACTGGATGCCGTCGCAGTCGCGTCCGGCCCTTGCAATCGTGTCTCGGTCTCGGTGGGTGGCATTGAAGGTGAAATCAAAGCGTCAAGGGCAGTATCGGAGCGACTGTGGTACTCATCTACAACCTAGATCAGAACTTGTGTCGTACTCTTTGAATAAAGACTTACGCGCATCCCACACAAACTTCCCAAATTTGGTAATGACCGACTTGTACTCATCGATGTTTGCCCGAGAGAAGTCCAGCATCGCAGGCGAAGCTGAGGTCACTCCTCCATGCAAGCTTTTTACGTCCTCATCAACAACAATCGCTTGAAGATGCTAGACGGCGCTCACCTCAAACATTCAATATCGACCTTCCCCGCATCATTCTTGTACCTCCCCACCAACAAGGACACCTCGTACCCTGTGTGCGCCGCCAGCCCGTCCAACAGTGGCCCCACAAGTGCTGTGAAGCGTGCCCGAGCCCTGAAAGAGCACATTAGACAAGGTAATGATACATATTTAAATCGAAACTTACTCTATTTGGTCTTCCTCGTCCAACGCCGGTAGACCCTCTAATGCGTCTTCGTGTTTTGCCAACAGCGCCGCGTGCTCGGCGTCCGTCTCGTCCTTTATGCGCGCATGGACCTCCGGCGACTCATCCGCCAGAAGCTCACGCGCGACTCTGCCACGCAAGCTCATAAGGTCCTTCGCGTGCACCCCAGCCTTCCGGCTGTCCACTTCCTCCACCACCTTCGCTTTGAAATCTTCATGCTGCATGTAGAACTGCCACTTCGCGAGTTTTTTCGGTGGAGGTTGCATCGGCGTGCGGAATCGCGTCAGCCAAGGTGCCCATGGATTTTTTTTTGCGGCCCCTGCCTTTCCCTGCCGCATCATCCAGCTTTTTATCTTCTGTTTTATCCTATTAGCACGACCCTCGTACACTCACGCCGCGCATTAAACTTACAGCTTCCGTCGACGAGATGGTCGCCAACTTGGCCTCCTCTTCTGCCTCATTCTGGGGCGCCAATCCGTAGTCCGTTGGGTCGTTGGGATCGGGGTCTTGTTTCAAGTGAAGTTGCCACGGAAAGGTCGCCCAATAGCTAACAAAGAACTCCGTCTATACTTGGCGCGTCTTTCCCCGCGCTGACGTGTCCGCATACGTGGGATAAAAGCCTTGAAGGAATTCCGCGCGTTTCCCTTGGAAGTCACTCGCGTTTCCAGGTTTCTTCTTAGGTTTTGTTGTCACTGTATTTTTCGTTGCCATCGTCCTTATACACAGGCGGGGCAAGGGACGAGGTGAGATCACAAAAAATAATCACAGATGTGACCTCGCTTGTCTTTGCCCAGTACCACCATGCCGCTCCCGCTCCCTGAGCTCACTCCGGACACCATTGCCGCCCTCGCCATCTCTTCCAATCGTGCTCAAGCCCTTGTCGCCGAGTCGCGCCTACTCCGTGCTGCCAAACATGACACTGCCATGCGTGCTCTCGCCCAGGAGTACTGGGACCTCGGCTTTCCCCCAACCTACGTCCCCAGTGAAATGGAATTGAGCGAGCAATATTATCATCGGGGAGCCACCAATGGTACGTGGTTTGAACTGCCCCCCTCAATCCTTCAATTCACTACTGCCAATGCAGTTCTCTATAGGTACTCCACCCCACGTTACGCCAAAATTCTGCGTGCCCGTCTCCGCCGATATGAGCGCCTCAAATACCTCTACGAGCTCGAGCACCCCCTCTTCTCGCACCCCGAGTTCCCTGAGCACCCATCCGCGACGATGTGGAGGGCCGGTGTCTCGACCGCCACCAAGGGACTCGGTGGGTGGCGAGATGGCGTCGATGGCCCCCCCGCGGCGAGCAAGCTCACGGTCGAGGACGATGAAATCTCGCCCATCGACACAAAGCCACCGAGTGGGTGGGGGAGGGGTGGAGATGGCGACAAAGACGATGGGCGGGCGTCTCAGGGTGGATCTTCGCCGTCATAGAATCACACTTTGCTATTCTGTACTCTTATTTAATGCTCTTACTCTCAATCTGAATGTCTCTTTTCTGCTCAAATCTCGCGCGGTAAAAAAAGACGCCACAAACCTCATGCATTGCACCACGCCACAAGTACACAAAAATCACTCCGAATCTTCTGTGTCACGCACGCCCCGCACATACTCCTTGCCCTCAACAAACGCCTCCAGCTTCCGACGGTTCCGCGTCTCCATCACTGAGGCCGGCGACAGTCGTCGCGCAAATACGTAGTCGATCATCTCATACCTAGCTCGGCCGAATGTCAGACCTGTGTGGGCACTATAAAACAACGCAACGAAATGTACCTATCTTCGAACAGCAGTGTGGTACCCCTAATCCCCCAAAGCCTGTTGCCCTGCTTCCACTCTCCCGGCCTTCGCGCAGATTCGATTTGGACCATAGACCCGGAGGGGCGTGGGCTTGGAGAGCGTGGCACGGCGTCTGCCCTCGACATCCGTGGTGTGCGTGCGGATGACATGGTGATGTGCGAGTGGGCGGATGATGTGGGGACCGAGCCGACAGGGGTGCCTGAGGTGCGTTGGGTAATGTGCGGGTTAGCGGACGACGTGGGGACTGAGCCCACGGGCATGCGTGGGGCAATGGGCGGGTTTGCGGGCCGCGAAGAAGGAGGAGGTGTTGCAGATGGCGGGGAGACCGCAGGTTGCGCGCGCGTAGTCGGGCGGGTTTGCGGGCCGCGAAGAAGGAGGAGGTGTTGCAGATGGCGGGGAGACCGCAGGTTGCGCGCGCGTAGTCGGCAGTGTCCGCCACATTGTGAAGCCACACGATGCAGGAGGCGGGGGGATCGTCAAGCCGCGAGGGGAAGCTGGACCCAGAGGCGATGAGGAAGGCGAGGGCGGGGGCGACGGCGACGGAGAAGGGGGCAATGAGGAGTAAGACGGGCAGGGTGAATGATTGTGGTACAGACTGCACATGTCGTTCCAATTGTTGACCGCCCCATTATATGTCGGCGACTTCTTCCATCGTCCGTTTGAAAAGCCGTTAACCTGATCTCTCGCGATTTGCCTGAAAGCCTTGCAGTCAGTATCTGCGAGCGAGTCAATTAGCAGCACCCACTCTCTCGTGTAAATCCCGGGGACGTAGCCAACGCCAACAGTGTAAAATAGGAGGCCAGCAGTTTGTGAGTGTCGGGAAGGGTCCTCGTCGCCTGCACTGGGATAGTAGATAGGGGTGCAGTGGATGCTCATGACCGTGCAGGAGAAACCACTGTCACACAGGTCACACAGGAGACTCGTCGCACAGTGTCAGGAAATGAATTATTCCCAGAGCGCCCTGGCCTCTGGTCCGTGATACATATCAGTCAGGTGGTACAATTCTAGTAGATATAAACCGTACATACTTGCATTCTGCCCTCAGTCTTTGATCCCACAAAGCGGGAGACTGAGGGTACGTCCATTACTTACTGTCTTATTGTTCTTTACTTATTTTGTAGTTCTTGCGCCTTCCGTGCATTTACAGGTATTTAATATACAGTCTTTGATCCCACAAAGCGGGAGACTGAGGTTCTTGCGCCTTCCGCGCATTTACAGATTCTGTTAGGTTATGGGCCACCGAGAGTTGCTTCTCTAGGACATACATACCTCAAGAATCAAGACTCACTGCTCGCTCTATCGGAGCTAGAAGCATTCTGAGCGCCGCTCACATCATTATTCAACCAGATCCGATATCACCTCGGGACATCTCACAGTATGTCAACCCCGGCTTCTTCCTTGCTCTCCGGCGCGGAAGACTGGCCGACATTCCGGGTCTCCACCCAATCTGAACTCCGCCGTGAGGGCGTGTTCACTCTGTTGGAAACTGTTATACAGGCTGACTCTGCTACCGCTGCCCTCGCTGCTGCTACTATTATCACAAGCTCTCTTAGGCCTTCTGCTGCTGCTGCTACTGGGACATCTACAACTTCTAGTAGCACTACCACTGTGGTGGCTCCTCCTGCTGTTGCATTCAAAGACACTCCTGCAGAGCGGAACAGTCGGGCACTGGGAATCATAAATAAATTCCTTTCCCTCGAGCTATGCATGGAGTATGTCGACGAA
Source organism: Mycena alexandri (assembly GCA_029233265.1). Taxonomy (NCBI): domain Eukaryota; kingdom Fungi; phylum Basidiomycota; class Agaricomycetes; order Agaricales; family Mycenaceae; genus Mycena; species Mycena alexandri. The sequence goes on along the minus strand of JARJCM010000001.1, from coordinate 1,707,024 downwards.
TCCAGTGCAGCGACCCTGTGGGCTAAACTGCGAGAGCGGTTTGAAGAGGATAATCGTGCAGATACCGCTATGGGTGTTCTTTCAAATCTCTTCAGCACCAAACTTGCGATAGAGAGCGATCCAGAGCTCATTGACCGCACAAAGATCGAGACCCATATAGGCATTGTCAAGGGTTACTTTGACCGTCTCGCACGGTTGAAATATCCACTGCCTGCAGATATTCAATCCCTCACTCTGCTCAGCACCTTTCCAGATGATCCTTATTGGGCAGGAATCAAGGGGAACATTGTTTCCTCTCTTGGCACAGGCATAACTTGGGATAAAGCTCGTGCTCGCCTCCTGACCATTGGGAAGCGCCCTGAGCCAGCTGATGAATCTGCATTGGCTGCAAAGGCACCAGGCTCCCACAAGGCCAAGCCAGCTGGTACTAAGCTCTGTGCTTTTCATGGGCAGAACAACACACATACATCCGATGAATGCCACACCTTGAAGAACCTGGTTCAGGCTGAGAAGCAGGGGACATTGAAATCCAGGAAACGGGGCAAAAAGCGTGTGAAGGCAAATACCTCTGCTGCCTCAGAATCCGAGTCTGAAGACGAGGATGGTGGTCATATAGCATCTGTATCTTCCAAATCCTATGCTGCCATGTCTGCTTATATCTCGAGTGATTCCAGCACCTCAAAACTGATCATTGTCCTTGACTCTGGAGCAACCCGGGTCATGACTCCAAACATAGACTGGTTTGAAACTGGAACTTATCAGGTCCTTAATCCTCCTAGAAAAGTTCGCCTCGGGAATGACACATATTGTGATGCAGTCGGTATGGGTACTCTTCGTTTTTCCTGCAAGACAAAGCGTGGCATGACCAATCTCTCTTTAAATCGTGCATTGCATGTCCCATCCTTTGGGCTAACTCTTGTTTCTGTTCAGCAAATAACTAAAGCTGGACACAAGTGCACTTTTGAAGGAGAGAGTTGCATAATCCGCGACCCTAAAGGAAAGCGTATGGTTGAGGCTAAAGTACACAAAGGTCTCTACCATATGGCCTGCACTCCGTTGAGTCAGGACTCACATGCCCTGTTTGCAATGGATGTCAACCATCTTCATAAAATCTCTGGGCATACAAATTTCCAGTTGCTTCAGAACTCCGTGAGAAAAGGCCGGCTTGGAGAAATCACATCCTTGACAGGTATTCCAAAATTCTGTGAGGCTTGTGTTCTCGGGAAAATGAAGAAACTACCATTTTCTGAAAGCCAGACTAAAGCTTGTGGTCCTCTGGACATTATCTCCAGTGATGTGGGTGGACCAGTTACACCGGAGGCCCCTGGCGGATACCACTACTGGGTGGTGCTTGTTGATCATTCATCCAACAATGTGTGGGTCCTATTTGCAAAGAAGAAGTCCGAAGTCTATGGCCGCATAAAGTAATGGCGCAGGGACGTTGAAGCCCATTTCCGGACTCATATTGCAAATTGGGCATTCTGTGAAGGTTGGACCCGATTCTTCCGTACAGATGGAGGAGGTGAGTTCACATCTAAGGAAATGGAAGCAGAGTTCAAGAGGCTGGGAATTATACATGAAGTAACAGCACCATATACACCTGAACAGAATGGTGTTGCTGAGAGGATGAATCAAACCCTTGTTACTCGTGCAACAACAATGCTTGTTGATTCCTGCTTGCCTTGGAAATTCTGGAAGCTTGCCCTTCTTGCAGCAGCCTACATAATAAACAGAACTCCTACATCTGCACAGGATTATCGCATCCCACATGAAATATTGTATGATCGACCAGTGAACATAAACCACATGCACCGCTTTGGTTGTCCTGCGTATCCTTTGATCCCAAAGGAAAAGCGTCACAAACAGAAATTTGGGGATAAAGCAACCCGCTGCGTCTTTGTTGGATATCATGAGGGCAGTAAAGCATATGACTTACTTGTGATCAACAAAGGTGGAACCTATGGTAAAATCATTACCTCGAGACATGTGAGGTTCAATGATGATGAGCCTTCATCTACCATGGTACAACCTCCACTGGAGCCAGCTGCAACTTCCAGAGATGAATTCGAGAGAGTTTCACAAAGTCTGTTGCCTAAAGCCACCTCATACTATGATGAGGATGACGATTACACAGATATTCCACTGCAACCAAATCCAGGTTCAGTGGGGGTACCTCCGATCTCCGCTGCTCCACCGGGGGAGAGTCCGCCTCAGGCTGATCCCCTACCATTGCCAGATGCAGACAATGTTCCATCTGTTGCACATCCTTCCGAGAGGGGAAACCCACCACTGCGCAAAGTTGCTGGTGCCAGACTCGAACCCTCTCGACGAAGTACTCGCACTTCTGTACCCACTGATCATGAGCACCCAAGTGCTAAGTATGAGCAAGTTGCACAAGGGCCACAGACACAGTCCAAAGCTCAGCGTGCAGCAGAAGCTGCAGCACGAAAAGAAGCACGAAATACAGTGCCTTCTTCACCTGAACCTGACCTTGATGATGCCACAGAAGCTGTTCTCCTTGCAAGTCTTGATGAAGTCATTGCAGAAGCATTTACTGCACAGCAGAGCCCTCTTGATCCTGTTAGCTGGGATGCAGCTATGAATGGTCCCAATGCTGATGAATGGGTTGCTGGACTAAATGAGGAACTTGCAGTATTCCAGGAAAATGATGTCTACGATGTCGTTCCAATTCCTGAAGGTGTCAAACCAATCAAGTCCAAAATTGTGCCAAAAGTCAAGACTGATGAGAAAGGTCAGATAGCACGATATAAGGTTCGGATTGTTGCTCGCGGAGATACCCAGAAGGAGGGCATTGACTATAAGGAGGTCTTTGCTCCTACTGCAAACCTGGAGTCTGTTCGCATCATCTGTGCGCTTGCTGCAAAGTACAATCTTGAGCTTGAGCAAATGGATGTCTCCACAGCTTATCTCAATGGTGAACTTGAAGAGGAAATCTACTTGATGCCTCCGAGTGGTGTTGAGGTCCCAGAAGGTCATTGCTGGCACTTGAAGAAATCATTATACGGTCTGAAGCAGGCAGGGAGAACTTGGAATCAAACTCTTGACTCCAAGCTTCTCAAACTAGGTTTCCATCAACTAAACTCGGAGACTTGTCTATATGTCTACAAAGAGGGCAACCAGACATGTTTTGTTGTAGTCTATGTCGATGACCTTCTCCTTGCTGCAACTTCAAAGGAGTTTTCGCAAAAAATCAAAGCGATGCTCTCTTCCAGCTTCAAGATGCGAGACCTGGGTCCAGCTAAATACCTCCTTGGTATCCAGCTTGTTTGAGACCGCAAAAAGCGCACAATTGCTCTTAACCAGAGCCAATACCTGGCTAAAGTTCTTGCTCGCTATGGCATGACAGACTGCAAACCAGTTTTCACCCCAATGGCAACAGGCTCTGATCTCAGTGCTTTTGACCCTCAAAATGACGAGACTATTCATGAAATGGCTCTTGTTGAGGGTGGACCTGTGGTATCCTACCAGAGCATTGTTGGATCCTCCATGTATGCAAATCTCGGTTCACGACCAGATGTTGCACATACTGTAGGGGTACTTGGACGTTTTAGTGCTAATCCAAAGAGAATTCACTGGGCTGCTGCAAAACGTCTTCTCCGCTATTTCAAGGGCACTGCACTATGATGGAGCAGATCTCAGCCCTGACATGAACTTCTATGGTTACAGTGATGCAAACTGGAATGGGGATCGGGATACATCTCGCTCAACCTCCGGTTATGTATTCATTGCAAATGGAGGTGCCATTGGATGGTCAAGCCGCAGGCAGTCCATGGTTGCTCTATCTTCAACGGAGAGCGAGTACATTGGACTTGCAAATGCTGGACAGCACTTAGCATGGTTGCGCTCCTTCTTTGACGAACTTGGTCATACTCAAAAAGACCCAACTGAGTTGCGATGCGACAACCGAGCTGCAATTATTCTGTCTCAGGACCCCCAATACCGTGCACGAACTCAGCACATACAGCGCAAATATCATTTTGTGCGAGATGACTTGGTTCGGAATGGAGAATGTATTGTGCTCTGGTACCCCACAGAGGACATGGTGGCAGACATTTTCACAAAGGCTCTGCCCCATGACAAGCATTCAAAGTTCTGTCTCTCAATGGGACTACGGCCTGGGTCGAGTGGGGGTGTCAGGAAATGAATTATTCCCGGAGCGCCCCGGCCTCTGGTCCGTGATACATATCAGTCAGGTGGTACAATTCTAGTAGATATAAACCGTACATACTTGCATTCTGCCCTCAGTCTTTGATCCCACAAAGCGGGAGACTGAGGGTACGTCCATTACTTACTGTCTTATTGTTCTTTACTTATTTTGTAGTTCTTGTGCCTTCCGCGCATTTACAGGTATTTAATATACAGTCTTTGATCCCACAAAGCGGGAGACTGAGGTTCTTGCGCCTTCCGCGCATTTACAGATTCTGTTACACAGTAGTGAGGTGTGAACTGCGCTATATTTTACCAAAATAATGGAGGTTTTTTTTTTTGGATGAAATATATTTTTTCTGCGAGATGCTTCACCAAGTTTCTTGCTCGACCGACGTGTGATCGCGATCACGAACTCGCTTCGGCCGCCTCCCCAGACGACGTTGGCTCCCTCGTGCGACCTCTTCATATTTCTACCAAACTAAATTAGCCATTCCGTTCCGAACATGTTAAGGTATCTTTTGAATAAATCTGTTTTTTTTTGAGATTATACTTGCTTTTTGCCATCGACTGAAGTAATGACCTCAATCAATGTATCAATCTCTCGCGTATTCTCACCTTTTGACCACTACCATGTTACCTCAACCTTGCTCTCTCGACCCACAACTCACTCCAGCAACCAAGTAGGCCTCATAATCCATATGCCCATTGAAATCAATCCCCCTGCCCTCTTCCTCAGGTCACCACAGGCGAAAAAGTCTGCTACTCGGTCTCCCAAATCCCCCGCCGTTCTGGCCGCCCGGATCGAGGCGTCACGCAAATATCGATGGAAGTAAGCTCCCATTAACTGCCCAGTCAACCTCTGGACAGTTGGGCCCAGGAACGAGGAGGAGCTTCGTGAAAAGGCCAAAATTCGAATGGCCCGTTTTTCGTTCTCCTGCTCGATTGATCGAACAATTCCTTCAGGCATCGTGCTGCTATGAAGGAGGCAGGTACTATATCCGACGAACAGGCTGCAGGTATCAAGAAGGCCCATGCTACCTATCGCGCGAAGTACGTCGTGCAAATTTACATCATCCCAATTGAGAATTAATCGCGTGTAGACGACGCGACACTCTGGCGTTCAAGCAGCGTTTACGTCGTCAAGAGTGAGTATTTAAAGTCCTGCTCCCTTCATTTAACACCGAACCAATTCTTCTCCTCAGAGCTTTTGTAGTGAAGCATGGACAGGAGGCACTCCACCAGCGTTTGGCTCGTGAGCGAGCCAAGGCATACGCGGCAGAGGATGCCCTGTGGAATGCACAGGTTGAGGCCGAGCGTGCACAGGCCGAGACCGAGCGTGCAGCAATGCGGAATGCGACACGTATGGGTGGCTCAATGTAACGGGCAACGGCAATTTAACACTTATTCTTGGCCCAAAAAATGCAACTTGGATAGACTGGAAATAGCAGGACAACGACCTAAAGTTTTGCTTTCAAAAACTCGTGATACCTCTCAACCGCCTCCCCATCCGCCTTCCAATCTGTGATGCCACATAGACCTCGATGGTGAGGAACGCAGATTTGGCACTGGATTTCGTAGATGCGGTATTGAGCCGCTCTTTTCATCTGCCCGAGGATCAAGTCGACATCAACATACCTAATAACCAATGTAATAAGCAAAAGAGAAATGCTGAACAAGTATTTGCTAACCTCTCCCCCACTGTGTAGCGGGACCACAACGGGCTGGTTTCGCCGCGGTAAGAAGGAGTGAGCTCAGGCTTGGGTGGTGTGTACAGAACGAGATCTCGACCTGGGAAGGAGTCAACAGAGGCGCTGACGCTTTTGCAAAAAATGACTAACAAGGATTCTGCATATTTGTGAGTGTGAGTTGTTTTAGAAAAGACGCGCGGTGGTCGCCGCGTCAGTTGCCAAGGAAGAAACAAAGCCACATGAAGACACTGCCACCATGGGCTTCCAATACTGCCACCATGGGCTTCCAATCTTTTCTTAGATTGGAAGCCCATGGTGGCAGTGTCTTCGTGTGGCGTTGTTTATTCCCATCGGTCTCGCCGCGCCGCACGCTCGTTACGCCTCGGATTCTTTTTCAGTTCTCTCTCGCATAATATTTTCGCATAATATTTATTAGATGGTTCGCAACAATCGTAACAAGGGCAAGAGCGTAAAACCTGGGGCTGGCTCGTCGGGCTCGTCGTCCGCCACCCACTCTTTTGGCTTGGCGGACCTCAAGACACCTGCACCGGATTCTGCACCCATCAACAGTTATGTGGATCGCGCCTCGGGCGATGGACAGTCGTTCGTCCGCGAAACCATTGCAGTTCCCGCACCCTCTCCCCTCAAAAGGGCGCGTCTTGCTGCCTCTACTGCTGTGCCCACGGCAGCGCCTCAGCCCCTAAAGGAGCCGTGGCGCCTGGTGGATCATTAAGTTGCACGGAGGTTGAAGGAGTTCACCGTGAACGCCTGCGGTCACGACATGTGATGTCACGGATGTTGTTATATGTGACATCGCGCTGGCCGAACCCTTACTCGCAATCCACATTGTCGCAGTAAGGGTAAGCACCATCTAGCTACTTTATCACTTAGATACTTACCTTACCCTTAGACAGTTTAGCTTACAAGGGTTACAGGGTTACAGCGTTCTACTGGTTATGGGCCTTTGAGCTCGACTAGACACTCAAGTCGAACTCCCAGATACCGCTGTACCCTCAACGCGACTTCTTACACTACGCGAGCTGCTAGCTTTTTCTTGGCATCGCCCGGCGCGCTGTTCCATCGTCCACTCGCTTAACGACCAAACGACTCTCTCGCCGGCGACATGAACCCAATGCAACCTTCTCATTCCTGGAATCCATTCTGGGGTGACCGCGGGGCTGGCGGAATTCAATTCCCGCAGACGCAAGGTGTCAGCGAGTCCCAGCTCAACACACCTTCGCCACGCCCTCTTCCGAATCGCCCTGACATGCCGGCACAGTTCCACCCTGGTCCTCCCCGTCCTCAGGCGCCTCTTCCTCACGGCTACGCGTCAGGCCACCCGAACCTGCCCGCGGACGCCACGAACGCTCTGTACCCGCACCACTACCACCAGCCGACGTACGGACCGCCTCAGTACCTGCCGCTGCCGCAGCGCGCGCTGTTTGTCCAGCCGCGCGTCCCACCGCCGCCGATGCTCACTCCTCCGTCCGCGCCGATTCCCCTTCCGTACGCACAGCCGTACCAGACGGCCCCGCTGCACTCCCAGGCGGGGGTCCCGACGTCTGCGTCAGAGTTTGTAGCTGCAGTGGGTCCGGTTCCCAAGGTCTTCCCGCTGACGACGATGACCTGGAAGGAGGAGGACAAGCTGTCCTACGAGCGCAACAACTGGCGCGTCTTCGCATCGAAAGTTGAGAACCAGCTTGGGATGACGCCCGGGGCGATACGGTTCCTCGACTTGAATCCCGAGGACCCCAACGTCTGTCCCTCATTCCAAATGTATCCGGCTCACCATCGCGCGTGGATCGACTCCAACAACGTCGTCCTCGCCTTCCTACGCGACGTCCTGACCATTACAGAACGTACGCACATCGCGCACTGCACCGTGGCGTGGGACGCCTGGGCTACACTACGTTATCGTCACCTCGTCCGCGGCCCGGCTGGCCAGATCTCGGCATTGAAATGCTTCGCAAATATCTCCTACGCTTCGGATCCCAGCACGTTCGCCGCGACTACAACGCTCCTCACGCAATACAACGAGGCAATCTGGCAGTGTGGCCCTCCTAATCCCGAGCTCTTCCTACTCAGCGGTCTCTTGTCGGCGCTTGAACAGAACCACCCCACCATCGCCTCGACCCTCATCGCGCAGCCAAATCTTACGCTCACGTCCGCCCTCGCAGCTCTCGATGCCCGCCAAGCCCGTCATCTGGCGGAGACACAGCGGGGCGGAGGCGGCGTCGCGTTCGCGGCCACCGGCACCACTACAGCGCTTACGTGCACCAACAAGGTTTGCCCGAAGCCATGGTCGCACCAATGGCCGTACTGCACGAGCGCGGGGGGGGGGGGGGGGGGGGGGGGGGGGGGGGGATGGACGGGAAGACGGTGCAGGAGGCACTGCAACGGTACCGCGAGGATCGCACGAGTGGTAAGGCACCGCCGTTACCGCCCAGACCGAAACAGCCGAAGGCGGACTCGAAGGCGCAGACCCCGCAGGTCAAGCGCGACTCGGGTGGTCGCGCGTACGTCACCCTTCAAGGGGTCGACTGCTACATCAACCCGTCGCCCGCCGCAGCCCCTGCGGCCCCTGCTCCCGTGGCGAACATCGCGCTCGCCGACGCCGCCAACTCCCTGCACACCGACGCACTGCCTACGACCGGCGACGACATCGCTCGCGAGCTCGAGGCTTGGTTGGTTACCGACCAGCCTCGTACCTCGGTCGACTGGGACAACCAGCCCACCACGCTGAACGCCGCCGCGGGGGAGTACAATCTCTATGCGGACATGGGAGCTAACGTCCACATTTCTCCCGTGCGTTCGGACTTCGTAACGTTCCAGGAGATTACGCCGCGTCCCGTGAACGGGTTTCAAGGCTCGTCGATCATGGCGCGCGGTGTCGGGACAGTCATAACGAGCAACCTAACACTCGAATTGGCGCTCTACGTCCCAGATGCCGCCGTACGTCTCCTCTCCGTCGCGCGCATCTGCCTGGTGAATCCTTTCACGTTCCACTTCGACGATTCGGCGGTCTGGATTACCCGGAAGGGGGACGGCTCTGTCGTGTGCTCCGGCTCGCTCCATCCCACCAAACACCTGTACCGCCTACACACGGCTCCGACCACGCTGAACGCGAACGCGGCGACCGCGTCTGCTCGCGACCTGCGCCACTGGCACCTCTGCCTCGGACACGCACATCATCAAGCGGTTGCCGACATGTTTACGCAGGGCCATGTCGACGGTATGGAACTTGATCCTTCTGTCGATGCGCCAGTGTGTGACTCCTGCATCCTGGGAAAACAGGCGCGCACGAACGTTCCAAAAGTATCTGACGAACCGCCGACGACGCGACGCTTGGAGCGGGTGCATGTGGACTTGAGTGGGCAGATCTTGACGAAATCGCGGAGCGGTAACGAGTACACGTTTGACATTGTTGATTCACACACGTCCCGGGGGTGGGCATTTCCCGTCCCGAATAAATCATCGTGTTTCGCCATCATCCAGGCTTGGGAGCTCGAAACCACAGCGCGAATCGGGGAACGTGTGGGAACTTACATCGTCGACAACGGAGAACTCAAGTCCGATGAATTCGTCAAATGGTGCGCGTCTCAGGGGACCGCTATCATCTGGACGCCACCGCATAAGTCCAAGGTGAACGGGACCGTCAAATGTTTCCACCGCACGATCCACGGGAAGGCACGCGCGATGCGAATCGGGTGCTCAGCGCCGCCCAACCTGTGGGATGAGTTTTGCGTGACGGCTGCTTATTTGCACCAGAACACCGTCGAGGGCGCAGGGGGGTAAGACTCCTCACGAAGGATTTGAAAAGATCAAGCCCAACCTGTGTCATCTTCGGGAGATTGGCTGCCGCGCGTTCGTACTTATCGAAGACCACAACCCCAAGGTCAACGCCCGCGGCGTCGAGTGCGTCCTCATCGGCTACACTCCTCGGTGCAAGGCCTACCGATGCTGGCAACGTTCTACCGGGAAAAGTTTTAACTCCGGTAACGTGTGCTTCATCGAGCACGGCCAAACTGAGAAAGTCCACATCCCTAAAAACATCATCGCTGAACGTTCCGCTCGTATAGATCTGGACGTCACCGACACCGTCCCCGACGACCAGTCGTCGCCCGACCCACCGATGAGAACTTCTGCGCCGCCGACTCTCGACGAGCCAGCCCCGTTTGTGGACCCACCTCCCGCGCCGCCTCCAGATCCGTCACTGCCCACGCTTTGACGATCGTCTCGCCCTCACGTCCCCGCTGGCCCACGCCTTCCCATCATCCATCTCGTTGCTGGGAACAACGACGATGACGATGGTGAGGTCGCCATGCTCAACGACATTGAGGGCGTGATTGCGGCGTCCCCGGAGGATGACGACGGCGTCGAAACGGCTCTACTCGCCCAAATCAACGCATACATGGCGGAAAACCCGATCGACGTTGAGTACCCGGATGACCCGCGAAACTACACCGAAGCGATGGCGGCTCCGGACGCCGACAAGTGGATTGAGGGCACACGGGAAGAGTTGCAGGCGTTGCGGGATATGGGGGTGTATGAACTGGTGCCGCGCTCGGAGGTTCCCTTGAACAAGATGATCCTCGACGTGAAGCCCGTGTACACGCGGAAACGAGACGAGACGGGGGCAGTTGTGCGGAACAAGGTGCGATATTGCACGCTGGGATGCAGGCAGAAGTACGGCAGAGATTACGAGCGGACGACATCACCCACCGCACGTCTCGAGTCTTTCCACGCTATCTTGCACCTCGCTGCTTCTCGAGACTGGGACTTACAACAGATCGACGTCAAAACCGCTTTCCTCAACGCCGCGCTCCCGCCAGACGAGGTCCAGTATTCCAGGCAGCCGCGACACTTCGAGGAGGCGGGGAAGGAGGGACACGTGTGGAAGATTGTGAAGGCGTTATACGGGTTGAAGCAGGCAGGTCGCGCCTGGAATCGCACCCTCCACGAGGCGATGCTGGAGTGGGGCTTCCGCCGCCTGGTCTGCGAGTGGTGCGTCTATGTGTGGGTAGCGGACGGAGTGACAAACCTCGTCGCAGTACATGTCGATGACATGCTATGCGCGGCGAGCGAGGGCGTGGCTAACGATCTCTTCAAGTCGCAGCTCCGTACAAAGTGGGCCATCTCTGACCTGGGCGAGGTAAAATTCTGCCTCGGTATCAGCATCGTACGCGACCCGGAACGACGCACCGTTACTCTCTCTCAGACTGCCTTGATCGACCGGCTCGTTTCCCAGTTCCACCAAACCGACGCTCACACGCCAAACACGCCGATGGAATCGAAGATCCCCCTGGCGCGCCCGTCCCCCGACGACCCACCACTATCCGCCGAAGAGACCGAGCACCTTGCCGCCACTCCCTTCCGCTCCCTGGTTATGTCCATGATGTACATCTCCCAGTCCACCCGCCCAGACATCGTGTTCGCCATTAACAAACTAGCTCAATTCTTTGACTGCTATGCTTCCCTACACTGGCAGATCGCGATCCGAGTCCTGCGATACCTCAAGGGCACTCGGCTGATGGGACTTACGCTAGGCGGTACAAACACCATCGAGCTAGCTGGGTTCTCGGATACGGACTTCGCTAACGACCCCGGGCGTAAATCGGTCATGGGGTACACGTTCAACCTGGGCTCTGGCGCGATATCCTGGGCGTCGAGGCGACAGAAGGTCGTCACCGTATCCTCGACGGAGGCGGAGTACATCGGGGCGTTGGAAGCGGCGAAGGATGCCTACTGGCTGAGGATGCTCACACGGGGACTCACTGTTCCGGTCATCGAGGCGACCGAGCTGCTTTGCGACAACAACTCTGCGATGGTCCTCGCGAACGATCAATCATTCCACGACCGGTCGAAGCACATCGACATTCGATACCATCACATTCGCGACGGGGTGGAGAAGAAGAAAATTCGATTAAATCGCGTCGCTACGGAGGACAACGTCGCGGACACATTCACGAAGGCGCTCCCGTATCCCGCGTTCGCTCGCCATCGACTTACTCTCGGCATTGCGTGAGGGGGGTGTTGTGGCCCAGGGGGTGTGGGATGAGGTGTTCTGGCTTGAGGGGGTGTGTATGGCAGCTGTCCACGTTGAGGGGGGTGAGTTGCACGGAGGTTGAAGGAGTTCACCGTGAACGCCTGCGGTCATGACATGTGATGTCACGGATGTCGTTATACGTGACATCGCGCTGGCCGAACCCTTACTCGCAATCCACATTGTCGCAGTAAGGGTAAGCGCCATCTAGCTACTTTATCACTTAGATACTTACCTTACCCTTAGACAGTTTAGCTTACAAGGGTTACAGGGTTACAGCGTTCTACTCATTATGACATGGACACCGACCTTGGGGACGACCCCCCATTGCCTGAACTCCCGCGACTGCCCAACCCTAAGCGATATGAGCCGTCGGTAGGTTTTCTTTTTGATTTTGTGGTTTCAAGTGACTGATGAGATGCTAGGACAAGGCGATGAATAGATGGCTTCGTCTTCTTCGAGATATTTATTTAATTCAGTTATTACGTCGCGACGGATGTGCCGGCGCGAGTGCGACACTGTGCCCAGGCTGCTCGAACGAGGAGAATCCGCCACTTTACCGCTGCCAAGAATGTGCAGGCGGGATACTGCTTTGCGCGGGGTGCTGTTTGGACAAGCATGCCGACAATCCCCTCCACATCATCCACGTAAGTCTTTCCCTCCGCAATAACAAGAGCAATACTGAATCATTGGCTGCAGGAATGGTCTGGTGTATACTTTTACAAGTGCACGCTTCAGGACCTGGGGCAGCGCATTCAGTTCGGCCATCCTCCCCATGAGCGCTGCGGAAACCCTCAAGCGGGACATTCGGATTTCGTCGTCCTACATGACAACGGCATTCACACCGTGACGGTCGACTTCTGTGGATGCGACAGCGGGACGCGGGCGGATCACTACATACAGCTCTTGCGTGCTGGATGGTACCCCCGCGAGCGACGAGAGGACGCGAACCGCCGCCACCTTCGAAGTGCTCGATAAGTTTCATCTGCACACGCTGCAGGCCAAGACGACCGCCTACGACTTCTATGCTGTCCTGGAACGCCTTACCGACAACACCGGGGTCAAACCGTCAAATCGTTATCAGGTGTTTTTACGGATGGCGCGTCAATATCGCCATCTCCTGATGCTGAAGCGAGCTGGGCGGGGTCACGATCGTACCGGGGTCTGGGGCACGGGCGCGGGCGAGTTAGCAGTAGACTGTCCCGTTTGTCCAAATCCCAAGGTCAATTTGCCCGAAGGATGGGAAAACGCACCGCCTGAAGATCAGTAAGTTTTTGATTGACGCATTTGCGGGGATGTTAATAAGATCTTGACAGATTCCTCTACATTCTTTTCCTGGCCCTTGACGCTTGCTTCCGGCTCAAGCGGCGAATGGTTTCTAGTGAAATCAAGGACCCCGGGCTGGGGACCGGCTGGGTGTATGTCCTCGAAAACGCCCCGTATCGCCATTTCCTGCAGACGGTGACAGATCAAAAAGAGGTAAGATGTTGTTCGCCGGGGGGGGGGTTGGAAAGCTTACACGTTATTCAGATGTCGACGTGTAGTGGCCTGGCCGCTCTCGATTACGCCAACACTAAATTCTCGAGGGGGTATAGCACGACAGGGGTGGGAATGGGAGTTTGCGCGAGGCATGAGTTTGTTCAGCCGAACGGCGTCGGAGATTTCCAGAAGGGCGAGAGGTACGTTACTTTTGTGAGCTTCGGGCGCCAAGCTGACGGCTGGTATAGATTTGCTAATATGGATTACATTTTCGGGTCGATCCTTCGGCACAAAGACCCCCGCATCCGCAAAATCGTCTCATACGACATTGTGTGTCAATGGTGGAAATACCTACTAGAGCGTCTTCAACAACTTCCTTCCCTCGTCCGGATAGCGATAATCCTCAAGTTGTTTCGCTTCGTTATTCCCAAAATGCACATACATTCCCACACGCTCGACTGCCAGGTGCAATTTTCTTTGAATCTCGTACCGGGAAGCGGCCAGACCGATGGTAAGGGCATTGAGCGCCCGTGGGCCAGCTTCGGTGCCATTGCGACGAGTACGCGCGTAAGCGGTCCGGGTGCGCGTCATGATGCGTTGGATGATCACTGGAACTTCTGGAATTGGCTCAAAACGATCGGTCTTCGTGAGTACCATTTCGTTTACCTGTACTGAAACTAATGTAATACATCGTACCTTTAGCTGCCCTACTTCGCCGCCGTCTAGATGCCGCACGGAAGGAGCAAGCGTCTCAAAGGGAGGCGTTCGAGCTGTTCTCCGTCCAACAAGCGGATTGCGTCCCGACCTGGAAGAAAATGGTGGAGGACTTCGAAATGGACGGGGAGAAAAAGAACCCGTACCAGATGGTGGTCGCAGGTACGCCGTCGCTGAAGTGCTGACGTTAATGGCAGACGACCTGATTGGGGAATTATATAGGGTTAACCGAGATGGACGTCCGACTGAAGTTCGCGACAGAAGAGGCCGAGGAAGCAAAGAGCGGCGTTCCAGCGCTCCATGTCGTGACACCCAGCGCGTTCATTAACACAGGGCTCGTGTTGGAGGAGCACCAGTAAGTCATCTTCAACTTATTTTTCAAAGTGACGTCGGCTGATGATTGTTTTAGGCGGCGCGTCAGAGTCCAGGCGGAATTGAAGAAGGCGGGGACTACGGCAATGGAGATCAACATGAAGACACTGCGTGCCAAGCTCAATCGGATGGATTTCGCAAACTGCAGGCAACATATAGCCCGGCAGCGCTACAGGCTTTGGCAGCACGGTCGGCTCCCGCGGAAGAGCTGGCAGAGCAAGTGCCAGTTATGCTCCCGTCAGCGTTGCCGCCTGCGCTGCGCGAGGGGGGTGGGTGTGTCGCTGGCCTGGTCGAAATCGAGAACGAGATGAGAGGAGCTCAATGTCGGACGGCGCTGCCTCGGCTACGCAATCAATTGCACATCAAGTCCCGTTTTCTTCTGTACAAGAAACACAATTCGCGTCACCAGGGGATGAACACGCGTTCTCGGACGATCGTCGCGCGGAACGAGACGAAGATTCAACTCCATTCGGAGAAGTTTCAGATGGCGTGGGAGGCGCGACTTCGAATTGCGGGAGGGGACGAGTCGAGGGTGGGGTGGCCGAAATTGAAGAAGGAGGATATCCGGTGCATGCAAGATGCCGAGGAGTTGTCGCGGAACGCGGAGAAGCAGAGAAGGGCAAACGCGCGGCGGATGCGGAGGGAGGAGGAGCATCGGGAGGATGGGCTGCTGCCTGTGGTGGATGAGGACGAGGACGATGTTATGGTGACGAGGGGGGGGGAAAATATGCGAGAGATATCGTGGATATGGACGCTAGCGGGAACAGCGGGAACAGATGAGGAGCTAGAGGACGGTAAGCGCTCTTTTGCAATTGAGCGGGCATTTTTATTAATGGGGATTTACAGCGCTACGTATTGAATGGGCCAAGGCGTGGGCGCGCAGTCGGCGGTGGACGGAGGAGGTCAGACTGCTCGAGGAAGAGTGGAGGCGCCTACCTGTGACGTACGCGTATCGTGAGCGGCAGTGGCTGGATCGCGCGGTGGCGCTACCGGTGGGTGTAATTCCATTCGAGGAGGCGCAGGGGATGGTTGCGTACGCCGCCAAGCACGCGCAGCTGTACCGGAAGCTGGCCGCGTGGGCGGAGGAGACGCGGACCGGGGAGAAGCTGCAGGCTGGGAAAAAACGGCGGGTTTTCCAGCCCAGCTGGGATCCCATCATCGGGACAGAGGAGAACGACGCGGCCGCGGGAAGCGGCGCCGAGGACGACGATGATGCAGACGATGACGAGCGTGGCGATATCGAGAGCGACGAGGAGCTCCTAATGGGCGGGGAGGTCGACGAGGATTGAGTGCTTTTGTCTTTCTGTTCCCAAAGGGGACATGTCTTCGGCTGTCGAAATAGGGGCTGATTGTAGTATTTATTCAATTTAAATCGATTTTTCGGATTTTTTTGCGCGGCGGGCGGGGTGCCGAGGGCTGAGGAAAGGTGCCGAGCTTTCTGAGCCATGCCGAGGGCGCGGAATGGCGCGTAGGATGAGCCCGTTCTGGTCCGCGCGGGCCCGTGGTTACTATATATGGACTCCTAGAAGACAACGTGTTGCATCTGCGGTATCTCCCCGGGATACAACACGTTATCTTGGCCTTATGAGGTGGGAACCAAGTCCAGGTTGCGGGCCTGGAACTCGCGGTAGCGCTCAGGCTCGTCCTTGGGGATTGCCTCGCTCTCTGCGAGGAGCGCTGCAATGCACGCGATATTCTCTTCGTCCGCCTCCGCCGCTGCCCAAATCTGCCGCGCGAGCTCAGCGCGACGATCCTCCCGCTCCCTGTCTCTGGCACGGACCCTCTCCGCCTCCCGCTCCTCGTTCTCGGTGCGCACCTGCGCTGACGTCGCCCTTCCCTTGCCCTTGTCCCGACGCCCCTCACCGCCGTCTCCACCACTGCTTCCCACACGCTTGTCACCCGCTCCATTGCTCGATCCGGCGGCACCTCCACTGGTGTTGTTGGTGTTGGCCATTTTGGTTGGGTGTTCCGGTGTGGTGAGCTGGTCCCGGCCACGGAACGAGCAGAGCCGAAAAAATTCAAAATTATATTCGAAAAATCCAAAGACCATTTTTTATGCCTTACGATCCATTATTCACGACTCTGACAGTTATCCTCCGAATTCTCCCATCGGACCTCTACCACCGGACGTTCGCCTAGGGAGTCGAACCCTAGAGGGGGATACTGTTATATCCATGCATTATGACCTCCGACAAACTATTCCGATCGGTCCCTCCGGCTCCGATCGCGCTCCGTCTTTTCGGAGCGCATCGGACCGCCGGAGTAACAGAACGATCGGAGCTCCGACAAAACATCGGAACGAACTCCCACCATCTGACACCATGGCAAGACGCCATCCCACACATTCCTTATTATCCTAAGTCCTCCGACTTCTTACTTATTGTTTCAACATCGTCCCTTTTGTCACCTGACTTCTTCCTCCCCTTTCGGACTTACCTTTATTGTTATGTCCGCATGGTTTCTAACATATCTCCTTTACCTATTACAATAAGGAGCTCTAGTATTTAATCTTGTCTTACATCCTCCTGTACTTCAGTTTTATGATAAACGTTGCTTCACCCCGTTCCTCGTGAAGTAGTCTGGTCGTTCCGCTCCGACACTCCGCCGGAGCTCCGCTTCTGTCATCTCTCTCCCTCTGACGATATCCTGCAGTAACGCTCGTCCAATTATCCCCTCTGTGGCGTAGCGTCATCCAGTCCGCCTTTCACCAGCTCTGACTCCGGACTCCGGTTCCGTTCTGTCCGGCCCACCGCTCCGCTTTGTATCTGTTGTTAGTTCGACTGGCCCTATATCCCTCCGTACCATCTTCTGGACGACTTGGATATAACAGCACTTCTCCGGGCGTCCTCGGACATACGCCTCGGACGATGACAAGATCGCCTTCATGCTCCACTTCCTAAAGGGGCAGGCGGCTGAGCTTTTCAACGAATTGGGCCGTGTCGAAGAGTTTTCCTGGCATGGAAACTTTTCCACGTTCATCGGGGAATTCCTGGATGTGTTCGGACGTCGGAGTCGTCACGCCGACGCGGACTACGAACTCTGACGCCTTCGGATGAAACACGGAGATCCAATTGGGCCATTTCTCAAGGAGTTTGAGGCTCTCACTCCGTTCATGGCCTGGAATGACTCCGCAGTCTCCCACGCTCTCTACTCCGCGCTTCCACTCCGTATCACCATGCAGCTCGACGATCTCATCACGTATCCGTCCAGCTACGCCGGACTCCGCTCCCTAGTGATTCGGCTGGATGCCAACCACTGGCAGGCGGTACTTCTGGCCGGAAGCGCGACTCCAGAGCAGCCTGTCGGTACTCTGGAGCAAGGGAATTGGGCCGACTGTGCTCGCGGGTTCTTCGGAACGCCTCTCAGTGCTCCTGCAGGCTCCGAAACCCCCGCTGCCAACGATCTGCTGTTCTCTGGCACCCCAGAGCCACCAGTCGTTGCTGAACCTAACACCACTCACTTGCGCCGCGATGCGCGCGATGTTTTCTTCGTCCGCCTCCGCCGCTGCCCGAATCTGTCGCGCGAGCTCCGCGCGGCGATCCTCCCGTTCCCCGTCTCTGGCACGGACCCTCTCCACCTCCCGCTCCTCGTTCTCGGCGCGCACCTGCGCTGACGTCACCCTTCCCTTGCCCTTGTCCCGACGTCCCTCACCGCCGTCTCCACCACTGCTCCCCGCTCCATTGCTCGATCCGGCGGCACCTCCAGTGGTGTTGTTGGTATTGGACATTTTGCTTGGGTGTTCCGGTGTGTGTTGAGTGGGGCAGGTGGTGGTTGCGGAGAGAAAATGTTTGTTGACTCAAACTTACGGCATCACATCACGTGACTATACAGTCCCGGCCACGGAACGAGCAGAGCCGAAAAAATTCAAAATTATATTCGAAAAATCCAAAGACCATTGTTTATGCCTTACGATCCATTATTTACGACTCCGACAGTTATCCTCCGAATTCTCCCATCGGACCTCTACCATCGGACGTTCGCCTAGGGAGTCGAACCCTAGAGGGGGATACTGTTATATCCATGCATCAAGACCTCCAACAAACTACTCTGATCGGTCCCTTCGGCTCCGATCGCGCTCCGTCTTCTCAGAGCGCATCGGACCGCCGGAGTAACGGAACGATCGGAGCTCCGACAAAACATCGGAACGAACTCCCACCATCTGACACCATGGCAAGACGCCATCCCACACATTCCTTATTATCCTAAGTCCTCCGACTTCTTACTTATTGTTTCAACATCGTCCCTTTTGTCACCTGACTTCTTCCTCCCCTTTCGGACTTACCTTTATTGTTATGTCCGCATGGTTTCTAACATATCTCCTTTACCTATTACAATAAGGAGCTCTAGTATTTAATCTTGTCTTACATCCTCCTGTACTTCAGTTTTATGATAAACGTTGCTTCACCCCGTTCCTCGTGAAGTAGTCTGGTCGTTCCGCTCCGACACTCCGCCGGAGCTCCGCTTCTATCATCCCTCTCCCTCCGACAATATCCTGCAGTAACGCTCGTCCAATTATTCCCTCTGTGGCGTAGCGTCATCCAGTCCGCCTTTCACCAGCTCCGACTCCGGACTCCGGTTCCGTTCTGTCCGGCCCGCCGCTCCACTTTGTATCTGTTGTTAGTTCGACTGGCCCTATATCCCTCCGTACCATCTCCTGGACGACTCGGATATAACAGTCCTCCGACTTCTCATTTATTGTTTCAACATTGTTCCTTTTGTCACCTGACTTCTTCCTCCCCTTTCGGACAGGACCCATGATTATCCCTGGGTAGGTCGAATACAGAGTTCGGATAAGATTTTGAGAAATTTTTGAGGAAAAAAAACAGCAAAAGTGACCGCCTTGGGAAACGAGGTGTTTTGGCTACCTCAGAAACCGTGGGAACAAATAATTAGTTCGGATAAAACTCAAATTTTTGGCCGAAATCGGTATTCAACCTATCAAGGGATAATCATGGGTCCTTTCCGGACTTACCTTTATTGTTATGTCCGCATGGTTTCTAACATATCTCCTTTTCTTATTACATTAAGGAGCTCTAGTATTTAATGACGTTCTACATCCTCCTGTACTTCAGTTTTATGATAAACCTTGCTTCACCCCGTTCCTCGTGAAGTAGTCTGGTCGTTCCGCTCTGACACTCCGCCGGAGCTCTGCCTCTATCATCTCTCTCCCTCCGACGATATCTTGCAGTAATGTTCGCCCAATTATCCCCTCTGTGGCGTAGCGTCATCCAGTCCGGCTTTCACCAGCTCCGACTCCAGACTCCGGTTCTGTTCTGTCCGGCCTGCCGCTCCGCTTCGTATCTGTTGTTAGTTCCACTGGCCCTATATCCCCCGTACCACCTCCTGGACGACTCGGATATAACATGGTGTGTATATGTAGCAAGAGAGATGGGCGGGTGAGCGCCTCCGTGGCAGTAGACAGTGCAATTGCATTGATAAAGCATTTGGTGACAGGACAAGGAGGAACAGTGGCAGCGGCGCCGGCACAGGATACTTGCATATAGCACTCAGCTTGTTGCACAAAGGACAGGCAGAAAGCACTAACAGAGATGGGACACAGATGACTTGGTAGAAGGAGAGGCAAAGCCAAGGTGTTCACGCAAAGTGGATGAAAGAGCAAAAAAGAAAGCAGAAGCAAAGTTTAGCTGAGAATTACCACGTGAAAAGGACTTAATCTAATCAATAGCAGATTTTGGCAGATCAGAGCATAAGTGCGACAGATTCGAGCAGATTCGGGCATAACCCGGCATAGCGGGTTTTCATTGGGGCTGAATTCCTAGAAAGGCAATTCCAGTGGAACAAATCGAACACTTGATGAATAACGACATTTCTGAGATCTTCAAGGGTAACTTAATTTCTACCTCACACCGAGGTTGAATTGCCTATGCACAAAAATCGGGTGAGTCTATGCTTCTGGAATTGAGTTAGAGATGGTGCTCAAATGCTTTGGTTGACTCCTAAATCTTCCTGAAACTGGCTTCTGGTCAAAGTTGGTGACACTGAATATATTTGAATATATTCAGTCCATCTGAATAATGGTGAATACAATATGGATATGAATATGATTTTGCTGTATCATATTCATATCATATTGTGGCCAGCACTAAGATTTCAGACTGGCAGATTTGTTCACTCTTGCAGAGCACTATTTGAGCAGCAGCAAAGTGTCCACATACATGGCATTTGTGAGGGGCCCACAATCATGGTTGGATGGCCGAGCGGTCTAAGGCGCCAGACTAAGGATCAGCTTTACACGTATGAGCATCATTTCCAATTGGGAATCTGGTCCTCCGGGGCGTGGGTTCGAATCCCACTCCAATCATCTTTTGTGCTCTTTTTGCCTCCTTTCGCAAAGTATTTTCTTTCAAAGAAAGAAGAGCCCAGACTTCACTTTCACACTACTAAACTTTCCAAGGGACAATGTCCCCTTTCGTGTTTCTTCGAGGGAAAGCAGTGCAAAGATACTATATATATAGGACATAGAAAATAGGAAGGTCACTGACTACTAGTAGATCATGAATCACGATAAAACAAAAGTGATTGGAGTGGGATTCGAACCCACGCCCCGGAGGACTAGATGAGGCTTCACCTGATTCTAGCGCCTTAGACCACTCGGCCATCCAACCTGTCCTATCGCTTCTAGGGTATAGATATACGAAGCCAACTACTTGGGAATTCAAGGGCCGCTTTAAATTTACTGGAAAGTGCGTAACAGCAATCCGAGTCAGGCCCATTTTCATTCAGCCTTGTGTTTTCTTTCGACACCAAGAAACCTGCACTTAGTATGTTGAAGATCGGGGCGAGGAAGAGGAGTCGGCCGAGGAACAAGGCCGGACGAAACTTGCGAGCAGCTTACGGAGTCAATTTTTCTAGCTCACGAGTCAAGGTGTAACTTAAGTTAGTAAAGGAGGTATCAGGGTTGCCCGGGGGGTGGTATGTTCCGATTCCCTCCTTCAAAATTCCGAAATTAAGGAGGATTATGCAAGCTGTTTTGCTTGCTGCGCGAGCACTCTTCGCCTCAGCGGATACATATTATAGATCGTCTGTCAAGAGAGACTGAGCTGAACATGAAATAGACACTACGGCTAGCAGGCATTAATCGAGGACAGATTGCCTCAGCTCAAAGACGCCAAAGATCGAAGACAATCAATAGGTGTGCAGCCCCGCCCAAACTACTGTCGGTGGAATATATGCATGTACTCTTGAATTTCCCAAACAGCTTTGTTATCGAACACTCAAGAGAAATACAAACAAGTACCCAATGCAGTGATAAATTCTCAGTTGCCGATTATATATGTACGCTAAAAGCCAGAAAAGAAAATGCTGATAATACACGTGAACCGAGCGATAAGGAAAGCGACAATGAGTATGTTGGGGTCGTACAGTACATCAGAAGGATTGAGAAAAGACAGAAACAATTACCACCCCGAATAATGGTAGGTCGAAGTGTCCCCCATGCTATAATTCCGCACAAGCTTCTTCTTTGGCGCACCTGCGGGCACGGGTGGGTCCATCGGGGGCAGCGTCGCATCGCGCCGTTCCGCCCCAGGTGCCCGAGGCGTTACCCGCACGAGACTCTTCTCCGGCTGCCGCCCACCCTGCGCAGTCGTCACATTAACAGTGCTCTTGGTCCGACGCGGCGGCGGCCCAGTCATATCTGTGCGGCTAATCCTGCGCTGCCAAAGCAGGTTGTGTCGCAAGCTCTCCGACATTTCGTTGAGCAGCATGTGCTGGCGCGTCGTGCGCGGCGTCGACGGCGGCGCGGGAGCAGGGAGGTTGTACGGGAATCCGACGGGCGCGGTCGACATCGAGCGATCCGGCGGCGGTTGCGGAACATAGTCGTCGCTCGCATTCTGGTCCTTCGGCGCAGCAACCCACGGCACATCGCCCGCCTGCTCATACAGCCGACGGCGTTCCGCCTCGGCCGACTCCACTCCATTCGTGCCTCCACTGCCGTTCTTGGCGCGCGACGAAGGTGCGGTCCTCTGCGCAAGAACCCGCAACTTCTCCTGGGCGACGCTCTTCGAAACCTGCATGCCTTCATCGTGCGCGCGCCCCTTTCCTTTCCCGCGCCCCGACGCGTCTGAGTCATCATCCTCCTCGTCATCGTACTCCATTCCCGCCGGCGGGCCCTTGGGCCGGTACCCACTCCGCCCCGACGCGCTCCCGTTCTGCGTCGTCGTGCTCCCCCCAGCCGCAGGGGAAGCGACGAGGTCTGGCCCGTCACCCACGCCCGACACTACAGGCCCTGCAACGCTGCTCTTCCCCACCGAGCCACTCAGCCCCGTACCAAAATGCGGCGTCGACATCGCGCGCGGCATATTCGGTCGGCGAGGCGGTGGCCCAGCCTGGGATTGTTGCTGGGGCTGCGATGGCGGTTTCTGTTGCGGCGGCGGCGGTGTAGGCGGCAACTGTGACTGTCGCCTCGGCGCCGGAGGCTGCTGGTGATGCTGCTGCAACGCCGCTGTCGCAGGCGTGGGTGGGATGGGGGAAAGTTCCGCCCCCCCAGGACCCGTCGGTGGACGCGCTGCGCTCATCATCAACCCAAGCCCCGCAAGCCCACCAGGTCTCGACTGTCGCTGTGGCGGCCTACCGTCCAGCTGCTGCAACTGGTGCTGCTGCTGGTGATACTGCTCTGCGACCCGCTGGGGCCGGCCACCAAGCAGCAGCGTAAGTCCGCTGGGGCGCGTACCCGCCAACGCGGTGAGGTTCTCGTAGCTGTGGCGCGGCGCCTTGGCGAAGAGCTGCCGCTGGCGCTGCGCCTCATGCATCGCGCTGGAGAGCGTCGTGGCGCTCATCGTGGCATTGAGCGCGCGGGTGGTGCGTGCGTTCTGCGCGGACGCGGTATGGTGGTGCTTCGTCGGCGCGGCGTTCGCCAATGCAGGGAGGTGTCCGGCCGACCGATGCGGGCGACTGGGCAACTGACGTAAGTCGCTGCCACCTGTAGTATTCCCCCGCGCATGCCCCAAATTTGGCGCCGGCTGCTGCTGCTGCAATGAAGGCGGTGGGGCCTTTGCATTCTTCGCCACATTGGGCGCCGCCTCGCTCTCGTCCTCGTCCTCCCACCCGCCATCCTCCTCGTCTCCCCCCTCCTCCACCTCTTCTTCTTCCTCCAACTCGCCCTCAACGCTCGCCCCGTCCACCACACTCTCATCCTCATCGTCACTCCACTCCTCATCAGTCGTCGTCGCGACCTCCACCCGCCTCCCGTTCACCATCGTGCGCTCCACCACCGCCACCGCCGCCGCCAAATCCGACGGCAGCCCCAGCGCATTAGGCGCCTGCCGCTGCGGACGGTGCGAGGTGCTTCCCTCCCGCGCATGCCCATGCCCGCGCGACGCCGCACGCGTCCCTCCCTTCCTGGACCGCGACCGCGAGTGCTGACTCCGCATCGATGGCCGCGCAGGTTGCTTGCCGCGTACACGCACCTGCACGTGCGATGACGACGTGGTGAGCGAACTCACTGAGCGCGCATCGTCGTCCCGGTCGGCGTCGGTGGCGTGTCGGCCATTTGATTGTGGCGATGCAGTCATCTAGAAAATCACTTAGGCTGTGAATGTATTGCAATGAAGGAAAAAAAGCATACCTTCAACCCTAAACCAAGTCCACCGAGGAACGATGCCGACGCTGTACGCGTGGGTTTCGAGGATAGAGGTTGCTGCACCTGCTTCGCAGACGGCGCTGGTTGCGGTATTGGTGGGTTTGTCGATTCTTCATGCGTTTCTGGCGGTGAATCCGGACTCCGCCGCCCATTGCTGGCCCTCTGTCGGTGGCCACGGCCACGCGCATTGCCCACTCCGCGCTCCGGACCGTGGACGAACGAACTAGGGCCCTCGCCGCGCTCTCTCGAGCTTTCGCTGCCTCCACTCCTGCTTCCACTCGAAGTCGAGTCGGATCCATGCTCCCCGTCATTCCCGTACGAGTTGCTCGAGCGCGAAGAGCTGGGCGAGCTCCCACTGGCACCGGGTTCCAAGTAAAACGTCCCCCGCGCTGTCTTTTTCGCCACGGTCTCGGTACCCACCGTACCACCAAGAGGGAGGTTGTGCGTCGATTTGGGCGCGTACGCCGACGTGTCTGTGCGTGTAGACGCCGAGTCGGCAGGGGGAAAGACGGGGGAACCCATACCGCGTGTTGCGGATCGTGACAGGAATAACGGACCCGGGGAGTCGCGGCGCATCTGAGAACTCACCGTGGACGATGGCGGAGTAGACAGATGTACAGCGGCCGACGGGGATAGTGCCCGCGCGGGGGGCCGGTGCGGATGCGGCGAGGAGTGGGGTAGCTGGGGGAGTGGGATGGGGAGTGAGGTTCGGGGTTGCGGTGACGATGTTGACGCGGGGGACGGGTACCGCGGGCTCCAGAGGTTCTTGGGCAGGTGATACGGCGATGCAGACGCCGGATGAGGAGGCAGAGGGGGAAGAGGTGCTGGATGCGGGGGTTGGGTAACCCTCCTTCTGGGGCTGCTTCTTGGAGTCCTTCTGCTGTTGAATGAGCTTCTGGGTGAAGCCCGGGGTAACCATATCGCGGATGATCCGCCCTGCAGGGCGCTGGGGGGTCGGCATCGCTATGTGGATCGATCAGTGCGATTCGACGCACACTTTGCGAAAATGGCGACATACGTGGGCGGGGAGCGATCTGGAAGAACGGGGACACAGAGACAGCGCTATTTTCCGAGCTGCTGCCACTGGTGTGTGAGTGTGTAGATTTTGAGCCACCCGTATCATCGCTGCACACAGATTCCGGTGTTGGCGGCCACGGGCCGTCAAGAGGTGTTCGGACACTTGCATTGCGGGATATTTGCTGAAACGAGAGACGCCAGGAAATATATTCGAGACGAGGGCCGTCCTGCAGCGTGTCCTTGGACTTGGAAAACACTTTTTTTTGGTTTCAAAAAATTGGATCAGTCAAGTATGACGAAATTAGCACATGAGACATACGGGACCATAATTTGAGGGCATCCTGGGTGTCGAGGACGTCGGGAACGACGGCGAGGACAGGGCCAACGGCCATTGCTCTGTTTGCGGGTGGTGGTGTGGTGGTGGCAACAAGCAAGCTGGCTCGGCCGGCCCGATACCCCCGAGGTCCGCTGCACCAGCAGACCAATCACCCGTCACATGGTCTGCTATGCTTTTCAAAAAAGATCCCGATCGGATGCACATTTTTGCTTTCAAGTTGTTTCATTCTACTTTGATTCTACTCCGAACAACACATGAATTCAACAACAACAACACAACACGCACCGCCTCGATCGCCCTGTCTCACTCTCACCGCCCCCGCCTCGTCCACGACACGACACAATAAATTTGTTCAGGCTCACCGCACCTAGTATACTGTACTAGCCCGTATCCTTATCACGCCCTCTTGCATCACGCCGAATGGGTATACAACTCCCCTTGCCAGCTAACCCCGCGCCGGGTCATCAGCTGCCCCCCATCCAGCCCCTACTCCCAGTCGCACTGTTCAAGCGTGCACGTAACTCGCCCGCGAGGCAGCGCGCGGCTCGGTTGCGGCGTCGGCGTCTATCGACCTGCTGTTGATATTCAACCTCAACCGTCATTTCGACGGCCATCCGGATTGCATACTTCCACGCAATCGCTCCAGCAGCATGCTCTTCCGCATACTCCATGGACCCACAACCACAAGTCGCTTATCCGCCGCCTCGCTTGTCCGACTGCTTTTACCCGTGATAATACCGCGGCCATCTTTTGCGTAAGTCACAACTTATCGTCGTGATGACCTCAACAGTGACCCAACGACGTCTCCCGCTCGGACATTCTCAACAGCCCGCCGATACATGTAGTTCAAGAATAAATCCCCGCCATACGGACTGGCACACCTTTATTTCCCCGCCTTCCCCTTTAGTTTCTCAACCCGCATCGCACGTTTTACGTTTAATCTCCAAGTCTCCTAGCTTTCAAGTTCTCTTTCTCCATCGCGCTCTCCGCCAACAACAGCCAACAACCAAGGAACAGATAATATGATGACGCAAACCGATTATTCGCGCGGTTTAGTTCTCTAGAGTTTAATCTCCCTCGCTCTACGATAACCGGATCAAGATATTCCTTCCTGCATCACCGCCGTCCAATTCAAACATCGACTTTGCATCGACCCTGCGTTGTTCCCGACCCTGGGTGCACAAGAACGTCATATTCAAATTCTTTGGGGGAGCCGCCTGTGAATCGCGCGAAAAAATTCCATCTAAAGGAACTGGTTTTTTGCAGCTCGATTTCCTTCACCCAATCAAAAGCAAAAGCACAAAAGCAAATTCAACTCGGCCGCCAAGGGTTCGGCGCATTTATACCTCCGACTGTATCCGATCCAATTGCAACTTTAGACCGCGAGTCACGATTTATTCCCATCGCGGACCCCAGACCCCACGCACAATATTGCTCGCAACCACCCAGCTTAAGTCACTTCCTCACTACGGCCGTCGACGGTCCACCGGTCCGACCCCTATTGCTAGAAGCCTCCCACATCGACTGCTATGAATTAATCGCACCGCGACTCCGAGCCTCCGACCTCCGATCGCGACTAACGAATCATCAATTAAATCAAGGTACTAGCCTCGAATCGAATTTCGCGGGCAACCTAGTGAGTCGTCGCCCGCTACCCGAAGCCCCCGGCACGGCTTGGATCCTCGTCGCTTCAGACCTAACGATCAAGAGATGGTAGGCGCCAGCATCGCAAGGACTTTCTCCGCATCCGTGTCGACGACGTCTCCACCAGACTCCGGGGTTGTCTACTAGATAATGCACGTTTGGCGACAGCGAATGTGCATCGTCGACGAACGCCAGTTGCAACACGCTGATAATAGCTGGAATCAATCATTGTTCCGAACGGACAGACGCACTGCAAGTGACGGTATTCAGGATACGAGGGCGCTCATGTCAATCAACTCATCCAGAATTATAGCTCAGAGGACGTCCAGCCGCACCTCAAAATATCACTAGGGGGGTTGCTCCTAAGTAAAATCCGTTCGCTGGATTCTATTGCAGCCATGCCAGACTCCGAATGAGATGACATACGACTCGGTTCTCTGCCAGATGACAGACAACTCGGTTCTCTGTCCGCAACTGCATTCATCGGAAAGCAAATTTATTTCAGCCTCGCGCTGCCTGGTTTGTTTTCCTTCCTTTCTCCATTGGCATCGTACCCTCTTCACTCAATTCTAGCTCTTCCCGTTCATAATTTGGTCGTATTGAACCCGAACACAAACACAATACTCTATCCAAATCCTCGAGCTGCCCGTCAAGCAGATCGCATCAGCACCGCAACGACGTCTCTGTCTGTGACTCGCGAATCGGAACAGACTCCCAGGGACAGCTTGTTCGTGGAGTAGTCCTCGACATCTCACTTAGCGAGGGCTGTCGTTACTGAAAATAACTTGGACGGGGTAAGTACGCTATATGCACTCCAACCATACTGTAGTTATAAGCAAACACACCAATTCAAATCTTTTAGGAGGCAACCTCGCCTATCTTGGTGCAAACGACCGAGGCAAAACGGGGATATTCCAAATTCGAACCCAAGAAACCAAAAACAGAACCGTGGGAATTCTTGTGAGTGGCCTAAGAGGTGTGAATGCAATTTCTAACCCCGGAGGTACCCCATAGCGATACGCATCTCGGAGGCCGCAGGGTGATCGGTCCCATTACAACTGCCAGCCTTGATTCCGATCTTGCCAAGTTGCCGCGAACCGTCTCGGTAACATGTTCAAGCCGACGATTAAATTTAAATGGAGCTCGCCCCCGACGGCGCGTATATACCCCGCGGTTTCAGCCTTCAGACTAGTGCTCCTTCAGACCGCTCAGAAAGGACATTTTTTGGTCCGAGGCAACGTCCAGATAGATGTCAACGCGGGGAAACACGGGGAAACACGTCATCCTGAGTGTAAATACTTTACAATCTCCGTGGAATCTACTCCGGGTCTCCGAATTATCGGCGGGGGGATTTATAGAGATTCATAGTAAAGGGATTAACGGCCTCGAGACGGCCGCAAAGAGTGAAACGCTGAAATTTAAATAAACATCCCGTCCGTCGACAATTTATGGGCGATACGTACACATCGGAGACGACGAATCCTCTAATGACCGGAGTTTGAAACCGATGCAGTCTGAGCATATGCGCACAGCAACGGATGGCGGGCCAGATTTTTCTCGTCCATCTGCTTCTCCGCCGCGACCCAAATGTCGTCGCCGCTCCTCACCAACTCCTCCCAGGACCTCGCTTCCCTGCGCCACGCATGGTAGTAAGTAAAACATAATCTTCGACGCTACACTCCCGCGCCGTCTGAACGAGTTCGTGCGGCGTGATGGTGTGGGTTTCGGTAGTGTACACTTGTGCGGCGACAGAGTCCATCAATCTGCTTCTGAGCCAACGACCAAATATCCTCCCCGGTCTTCACATATTCCTCCCAGAATTTCAATTCTCGATGCAGAGGTTTTTACTTGGGTTTTGCACAGCAAATCACAATATCGTCCGAGTCTGCGAGTGTCAGGTGCATGAGATAATCAGGCGGAGGGTTTAAGTGGGGATTGCATACCACCACAAGACGGAAATATGTCAAGAGCCCGAGACATCGAGCAAGTGCTTGAACTGAGCAACAAATTCAGACTGTTCAGTCATGATGATGGTAGCCCAAATCAAGAATGTAATACAAGGTTCAATCTTTAAACACTCGATATTCAATGCTCACACATATTGAAGCTGTGCGACAACACCTCATCATGCACCTCCGCAGAACCCGTTCGTTCCGCCATAAGGTTCAGCCTATCCGCCTCCGCTTCCTCGCGACTCACAAACATCTCAGGCAACCTATCTCGAATCAAATTCCCGAGCTCTGGCGGCAGCTGCGAATACACCGACATTGAATCGCCTCTTGCCTCCTCCAGTGCGTCTGCGGCCCACTCTGCCTGCTGCGGCGGGACAGTCGTCGCAGATGGAATCGGGTTGATAGACGGATCTACGAGGAAGATCGCGAGAATTTTTCGGTGCCCTGGTTTCGTAGGGTCGAGCAGGCGGAACGGCGCGACACGGTGCTGATATATGTTGGGCCAGGCGAGGGTACGGCCGTTGCTCGTAGCCTGAAGAAACAGTCAATGGCGGAAGTGCGAATTAAAAAGAGATTATTGACTATCGATCCGAGATTCTGGCAGCAATGAGAGTCCCTAAATGCGCGAAAATTAGGGAGCTGGGGAATGCTGGATTAATCAATACCCACGGTTCAAGTCCGTAGATAACATCAGAGCACATGTAGTCACCCTGCTGGTGGTACACAGGAGCACCGGTCGTGACGCGAAAGGCGAGCCGCGACTCGGATATGTTTTCTTCCTCATAGTACTGGTTAGGGTGGACCAAAAGAAATCAAGCGGACTGAAAGCGAGAGGGTGGAGACGTACATAGATTCCAGACGCCACAATGCGCTCGTTAAGCATTCCTATATAACATTGTCAATGTTTTTCAACCATAAAACCAAGACCGACCTTCAACATGCCAGCTCCCCCCCTTGTATTCTGGATTCTCGACCGTCAAGTGGATATTCGCGAGCTTTATGATGCATTGGATGGTCTTGCCGCTTAGCGAGTACGGGTCAATAGATCTCTCCAAGTCGCCGGTGTATTCCTCATATGCTTCCGGGAGAACCTTCGGCGCCTCGTGGCGCAACATCGTTT
Organism: Mycena alexandri; assembly: GCA_029233265.1. Lineage (NCBI taxonomy): Eukaryota > Fungi > Basidiomycota > Agaricomycetes > Agaricales > Mycenaceae > Mycena > Mycena alexandri. The sequence continues at coordinate 1,676,887 of JARJCM010000001.1, read as the reverse complement.
TGTGCGCCGACCGCGAAACACCCTTCTTTTGCTTGGGCTTACCCATACTCCAGATGCACGGGACCGACAAGCCGTAGAACTTGGCGTTGTATCCCGCCCACATACCGAACATCCGTCGGACGACGATACGCCCTGAGCCGGGGGTAATGTCACGGTAGAGGTCTTTGTCCTTGCCGTTAATCTGGCTCAGCACGCGTTCGAACAGAGGCACAAACGCGGACACGATAGACTCAATGACGTGATAGAGTGCTTTGTGTTTCGTGGGATGGAGGTTGTTTATATACGGCGAGACCAACTTGACCGAGCTGTTTGTTGCGTCGACAGAAAAGTCGGATGGGAGCCAGGAGAAGCGGGATGACATGGCTGACACCTGGGCGTGCGCCAAGTTGTCGTCGAATGGCGGCGGCTCCAGAAGATTAGAGTGCAAGTCTCGAGTGCGGCCGTATTTTATGCAGTAAAGGGAAGGATGGACCAGGTCGAGCACTTGTCCGTTTGAGCCAGGGTGCCAGTCCTTCATATCATCTAGCACGTTCTCAAACCTGGCGACTTCTGCCCGCAATAGCTCCGATAGTTCGTTGGGAATAAGACGGTCTGAGAACCAGATCGCATCAAATGGACCGCACTAGGAGGGATTCAGGATTCATTGAAACTGCCGAGATTGCTCTCACTTCGATACCGGACTTCGAATCTGCAAGCCGCGCGTATCCCGCCAGCTCGGTCAAAACGTAGTTCACCTGCGATGTATTATCTTAGAATCTCCACCCGGAAACCTGAGTTCCTACCATATTCGGCGTCAATTTGTCTTCATCCCGTAAACCTTCCTGTTGGTCGAGCGCCTCCGTCCTCCACTTCTCCATGATCGAGGGATCGGCCACCTTACGCTGCCATTCCGGCTTGCTGCGAATAGCCCACGATAACGTGTACATCCGCAATTCCGCTAGCTGTGTCGGGTTGAAGATGCAGGCGAGTGCAACACAAAACTAGCCTACCGTTCGAGGCTCTGGACCCCAGCTAACCTTCTCGTGTGCAAGCCACTGCGCGACAGCGTATGGGACAAAGGGAGAAGGAAAAGTCCACGAAGGTTTCGGTACTGGCCGTTCGTCGGCAATGGCTCTATCGTATATCATGTCCATATGAGCATCCCATTCGTAGTCTTTTGCGTCGGACATGGCAAGTAGAACGCAAGGACGAACGTGGAGGATAACTTCGGAAAGCTCCAAGCTGCAAAACAACGCCAAACACTCTCTCTTCCGACTCTCATCTCAGGCGACAGGTCAATTTAACTCACGTCCTCTGCCTATCTCGAACTACCGTAGACGAGTTCTATGTCTACTGAGCCCAAAGCGCTCCAGGCGCGCATCGACGAACTCTTCACCAAAATCGAACAACATAGACGTGTTGAAACGGCTGGAGCACAGCAAAAGGTAACAGTGCATTGCAGCGTCACCTTAACAGTATCCACGATCCAGTGGCGCGGCTCCCCATCGAAATATTCTCGGAGATCTTCCTGCATTGTCTTCCCGACCCTTCCTTGCGGTTCGACCCCGACTCGGAATCGCAAGGGTGTCAGGCTCGCCGTGACGCCGCGCCCATGCTCCTTGTCAAGCATGGAGCGACATAGCATTAGCCACCCCGAAGCTTTATGCCGCCATTCCCGTCGATGACCTGCGGCCCCAGCTCTTGCAGATTTGGCTGAGGCGCGCGGGTAATCGCGCCTTGTCCATTTATTTACCTTGACCGACCGCTGGAAGACGGGAGTTTTCCAGTTCTGGAAAAACACTACGAGCAGTTAAAGCACCTTGAAATCATGTGCACTGGCAGGGATCCTAACATTTGGGACGGGTCGGGGAACTTTTTCCCCGTCCCGAAACCTTGCTGTTTAGACCGCGGTTTCCGTGGCGAGACGATCCGGATGTCTTCAATTCTGAAGCTTCTGTATCTCACTCCAGACCTTGTCGAATGCACTTTTCACAACACCTCCCTGAACCGAGAATATTTGGTTCTCCCCAATCTCACATGCCTGAAATTTTGGGAAGATACGACCATGGAGGTTGCGGGGATCTCCGACGCGATTCTCGGACATCTTTCACTGCCTGTCCTGCAAGCACTCTTCTTTGCGCGCACCATAATCTCTCCCCGCGAATTTTCACTTTTTTTTGAGGCGATCTTTGCCACCGCTGCAAGAGCTGGTCATCGGCAACCAATGCAAAGGATTCTCCTGCCAGAATTTGAGCGAATGGGTTCGGCTTGTACCGTCGCTCGTTCATCTCGAGTTTCACCTCCCACAGGATACTTCGGTAAACAAGGTGTTCGTCATGTTCGCGAAATCTTCGCTGGTTTCACTCCCGCGCGTCCAGAAACTCCGGATCTACGACAGGAATTTACTTTGATCTCGCGTACGAGACACTGCTCAAAGTGCTCTTAAATCACCGTTCCACGCTCATTCAATTCGCATTCGCGGCTCACACCTCCCCGAGCCCCAGCCTCATGTCTGTGCCGAGCTGCTACAACTCGCCCAAAGTGGGTTGTGCCTGTACATCGGGAGATCAGAACTTTGTGTCCCTCTAGCGAATGTGCAATATCGACCTGTTTAGTTCTTGGTACGTCCAAGCTTCCACTTCCCTTGATACAACTTCTCATATGCAGGTTTGGCAAAAAATCTAGGGCATGCCACTCCCAGCACGAGGAAACAACCAACTATTCCGGCTGCATCCTGATATACAACAAATTCGATTTGATTCAATTATTTAATATTACTACCGTATAGCAAGAACGTCGCGTCGCGTACATAGTATGGATGTCAAGTGGAGAAGAAAATTTGCAAAGGGTGAAAAGTGAAAGAATGCAGAGAGTGTGAAAAGAGGACGTGTGTAAGAGACAACTGCACAAAACCAAAAAACCAAATCCCCTCTGAATCATCAGCAAAACCAAGGAAAAGAACGGCAGGCGTTGCTTTGTGTCACCACGACCACGGCGAGAGAGTCACGATCCGCCCACATACTCATCATTATCATCCTCATCCTTCGGCGGAGGTGGAGGAGGAGTCGGCGGCGCCCGGACGTGCAGTGTCTGGACTCAAACGTCGCCATTGTCTTCTTCCGCATCGACAACAGGTTCCGGGGCTGGGAACCGCCGGGAAACTAAATATTCCTTTACCATGGGATTCGTCTCCGCCTCATGGGCGTCGAAAACGTCTCTACTATTGTCGACTTGCATCTGCGCGCCATCCCTTGAGCTCCTTAGCACTTTGGCGGTCGGTGAAGTGCTTGCAATATCATGGCAGATCGCATCCAGGGCGTCCTCCATGGCACCCACGGTGGTGGCTAAAAATGATAATCTAGTACGGAGGGTAAAACAATAAGAACGTAGCGATCGACCCAAACTCACTGGCACGTGAAACCATCCAGGTATCATAGCTGCTATCCGCGAGTTTCTTCAGGGCCATGACGGACTCGATGTCCTGTACAGGATATTAGGAGTGAAGAATCTGCCGTCCGAAAGCAAAGAGCTTACGATGCAATTACGATGAGTGTCGTGTTTTTCCAACTCCCATCTTTGTCCCATCTACCGCGGCCGAAAACAACTCGTAAGTATCCTGTTGGCCTTGCTGCACGAGTATAAAATCCAGGCGCTACAGAAATGTTTCAGATCCTAGGAGTTCTTTTATCTCACCTCCGCGCGCAGTTGGATGCGTAATAAGGTCGGCAAGCTCGCGGCAACATCGGGTGAACGGATAACAACTGCCTCTTGCTTCAGGGCCTCCTTCAGCTCGACCTGGGGTAGGACCTGTAGGACCCGGGCAGCCTGAGCGAAGGCAATATCTTGAGGCGTGTTGAACGCCTCGTCTGCATTCGTTTTCAAAGCCAGAGCGGCACTTGAAGCAACAGCCGGGTTTGTGCTGCCTTGTGAGACCGCGCTTTCTTGCTCGTTCGCCAATCTGCAGGGTGATAATAAAATGAACCGAATTTTGTTTGTGGGGAAATCGGGAGCGCTGTGAAAGGCGACCACGGTCTGTTAAATAAATTCAGAGAAAGCCAACGGTAGCGACTCACGAGGGCTTTGGTCGCTCATGGTGGTTAGAATATTAATAACAGTGACCGTTTTATGATTTGCTCTTCTCTTTTCTTTCAGGACGCACCTAGAGTATGTACAACAAATTGGATTCGATTCAATTAATATTACTGTATAGCAAGAACGTCGCGTCGTGTACATACGTATATAGGATTGGGTATGGATGTGAAGTGAAGAAGAAAAATTGCAGAGGGAGAATAAACGGGGGAAAAAGTACGTGCCTGTAGTATGTAAAATTAAATATGCAACCGCACAAAGCAAAAAAAAACCAAATCCCTCTGAATCATCATCAGCAAAAAAATCGAGGAAAAAAGAACGGCCCGCGTTGTCGTTACTCCCTCCGCGTCATGGTCACCCCCGTCTAATCATCGTCCTCCTCCTTCGGCGGCGGCCCCCCACCCATCGCCGCCTTCCTAATCGCCTGCCGTATCGGATTCGACTCTGGCGCAATCTCCCCCCTCCTCTCCAGCCGATCAAACACCACAAACAGCTTCTCCATCTCCCGCTCCTTCTCCTCCTCCGTCATCTCTGGCACAGGCTCGCGCGCCTCCTGCGCCGTGCCCGTGATGGGGTTGATGTTCTCGGCGGCGGCGGCGGCGAGCCCCGCGGGGGTCGTAGATGAGGCGGAAGGCGGCGGTGGGGCGTTCATTATGCCTTTATTGAAGAGGAAGCCCGCGACGTTGCCGTACCCAAAGAGCGTCGACATCGTCGTCGCTATAAAATCAATCCATCAATCTCAATAATTGCGAGAAACGGGACGCAAGGAAAGTAAACCCACCATCCGAATCACAAATCACAAACAACATCTCACCCACGGAATCCTTCAGCCTCGCATGATACACGCTCCCTAACAGCCTCAAACACCTCCCCAGCAGATCCGGCCGTCCCTCCAACGCCCCCGCGGCCGCACTCCGATCCAAATCCGGCGGACACACCCAATCCCGCGTCCGCACCCTCGATCCCTCATCCGCGATACACAGCCTTGTGATAAGCACCACGAGCGGCGACAGCTCGTCGTCCAGCGCGTCGGGACCCGCGTTCGGGCCCGCCTCGGCTTTCGCGAGCTCGCGCACGGCGGGGTCGTCCGCCTCAGTCGCGTCGGGGAAGTAGTGCGCGAAGGCCACTTCGAGGAGCGCGTGTGCGCGCAGGAGCGTGTCCGCGGGGAGCTTGTTCGCTCCATTTGCACTCGCAGCGGAACTAGACGAGGAGGATGCGGAGGCGGCAGGCGGGACGGGCGAGGGAGACCGCGAGAGGGAGCGCCGGCCGGCGGTGAGTACGGAGAGGGCGCGGTCGAGGGTGCTCGACTTTGGTGTCGGGGAGGTGGGGGTGCCGGAGCGGACGGGGGAGTGGGTGCGGCTGGAGGTGGAGGAGGAGGAGTCGGCGCGGCGCGGGCTTGGGGGGATGACGATGGGGGGCCCGGGCGCGGGGACGTGCTTGCGGTTTGGGGAGGAGGAGCCGCTTGAGCGGGGGGACGCGGCGAACCACTCGGCGCGGAGAGCGGGGGACACGGGGATGGTAATTAGAGAGTGGATTACGTGGGTTAGGGGGGCGGCGACGGGGGCGGGGAACGTCGGCGGCAGCGCGTGGAAGACGCGGAGGAGGGGAGGGAGGATCCTGCAGCGCGGCACGGTTAGCGTACAAGTAAAAAACGGGGTCAGAGACGCACGGATCAAGCTTTGGACTCCAATTGTCGCCAATGACCTTGGTCGCGTCACCGTTCTCCAGGGACTTGGGGTAGTGCATAAGGATGTTGAACGTGAACTTGAGCACGTCCACCATGGCCTCCTTGGCCATTTTTGCGCCAGAGAGCAGGCTGACGAGCAGGAGGTCGAGCTTGCTGCCGATGACATAGACAACGGTGCTCCCATGGCGCTTCTCCTCGACGAGGTTGGTGATGAACGCGGACGGGTGTACAGTAGCGAGGAAGAGGATCCGCGACAAAATGAATATCTGATCCGGGTTTGAAGATTTCTAGAATTCGAAGAAATAGGTCGAGACGGCAGCTCAGTTGGCGCATTAGGCAATGAAGATACGCTAAACGGACCTCGAACTGGGACATGCAGGTCTCGCCGCCGTTGACTTCCTTGCTGATGAATACCTTTCGTGCGTTCTCGATTAATAGCAGCGCGTTTGCGATGCATCGCAGCGCCTCGCCCGACGCCTCGGGATCGTCTTTCAGGGACGCGACAAGACCAAGCAGGATAGTGAGATTCGGTGCTGTCCCGAGGGTTTCCGAGCCCGTAGGATTCTTGCCCAGGGTCTTTACGGCCAACAGAGCAAGGGCATTATCTGGGTGAAGAGTGAGTCGATTGAATTGATCACACGCGCATCGGCAAGCGAATGGGCGACCTTTTGCAGATATACGGTTCTTGTTCTTGAGGTCGCTGAGGAGGGATTGGATGAGTTCCGTGCGCGAGGCGGCGTCGAATGTGAATGGCCCGGCTGTGCCCGTTTCAGCGCGAGAAACCAGGGAATAAAGCAAGTGAATACCATTTACGATGGCATTCAGGACTGGCTGGAGGTCTGTGGCAGAGGCAGCATGGTACTGCTGCAGGAGAGTGGCCATCGGGAGGAAGAGCGCAGGAAAGGCCAGACGTTGCCACGGCGTCAAGATGAAACGGGTCCACCTCGGCCCGCTAATGCGATCGTTGTCCAACTTGTGCTCAACCTCAGCGCCCGCAGTCCACACCGTACTTATAAGCAACACAGACAATTGCAAGCACAAATTGGTAACAGGCACGCGACTTTGGCGTCGGCTGCACAGATAGCTTACTTTCATCCTGATTGTGAATGTTCTGGGCCCCCATCATGTCCCTCGCCGACGAGATCTATTCTCCGGTACCTAATCTCTTTCTTGCTGGCCTTGCCTGCCATATTCCATCCAAAACACCGATATCTACCAAGGGCCAGTCTTTGCACGGAGGACAGACATCCCTCGCAGTTCTCCCGGTGGAACTCGTCATCATCATCCTGGATTTGGCCGCCTTCCCCTGCCGCCGTACTGCTGCATCGCTCGCCTAAGTACTTGCCCAAGCTAACGCATTCTGCGATGGGAGCTCCGCGCACGCCGGGGGCCGACTATGCACTCCAAATCTGCAACTTTGCCCTCTCCCTCGACGCCCACTCATTCCGTCTTACGGCCGCCGTTCTCGTCCTCTCACCGATGTCCGAGCACAGGCGTCCCCTCACATCCACGCCACACGAGCTCGTTCAGACTGCGCGACAGTATAGTTTCTCCAGGATCATGTTTTACTACGAGCATCCGTGGCGGAGCGAACCGAAATTCTGGGACGAGTTGGTGAGGAGCAGGGATAATGTTTGGACTGCGGCGGAGAAGCAGATGGATGAGAGGAATCTAGTGCATCACCCGTTGCTACAGGCTCCAGGCTATTCTGTTCTTTAGAGCGAGCAAGCAACGTACTTAAAATGATCGTGGGATTTTACAAACTTCTCCCGTCCGCTGGCAAAGAAGCAATCTCACCAGCCATGGACCCAACCAAGGGCCGGCCATTCTCCTATTTTTGCAGCCACTTTCTCTACGACCAATTTCTGACCGCTCGTGAGCGCGGCAAGGAAACTTCTCTGTCGGATTTCCCAGCAGACATCCTCATCGACATCCTGAACCTCGCCGCCTCCTCATCCCGCAGTACGGTTGCATCGCTCGCGCTCACTTCAACGTGGGTCTCGGACGTTACCTTGGAGGGCCGCTGGAAGCATACCTCAGTATACTGGCACCTGGACACGGAATCCCTGCGTGAAATGGCCAAGGTCTGTTCGGATACCCGGATTTCGCATGCCGTGCGGACACTGTGGTTTGACCCCGGGGCATACTACTATTGGAAATGCTCCTGCATTTGCGACATCCTCGAAAGGTTTCCCAACCTCGAGGCGTTGGCTTGCGAAGGGGTAATGCTTGAAGCCCTATGTTGCGCGACAAAAATTCCTCCCAAGGCTAGCGTCCGTCTTACCCTGATAGACCAAATGGACTCGCGGTGGGACGGCATCGTACAAAATCCGAGGTACGAGCTTCTTCTGTTGCGGTGTTTGTCTGCGAGAGACTAAGATCATTGCCCGTAATAGTGCGCACGGAAAAACTTTTCTGCGTACAATCACGCACCTTCATCTCACCCAAAAGCCTGAGAGCCTCGACACCTTCCCGGTCGAGCACCTTCCCAACCTCACACATCTTGCGATGGGCTTTTCACAAGGGGGGTATTATCCACCCGCTGAGATTGGCAATTTTGCGCTCTGCCTTGACCGCTCGCTCTGTCTGAAGGCTGCCGTTCTCGTCCTTCCATCCCTGTCCAAGTGCATGAGTTGCACGCCGCAAGAGGCCGTTGAAATGGTGCGAAAGTACAGCACCAACTCGAAGATTATGTTTTACTGTGCAGATCCGAGATGTCGGGAATCGCAATTCTGGGACAAACTGGCGAGGGATGGCGATGATATTTGGAGTGTGGCGGAGAGGCAGATGGATGAGAAAAATTGGGAGCATCATCCGTTACTGCAGGGTCCAGCAACTTCTGGTCCGTAGAGGATGAGAAAAACAGGCGAGCCGAGTGTCGAGAACGAGGACGCATACGAGAATCTTGATGAGAATTTGAAAGTAGGGGCAAGTAAAATTGGAGAGGGAAGGTAGCACACACGGATAGCGTTGTACTAGCCACGGGTGAAATTCAAAACCTTCTGCTGTCGACCCCAAACTGATTCGTCGCGTCAACTCGGAAAGTCAAGCAACACTACGCTTTCTTCCCAAATTGGAAATTCCACATAGGCCGGTCTGGGCCGCCCAAGTAGTGTTAATCCCGTCTCGACTTCTCCGTGGTTGCCTCGAGCTCCTCTATTAGTCGCTGTACAATTCTCTTCCAGCGCAGGTCAGTTTACGCGCCCGACACCGTGGTTCCACGTAAGGCGCCGGTGAAACTACCTAGATGGCGAGGTAAAACAAAAGAGGTACGAGTTTACCGTTGTAGTGTCTGTTCATAAGAGACTGAGGTCGTGTCCCAGAATGTATCCTGCTGCTCGTACCGTTCCTTGAAGTATCTCATCCCTGGAATTATTGGCTCCAATAAGATTGGGAGGTGTCGCTCGTTGGAGTGTGCGGCGCATCTTTGGGATAGTAGTTAAGGGCTCTCCGTAGACGTAATCGATTGTGATTAAGAAATTGTCGGTCCTAAAAGCACCGTCAACAAACGTTCCCACGGTTCAATTTTCGTTTCTTGGCTTCGAACTCGGTTTATCACCAAACACTCTCTTTCAAAGAGAGACTCGTGTCCAAACATGCGTTTTACGCCTCCGAGTGGCTGTCGTTGTTGGGCTAGAAGAGGCCTGCAATGCCGGATGAGGGCTTTGACGGGCGCGGGTGGGGCGGGGCATCGGTCGGGGATTTAGTTTGGGCCTCACTTTTTCTGTTCTCGTGTCTATGCTTCAACAGAGCAAGGAACGAGCTCACTTGACGAAGCGTCTGTCTACGAGAGACTATCTCCGAGTCGGTCGTTGTATCAACGCTGGACAGTCATGCGCGCTGAAACTACTTCGTGCAGAATCCGAGGTACAATCTTCTGTTGTAGCGTGTCTGCGAGAGACTAAGATCGTGGCTCAAAATAGTCGGCACGGAGAAAGTTTTCTGCGCACAATCACCCAACCTTCATCTCACCCGAAAGCTTGAGTGCCCCTTCCCTTTCGAGCACCTTCCCAACTTCACACACTTTGCAATGGGATCTTCAATCTAGGGTTTCCTATCTCAGGCCAGTCACCCAGATTCGCGACTTTTCGTTCTCCCTCAACAACCGCTCGCTTGGCTTGGAGGCTGCTGTTCTCATTCTTCCATCCCTGTACGAGCACTCACTGCAAGAACTCGTTCAGACGGCGCGACAGTACAGCATAAACTCAAGGACTATGGTCTACTATGTGCATCCATCGGAACGCGAATCACGATTCTGGGCCAGATTAGCGAGGAGCGGTGATGATATTTGGACGGCGGCAGAGAAGCAGATGGACGAGAAGAATCTGTCGCATCATCCGTTGCGGCAGGCTCCAGTAAATTCTGCTGGTCCATCAGTCTCTTATAAACAGATACTACAACAGAAATTTGGTACCTCGTAGGTGTGGCTGGTCTATAGAGGATGGGAAAAACAGACGGAGAACAAGGATTCGAAGGCAGGCGTAATGAAATTAGCGAGGGTCGCGCGGCAGATCTAGATATCTTCATGTACTAGCAGTGTTAGAAATTCAAAGTTATTTGCTGTCCCCGAATTGATTCGTGGAGCAGTGCAAGCGAAGCCAAACAACACTACGCTTTCTTCCTAAATTGGAAAGTCCATGTGTGTATCCCGTCTGGAGTTCCTCGTGGTTGCACCGGGTTCCTCTATTAGTACCTGTACAAATCTCTCTTTTTACGCGTCCGACACCGTGGCTCCATGTCAAGGCAGTGAGAATACACATGGATGGACGGTGAGGTCGTCGGAGTGCAGTGTGCCGCTCGTACCGTTCGTTGAAAGATCTCATCCCAGGAGATGGCTCCAATAAGATTGAAAGTTGCCGCTCGTTGAAGTATGCGCGAGTATGCGCCGCTTCTTCTCGTTCCAGATTGCTTGGCTTCGTGTGTTGCCAGAGCCTGAAGCAGCAAGCTACGAGCTTTCTCTCTCTTTGAGTGCCTTCAGCACACACACCGTGAATGTCGACTTCGCCGGTCACCAGAGAAAATGATGACGGGTGCGGGCAAGCTCTGGTTGTCTTGCTAGCCTTCGAGTTAAATCAGAGAGACAAGGGATTAGCTAGGCACATCCGAAAGTTCCGAAGTTGAACGTCTCCGACCCCGACCATAAGGAATCATAGTTGCACAAGCTCAAAGAAAATGTAGCGTCCAGAACACTGAGTGTTGGTCGACCTTGCGGGCAGACGGCGCAAAGAACGTCAAAGCTCATATTCATAGCATGCGACATGAGGGAACAAGAGTAAGACGCCTCAAACCACGGTACCTGCGTTCGAAGCGATACGGGGCCACAGATCTGCCTGTAATTTGAGTGAGCAAGGAGATCACAGTACGATGAGCAAAGCGCAAAAACATACGCATTCTTTTGCGACGGGGCCAGTAATGGCTGAACCCTTCATCTCGCCCTTGGGGTTGACGATAACACCGGCGTTATCCTAGGGGAGAGTCAGTCACACGAAAACGGCACAAGCGGCAAATTTGGGCAAAACGCACCTCGAAGTAGAGGAAGACGCCGTCCCTCCGCCGCCATGCTTTACGTTGACGGATGACCACCGCGGGCATCGCTGGAGCAAGGTATAAGTCATCGTTGTCCAGCCAAGTCCTGCAACGCACTCTTTTTCCTGAGCTCGGGCTTGCCTTTCTTCACCGAAGCCACGACCATGTCACCGACACCGGCGTCGGGCAGTCTGTTAAGGTGGGCACCGAAGCCGTAGGGTTCAATGATGAACAGACTCTTCGCGCCGCTGTTGTCTGCACAATTCATCACGGCGCCGACGGGGAGACCGAGAGTCAGACGGAATTTGGTGCCGGAGGCTCCTCCACCTAGGAAGGGTCAGCACTGAGCTCGACGACGATGGGGGGCGACGCCGGCGACGCACCGCGGGCTGTAGCCATTTTTGAGGATTAGTGAGGGATTGAGAAGGAACTGTACAGAAAAGCACGTGAAGAGGCTGATACCAAACAACGCCAAACTCAAGTTCAACTTGAACTTGAATTCAACCTCGCGAGCTCAACTGCTTGAGGATAATCTACACCTTGCTCGGACACCATGGTCGAAATTCTGGTTGACAAGTGCCACTGACAACTTGAAAAAGCTGTCGCGCCTTGCTCATCTGAATTTCTTAGTAGGCTGTGCCCCGATGGCGACCTTCAAAACTATGTCGCTCGCTTAGCCAGACCTCCCTCTACGCAACATGGACACCATCCAACGTCGTATTGTTGCTGACGGTCAAAAGATCTGAACACCGCAACGTACTGCTACACCTCGATTTCTCAAGGGACCTATTTCTGAATCAGCAGACCCAAGGTCGACGTATTTCCTCTTGGTTGACTTTTGCATGAAAATCTCCCATCCGATGCAGTTGGTCACTAGCTGAAAGGCTCAAATAAATGCCAACACCAAGTCGGGACGGCATGCCCAGCCCTCATTCCTGGCTATACCCTTAAAAAAGGCGGTCCATATAAAAAACGTCGATCGCTCGCAAGCTCGTCGTTGGGACCTGACATATTCGAATGCTCAACAGCTCCTCGACGCTATGTTTCATGCGGTGGGAATTCTCAGGCCGAGGGTAGCCTCTTTTCTTGACTTTCTCTTGGTCTGTGTTTCAAATCTTTTCATCCACCTTCTTCTCCGCATTTTCTGCTACCCCTTCTCGCATCTTTCATTTCACTTTAAGAATCGCTTCGCTTCTACAGATGTATAACTAGTACGGCAAAAAACGTTGCCCGTGAATTCAATGAATCCCTTCAGACAAAAACTATGTAGATATGTGTGCCTCGAAACCCGATGTATTCACAATTACGATTTAATACACTATATACGGACACGCAGAATTCCGCGTCCCATCCGGGCGTTGCGCCTATCTACAGTGCAAGCGAACGCAGGCGGCGCAGCCCGCGTCCCGCTCTCCTCCCGCCGTCGTCGTCCTTCCTCTATGTACATACACCTCCCACATACCACAAATAATCTAGCCATAATTGAGCGACTCCCCGCCCCCTCCGGCGGTCGGCCTACGCACATTGCCACCATTCATCCCAGGAGGCGCCCCGCCCTGCGGCGCAAGCGGGCGTGGGGGCAGGCCCGCGGGTCGGCCGCCTCCACCACCGCCCATATTCATATTCCGCGGCTCGAAACTCTCCCGCCTCCCCGGCGGTGGCTGCTGCCAACCCGGCGGCGGCGGGCCTCGTCCATACCCGCCGTCGCGTCCGTGCCCATGGCCCCCACCTCCCCCTCCACCGTATCCAGGTCCAGGTCCCCCTTGCCTCGGTGGAGCCCCTCCAGCGTACGCCGGCGGCGGCTGATTGTACGCTGGGCGTTGCCAGTTGTTCGGGTCCGGCAGGGGATGTTGTTGGTGCGGGTTTCGTTGGTGCTGGGGCATGCCGCTGGGGCCTGGAGGGCGATATTGCTGGTGCGGATTCAGATGCTGCGGGGGTGGTCCGCCTTGCTGGTGCTGGTGCTGTTGCTGTTGTTGTTGATGCTGCTGCTGCTGCTGCTGATGATGCTGCTGCTGCCGGTGCCCGCGTTTGTCGAACTCATGCGAAGCTTCGTACATGGGAAGACTACAAGAATGTCAGCGCGAATATGAGCAACGCACGGCCGAATACCGACCTCTTAGGGTCAGCGGGCATTGGGTCCGTCCAGAAGTAGTCGTGGTCAAGCGCCTGAGCCGCAGTGATGCGTTGACGGGGGTTGCAGGTGAGTAGACGATCCATAAGATCGCACGTCTCCTTCCCGATACTGAAAACACATGAGCTCTGAAACGAAAGGAGACAGTAGAATACGCACTGCTCATAGATCGTCTTGAGCTTCCGCGGGAGCGGATTATGGAATCGCTGGAAGCCTTCGCACCCCGGCAACGCATCAAAATTCGGCCAGCTATGCTGATTCGGTGACCCGCACAGGCTCCAAATCCTCTCGAGCTGGTCGAGGTCGGATGTCCCAGGCAATATCGGCCGCCGCACGAACATCTCCCCCAGCACGCACCCAATCCCCCACATGTCCACCTCCCCGCCGTACTGCCGCGCCCCCAGCAGCAGCTCTGGCGGCCGATACCACCGCGTCACGACGCAATTAGTGTACTTGCGCTCCTTGCCCTCGCGATTCGGGTTGTCGCCCGAGTCGAACGCGCGGGCAAGTCCAAAGTCAGCGATGAGCAGCGTGCCCGAGTTGCTGATGAGCAGGTTGGCCGCCTTCATATCGCGGTGGAGGATGTGGTTCTGCACGGGGGGTGGGTGTAAAAAGTGGTATCACGATACCAAGCGGACATACGTACGCGGTGCATGTACTCGGTGCCCTCTAGCAGCTGCTTCATGTAGAGTTTGATGTGACTCGGCTGTAGCTTGACGCGCTCATTTTCGAGGAGCCCAGCGAGATCGTGGTCCATGTATGGGAAGACCATATATACCGACAAAGGATCCGACTTGGTACTGCGCACGACAAACATGTCGAGGATGTTGACGATGCACGGGTGGTTAAGCGCCTTCAGGATTTTGATCTCACGCAGCGCCGTCACGGGCATGCCCTCCTTCTCGTTGTGCATCAGGATCCGTTTGAGCGCGACGGAGCGTCCGGTGGAAGTGTGCAGAGCCTTGTGAACCTCACTGGAATTTCCAATATGTTAGCAATAGGGACGAGTAAAAGAACGTAATTAAAACGCACCCAAAGGTGCCTTCTCCGAGCTTGGTCGTGATCTCGTACTCACGCTGGTTACCACAGCCTTTGAACACGCGTCCATACGCCTTCTCTTCCTCGATCTGCGACCGACGCGGAGGAGCCGGTTTACGCGCAACACGCACCGTCTCGGGCACAGATTCCTTCCGGACCTCGGGTTGAGGCGGACGAGTGGTCATCACGGGAGGACGAACCATGGAAGGCGGGGAATGAATATCAAGAGGTGCTGGGGGCCGCGGGGGGAGGGAGGCGGGGGGGGGAGGGAGTGGAGCATCACGAGGAAGCAATCGGACGTCTGGAGGCGGCGGAGGCGGCGGAGAAGAGGTAGGTGGGGGTGGCTGGGGTGGAGGAGTGTGGGCTCGCGTACGCGGAGGAGAAAGCGGGGGTCGCGGCGAAGCAGGGCGCATTGATGAGCGCGGAGAGATAGGTCTATAGCTGTCGTATCCATGGCTGTGGGCGGGGGAGATTGGTCTGTAGTTTGGGGGTTCCCTGTTTTCGTCCCGGCCTCCATGATTATAGGAGTCGTAGCCGTCTCTGCGTCCCTCATCCCGCCAAGTCCACGCGCGCGAGTCTGTACGCGCGTCGTGACGATAGGGCCGATCACGGCTGGACGAGTCGTAGTCATTGTATCGACGCCCTCGGTCGTCACGCGGCGCCCACCGAGGCGATGAATTGTCGCGGTATCGCGGAACCTCAGGGTGTGACAGCGCGGACCGAGCGTAAGGAGAAAGAGAGCGACGTGGCGGGGACGCCGAGCGTCTATCGCGAGGGTTCCGAGAGGGTGGATGGTGTCTATTGGAGGGGGGTTCCCAAGGTTCGGAAGGTCGTGGCGCCTTCCGCTTCTGGTCGTCTCGGTTGCGGCGCTCGTCGTCCTTTATCCGGTCGTGCATAGCGTTTTCGAATACATTCGTCTTCTGAATAACGGCCGGGGCCTCCTTCTTTTTGAAAGGAAAGGCCATTTTGCCCTTCGCAAGGAGAGCAGAGCTGGGTTTCGGGGGTAAGGACAAGGAGGTGGTGGGCGGGGGCCGTTCATCGTCGAGCTCGCCCTCTTCAGGCGGGGAGGACGTGAGCTGGCGCTTGGGGCGTCGCTCGCCATCGGGTGACCGCGACGCTGGGCGTTTGGCGGAAGTTGGCATGAAGGAACCCGCTTCGCTTCAAACAACAGTAAACACGACCCAAGTAGGGCAGAAAATAAATGGAAAAAACAATGTCTGATAAGCTTCTGTAGCCAGGGAATGCAGAAAAGAGG
Organism: Mycena alexandri; assembly: GCA_029233265.1. Taxonomy (NCBI): domain Eukaryota; kingdom Fungi; phylum Basidiomycota; class Agaricomycetes; order Agaricales; family Mycenaceae; genus Mycena; species Mycena alexandri. Next base: position 1,661,182 of record JARJCM010000001.1, on the reverse strand, counting down.
TGAGACGGAAGATATGGATGGTTGAAGCCAGCGCTAACGGCCTTGTGAATGAAATAGATTCTCTGTCAGTCGGCTATGCGGTGAGGAAGTCTCTACCGCGACCGGTTAGATTTGCGATGATTCGCTTCATACGAAATGAGAGAATCCACCCATCTGCTTACACAGTTACAGCCAGTTTAAAGCGTCGTACTCAACCATCCAACGAAAGGTGGTGGTGGTACAAATCAAGGAGCGTCACTAGTTACCGTCACACAAGGCTGAACGTCTAAAGCACTCGTTCATTATTGGTCGCAGTGACACAGGTGGTGAATGAAGCCACGAATACGGTTCACCGAAGGGCGTGTTTTAAAGCGATTATTTAGCATACTCTATGATACAAGAAAGCACGTCGAATCGATCGCAAGAGTGTCGTTGAAGCAGGACGAAAGCATCCAAAAACTGAAGCCAGCGAATCACTTTTTCGCTTTCGTAGTCTTTGGCGCCGCTTTAGCAGCCCTCTTCTTCTTCGGCGCCTTGATCATCTTGTCTTTGCTGAAATCATCATCATCAGCGTCTTTGCTCCCCTTGTCGTCGTCCGAGGTATCCTCGCTCGGCTCGTCAATCTGTTTCCACCAGTCAATTCCTCTGCCCACATGCGATGTTGGTAGACTCACATCAAAGACATCATCGAGATCTGGCGCGGGACCACCAGGGAGTTTCTTGGGTGGCTTCCCCGCATCCGCCTTGTGGAAGGGAATCGGGTGCTCCGAAGCGTTATACCTACACGCGCGGGTCAGAATCGAGCTACGGGCGGAAGAAAGAAAACACACTTCTTGGTCAAATTCGTCTTCGTGGCAGTGGATATCTTCTTTAGCACGAAGTCGTCCTTCTTATCATCGACTCCGAGCTCGACAATGGCATCCCAATCCTCCTTCGTAAGGTAATACTCATCCATCCTCTCAATGACCTCCTCGACGGCGCTCTGCGAGCCCATGCATGAGGGACGACGAATGAACAAACGATAGGCTACTTACCGCCCCAACATCCATCAGTGGTTTCACGATATGTGGGAAAAGAGCAGGGATATACGACTGCCGTATCTCCGACTTGTCGCCAGAGACTTTGAGCCGCATCCGAATCTGCACTTCGCCCAGCTGACGATTCAGCTTCGACTGCTTCGAGTTCTGCCCGAGCCATCTATCGGAGGATTCAGCGGCGCTTGCAGTCCATGTGGGTGGTACTTACGCAGGGAAGGACATCGGATTACTACCTCCCCAATGGACGCCCATACCGTACATGAACGACGCAGGGCGGATCGTCGAACATACCGCATGAAGCGGCATCAACGCCCAATGTTGTTCCGGCCTGCGTCCATGTCAAAGATTGAAAATAATTGGAATTGAAAGAGACGACCAACCCGTGTATTAATGCGTCGACCAAGTCCCCGTCTGATATCGAGGACGCAGCGTTGTCCATCAGCTCAAGGGATTTCAGGATCTTCATTGGACCGTCGTAGTTTTTAAGCCGCATCGGTTCCGATTTCAAATAATTTTCCTGCGCGTATTCGTCGTCAGCTAATATTTAAATTTGGGGCGAGCAAACATACTTGAATCATTAGAGGCACCAAGGAATGGTCCTGGAAATACAGTTCCATTTTATCGCCGAGAGTCGCGCGGGAGTTCGATGCGAAGAGCTTGGGGCCCATTACCTTCGACGTTATGTCGAAGGGACTCATGATGGTATACTTCTCATTCATTTGCGCGCTGCACGCCCAAACAGCGTCAGTACACGATACGGGCCGACAGAAGGTCAAGTCGTACAGCGATTTCCCCTCGTCGAAATTCATCGTGGTGTTCGATAGCCGCCAGGTCGATAACATATTCAGCACTTGACGGATGTCGGACTGCGATGACTGAACGAGCTGGTCGAGCACATTTGCAGGGACCTGCATCTTCTCTCTAACACGGGTATTCAGCTCAGTCCTAGAAAGCGGATAAGACTAAACGGACTTGAAAGCGATCGTCATTAGTCTGGAGCGAATCGCTTGGGCCTGCGGTCTGCATCGTCGTCGGTCAGTTTATGATACGCACATGCAGACGGACGTTAAAAACCTCTGGAAGATCATACTAAACGTATTGGCTATTAGTGGCTTCAGTTTTTGCGCTCCCCGGTCGTTGGCGATGCAGATAATGGGTACCTGAGATCTGCGGTCAGAATGGGATTAGCATCGAGACGAAGAAAATCACCTTGCTCTTCTTTATCATAGCGTTCAAGGCACCAACGCCGCCGCGATCACCCGCCGACATCCCATCCACCTCGTCCATAATCAAGACAGTCCGGTCGGTGATGGCGACTCCGTCTCGTTCCTAATATCACGGTCAACAAATAAAAATCAGAGGACACGACGAACGTACGCGGCTGCCCGCGATGTACCCATCCAAAGACTTATTATTAACGTTCATCCCATTCTGCAGCGCATCAGTTACTGATGCAGTAGGATTGCAGGGACCTAAGTCACTCACCTCAACAAGCTTCTTACTACGCGCATCACTCGCATTCAGCTCAATCGGCGTGAACCCCTCCAACTTCGCCACCATATGCGCGCTCGTCGTCTTTCCGATGCCAGGCGGCCCCGTAATCATAACTGCGCGGTAGATGTTCATACCACTCTGGCCCGGTTTCTTAAAACCGGACTTGACGCTGTTGGGCCTATAGGGGGATGCGTGAGTTAAGTAGACGAGGTAAGAAGCCCAAACCTGAAACGCACCAATCATGTAACCACTGCTGCAGTCTCTCGACCTGCGTCTTGTTCCCGCATATTTCCTTGATGTTCTGCGGTGCATAACGGGTCGTCCAGAGCTGCGAGCTAGGGTCAATCTTGGAGGAACCGGAGGCTTCCTTCGCCTCCTTCTTCTCCCGCTTCTCCATCTCTTTTGCGGCCGTCTCAATGGCCTCCTTATCTTTCTGCATCTTCTTCAGGGTCTTCTCGTCGAACTGTCCGGTGCCCTTGCGCGTCGCGATGAGGTCCAAGAACCCATCCTCATCGAGGGTGCGGAGTCCATGCTTCTTGATCGCAGCCAATTTTGACGGTCCAGCGTTGTCACCGAGCACGACGTAGTCTGTCTTGCCCGAGGGCTGCCCGGGGACGCGCCTACAATGGATTCAGATACAACAATATGATAGGACATAGCACTTACGCGCCATAACGTTTAGCAATTTCAACCGATTCCTCGCGCGAAAAGCTGCTCAGCTCGCCTGTAAAGACCAGCGCGAGGCCCGCCAGACAATTGGGTTCCCCATCGGGTACGGCCTTGGAGCCTGGTGCACTTGGACCGGCGAGTTTCGCAGCTCTAGCGGCTGCCCAACTGGGTGAACGTTAAAATGAGTGGACGAGAAATAAGTAGAGACACGCACTTGAATTTCTCTTTCGCCGGCTCTTCCTTCACCTTCTCTTTTCCCTTAGCGGCGGCCTTGGCTGGGGGTTTGGACGTTGTCGCCTTCGGTTTCGGCTTCGCGACAGTCTTTTTCGGCGCGGGCTCGTCGTCGTCCGAGCTTACAATAAAATCATCCTTCTTTGATTTGGATGGCCGTGGTTTTGAAGCTGCCGTCTTCTTCTTCTTTGGGGGCTCATCGTCGTCCTCGTCGCTAGGAAGGAACAGCGGCGTGGAAGCCCTGCGGCTGGTCGTCTTCCGCGCCGGAGCCTCATCGTCATCGCTGACAACAAAGTCGTCGTCTTTGGCCTTGGACAGGCGTAGCTTGGGCTTGCTGGTGCCTGCAGCGGCTTTCTTCTTCGGCGGCGTGTCTTCGTCGTCGTCGTCGGTGGACAAGAGTGCCGTTGCTTTTTTACGCTTCTTGACCACAGGCTCGTCGTCGCTATCGACATCCATAGGCTTCAAGGTGGACGGCGCCTAAAGTTGGTCAGGGCATTGCGCCACATTACATGGAAGGTAGCCCTACCGATTTACGAGGTCCAGCACCGAGCGTTGGCTTTTTATCCTCTTTGGGAGCCACCTGTGCAAGAAACGACATGAGTTTGCGCGCCGTTATACAAAGCACTTCTCAAGTCGCACCGGGGACGATTTCGCAACAGCTTTTGACCTGAGGGAAACCTGAGCATCTGGGTGGATGCAATGGAATTAACGTACGATGAGGCTTTTTGCACGGATGGCCTTGAGATTTTGGCTCTCTCAAAAAACTGGGGAAGTATGCAAAACATTGCACGCACATAGGTTCGTCATCCGAGTCAACTTGCATTTCAGTCAGCAACCTGAGCGCGTCAAAGAACGAAGTAACACACGAATTTCAATGGCGTCCGCTTTCTTTAGCCCAATTGGCTTAGACCGGAAGAGTTTGTGATTATTGCAGTGGCTTTTTCAAAATCGCAAAAAAGCGTACCTGCGCGATTTTTTTGGACTCTGCGGGCTTCGGAGTTGCCTTCTGGCTGGCGGCACCGCCGAAGAAAGCGCGGATGTCTTTGCCATTGGACTGGGAGGGCTTCGCGGCCTTCTGCGACGGAGCCATGGAGGAGGAGAGGAAACGCGGTGAGTCACAGTTTGACGCGTGTTGTCACGCTTGATTGAGTCCGGGCCGCACAAGCCGCTTGCTCTGCAAATGTGTGTGGAGATCGAGGAAGGTAAGGTAAGGTATATTCCGGCCCATCTTTCTTTGATCAGTGTGGAGTATATTTTCCTACATATCTAAAATCACTCTAGGGAACTGCGATGTAATCTCAAATGCGAAGTCTAGTTCCGAAAAAAAGACATGATCATGTACATTAGACGATCTAGATCTACTTGAAGGTATGCGATTGATTACCACTCTTCAATTCACTGTATGCCTTCGGCGGCGCAGGGAAATCACCGTAGAACGGCTTGTCTGTGCGTTTGAAGGAGGATTAGCTCGGTTAAGTAACTCAAAGGAAGCGTCGCACCTTTGACTTGTTTCTGCTTTTTCTTCTTCTTCACGCGCATGTCCTCCCCATTCGGCACGTCGTCTAGAATATTCGGCACGCTGGCAAAGTCGAACGCCTCGGCCTCGCCCTGGCTGCCCTCGGCTTCCCGCTGGCGTTTCTCCTTTTTTGATGCCTTTTTTGTATTCCCAGACTCCTCCTCGCTTGGCGTCGCGCCCTGCGCGTCATCAGTCTTTGCCCGCTTGCGCTTCTTCTGTCGCGCTTGGCCCACAACGACGATGGAATCGTCCACAACCTCCACAACCTGCTTCGTCGTTCGCTGAGCCGCGGGTACGTACGGCACCTCGACCTGCATGCCATGCGCCGGCTCGCCCGCGACCTGCGGTGTTGAATCGACAACGGCGGTGGGGTCCACGACGGGCATACTGGGAACGATAACGAGCGCACTGTGGATCCGCGCGACGACTTCTTCGAAGCGGGAGGCGAGCTAGGATGAGAGATCAGTATTCCGCCGTAAAAAATAGAAAAGGTAGTTTACCTGCGTCGGCGTGGTACTCTTGGCGCCGAATAAAGAGCTAGTAGACGCTGCCAGTGGCACCGCAGGCGCCTTCGCGGCGAAGGAAGCACCGAACAGGGCAGAGCTCTTCGTGACCCGCGTCGAGGCTCCAGACGCTGGGGACTGTTCAGAGTCGTACAAAAATGGTGCAGGAACAAAACTGACCTATCGACCACAGATTTACCGAAGCACTGCTCGTAGGGGCCGCCACCTCTACAACCACCTCATCGACTTGCATCTCCGCGTCCTTCTCCACGGGGGGTGGGACGGGAGCAACCTTCTGGGACTTGGAGAGATGGCGCCGCAAGCAAGCTCGGATGGCCTCTAACAGCTCCTTGGCACGCCGCCTCACAACTGGCGGTACGGATTGGAACATTTGTAGCAGTGCGGCCATGTCCGCCGGAGGTCGCTCCGCTAACTGAAAGAGGTAGTGATTCGGTAACACATACCTGAAAGCTCATCAATGAATGAAGTGCAAAAAAGGAAAAAATAAACATACCGTGTACTCTCGTCTTCCGCGCGCGCAATTTCGTCTCGCCATGCATGTACACAGCGGTAGACCGCGCGTTGAAGTGTTTCAGATCCCAGCGGCGTCTCTGCAGCCGCCACCAGTCCGCCCTTATTCCACTTGCGCGCAAGCGAATCCCAGCCCCCACTTCCGCCACCGCCCTCAGAATCATACACATCCTTTTCGTACGTCCGCAGCGCCGTTTCTTCAGAGCGGGCGAGCGCCTGCCGAATCAGTGCCTGTTCTGGTGGTGTATTCATGGCAATGGGAGGAGAGTGCCGTGCGGGTGAGGAAGAGCGGGATTTCGATTGCGCTCGCGAGACAGCGCGGTCCAGGAGGGCGTTGCGCAGGTTGTCGTAGATGAAGAGGAGGAAGTGCGTGTCCGAGCGAGCGTATTGCAACATATCCTCGGGGAGTGGTCTGCCGCAAGTCAGTGTCTAGTAGGAATACCAAGGCGTTTCGAACGCTCACCGTATGCGCCAGTCGGCGAGCTGATATCTCTTGTCCGGCACAAAGTCACAGTACATCTCGAGCAGGTTTGCTAGACCGTGCCGAGGGAAATCTAGTAATTTAGATGCATGGAATGTATCGAATAGATTGACTATGTATAGATTAAAATCTTGTTGCAGCCATACAATATCGCTTTCGGCGCCGTGAAGTACCTGGAGCACTTTAGTGACATATTCCAAACCACTTCAATCAAAACATACCTTGACAACTTTCGGATCCGTGAAGACCTCGTTCAACGCACCAGTAGCCAGCTCTGCCCTTAATGCTAGCGTATCGACCATCCAATCTTGCTTTCGCGTGCTAATTTGCATTAAACACACGATTCCCGCGTACGATCGATAGTTGTTGTGCTCTAGGTCGATGGCAATCTCAGGGGCCCCGCGAAGCTCATCCAGCATGGCCTCAAGCGCGTCGGGGGTCGAAATCCAGGTAGCCGACGTAGATTCAAACGGTGTTGCCGGAATGGGATCAGCTGGTAGAAACATGCGCGGAGGATACGAAATATGCGTTATTTCGTAGCGATATGGGTGATTCCTACGGCAGCAGTTAGTTAGGAGGGTGCTAAAAGAGAGTCAAAGAGAACGCACGCAATCGCCTCCGCGTCCGAATCGCGAAATATGTGCCCCAGCGGCACTTGCGCATTAAACTTATGGGTCAGCGCAGGATACCACGGCCCGTCGTTGTTGTTCACAGGATGTTTAAAAGCAAGCTGCGGCTTCATGAGATTAGAAGCATACTGAATCGCAGGGTCAAGTTGCCCCTTCTGTGCGGGTGCCTTTTTCACGGTCTTGCGCAGGCCAGGCGCATCGTAGTTGATTGCGACAAGCGGGGCTTTCTTTCGCCCAAGGAATTCGTCCAGACATATGTCCTGAGCAACGTCAAATACGACCATTATGGCGCGAAACGACGTACCGTTCGCTCCAGCAGCTGATCCATAGAGTCAACCATCAACGAATGGAAATCATCGACAATATCATCTTGTGTTTCCAATTTTGCCTTCCCCTTGCGCCGACTCGACTGAGAAGGGTCTGCGGTCGCGACCAGCGACAGTAAATTGTTTGTAAGGGTCAGAACGCGAGAAGAAAACGCGTCCAGGTCCTCGGCCAATTCTGAGTCTATCGAACGGTGAAACGGAATGTCGGCAGGCAACCCAGCAGCACTGCGGGTCGCATTGAGGGCTGCGGCCTGGACCTTAGAATTGAAGTCGGGGAACGACGCCGAGGAAATGGTGGACGAGGACGAGGCCTCGTGTGAGTCGGCCATGTTGCAGTGATCAAGTAAAGAAAAAGTTAGGCGAGTGCCAAAAGGCAATAGCTCCCGAGAATAGCAGGAACACACAACCCAACGCCCGGCACCGAAAATGGAAAAAACGGCGAGTCAACGAGTTCAAGACGTCTGGAGGCAAATAAAAGAGTATAAAACGTGCGTCAAAATATTAATACATTGATCTACAGCAGACGGGTATGACTGTATGGGTAACATAATGAATCGTCCTCAAGTCCGCGAGCCCTCGCTCTCTTTATGACAAACCGGGCACCCTTGGTCTAATCGAGCACGGACGACCGACTCGCTGAAAGCAAAGATAAGAGGGGAAATCGATACGAAACGCCGGCACTCACAAAGCGATCTTCCCACTGAGCCCCCGTGCCAGACTATCCGCCATACCAATCCCGCGCAACGCGGGATCGGGCTGTGAGGGGATGTGGTCTCCACCGCTCGTGCACGCCGCGTGAACGACATGCCGGCACAAAAATAATATAACCAGCGCTTGAGGCGTTTCCTGCAAAGACCGCGAGCATATCGGGCAAGCGGTTTTCGCTGCACGCCATTGTCAGTTTCGCCAGAGAGAGCACGGAGGAGAGCAGGCGCACCCGTGAGGAAGAATCCCGCCGTCTGGTCCTTGTGTAGCTTGCGGGCAAAGTCGGCGCTGTCTCCATTTAAAATCGTCTGGCATCCCTCGAGGAGCGAGATCTGCAGGTGGAAATCCTGCAGGATTTTGATCAGCGCCTCTTGCAGCCCAGGGATCTCCAGCCCGTTCTTGATGCGTCGAATCAGTCGCAGGGGGCTGATTTCTGGCCCGACGTTCTCGAGCAACCCGCGGATGAACGCTGCGGCGAAAGTAAGCCAGAGAATGCACCGAGATGAAGGTGGTACACGCACTTGGTCGGGTCTCGGAGTACTTCAACAGATCCTCCCATAGATCATCGTCATTCTGCTCTTTCGCGAAATCGATAGCCTGGAAAAAAGGTCATACGGGGAACTTCAGAAGAATAAACGTGACCTACTCGGTGGACATCCCCGAGTTTCTCGATGATGAGCGTCAGCGCCTGCTTGTTGTTTCCCATGCGTCCAAGGAGGAACACCATTTCAGGTACGAGACTCTGCTCGTCACAAACGCGATACGCCTGTCGATGTCATGGTATAAACGACGATCCCCAACGTCACTTTTCCAACTCACGTTTTCGAGATTATAGTCGTTGCTCGCCCGCAAGAAATCAATAAGCCGCGGCGTCGCAAACTCAGCGTATAATTTGACCTGCACGTCAGCGAACTCGGAAACCATATGCGGTTCCTTGTCCATCAACGCATCCAGATACAAAAACAGGAAGTACGGCCTGCTTTGTAGCTGTTGCACCACGCGTCCGACCTTGCACACTAGATTAGCAAGCGTCCTGGTAACAACGAGGATGAGACGCGCTTACGGGTATAGAATGTATGTGATCCACAAGCAGTCTAATCGCCTGGCTCTTCTCCGCGGGACGCCCCTCCTGCTTGCGTTTCTCCATCAACTCATGGTCGAACTCAACGAGCAGCAACGCTTGATCTTGCACGTCCGTGAACAAATTATTCTCCCGGATAAGGTCGAAGACGTTCGGCCGCCGCAGGCGTAGGAAATATGTTAGCGCCTTCCCGGGCTGGCGATTCGCGATGTATCTGGGAGTGGCAAGTTAGCTTCACGTCGAGAAGGCGGTGTAGGAGGAATCTTACAGCTCCGCAAGGCACTCCATAAGTATTACCGAGTCCGCCCCCGCCGTCCAGGAGGTCGAGTTCCGGTCGAGGTCGGCAAGGACGGCGACGATAACGGCGGAGATGTCGTATATATCCTTCGGCCATTCCTTCACGGTTTGCAGAAGAGACTATCTCAACGTGAGGAAGACCCTTGTGAGCCAAAATAAAAGAAGCCTACCTTCCGGTCGTGTGAGAGGAAATGCGCGAGGATCATCTCATATACGAGGTGATCTAGCCGCGGGGAGTCGGTCGGGACATATGGGATGATGGCCTGTGCAAAGGTCAGAAACAAAGTGAGAGGTAAAACAAGAGAATGCACCTGCAGCTGTCTCTGTTGCTGGAAATGGAATATCCATTTCTCCCACCGCTTCGCATCATGTCCGCATACTTTCGGCGTCAACCGAGCCGCATTCACAAACTCCCCATCACTCACGAGGTGCTGAATGTACCGCTGCCCGATCTCCACCGCACTCACCGCATCGCCATCCCCCGCCTCCAAGTGTTCAACCTCTAACAACGCCTCCTCATACCGCTTCCGCTCGACGAGCCACGCAATATGATCCCTCCGATCTCGGCGCTTCACAATGACGACGTCCTTCGGGCTCAGCACCACATAGCAGCGCCCTTCATCCGTGCCATCCCCGTCCACCGCCGCCAGTACATAGTCGTTACACCCCCATGACTGAAAGTTTGTCAAACTAATCGCGTCGGCCGCGAGCTCCGCCCCCGCAGGCGAGATAATCCGCAGCTCCGGGCGCTCTGCAGCCTTCCGCGCCTGCTGCGCGCGGTCCTGCGTCATCTCATCCAGGAAGGACGTGTCGGGCGGCGTGTACGCGAGGATGAGGAAGCAGAGGATGGAAGGTTCGGTGGGGGTGGTGATGGTGGGGTGGGGAACGAGACCCGCTATCATGCAGTCGGGTTTAAGGACGAGGGTGATCTCGACGAGGAGGGGTGGTAGGTTGGCAGAGGCGGGGGAGTTGTTGGTGCGTGGCCGCGCGCGGACGCGGGCGACTTTGATGTGGTCCGCCCATGCTATTAGCAGTGTCGAGTCGTCTTGCCAGTGAAGTGTGCACTTGAATAAATCCGCACGCGGGCTGTCTGGCGGACGGTCAATAAAAGTAATGCGCGTCTGCGAAACAGTGTCATATATTTTGACACCCTGTTTGAATAAGTTAGGGTAGCACAGTAAAGGTCACGGATATGCTCACCAGATCGTTAGCCCACGCAATAAGTCGACCTCTCCAACGTATTTGCCAGATTGGCCCCTCGCCCGTGTGGAGGATCGTCTCTTTATGCCCCAGCCACCCTTTCTCGTGCAAGACGAGATTGCCGGCCATCCCTCCACAAACAAACGCACGCGACGTGCGTTTCGCAAAATTAGGCTCGAGCGCAACGCTCCGCATGGGCCGCTTGAGGTCGAACGCGTACGATTCAGACTGCGAATGTATAACGACCTGTCCTAAAGCGCTCATAAATCAGCTGATTTGAAAAAGTCGAGCCACATACCGTCAATTGAAGCCGTCGCGACGTATTCTCCGGTCTCGTCCATTGCAACATCTATTATTGACGCCATGTGGGGCTTGTACGACTTTATTACATTTCCTGCAAGATCCAGCATGTGGATGACGCCGCCGTGTGTGCCCAGAGCCTTGAATCGCGGTCAGACACCATACGAACATTGGGAGAGGACGGCGAACCAGCAAAGACTTCGAGATGCACAGCGCCGACGCCGAATCCTTCTTAAGCAGCTCCGGGAGTATGCCGCCGATTCGTTCATATTTCAGGGATGGCTCTTCATCTTCGTCCTCCTCGTCCTCCTCGTCCTCCTCCGCATCCTGCGAGCTCTCTGTCTCATCCCCAGACGACGCAACTCCCTCACCATTCACCTCCGACGAACTTGATTCCTCAGTTGGAGACTCCGGTTTCTCGCCGTTATTCACTATTTCTCCGTTCGCTGCAACGGCAATTGGTGGTTGAATTTCCGTGGCCCCATTGGCATCCGGAGTGTGCATCCGCGCAAAGTCGCGCGCTGGAGCGAAGCCAAGCCGGTGTTTGGCGTCCGCCTGGAGTTCAAACATCAAATCCCCATCACCTGTGGTTCCAAAAGCCCTCATCGTCGTTTTCAGATGCGCGAACTCGGCTGACGGTCTTAGACGTTTCGCCGACGCTGTCGTATCCAGAGCACGTCCAGTGAACTTGAATTGACTTGCGTCTACTTGCGTCGAAGAACAAACCCCCAGAAACAGTTGGAAGCGCTAACCACTCAACCAGACTCATTCGCGCTGCTTGCTTTAAAGGCAAGCCCGCTGGCCAGCTGTTGGTGTGTTAGGATCCAATTCTCAATGTGGTGCACAGGTGCACTGTTCCATCCCCAGCGGGAACTTCCGCCAAACAACACTACGCTTTCGTCCTCAAATGGCAAATTACCGAAAATACCGACCTCGGCGTGGGCCAGTCGCTAGTCGGACGCCAGTCTAGGTAGCTCGTGATTAAACTCCTGAGTACACGATGAGCTATCCAGAAAAATTGAGGTGCATCGAGCTGCAGCAGCAACTGAACGTCACACGGCTTCACCCTCTGCTTACCTCACAGCGCCCGGAGCGGCGGTGGGTTGTAAAGACGGGCACTCATTGTATCTCAGGTTAGAAAGGTTGTTTGGTTTGTACAGCACGTCACCAAAATATCAAAAAAAAAAAGAAGCAAAAAACATCCATCCCTCCATCCATCCATCGACTAAAATCCACCCCCAGACCTCCTCGCACTCCTCCGTAAGCTTTTTTTCTTCCCCCCACCCCCACCGACTCCACCACTCCCCTCAAACGGCTCCCCAATCAAACTCGCAAGCCGCTGCAGCTCCGCGCGCTGTCCTGGATCCTCATACATCACCCTCAGACTCTGCTCGTCGTTGCCGTTGCCGAGCGAGAAGCCCTCGTACGACTCGCCATCCGCATCGGGCGCAGGGGAGAGCGACCGCGAGCGCCCGCGGCCGGCGCCAAAGATGAGGTGGCTGCGGTGGGCGACCGAGTCGGCGTCCGGGGCGGCGGCGACGGGGAGGAGGTCGGAGGGTTGTCGGGATTGGGGCTACACGCGACTTGAAAATCAGACCACGCACTACACGTAGGAAGACAAGGCAGCCAAACCCACCTTTGACCGATGCTTCCCCCTCTTCGCGCGGCCCGCCCCACCCGCGCCCGTCGAATCGCCCTCATCCGGCGTCGCAGGCCTCTTCTGCCCCAGCAGTGACACGATACTATCCTGCAGCGCCTTCGTCCTATAATCCGGGATCTTGGGCGGCGAGACGCTCACCCCACGCGGCCTCAAAGGCGACGGCGAGGTCGAAGAGGGGACGCGTGCGGGGGATGAGGAAGGGACGCGCGCTCGCGGTGAGGGGCCACCATCACCGCGCGTTAGTGAGTCTCCACGCACGGGCGCTAGCGAGGGGAAGGTCGTTGCGCGTCGGACGAGGCCACGACTGGTAAGCGTGACGGGGACGCCGCCTGCACCACCACCACTGCTCGCGGTACTGGGACTGCCGACACTACTCTGCGTGCCGGGAACAGGAACCGCATGCTCCGCGAGCGCAAGCGGCGTCGGCGGCGTGCGCACGGGCGAGCTGTTCATTCGCACCGGCGAGCGACTCGTATTCACATTCGCGCTCGTCGACTGCCTTCGCACCAAGGCCGACTTCCTCTTCGGCGGGCTCGGCGACGGGGGCGGCGGTAGGCGAGAGTGATTGTTGTTCCCCGATAACGCGGGGCCAGCCTCACCGAATGCGGGCGGTGGTGGTGGTGGCGGGAGGAAGTACGCCTTCCCCTTCGGGTTCTCAGGGTCTTGCGGTTGTGGGGGCGGGGATTGGCTTTCTGTTGTTTTCTTCTTGTTAGTACTTGCCCTTCCAAGTAAGCAAAGAAAACCCACCATAACTATTCGTGATATCCACCATCGTCTCTTCCGCCTTCTCCTTCTCCTTGCCCTTACCCTTCACTACTTTCACCTCCTCTCCATCAACTAAAAACGCCCCCACATCAGGCACCCTCCCCTCCCGCGCCATCGCCGCAAGCCACCCCATACCCACAATAGGCACGCCCCACTCCCGCGCGCGGGTGTATTTGGGGCCGGTGGCGGAGGGGCAGAGAAGGTGCGTTGTCGACCGGGAGAAGGCGGGGGCGAGGGTTATGCCTGTGTGCGCGGTGTTAGTATTTGGTATTTAGTTTTGGAGTGGAAGAGATTTATTCACCCAAAGCCTTAAGCATCCTCCTCACCCAACACGCCTCGTTCGCTTCAAGGCCTGAGAAGCTCAGCGTTATTTTGTTTGCGCCTAAATGTACGCCGTCAGTATTTGAGATAGGCATGGTAGATAGCACGAAACGCGCGCGCATCATAAACAGAGAAAGAACGAAAACGCGTAGAAAAGTGGAGAGAACGAAAGCGCTCACCACCAACAGGAACCCCCACCCCAAGAGGCACAAAACAACAATGCGCCTCGGGGCTCACGAGCTTCTCGGCGAAGAGACACTGCTCAAGCCAGCATTCGGTGCGGTAGCGCGCGCGAGAGAGGGAGGTGTCTGCAAGGAAGAGGGGGGACCCGCTGTGAAGGGTGTTAGTTCTGCTCACGTATTGGTGAAGTTTAAGTGGAGAGAAAGACGGTAGCATCGAGGGAAGAAACGCGCGCGCACCTAACCAACCGCACCACCACGAAATCGTACTCCTCCCTATCCCCACCTTCCCCACTGGCGCGCGCCCCAGCCCCACCCGTTACAACGACACCCCCCGCCCCCTCAATCGCCCCGCGCACCGTCGGCGTGTCCGTCTCGCCCCGCAAGAGGAAGCGCAGCGACTCGAAGACCGTGGAGGGCGGAGAGGGGTTTTGCTCGTGCATCGACGCGTCTCCGTTCGGGTTGGCGTTCGAGTCGATCTGCATCGAATCTTCTGCGCCCGCGTTGAGGTTCGCGTTAGTAGTCGTACCCTGCAATAAATTCCCACCCGTCGCACTCCGCCCAAACGGCATCCGACTCGGGCCTGCACCCGATGTAGGTGTGTTGCGCCCAGCAGCGACAGCGGTCCCCCTCGCCGCCACTACCAACGAATGTGAATTCTGCCTCCGAAAGCTGGAGAGGACGCTCTCCTTCCCCTTGCCTTTCCCGTTGTCCTTCGCATTCGCATTCGAATTCCCTTCCCCATCTCCTCCTTCTCCCTCTCGTTCTCGTTCACCCGCTGGGTCTTGCATCGCCGCCTCTCTCGCCTGTTGCGCCTTCTCCGGACTAAGCACCACCCCCCTCCTCGCCTCATCAACCGCATACCCCCTCGCCTTGAGCAGACTGCCCCACAGCTGCAATGCCATCGCTGGTGGACGCTGGATGCGCGCTATGAGCGGCTCCCCGTCTTCGAGGTCGTCGTCGTACGCGCTCGAGAAGTTGGTGTTGTTGTTTGGACCGAGACTAGGAGGCGCGGACGCAGGGGGTGCGGAGTTGCGCGAGTTGATGGAGTTTGAGGACGAGGAGGGCACGGGGGGGATGGGGACGCGAACGGAAGGAGGAGAGATGCGCGTGGCTGTGAAAGCCGTCAGTCAGTACATCAACGAAAATAGAAAACGATAAGGCAGGAAGACAAGGACGCACCCCTCCTCTCGGGCCTAGGCAACCCCGCCTGATACTTCCCCTCATCAAACTGCCCCCCATACTCCAACGAATCCCAAAACCACTCCTCCCACACAATCTGGATAGGCGGGTCCGCCTCCCCCGCCCTATTGAACTTGTCCGCATAGCGCATCTTGTCCGTCTCCACCCCCGCTTCGCCGCTACACAGCAGGTGGGTGACGCGCACGGGGCGCACGAGGTCCTTGACGTACGTTCCACCGCCGGCGGTGAGCGCCTTGTTGATGGTGGTGCGGCGCAGGATATCTGGGATGCCCGAGATGCAGAGCGTTACGCCGGAGAAGGGCGGGAGGCGGTGCAGAGCGATGCTCTGTACGAGGTCGACGTCGTCACCGTGTTGCCAGATGCGGTGGCTTTCGATTATCCAGGAGGGGAGGAGGATGGGGATTTTGCGTTCCAGGGCGCACTGGACACGCGTTAGATAAATAGAGCAGAGGACGCGACGCGACGCACCTGGTACTTTGCTCCGCCGTGGTTCTCCGCGACGAGGTGGGTTACGCGATCGGTGAACGCGCTGACGCTCGTCGCGCCCAGTTCCAACGCGAGTTTGAAAAGCTCAGGCTAAGGACGCGTCAGACGCGTCGACGCGTATAATGTGGTGCTCACCTTGTCCAGGACACCTGTGGCACACACCACGACGTTCCTGAACGGACGGGGACACGAGCCGCCTATCAGCACCGTGTCGTCGCTGCCGACAATCTGGCTGTCCTGTGCCCAACAGCTCGCGGCTTCGGGCGACGCTGCTCGGGCGCGTGCCATCGCGTCGGGATGGGCCGGGCGCAGTCGGACATTGGGGACCTGCGTGGGGTCAGTATACAGCGCTGAATTAACGCTAGAGCCACCTTTTTCGATTTATTCGCGCGTCGGTGCATGAGACAAGCCGGATGCAAATTTTGAGAACGCTGCACGTGAGGGAGTGATGCGATCAGCTGGACTTCAACTCGATTGTAAAACTCGGTTGAGCTTGCATTCCATCAGTGGTGCCTCAACGGACGACCAAGAATAGGCAGGCAGTATTTTGTGATAAACCAATTTCCAGCTCAAGAACCCAAAAATTGAACCGTGGGAACTTTTGCGAAATACTGGTGTCAATGTGGGAGATAAAGCACATCTTATGCTCATGGGTCTTGTTAGTAAGAATTTTATGAAGTGCGACATCTGCCCCCCCATTCCCAA
Source organism: Mycena alexandri (assembly GCA_029233265.1). Classification (NCBI taxonomy): domain Eukaryota; kingdom Fungi; phylum Basidiomycota; class Agaricomycetes; order Agaricales; family Mycenaceae; genus Mycena; species Mycena alexandri. Next base: position 1,644,884 of record JARJCM010000001.1, on the reverse strand, counting down.
TTGCACGGAAAATATACCTTCGTACTGGAGTTCGACAGTCACATGGAACATCCCCGGCCTGCCTGCTCAAGCCCAAGTCTTCCAGATCGGCGTACTCAGATCCAGAAACTCAACCACGTTATCAGTCCTTCACCTGAGCCTTGCAGTATTCAGTCAACAATTCGATCCCACCTCGGTCGTAAACGTCAGCATAATCAAAGATTGACCAAAAGGTGGTGGAATGTCGTGTAAGGATGAAATATGCATGGTCCAGTGTTCGCCCACTGTCTACCTATAAATACAGAAACCCGCCGACGGGCAAACACTCTTTAGAACTTGGTTTTGGCCAGCGGGCTAGACGTCATATTAGACGACCGAATCGTCGTGATCGTCGCCCCTCCATTAGTCCGTCCAACGGGAATCGCGGGCGGCTTCCGCCGCTTAGGCGGCGGGGGCGGCGCGGATCTGCGTTGCGGTGTCGGCGGCTGAACGTGCAGGTGTACTGAATCGGTGGGCGACATCGAGGTTGGGGGCGGCAAGCTCGACGTGCTAAGGCTGCTGACGATAGCCGCTGGCACCAGGTGTGACGGGGATGGGGGAGAATATGACGGTTCGCTGGTATAACTGTGGTGAGGCGTGCGGTGTTGGTGCTGCCGATCTGCCTCAAAAGACCCGTCGACGGTGATCGCGCTGCCTTTGCGCGTCGGGAGAGGTAAGTTGTGCGACATCGGCGCCGTAGCGCCAGCAACCAAATTAATAGAGCTCGCATTGCTCGGTCGGCGAACGGTATCGAGGGTCGACCTCGTCGGGCTTGGCGGTGTCGCAGAATACCCCTTCAGGAACTCGTGACTCTTGCTGCTTTTCAACGTCCGAGTTTTCCCAGATGCAGATCTCTCGAGCTGAGCAGAGGCGGACATGGAAGGCGCGGTGAGCTGGGACTGCGTCCACCCAGACGCTTCGCTAGAACCACTACGGCGGGTGTCGTCATCCGAAGTGGGATCAGCGAGATGGGCAGAACCTGGCTGCTTGCGCAGTTGAACACACCAGTCCCCAGTCAAACAACGGTCAACCAGCCGTCGTGTGGTGGAGCTGACATCCCGGATGCGAGAATTCCCGGTGAGTGACTCGAGCGCGAATACTATCTGGGGCCTCTTGTAGGGAATGTCCCGTAGTTGGGTCTTTGTGAGCAGAGGATGAAGGACACGAAGATACGTGTGACGCAACTGCATACATGGTGGTAGTTGAAGCAGATATTTTCGACACAAATGACATGACTTACGGATTCGCTTTCGTCGTCGAGATCTACCAGCTCTCGAAGAAATACATCCACCAGAACGCACAGGTCGTTGGTGTAAAAGTACTCGGACGTGCCTTTTGTTGTGAAAAGTAGATACAAGATCTTGAGAACCAGCAGCTGCATGCATAGATCTTCTGGGGTTCGTTCTGAAACTCCAGGAATGAGGGATAAGGGAAAAACCCTTGGGAATGAGACTCACGGGCCCGATTTAACATAAATATCATGTTTTCTCCGAACGTCTTCGCAGAACCCAATCGTCTCATGAGGACGCGGAGCACACGATTCTTGGGCTCCGGTGCTGGAGCAGGGCTATTAGCATCCGGTTCGTTGGTCAGCGAGGCTACCATGAACTGTTCGTTCAGCGCGACCTGAACGAAAGAAAAAGATCGAGTTATGCGACATGATTTTCACCCAACACTCACGAGAAGTTTGATGACGGAATAATTGAAAGTTTCATCTTGCATTTGTCTCGTTTGTTCGACAAGGTCGAACATATAATCGATGAAAGAATCATCGAATATTCCTGCAATCCGGTCAGTCAAGAAGATAGGAGATCCGACAAACCACTCACGCAAATCCTGAACAGAAAATTTCTGCACCCGACACACCTCGTACAATAATCTGATACACAAGCCCCGCAGCTTCGCTTCGATGGGAATTGGCACCGTCGCCGAAAGGCTATTAGATGCTCCGGCATTTCCAAAGTAGGTATCTTCCACGTCAGAATCGATGTCGACGAGCACATGGTCCATGAGGAACGGCAGCAGCGGGACCCAGCGCTTATTCGAGCGGAAGAAGTCTGCGCGCCGGCGGCCGTGGCAAAGTAGGACGTGGTAGAAAATAAGTTGGGAATGTGGATCCGTATTCTGTGGCGTCGCAATTGAGAGCGGGCGTACGAGTGAAAGATAATGACGCACTGAGCGGGCTTCTTCAGACATTATCTCACACATTCTCTCCGAATGAAACGCAAACAACTCCGACTCGACAATCAGATTGCACGCATGCTCGAGTTGCAGCGGACTTTGCAGGTATTGCTCTAGAAAACGACTGCTTGAGCGGGAGCCATGGGTGAGGGGAACAAATGGCATACCATGATATGCGGCACACAGAGCCAAGTATCTCTTCAAGGTGGCGTCGAGGAGCGTCAATGTATGCACCTCGTCTTTCGGCAACTCCAAAATATCCTCCAGCTCTAATTGTGGGGTCATTGGACTTCTGACAACGAGAGTAGATGTTGCACACCTGACCAGAACTGCTGGGCATTTTCCACCAGATAGACGATGCCCAGGTCGTCTTCCATGGCGGTGTAGAGCAAACGGCGGAGCGATGATGGGAGCGGGACGAGACGCGACAGTGACAGTGACTTCCGGGCCGGTCCCGCAGCGTTCCCACCGGCTATCACAATCGGACCGAAATTGTTTCCTCTCGCCCAACTCTCGCCGCTCGGATCAATGAAGCATTGTATGTAAATCGACCCAAGAAATAGGCATGGTGTCAGCCCTAACTCAACCAAAACAAAGGCGCAGACCCACAAAATTCAGAATGATATATCGAGACCAGCCCTGGCCCCTGCGTCCGTGAGACTGTAGTCGAGCGATGGAACGGGAGCCAGTAAGTAGTAGAGCGGCAAAATTCGCAAACTTTGGCTACATATATCTCAAGGTTATGTACTTCCGGTAAGTACATGTTTCAGCAGCGCAGAATGACGAGTGCTTCGACATAAATCTCCCGGGCTTACAAGTTTAACGGAGATCTTGATCATCACCCCGCTCCTTCCGTTCTTAATTGAACCGCGGGAGTATTCTTCGGTTTACCCACTAACTTTAAACAGAACAAGAAAGAGAAAGAACTTGGAGGGTCCTGCCCTCGCCATTCTCCTTCGATCTCCACCTCCGTGGAACGTGCTAATTTTCCAGGACCTCCGACCACCTCGGAGATCAGGCAAATCCTTTGTTTGAGTTTCGCTCTTCCTCGACGGCTTTAAATTTGGATGCTAATACTAGTAGTGTCTGTAAGATATGCTGCAATTACTTCAGACACCAATTATGGTGTTACTCAAAGGGAAGGACGGGCCATGGAAGATCACAAACGAGGGGCGAGACTACAGCAGTCCTGAAACCGGTAGAAATCATTTTTTTATCCCAAGTCCCACCGGGTATTTTTCAGTTGTGGAGCTGTGGATTCATTCGTTTAGTGCCATTTTCGACTCTATTTTTCATATCCTTCCCTCACAGGAAATTTGCCTTTACCGGTTATGCCATGGAATTATGCAAGAAGCACATCTTGGATATTGGCTCGCGCCTCCAAGGTGCAGCGCTTATTGCCCTGCTGAACCTCGACCTCCAGCGCTATGTTCATACAATCCAGGAGAAATGGGTCGCCGAGCGTTGCGGCCCTGCAAATCTGGGCCCCAGCCAAATAAGCACTGGTGACTGTGTTGCAACTTTAGTCGCAGACTCAGGGGCCGGATTCAGGCTAGAGGCGCCCGAGTTGTACAATGCCCACAGCAAGATATTTGTGTCCATCCTGATGGCCAACTGCTACGACTTGCTGTACGACCGATTGGTATCCAACCTGATATTGTCGTTGGTGTACTTTGCCACACGCAGAGTGGCTCAAAACAACCTACATACTGTGTTCGTGGTTACATTTACCAACAAAACTGCGCATCACGTTGCAGGGTGACATGTCCGAATTGGTGCCTGCAGAATTTTGTCGAGCCTCATTTGGAAGCGCCTACAGCCACTTTTGGTTGAACTTGGCTGGAATTATTATTCAACCCCTCCTGAGGTGAGTGGGAAGCAAACTGAGGTTTCTCACTTGGTAGGAGCTCTGCAATGCCTCTCCCAGCCATTTTCTTCCCTCCCGCAACTTATAGTAAGAAGTTTTTTCCACCTCGGCCAGACTCTCCCCCCGTCCAGAATTTTGATCCCGAGTTCCCCTTGGGGACACCAACACTGTGCTAGAGGTCAGTTCGACATGTGCTGCAAACTTGACTGCCGTTGACTGCTGCGGAACTGCCACAGCGGCAGTGCAGCAGTGAAATCCCCTTGCCCAGAGGAACGGGAATATGCATTCAAAATTATATGTACGAGTCGAGATGTCATATGTAAAAAAACCAACAGCCACCGTGCAGATTATGTAGATATAGTGGACCATCAGAGGTATATCTTATTGTACCAGTCTATCCACTCCTCCTCCATTTTATAGAAGCTGTGATGGGGGCCATTCCAACCCCCCCCGTCGACATATTTCTGTGAAAGATGCTCAACACAAACTTTTAATCCCATTACGATTGGAGAGGGAGGAAATGTCTGGGTTTGTTAAATGTCTGAAAAGATATTGCATAGGAAGCAATTTTACTTACCTTGAGCCATTGCATGACATTGTGAAGCTCATTTGGAGTAAAATACCTGTTCTGAATGTCATCCTCGAGGATTTGGGATAGACTCTGCAGAAGATCATGGGTTGGGGGACAAGCTCTCAGAAAGGAGTCCCATCCACGAATTATCAACCTCAGCTTCAATGTCAGGCTGTGGCCGCATGATCTGGACATAAAACTCACTCGTTTTTCCCTTTTCTGTGAATCATTGCTCCTAAGGCACGTAAACCACCCATTGCAAGTTCCAACATCATTGAATAAGAATCCAATGAGTGCCCAAGTACTTGATTCCAAAGATCCCACAACCGTGCTTCGTTATAGCCTAAAATTTTGCGTAAAGGACAAATGGTCGCCCTCAGTTCACTCCAGGATATGCCCAGCATACAAGAAACCCAGATTGGAAAACCGAAATAGGATATGTTGGGAAGCAACCTAGCAGCATGTATGACTTTAATCAGCTGCGGAGAGACCTGCGCCAGAAAATTGTGGGGGTTGCTTGATTGTCGCGCCTGTGATGATTCGGGTGTGTGATACAGCTGCAGAATTACAGGCCTCTTGCGAGGCGTCGTAGTCGTCGTCGCTAGTTCTCAGAGCCGGGATCGGATCTGAGAAGAGAAGGCGAGTTCACGCTAGCGCGGAACTCTAACCTGTGCCCTGGCTAGGGACCGGTTGACCCTTGGTGGGGCTCAAGACCTTGAGGGGGGAGCAGTTACGGGTGCTCAGCCGTCTTGAGGGTCGCTTGGTTCCGGCTCACGCACGACTTAGCTAGCTTAGCTCGTCGTGGTATGCATGAAAGATGTGATAACATTACGTCAGTAACTCCTAACTATAACAGAGGTAAATACGAAGAGAATACGAATAATACGCGGACACGCTACAGTACGTTAGTCAAGGTAAGTATGTATAATGAATATAAAACGTCCGCGTCACAGAGCCCCCCAGCGTGAAGGCGCTATTCTTCGTCTGTATCGTAGAAGTCGCCGTGCGGAAGGTATTCGTCGTCAGGAAGGGGAGGTCCTTCTTCGTGATCGATGAAGAAGTCGATCTCTTCGTCAGTCCATGGGAACGGTTCCGTCAGCGAGGTCGCCAGCTCCAATTCCACATCCACCAATTTGTTGATGCGGTGCTTGGTGCGATCATGCTTCCGGCGGCGCGGAGTCTTCGTGACCGTGGAAATGCGTTCCTCGAGCCGCACTCCCGTCCTCTGCAGGAGAGATTTTTCCTCCATCGACGCGCTGTCGCCCATACGCATAAGGAGGCTCGACGATTCGGTCATCGGAGCCTCCGAGATTCGTCTGAGGAGCGAAGGTTCAGCATCTGCCTGTTGAATCGGCGCTCGATAGAGTGCCGGCGGAGGTGGAGCGGCTGGCAGGTTGGGCTTGGGCGCATTCCGAGTTATCGCGCGAGGTAGAGCCCGGGGCGGTGCAAGATTTTGAGTCCTAGCGGTCGATCTGCTCGGGTATCCAACTTCGCGATCAGTCGTTCTGGCGGAGTCGGGAGGTCGGAACGAAACATTTGGAGGGAAGGTCGACGAAGAGGCGGAAGCCGTGGAGCGCGAGGGCTGAGCAATTTTCCCGACCATCGGCTCGGGAGCGAGGGGCGGCAGAAGACCGTAAGTTCGGAGTGCCCTGGGCGGACTTGTTGGGCGTCGAGCCGGGGAGCGTTCTCGACGAGGCGAAGTCCATCGAGGTCGAAAGTCTCGTTCTCTCGACCCGGATCGAGAGCGGTGCCTCTTGACGCCTCGTTCCCGGCGTTCCGGACTTCGATTTTCGTACCGTCCGGCCATAGGGCCACGGGGAACTGGTCGCACTTGGTTCCTTCCTCGTTGCTCCTCGCGCGTCCGCGTTTCCTGGGACGGGGCTGGTCGTGGTGGGGGCAGCCTAAGCTGCTCCGCCGATCCCACGATCGTCTGATCGAACTCCGTCCTTTCTAAAAAACGCGCCCCTCGACGTACTCGAGGGTCGTTAGCAGCGAGAAGTTTTATCTGAGCTGCCGTTTCCTCATCCCTTAGCGCAAGCACGAAGTCTACCGCGATCCCTCGGACTACGATCCTTCGAAGAGTCAAGACTTTTCCAAAGGCGTCCTTCCCCATCCAGTCCTCGAACCGGGTAGCGCTCCATCCGAGAGGGAGTCCCAAGATCCTGAGGTACCGGGAAACTCGTTCCTGCTCGGCTCTTGGAGGTTCGCTCATGACGACATCGGGGATTTCCAAAGCCGGGGCCGTGACCGGCCCTTCGGACGCTTGGTCGAGGACAATCGGGTCGTGGGCTTCGGTGTTCCCCATGATTACGTCGGATTGGACGGGTGGAGACGAGTCCTCTCGTCTCAACGCTCCTTCTTCATCCGAGCCGGGTCCCAAAGACACTGTATCTTCATCCTTCTCCAGAGCGGCGTTCGTGTTTCCATCGAACGCAGGCATTTCGACGTCTTCATCTCGCGCAGGCGGAAGCGGACTGTCTATAGCCAGGGGTGGAGGAGGAGGCTGGTACGTCTCGCCAACTCGCTGCGGGTCGGGTTTTTCCCGACGGTACATCCATACAGATTCCTTGACCTTGATCCATTTATTCCCTCGTATGCCAAAATTCCAAGCGGGCACCGGTCGGCCGAACTCGTCGTCCTCTGTCGCTCCCTCAGGAGGAGGGGGTAGGTCCGAGAATATAAGCTTTCTCTTCTTCTCTCGGTCCCACCATAATTCTTGCTCCTCCTCGAGGTCGGCCTTATTCTTCTTGTTCTTGCCGCGCAGAATCATCACGGAATCGACATTGTCATAGCCAGGTTCTCCTTCCTCGGCTACTTCTTCGGCGTAGACCTCCCAGTTTCCTTTCGATTTCGCGGGCGGCGCGATAGGAGGGGGAACGTACGATTCGTCTCGACCTGGAGGAGGGAGACGAATAGCCGGCGCTCCAGTCGATGGTAGGATTTGTTCTTCCCCCATCGGCAGTCCCCTATGAGCCGGCAGTTCCTCGTTCTCGGAAATTCCCAGCTGCCATCTCAAACTGGATCTAGAATGGTCTAAAGAACTACGCTCAGGGGCAGAGCCCAGTCGTTCAGGCCGTTCCGTCGGCGAGAATTCAAGTCCGAGTGAGCGAGCGAACCGGTCATACTCGTAAATCTCTGGACGCATCGACTCAACATTCGTTCGTTGGACGAACGATTGGAGCTCGATGGTAGCGGGGTTGAGCTCATTCATCTCGCTGATGATGAAGCATGGCGCTCAGGCGCGAGTGAGAAACCAGAAGGCGTCGATCGGGTGTTCGCCGTTGATCCAGACGCCCATGTACCTTTCTTGGGCCTCAACCACGACGTCCGCGGTACTGAACTCCGTACTCGGGGGCGCTTGTCGATATTTCCGGACGTAGACGACCCAAGCTTGCTTTTCCCGCATCCCTCGTTGGCATTCAGTGAGTCGATCGAGGACTTTCTCGTAACTGGAGTGTAATTCCAGAGCTTGGAGATTAGTTTTCGAGGGGAAGATCGGTCGTCGAGAGAGGAAGGTAGGGCGTAGTCGTCGCGCGTCGGGAAGAAGCCCGATCATATCTAGGTCGAGGTCGTCGTTTCGCTCGATCAAGGACTTGAGGGCGTCCGACTTGATCCTCCCTTGACCTGGGCTGAGGTTTTCCCAGACGGAGTAGACGTAGTCGTACTCAACGTCGAAAGGATCCTGAAAGCCTTCGCGCACGATGAAGGCCAACCAGGGTCGAGCCGGCGAGTAGACTTGGGGAACTCTGGTGTAATCCCAACGGCCGCCGTGTCCGTCGGCGCGTAGCTGCTCTTTGTCGACGGGCAAGGGCACCATCGTGATTGGTACCTCTGGTCCCGGGTAGAAGGGGTCCTGCGAGGAGTTTGGACTCCAAATCATCCACCTCCGTCTCCCAATCCTCACAACTCGGGAATGAAAGTTCTTGAAGCTAGGGAGGCGGAAGGAGAGTCCGTCGTCAATTTCAGGGGTGACGTCGTACCCATGATCGCTACGAAGTCGACGAGTCGAGAACGAAGAGGAAGAGGTCGGAGTAAGGTTCATCGGCGAAGCCGTTGTGGGTCGAAGTGGCGACGAAGGGAGAACGGAGTCGTCTCCGACTACTACGTTTACTCAGGGAAGGAGTCTGTCAAGCGTTTAGTCCTCGAACTCGGAGTTCTGGCGAACTTCTACGATGTTCGGGAGGAAGGTATAATGTAAGGGGTAGGGGAAGACAATAGATCGAAATAAACAAGAACAAATTCCCAAATGCCGAAACGGCATCCCCGGTCCGGAAGTCTGGACGAATATAGGAAGAAAGAAGATATCTAAACGCGAAGTTTGTGCAGAGAGAGATAATGATGACGAAGCTCAGGCGCGTTGCGCAGGTCGAAATCGGAGATCCAAGAGTCCTCGGAAGGGTCAAAGCCTCTCCAACGAACGAGGTACATTCTCCTGTTACCGTCCTTCTTTCCAGTCATGCGATGCCCGAGTATAGCTTCGACCTCGTATTCTTCGGCCGCGTTGAGCAGATCCCGGGTAGGGGGCAAGGTAACCCGATCACCGTACTTGGGATCAGATTGATGATACTTGCGGAGGTGGGCGAGATTGAAGATGGGGTGCATAGGATAGTTATCGGGCAGTCGAAGTCGATAGACCATAGGATTGATTTTTTCCATAACCTCGAAGGGTCCAATGGTTCGTTGGACCAGTTTCCTGCCGGTTCCTTGAATGTCCACTAACTTCAAAGTATGAGGGTTGATGAGCGCCATGTCGCCTGGTTTGAGCTCGACGATAGGTCTTCGGCCCTTGTTGTAGGCTTTGGCCTGCCGTTCTTGCGCTAGGACGAGGGCGTCGCGGGCGGATTGTCTATGCCTTTCCATTACCGCGAGGAATTCCTCTGCTTTCTGGCTCGGGAGAAAGGGTCTCTGGGCTGGATCGTCGAGTGGAACGAGAAGCCCCGCAGCGTTGCGCGGTTGATAGCCAAACAGGAGGAAGTCTGGCGTGTATCCCGTGGAACTGTGAGTCGAGGAGTTATACGCGTGGGCAGCCTCACTGAGCCATCGGGCCCAGGAGGTCCTGTCCGTCGCGACGTATGCACGGAGCATTTGCTCGATGGTAGCGTTGAGCACCTCGGTTTGTCCGTCCGTTTGAGGATGATGAGCAGAGGAGAGAGCCATTACTCCGCCGTAGTATTCGACGACAGTTCGCCAGAACACGGTCGACCATCGTTTGTCCCGGTCAGCAATGATTCGTTCCGGAAGTCCATAGACGTTAACCACTCGCTCGACGAAGATTTTAGCAAAGCCTTCCTGCGATAATTGGTCGTGAGTCGGGATCATGAGCGCGTACTTGCACTGGGTGCACACTACCGTTTGCGGGGCCCGCAAATTATAAGCAAATTGAAAGCAAATTTAGAATTTACTGCTCATTTGCTTCCAATTTGCGGGGGCCGCAAATATTAAATTTGCTTATCATTTGCTTATCATTTGCTTTCAATTTGCGGGGTCCGCAAATTTAGAATTTGCGGACCCCGCAAATTGAAAGCAAATCAGGTGGCCAAACAATCCAAAAAAGGCAAATTTTGAGGTCATCTGATCATTGGGATTCTACCCTCAGGATTCTGATGTACCATACTGGGTAATTCAGATTTCTAGGATTCTGATCAAGGGGTTTACAGGGGGGAAGTCTGTCCAATATAGCTACTAGTGCAAAGTTTGGCTACTCAATAGGTTTCACTTTTCAGACACAGAAGACTGAGGTGTATCATCATTTATTACACAATGTACGGGCCTTGGCTAAATGGTGTTTTGCAAAAAAAAACCTCATCAGTAAACTAAGTAAAGTGTATACGCCGGAATCACTAACAAAATTTAATGTGGACACACCTGGATTCAAGCTGGTATAGTTTTTGCCCTCGCAGATAACTGTGGCAAGAGCATGAAGCATTAGTGGAGTTGAGAGGGAAGCCTACAGAGGTCAACATGATGGGAAAGCATGCGGATAATGATCAGGAAATCATGATGGTGACTGAACAGCTATTTTAAAGACTGATCCTCTGTTGATCGGACATAGCTCTTTCTTTTCCTCCATGTTTGGAAGTTTGTCTCACTGCTATAGGCAGCCGGGGTCATGAGCCGGCTGCCTGTAACAGTGAGACAAATACTGACCTTCCAGTGTGTTTTATTTCCCCTTTGGTTTCTTTCTCCTGTTGGCCACATCCTGCCCCAGGACTGAGCTTGCTCAGCACCTACCTCCCTGTGACCAGTCCTCTGCATGAAGCCCCCATGTAGCCGGGAAAGAGAAGAGAGTATGGGGCCAACATACTCAACACTCCTCTGGTCATGTATGGAGTGGGCCAATTTGCCCGATGTCTGCGATTTTGTGCACATCGGGGGAGATCTGTTAATGATCTCCTTCGCAAAGTTTTCCTGGAACCCCCCTGCAATCACAGTTAAGTGTGCGCGGGTGTTGAGTCTTTGAGTGGCTCAACTACAGGAAAAAGGATATTGTGAGCTTCTGAACTTTCCCTAGGTTCGGCAGTCTTTTTGAATCCTCAAGTACACTGCCTTGAAGAAGTATGCACCCTTCCTTCACACTGCAGATTTTGACTGACTATTCCCTTTTGGACTGGGATATTTCCCTTTGCAGGCTGCAGCAGGGACCTTTGTTTAAATATTATTTCCTCTCTGCGCCCCATTGGGCAGTGATGGTTAAGAACGGCCTGCTGACTTGCATCTTCCTCGTGTTGCAAGGACTGTTTTGCGCCCAGGTGCGCAACTTCCTACATTTTCTTTTGCTATAATGATAATATTGACACAATGTTTTTCAGTGGCTCTTTTGTGTTTCTCCTTGTAGTTCCGCACCCTATGGGCAGTGAAGGTCAAGAACGGCCTACTGGTCGCATCTCCCTCGCCTGCAAGGACTGTTTTGTACCCAGATGCATGACTCTCATCCTTCTTTTCTCTTTGCCATAGGAGAACACTAACCCAATCTTTTGTAGTACCTGTTCGATGTTTTGACTTCTTTGTGCTGCATAAGCGGTGACGGCCAAGAACAGCCTACTGGCTCACATCAGGAATGGTATGTTCATTGCTATTTTTTTTATGCATCTGGCTCAACTTGAGTTTTTCATTTATGCAGAGCACTTTAAACCAATTGCTATTATGCTTTCATCCAGTGGTCATAACATGCTGAAACCACACTGTGTGTCCTAACCTCTGCATCCGAAAATTTGCCAACTTATCTTTTTTAGTGCCCTTTGAACTACTGTCTTCGGCTACCCCAACATCTTTTATTGTTTGCTGTAGATGGATCTGTGCCACTGCAAGTGGCGGAAGGAGGGAACAGGGCCCGTTCCCTCCTTCCACCACCTGCAGTGAGACAGATGGTAGTTTAGTCTCTTTAGTTGAGAATCCTGAGATGAGCAGAAGTTTTGCAATGTTGTATTATAAATAATGGCTCTGGTGTCATATGTGGAACCAAAAGTTATTTTTGAATTTTTTTCAAAAACTACGCAATCAGGTAGTAAGACTCTAATGGGCAGCACTCACAAGAGCTTGTTGGCGTAGTTGTATGTGTGTTTGTCTCTCACGTTTTGTAATCTACTGTTTTTTTTGGGTTCGATCCTCCCAAGTCTCACTTTTTAATGTTGTCTCTTTTGGAAATCAACCGCTTTTCCGTGTCACAATAAATACAGTTCATCATTGTTTACTCCTTCCCATTGAGTAGCCATTTTACTTTAGAACTACAACCGAATTTATCCTGAAGCTGTTCAGATAATTTATCAATGAAATTTGTGCTCACTCACCCCTTGCACTTGACCTGCAAAACCACAATATTAGGGTTGTTTGTTCAAGAAAAAATCCCTTGAGGAGAGAGTATTGACACAACACTGGCAAGTTGAATACTGATGCAAACAGTTACAGTACTGAACGCAGACACCATTTTATTCCTCAAAAGACCTGGGAGCTTTCTTGATCGTGGTACACAGCCCTGGGTCTTATATAAATGAACCGGGCCTTTTAACCCTAGATTTTTGATCCCAGATACAAACTTTATCTCGTTGACTTTGCATAGGACTGAGAGAAGTAGCAATGTCAGATTTAAGTTGAATCTGCAACAAACATAGTATTGTTGGTGTTTGGGTAAATTATGTATTGGCACTGTATGCAGAGGCTTTAGAGAAAGCCAGAAATTCCGGGTTCCAGAATCTCTAGCTTCCTTTCCTAATTTTCCTGCGGATAATTAAGGTTGGAAGCTCAGAACTTCCAACTGTTAGCGTAGGGAAGCGGAGTGGTCTCAGATGGTAGCCGAAAGGGCAAATGGGTCGCAGACAGGACTCAGATGGGTCTCAGATGGGGAGGCGAAAAGCCCAGATCCATTGCATACTAGCTACCTATATAGATACTAGAACAATAGAGTGAACAAGACAATAAGAACAATAAGAGGAGATCAGTATCGGTGAAGACAATAAAGACAATAAGACACTGATCAGTAACAGAACAATAAGAGTGATGAGGCGAGAATAAGATATGATTGTCCGAACCAAACCATACCAAACACCAGAGTGCAACACCAACATTTCAAGTTACTACCTGCTTTCTCAAATTCTCTGGTCATTTTACCTTGGCACATTTTTGTTGAACCTACACCGTTCTTACATACCCTCTTATCTTTTTTTTTCAGCCTCTCTTGAGCCCAATTTTTTTTTTTTGACAAGTAGTGAATTTTGACCTTTCAGCATCACACAGGAGGAAAATTTTGCGCCTGCGGCGCTGGTGGGTATTCAAGTAAGCAAGTCCTGCACTTTCTTAATTTTTGAAGCATCGCTGCCCACAAAGTATCGTCAAAACTTTCGTGGTAACTTAAATAGGGGCATGGGAAGTCTCCAGGCCCGATTGGGCCTGGTCAGGCCAAATGCGGCCTGAGTTACCAAATCGGGCCTGCAAGCTGTCCACATATGACACCAGAGCCTAAATAATGTCACGTGGACCTAGAATTCCGTCTAGGTCCACGTGACCAGATTGCCCCAGCCTTGAAAAAAAAAGTGCAATCCCTCAGGTTTGAACCCGAGACCTCAGACAACTGACTTGATTTCAGCGGAGAAAGACGTTCCAATAGTCTAAGACACCATAGCAACTTCAATTGAATTATCTTTGACACAACTCACTGAGGACTATGTAGTTTAAACCAGTTCTTGAACAGGTTCGAAGCGAGGGTAGGAACTTAACCAGCTGTGAAAATGAATGTCAGTTCACAAGAAAGAAGAAATAAATTCACACTCATTGAAGTTTGAAGCCAAGATTTGATTTGGAGCCTGTTAAAAGCTGGAGCTCAGTGAAGAGGGATAAGGATTTAGACAAAATAACAGTCAGTTGAACACTCCACAACTCGGAAGCTGAGGGGTACCTACTGTGAATCAAATCGAACCTTGTTTTGGTCCAAGATTCAAGTACTAGTCAATGTTGACCACCATCCACTTCAGATATAAGGAAGAACTGAGGGCAGAACCCATCCCCGAGATGCCCGAGGTCAACCTACCCAAGAGATAAATGCATGTCTCGATGGAACACAACGCTAGGGACATATCTGGTATTGAGAAAATCTTTCAAGGGGCCATGGTGGTCATGTGGGGGTTTGTTTCAATTGATATGCATGTACGTAGACTGAATGACCATCAAATATCAGTTCAATATATTATAGATGGAACAGTGAATCATACCAAGTTCAGGGTGGGGTTGAGTACCTATAGATGTATCGATGAAAGGCCAGTGGTGTGTAAGTGGATAGAAAATGTATGAAAGGAACTTAGGACCCAAGGTTGGAGTTAAATGTTGAGAGTCAAACATGACTCAACTACTTGAGTACTTGGTTGAGTCCAAGTACGATAACAGTGAATCAACGGACACTTGTATCACATGCATACCATCAAATCAAAGGTCCATGGACCTCAGTGGCCAACATTAAGTTGAATATTATATTGGCCAACTATCCAACTGACACTCAGTCCACATGACATCAGGGCAGAATACTGACATGCCTGGGGTCAAACAAACATAGTAACGGCTGCCTGAGAAGGCATTAAACAATCTTGAATGAAACCTTGAAGGTCAGAGGCTTTGAACACAGTTGTGCCGAGTGCAATTCCAGCACGTTCAATTTTCGCGTAATTGGCACCCACCCCTTTGAGTGATGTTAGATAAATCATTGAATTTGAATTGACGTCCTTCAACGTCAGTTCAAAATTACGACAGAATCTTTTTAATGCTTGAATGAAAGTTGAATGAAAGTCAGTTTGTACATGACACGAAAATACATACCTGAACTCGAACAGCCAGTTTGGGTCTTCCAATGGCTATCACACTGAGAAAGAGGGCTAAGATACATTACTTGATTTGAACTGACAGGCACACAATTAACAAGTCAAAAGTGATGTTTGAAAACCGTTGAGGATGTGGGTGAACAGTTTGGTTGTTAGCATTGAAAACCTCATGTAAAATGAATGTAAGGACACACCTCAAATCACACAAGATTGAGTAATATTCATATACGAGATAAAGCAACCTAACAAACAGAATGGTGAATTGCGAACCTTGCCCCGGTAAGTGCCAGAAATGTCAAACAGTAAGCAAATGAGTTGAAGTGCAAGCATGAAGCATTGTTGGTGGTGGTCCATGTCAACAGCAGGCATGACCATCTGTGCCGAATTGGGTCTCTTGTTCTGTATCTATCTCTCTGTTCAGATATGCATAAGGCTGGACATCAGAATCCTAAGAATCTGAATAATTACCTAATGCAGCACATCAGAATCCCGAGGGTAAAATCCCAATGATCAGATGACCTGAAAATTTGCCTTTTTTGGATTGTTTGGCCACCTGATTTGCTTCCAATTTGCGGGGTCCGCAAATTCTAAATTTGTGGACCCCGCAAATTGAAAGCAAATGATAAGCAAATGAGAAGCAAATTTTAAATTTGCGGGCCCCGCAAATTGGAAGCAAATGAGAAGCAAATGCTAAATTTGCTTACAATTTGCTTATAATTTGCGGTGCCCGCAAATGGTAGTGTGCACCCAGTGTTGGTGAGTTTGTCGACGATAACGAGGACGGCGGTAAACTTGGCTTCCCCGGAGGGAGGCAAGCCAGTGATGAGGTCCATTGAGACGGTAGCGAAAGGTCGAGCAGGTATATGAGCTGGGCGTAAGCCTCCCATCGGGGCCAGATGATCCACCTTAATTTTCTGGCAAACGTCACAGGTCTTGGCGAAGTCATCCGCGTCCTTCGCCATGCTTGGCCAGTAAAACAACTCACGTAGCCGCGCCAAGAATCTCTTGGGGCCAGCGTGAGCGCTCCCAACGGCGGAATCATGCATCCACTTCAGCACGAATGGGATCTTAGCCTTGGGAACACAGAGTCGAGGGTTCCAATCGGCGTCCAAGAAATACAAGAGCTTGTTGTCGCCCTTCTGGAAGCGGGACGGAGTGAGTAGAGTCTCCGGGCTGGGTATCGTCTCGACGTAGTGTTTACGGAAGAACGAATCCGCCCGGTAACCTTTCTCGAACTCCCGTAGCATTTCAGGCTTGATCGAGATGAGTACATGCGATCGACTATCCCATTCCTCGTCGGGGGCATCGAAGGTTGGTCCCACGCCGGCTGGGTATGTCCAGTGATCGCCCGCGGGAAAAGGCATGTCGTCCGAAGCTTCGGGTAGCTCGCTAGCTAAGGCGTCCGGGGTGACTTCTAATACGTCGTCCAATTTCTTGGCTTGCTTGCGAGTAAGGACCGGGTACGCTTCATACTGGGAGATGACGTCCTCCCACCAAAGCGCAATGAAGGCGGCTTTCTTTGCGGGAGAGAAGGAGTCTCGATCCTCAGCGCGTTGAGCTCGTTCTTGTTTTTCGGGCTCCGGCACGATCGAAGGAATGTCGTCGCGAAGAGGCGAACTATGCGGCGGAATTCTGGGTAACCTAGAGAGGGGATCCACATTGGAGTGGATTCGACCCGCTCTATGTACTATTTTCAGTCCAGGGTAGGCTGCAAAGACCGCCCCCCACGCCGCTAGTCGTCTATTAGCGTTCTCGTACACCCGCGCCCATTGCAAGGCAGCATGGTCCGTCACGAGAATAACTTGTTCTCCCTCGATGAATGGCTGGAATTTCACCAGCGCTTCCTTCGCGCCTAGTGCCTCCCTCTCAGTCGCGCTGTAGTTCCGTTCCGCGGGTTTCATCGACCGACTCCAGTAGGCGATTACCCTCTCTACATGTACCATTGTCTCCTCGAATTCATCGGCCCACACGTCCGGCTCCTTCATCTCCTCAATGTCCTTCGTGAGTCGCACGAATAATCGCGGCACCGGCAGCTTCGCGTCCCACGCCGATTGAAGCCGGTCGTAAACTGGCGTCCCCTTAAGGTCCTTGATCGCGATGGCTTGGACTTGTTGCAGACTGGCCCCCATAGCAAAGTCGGACGCATCGGTATACAAGCGATATGGCATCCCTTGGATGGGATGCCCGAGAACCGGAGAAGCGGCGAGAGCGTCCTTAGCTTGCCGGAAAGCGATTTCGTGCTCCGCCGTCCATTCAAACTTCACTCCTTTTCGGAGGAGTCTGAACAGAGGCGCCGCAATGAAGGCATAGAATGGTATGTAGGCGGAGAAGTAAACACACATTCCTAGAAACTTCTGGAGGTCCGAGACGTGTGTAGGAGTGGCGAGATCTTGAATGGCGGCTACCTTTTCCTGATGCGTCGACAATCCCAATCGAGACACCTTTTGCCCCAATAGGAGGATCGATGAGTATCCCACGAAGCATTTAGGCGGGGAGAGAGTGATTCCAGCCTTAGAGATGGCGCCTAGTACCTGGTCAAGATGAACGATGTGTTCCTCCCAGCTCTTGGAGAAGACGACGATATCGTCTATATAAACCAAGGTGAATAACCAAAGGTACGGCGCCAGTACCCCCTGCATTACTCGCTGGAAAACCGAAGGTCCGTTGCGCAGCCCAAACGGCATTCGCCGGAACTGCCATAGGCCTCGGTGCGAGCGGAACGCCGTCTTTTCCTTGGCTTCCTCCGCCATTTCCAACTGGGTGAACCCTGCCAACGCGTCGAAGGAAGACAGCACCTGAGCCCCACTCAACGCCTGCAGAATCTCATTCTGACGCGGAATGGGGAACTCATCTGGTACCGTTCGTTCGTTCAGTTTGCGATAATCGACCACTAATCGTGGTTTCCCATTTCGGTAAACCACGACGCACGGGAAACCCCACGGACTGACTGAAGCCTCGATCACCTCCGCTTCGAACCAAGCATCTATCTGTTTGTCGATCACTTCTCGTTTCGCGGGAGAAGCTCCGTACATCGGTAAGGAAATCGGTTGAGTGTCGGGCTTAAGCGGGATGGGAACCTTAGTATCAACGTGTCCGAGACGTCCTCCGACGCCGAACGCAGCCGCGTTCCTTCGAAGGACCTTCTCCATTGCGTCCTTGTGCTGATCCGGAATATCGGGTCCCCAATTTACTAGGGTAGTCACGTCGACGTCAGGGAGAGCATCTTCCGGTACGGCCGTAGTTTTAGGCCCCCAGGACTCATCCCCGTCCAACTTATCGTCCTCTTCGCCCGCAGCTTCTTTATCCCCGGCCACGGCTAGGTCCCTCGCTCGAAGCGTCCCGATAGTGGATTTCAAAGCTTCTGCAGACGCCGCCATGCGTTTCCGTTCTTCGTCGGACTTGGGTTGATCCGCGTAAGACTCAGGGTCGAGCAAATGGCCGACTACCTCGCCCTTGCGAATGTACCATGGCCGGGAGCTTGGGTTGGCGATCGGTACGCAGGGGTTAGCGGACCGAATCCACGTAGTAGGAGCGGCGAGTACGGAGGAGTCATCCGTCGAGATTATAACTTTCTCGACTAGCCAGTCTTCTCTCCCGGCGAAAGGGCCCTTCACTCTAACGCTGCTCACGCTGCCGGCTGCCACAAGTACGTCTCTGGCGGCCAAGACTTCCGGCAGGCCTTTGTCTCCTGTTCTCGCTGCTCTCGCCCTCTCCCTTCTCGCGACGGAGCGTCGCATATACCCCTTGGCTCGCACCGCATGAACGCGCCTATTATATCCGTGCAACTCACCATCGGGAAATCATTCCGGAACAGTCGCTAACCTCTCAGGCGATTCCGGGAGCTCCGGGTTTCCGGAGTCCCCGGAATCCCCGGAGACGCGTTATCAAGGCAATGCAGCTTATCTGAATGGTTCCTCGTATATCCTGTGCGTACCATATGGTCTCTACTTCCTTCCACATGCTTTACATCTTCCATTCTCACACTTCCTTGTTCTTCAACAACATGAGGTGATCCCGTTAGGAATCTCCACATGGATTTCATATAACTCCTTATGTTCAGATTACAAGTACTGTACTATATAAACACCTAGACTACACTCCTGTTCTTCAGTTTAATAATTAAGTTGCTTCTGCGCTCTGTAGTTGCTTCTGGGTTTTACACTCCGGTCTCCCCGTAACCGGAATCCTCCCCTCACTCTCCTCCTCACTCCGGTGGCTTGGATAGTACACTCGCCCTATTGTCCTGTGGCGTTGTGTTACTCCGGTCGACCATCTTCCCCCCTCGGTGTCATCGTTGTGTCCGGTAGCCAACCGGAATACCTCGGTCGCCGTAATCCCTCGTTCACCATCGACCGGCCATATCCTCCCCTTCCCCGGACCCGGATATAACAGTATTATTAAACTCACCTATCCACGCTACTCAAAATCAATCAATCCTACGACATGTCTCATTACGACGACCAACCTGACGACCCTGATCGTCGCAAATCACGGCTCTACAGCAACATGGTTCCCTTACCCTCTCCCGCTCGACTAATGGCCAATCCTGGTTTGCGACCCAGCGGAACGCGTTCGACTCCGGTCCCTTTCGGAGTAACGGTACGCCGTTCCTTGCCACCTGTGGCAACAAACCCAGTCAACGTTCCTGGAACTGTCATTCCTCCCACAACCCCATCACGTCATCCGATCACACCTCTCACGCCCGCGTTCGATGATTCTCCGATTCCGGCAACTCCGGGATTGGGATTTGCTCCTATTTACCAGGCAGCTCCGAGCGTCATACCGGAAGAGACGGGTGGAGAACCAGCACGTTCTCCAATCGGCGCTGGATCTCGTCAAAGATCCCGTAGTCGTTCCCACCACTCCGGTCAACAGGCATCCCGCTCCCGTTCCGCTCCGGCACCTGGTGGTGGTGGAGGCGGTGGTGGTGACTCGCCTTCCAGTCATGGAAGACGTTCTCCCAGCAGAGGAAGGCCCCCCGGTCGAGGATTCCCCAGACGCCCTGGTGGTTCTCCTCCCGGAGGTGGCTCTCCTCCTGGCGGTGGTGGTGGAGGCGGTGGTGGTGGCGGCGGTCTGCCCCGTCGTCGCTCCCGCACTCCTGATGGAGATAATCAGCTCATGAGGGATACCCTCCAGCAATTCTCCCAGGTTATGACAACTTGGGCCCGGAATGCCGGAGCTCCTCGTTCCACCAAATCTAATCTCAGGAACCCTGACACCTTTGATGGTTCCGATCCGGACAAATTGCCTTCCTTCCTCGCCCAATGTTATCTTCACTTTGCCGAGCGTACCCAAGATTTCCCCACCGACGACGATAAGATTTATTTCATTATATCTTATCTCCGCGGCATCGCTCAGCAGTGGTTCACGCCGAACTTATACAATACCAAAGTCCCGGCGTGGGATAATAATTTCGTTCGCTTCATCGAGGAACTTTCCATCAACTTCGGACCCCATGATCCGGTTGGTGATGCGGAGGATCGCATCCGTCTTTGTCGCATGAAAAATGGCGATCGGATCGCAACTTACGTTCTCGCCTTCGACACCCTGGCCAGTCTCACGGACTGGGGTGACGCTGCTCTCCGGCATCAGTTCTACGAAGGCCTTCCCCGTCGCATCAAGGACGAGATGGTCCGGCACACCCACAACAACACCCTCTTGGGGGTGAAGATGGTGGCCCGGAATATCGATGCCTGGTATCATCGACGAGAGGCAGAGAAGCAGCGCGAGCGGGAACTAGAGCAGGCTGCTGCTGGTCGTTCCGGTAATCGTTCCGGTCCTCCGGACAACACCGGAGACCGCACCGGTAAAGCTTCCGGCAAGCAGAAGGAGAAACAAAAGGGCGGAAACAATACCAAACCGCCTGGGAACTCGACCGCTCCTCCTCCCTACTCCAACCCCGGGAATCGTCCCGGAGCCGGAGGTAAGGGTGGCCAAGCCAACAAGCAGGCTGGCCCCTCGAAGCCCTATGCTGACAAGCTGGGCGCCGATGGTAAAATCAAGGAGGCGGAACGTGAACGTCGTCGCAAGAACAACCTCTGCATGTACTGCGGAGGCCAAGGTCATACGGCCGAGGATTGCAAGAAGCGGCCAGAGAAAGCCAGCGGTCGCTCCGCTCAGGCTGGAACGCCCCCGCAGGGAGATGCGTCCACTCCGGAGTCGTCAAAAAATTGATTAGCAATCCGGATTATACCTCCGATCCCCATCCGGGTTGCGTTGACTCCGGGGATCTCCCTGAGGTGCGTCTCAACGCGTCCGCTCTTTCCTCTAATGCCCTTTACGTTGACCTTGCCCCATCCCTCATATTATCTAAATCCTCTCTGTCTGGCACGGAGGAATGTTCAACCATTCCGCCGTCCAGTGTATCACGAATTGCTGCGGGATTCAACTCCCTGATATGTGCGCTTATTGACTCTGGTTCTTCTCATTGTTTTATATCTAGAAAATTTGTGGAATCAAATGGCTTTATCCCGTACTCAGTGCCCCCAGTAAAACTCCGGTACCTCGACGGCTCATCATCAATAATCAACCGGAAACTGCATCTATTGATTCGGTTTCCTACCGGAGAAGTCCTTTCGCAGGACTTCTACGTCACCCGTCTGGATTCTCCTTGTGAAATGGTTCTTGGATACAATTGGCTCCACCGCTTCAATCCGTTGATTGACTGGATGCGGGCCTCTATCTCATTCAGACCTACTCCCTCTGGTCCATCCCTGTCGACACCTCCGGCAAAAATGCTGGATTCTGTTTCGGTAGCTCCGGTTACGGACGAGGCTACTCCGGAAGAGGTTTATCCCTCCGCAGTGCCTATACCGATCGGGCTGACTACTCCGGTTCCCGGTCCTTCTATGGATAGTCTCGATCCTTCTATGGATAGTGCTGGAATAGCGCCAGCAAACTCCGGTCTTGACCGGAGTACTCTAGATCCTTCAATGGATATCCCCGAGGCGACTACGCCTCGTCCATTCATTACTCCTCCGCCAGTGTCTTTGGTATCCGCTGCTGCTTATCGAGTGTTGCTTAAAGACAAGGATACCGTTCAGTATACCTTGCGCGCAACACCTCCGGACGATGTCTCGCTCCGGGGAGTCTCGACCGCTGCTCCGGACCTAACTGGACTGCCTGAATCCTATCACGAATTCGCCGACGTCTTCTCGGAGTCGGAAGCATTCTCGCTTCCTCCTCATCGAGAGTTCGATCTCAAGATCGAGACAATCGACGGTGAACTCCCTCCTATTGGCCATGTATACTCCCTCTCCGAGGCTGAGTTAACAGCGCTCCGAAAATACATCGACGAGAATTTGAAGGCTGGATTTATCTATCCTTCTTCTTCGAGTCACGGGGCTCCAATTCTGTTCGCCAAGAAGAAGGATGGCAGTCTCCGGTTGTGCGTAGACTACCGAGGGTTGAACCGGATTACAAAGAAAGACAAGTATCCGCTTCCCCTCATCGCCGACTTACTCGACGCCCCTGGACGGGCTCGAATTTACACCAAACTCGATCTCCGGCACGCATATCACTTGCTCCGGATTGCTCCCGGAGACGAGTGGAAAACCGCTTTCCGAACCCGCTATGGCTCATATGAGTTCAAGGTTGTCCCAGAGGGACTGTCCAATGCGCCTGCTGCCTTCCAACGATTCCTCAACACGATTTTCGCCGACTTGCTCGATGTAACCGTCATCGTATATCTGGACGACATCCTGATCTACTCCGACGATCCATCGCAGCACGAAAATCATGTGAAGGAAGTGTTGCGGCGCTTACAACAGCATAACCTATTCTGCAAACTCCCCAAGTGTGAGTTCTCCGTGACTACTTGCGAATATCTCGGGTACATTCTGTCTCCGGACGGATTCCGTATGTCCCCGGAAAAAATCGCCGCGGTAGCGGAATGGCCTACTCCTCGGAAAGTAAAAGACGTACAGTCTTTTCTTGGTTTCTGTAATTTCTATCGGCGGTTCATCTACCATTACTCCGACATCACTATTCCACTCACACGTCTCACCCGGAAAACACTCCGATGGGACTGGACCAGTGATTGTCAACTCGCTTTCGACACTCTCAAGCGGAAGTTCGAAGAGGCTCCGGTTCTGTCTCACTGGATACCCGGTCGACAGATTACCGTCGAGACCGACGCTTCGGACTATGCCATCGCCTCCATTTTGTCAATTATTGGCGACGATGGTGATCTCCACCCCGTTTCGTTCCGTTCGCGCACTCTAGTGGCTGCGGAACTTAACTACGACACACATGACAAGGAACTCCTGGCCATTTTTGACGCTTTTAAGCAGTGGCGTCACTATCTGGAAGGACCGGAGTTCCCAGTTGATGTTGTCACCGACCACAAGAACCTGGAATACTTCGCGACGAGTAAGATACTCACGCGACGCCAGGTCCGGTGGGCGGAGTACCTCTGCCATTTCAACATGGTAATCCGGTTCCGGCCCGGAAAACTCGGAGGAAAGCCCGATGCACTTACTAGACGATGGGACGTCTACCCAAAAGAGGGGGATAAGCACTATGGTCAGCTAAATCCTCACAACTTTCGTCCTATTTTCTCGCAAGATCAGCTCGAGGCGTCACTCCGGGCAACCCTCCTTGAAGACGTAGTTCTTCGAGCATCGGTGGTTATGGATGTTGGACAGCTTCATTCCGATATCAAGACTCACATCCACACCGACCCCACTGGAATTGCAGGCCTCAAGGCCGCTTCCTCCGGTACATCCAAGCGCTGGTCTACAGATGACTCCGGTATGCTCCGGTACGACAATCGCATTTGGGTTCCGCAAGTCCCCGGTGAGGCACCAGATGCACTCCGGATACGTGTTATGCAATACGCGCATGATCACATTCTTTCCGGTCACTTCGGGCAGAACAGAACCCTTGCGGCGGTACGTCGGGAATACAACTGGCCCGAACTCCGGTCGTTCGTTCGGGATTACTGCAAGTCATGTATCACCTGTCGGCGCAACAAGGCTCCAAGGCATAAGCCCTACGGCCTTCTCAGACCCCTTCCTGTTCCTCTTCGTCCTTGGCATTCGATATCCATGGACTTCATTGAAAAACTTCCACTTTCCGGCGAATACGATGCGATTCTGGTAATCGTTGATCGGGCGTCAAAGCAGGTAATCCTTATACCCTGCGATGTCACCATCACTTCCGAACGCCTCGCCAAACTCTTCCTCATTCACGTCTTTTCCAAGCACGGTGTTCCGTCGCATGTCACTAGCGACCGGGGCAAGGAATTCGTTTCCTCTTTCTTCCGGTCACTCGGAGAACTTCTCAACATGGAGATGCACTATACCTCCGGTTATCATCCATCAGCGGACGGTCAAACCGAACGCATGAACCAAACCGTTGAGCAATATATTCGGATTTTCTGCTCGTATCAGCAGGATGATTGGGACCAACTCCTTCCGCTTTGCGAGTTCGCTCTCAATAACGCTCCGAATGCATCTACCGGAATTTCTCCATTCTTCGCCAACAAAGGTTACAATCCGTCTATCACCATCAATCCGGAGTTGGACGTAGCCAACACCTACGCCCGAGACTTTGTCGTTAACCTCCAGGATCTTCATGAATTCCTCCGGGAGTCGCTCAAGGGCGCCCAGGAGCGATACAAGGAGACCGGAGACAGAGTCCGGTCTCCGGATCCGGAGATTAAAGTCGGAGACCAAGTTTTCGTGACGACCAAGTACCTCAGCACTACGAGGCCAACTCGGAAGTTCACTGAGACTTATGTTGGACCATACGAAGTAATCGGAAAACCATCTGCGGCGTCTTACCAGATCAAACTACCCAAATCCCTTTCCCAAGTTCATCCAGTATTCCACGTTTCTCAACTTGAACCCCATCATCCCAATCCTTTCCCCGGACGTGAAGAACCTCCTCCGGTGGCAGTGGAAATAGATGACAAGGGCGATGAGCACTTCGAAATCAAGCAAATCGTCGATTCGAAGCTTGATAAGCGGTTCAAGAAGCCCCTATTCTACAAAGTTGAGTGGTTGGGTTATGAGAACACGGACGAGCAATATTCCTGGGTACGACCAAGCGATCTTAACGCAGCAGATCACATTGAAAACTTCCACCGTCGCTATCCGGACAAACCTGGGCCGGAAACTTAGACTCCGGTTCACTCCGGTGTGTTTTCCGGTGTATTCCGGTTCGCTCATCATCACTCCGGAATCTTTGTCGTCAAAACGGACTTATGCAATTTCGCAAAAAATCAAGAAAAAATATACATCAATTCCAATTATATCAATGCTCCATTTCTTTTCCATTTCCACCTTCCTCTTTATCCCCATCCTCCTTCTGCGTCAACTGCAGGACTTCGCTCCGAAGATCAGCCATCGAACGTTCCAACGCTTCAATACGAAGATCGGCATCATCAGCACGACGGTCAGCGTCCTCAGCACGTCGGACGGCCTCGCCCAAATCACTCCGGAGTTCCCTCAACTCGCTCTGCATTGACCGCCGTTCCAGCGACGGAGTCCGGAGCCGGAGTTGATGGCGAGACGGGCCCGGAATGCCTTCCAAGGGCAGCGATGGTGTCCCCTTCCTTTCCGGTCGCTGGCGAATTGGTTGGGATCGAGTCTTCTTCACTGCAGTCGACCTCCCCCGACTCCGGGAACGACCCTTGCGATCGGACGCGTCTTTCCGCACGCGTTTGGCCCGGGGAACGTCTGCGTTCAACGAGCAGGCAATGCGCCTTTCAGCACAGCGCCCACAAGTCGAAAATGGTCCCCCCTCGCGCTGCGGGTAGCAGTGCTCGTCTCGCCGAGTGCACTCATCGCAAGCTGAAGGTTGTAACATCAACCGGAATACATTTTCCACCGGTTAGGATGTACTCACCTTCACCGATGGGTCTCCGGATGAGCGGGCGACTTCCCGTTGGCTCGGAAACCACCATAACGACGTCGGAGTCGCTCTCGACACGCTCCACGCGCTTGCGCTTCCTCTCGCTTCCCTCCGGACGCTTGGTTGCTTTTCCTTTTCTCTCCGCCCTATCCAGTGCCTTCTCCTTGGCCTTCAACTCCTTCGCCCACGCCCGCTGTTCAGCAATCGCTATGTCGGCGCTGTTCATGAGGTCCGCGAATTCCAGCGCGGCCGCCTCATCAGCACGCGCTGCTTCCGCAAGTAAGCGGCGGGTCTCCGTATCCTCACTTTGCTCCCTACGCGATCCCTCACGCTCCGGTGACCCTCCTCGTTCCTTCCCACTTCCTCCTTCACTTCCAGATGGGTTGTGGTGGGTAGAGGACATAGAGATGGTTGAAGGAGTTCGGTGGTGGTGGTGGTTCGGAGACAAGATTGGAATCAACAAACGGAACCGAACAGCACGTGAATAGTTGGCACGTGACCGATCACGGGTTTCGACGAAGATATTTCAACTGGGCAAAATCAAGGGCAAGAAAATCATGAAAAAATTCCTCATTCATGCAAATCACTTCCTTTTCCATTTATTCACCTCCAACGCAATGGACACCACATATCAATGTCCCTCCGGTCCTTACTACGAAATGTTCGTCTAGGGATCCGAACCCAAGAGGGGGATACTATTATATCCGTGCAACTCACCATCGGGAAATCATTCCGGAACAGTCGCTAACCTCTCAGGCGATTCCGGGAGCTCCGGGTTTCCGGAGTCCCCGGAATCCCCGGAGACGCGTTATCAAGGCAATGCAGCTTATCTGAATGGTTCCTCGTATATCCTGTGCGTACCATATGGTCTCTACTTCCTTCCACATGCTTTACATCTTCCATTCTCACACTTCCTTGTTCTTCAACAACATGAGGTGATCCCGTTAGGAATCTCCACATGGATTTCATATAACTCCTTATGTTCAGATTACAAGTACTGTACTATATAAACACCTAGACTACACTCCTGTTCTTCAGTTTAATAATTAAGTTGCTTCTGCGCTCTGTAGTTGCTTCTGGGTTTTACACTCCGGTCTCCCCGTAACCGGAATCCTCCCCTCACTCTCCTCCTCACTCCGGTGGCTTGGATAGTACACTCGCCCTATTGTCCTGTGGCGTTGTGTTACTCCGGTCGACCATCTTCCCCCCTCGGTGTCATCGTTGTGTCCGGTAGCCAACCGGAATACCTCGGTCGCCGTAATCCCTCGTTCACCATCGACCGGCCATATCCTCCCCTTCCCCGGACCCGGATATAACAGCGCCGCAATTCAAACCCTAGATCTACTCTCTGTGCAGAGGATCCAGGGATAATTTGGCCCGTTCGTCCCACTTTCACCTCACACTCCCCACTCGCGTACCTGTCTACTCCCAATTCGTAGGCGATTTGAAAGTCCTTGCCCAGCAGCAAAGGAACGCGCATATCCCTTACAACGTAGGCCTCCACCTCGAAACTCACTAGCACCCCGTCCGATGCTCTGGCATACATGGTGAAACGCGTATATCCCAGTACCTTCGCTTCGCCGGTTAGCGCGTACAACTTCATGCGAATTCCTTCGCGAGGTTTCGGTAACCCGGGCACGGACAGGAAGTATTCTTCCGATATTAAGGTAATGTCTGCGCCCGAATCGAGGCGTCCCTTGATAGCTTGCGCGCCGGGCGCTCCTATAGAAACCTTGATATGCAGCGCTTTCACCCCAAGAGAAGCAAATCCAGGAGGATTGGAGCGCGCTTTCACGGCTCTGACAATCGTTTCCTCGACAGCTTCTCCTTCTCCTTCTCCTTCTTTCTCCTCTTTCTCTGAAACCTTCACTTCCTCTTCGCCGTCCGATTCAGAGTCTTCCTCCTGATCCTCTTCCGGAAGTTCCGGGCTCGGAGGTTCGACTAGGTTCGCCTCCTTCGACTTCGTACGGTAGTTCGCAGGCACGGGCGGAATCAACTCTTGCGAGGATTCCGGCCCATACTTGCAATCCTTCCAGCGAACTATCCTTCTGGGAATCTTGAATTTCTGCTCCTCGCCCTCCTTCAGCTTTTGCTTTCCCTTTTCCAACACCCTTTTCTCTCTCTTCTTCTCCTCGAACGCTTCCCGTCGCCTTCCGTTACGATGCAACTTATGAGGTACCCCGGTCGACAAGGCGCTGATTTGGTGAACTTCCCTTTTGAAGAAAGGGGACTTAATCGCGCTTAGGTACAGGGAAAGAGGGTTCTCATTCATAAGTTCTACAGTCATAGATAAAAAGGCGGCGCGGTCCGCTTCTTCTACTTCGTAGGGAACCTCAACGTCGAGCATGTTAGCTTCACGGAGGGCTTCCCATGCACCATAGTGCGGACAGTTTCGGGCGAAATGATTGGGGCTGGTACAGATGTAGCATTCACCGTTAGGCTTCCTCTCGCTCGTGACATCGTCGCGTCGGTCGAACTTGTGTCCCTTGACCGTCTTGCCCTTTGGCCAGTCCGGCCTGCTCGAGCCTCCTTTGGGTCCTCCGTTGAAGCGATTCGGCTGGCCTGAGGATTGAGCGCCATTTCCACTGGGTGCACACTACCATTTGCGGGCACCGCAAATTATAAGCAAATTGTAAGCAAATTTAGCATTTGCTTCTCATTTGCTTCCAATTTGCGGGGCCCGCAAATTTAAAATTTGCTTATCATTTGCTTATCATTTGCTTTCAATTTGCGGGGTCCGCAAATTTAGAATTTGCGGACCCCGCAAATTGGAAGCAAATCAGGTGGCCAAACAATCCAAAAAAGGCAAATTTTCAGGTCATCTGATCATTGGGATTTTACCCTCGGGATTCTGATGTGCTGCATTAGGTAATTATTCAGATTCTTAGGATTCTGATGTCCAGCCTTATGCATATTTGAACAGAGAGATAGATACAGAACAAGAGACCCAATTCGGCACAGATGGTCATGCCTGCTGTTGACATGGACCACCACCAACAATGCTTCATGCTTGCACTTCAACTCATTTGCTTACTGTTTGACATTTCTGGCACTTACCGGGGCAAGGTTCGCAATTCACCATTCTGTTTGTTAGGTTGCTTTATCTCGTATATGAATATTGCTCAATCTTGTGTGATTTGAGGTGTGTCCTTACATTCATTTTACATGAGGTTTTCAATGCTAACAACCGAACTGTTCACCCACATCCTCAATGGTTTTCAAACATAACTTTTGACTTGTTAATTGTGTGCCTGTCAGTTCAAATCAAGTAATGTATCTTAGCCCTCTTTCTCAGTGTGATAGCCATTGGAAGACCCAGACTGGCTGTTCGAGTTCAGGTATGTATTTTCGTGTCATGTACAAACTGACTTTCATTCAACTTTCATTCAAGCATTAAAAAGATTCTGTCGTAATTTTGAACTGACGTTGAAGGACGTTAATTCAAATTCAATGATTTATCTGACATCACTCAAAGGGGTGGGTGCCAATTACGCGAAAATTGAACGTGCTGGAATTGCACTCGGCACAACTGTGTTCAAAGCCTCTGACCTTCAAGGTTTCATCCAAGATTGTTTAATGCCTTCTCAGGCAGCCGTTACTATGTTTGTTTGACCCCAGGCATGTCAGTATTCTGCCCTGATGTCATGTGGACTGAGTGTCAGTTGGATAGTTGGCCAATATAATATTCAACTTAATGTTGGCCACTGAGGTCCATGGACCTTTGATTTGATGGTATGCATGTGATACAAGTGTCCGTTGATTCACTGTTATCGTACTTGGACTCAACCAAGCACTCAAGTAGTTGAGTCATGTTTGACTCTCAACATTTAACTCCAACCTTGGGTCCTAAGTTCCTTTCATACATTTTCTATCCACTTACACACCACTGGCCTTTCATCGATTCATCTATAGGTACTCAACCCCACCCTAAACTTGGTATGATTCACTGTTCCATCTATAATATATTGAACTGATATTTGATGGTCATTCAGTCTACGTACATGCATACCAATTGAAACAAACCCCCACATGACCACCATGGCCCCTTGAAAGATTTTCTCAATACCAGATATGTCCCTAGCGTTGTGTTCCATCGAAACATGCATTTATCTCTTGGGTAGGTTGACCTCAGGCATCTCGAGGATGGGTTCTGCCCTCAGTTCTTCCTTATATCTGAAGTGGATGGTGGTCAACATTGACTAGTACTTGAATCTTGGACCAAAACAAGGTTCGATTTGATTCACAGTAGGTACCCTCAGCTTCCGAGTTGTGGAGTGTTCAACTGACTGTTATTTTGTCTAAATCCTTATCCCTCTTCACTGAGCTCCAGCTTTTAACAGGCTCCAAGTCAAATCTTGGCTTCAAACTTCAATGAGTGTGAATTTATTCTTCTTTCTTGTGAACTGACATTCATTTTCACAGCTGGTTAAGTTCCTACCCTCACTTCGAACCTGTTCAAGAACTGGTTTAAACTACATAGTCCTCAGTGAGTTGTGTCAAAGATAATTCAATTGAAGTTGCTATGGTGTCTTAGACTATTGGAACGTCTTTCTCCGCTGAAATCAAGTCAGTTGTCTGAGGTCTCGGGTTCAAACCTGAGGGATTGCACTTTTTTTTTCAAGGCTGGGGCAATCTGGTCACGTGGACCTAGACGGAATTCTAGGTCCACGTGACATTATTTAGGCTCTGGTGTCATATGTGGACAGCTTCCAGGCCCGATTTGGTAACTTAGGCCGCATTTGGCCTGACCAGGCCCAATCGGGCCTGGAGACTTCCCATGCCCCTATTTAAGTTACCACGAAAGTTTTGACGATACTTTGTGGGCAGCGATGCTTCAAAAATTAAGAAAGTGCAGGACTTGCTTACTTGAATACCCACCAGCGCTGCAGGCGCAAAATTTTCCTCCTGTGTGATGCTGAAAGGTCAAAATTCACTACTTGTCAAAAAAATAAAATTGGGCTCAACAGAGGCTGAAAAAAAAAGATAAGAGGGTATGTAAGAACGGTGTAGGTTCGACAAAAATGTGCCAAGGTAAAATGACCAGAGAATTTGAGAAAGCAGGTAGTAACTTGAAATGTTGGAAGTTCCGAGCTTCCAACCTTAATTATCCGCAGGAAAATTAGGAAAGGAAGCTAGAGATTCTGGAACCCGGAATTTCTGGCTTTCTCTAAAGCCTCTGCATACAGTGCCAATACATAATTTACCCAAACACCAACAATACTATGTTTGTTGCAGATTCAACTTAAATCTGACATTGCTACTTCTCTCAGTCCTGTGCAAAGTCAACGAGATAAAGTTTGTATCTGGGATCAAAAATTTAGGGTTAAAAGGCCCGGTTCATTTATATAAGACCCAGGGCTGTGTACCACGATCAAGAAAGCTCCCAGGTCTTTTGAGGAATAAAATGGTGTCTGCGTTCAGTACTGTAACTGTTTGCATCAGTATTCAACTTGCCAGTGTTGTGTCAATACTCTCTCCTCAGGGGATTTTTTCTTGAACAAACAACCCTAATATTGTGGGTTTGCAGGTCAAGTGCAAGGGGTGAGTGAGCACAAATTTCATTGATAAATTATCTGAACAGCTTCAGGATAAATTCGGTTGTAGTTCTAAAGTAAAATGGCTACTCAATGGGAAGGAGTAAACAATGATGAATTGTATTTATTGTGACACGGAAAAGCGGTTGATTTCCAAAAGAGACAACATTAAAAAGTGAGACTTGGGAGGATCGAACCCAAAAAAAACAGTAGATTACAAAACGTGAGAGACAAACACACATACAACTACGCCAACAAGCTCTTGTGAGTGCTGCCCATTAGAGTCTTACTACCTGATTGCGTAGTTTTTGAAAAAAATTCAAAAATAACTTTTGGTTCCACATATGACACCAGAGCCATTATTTATAATACAACATTGCAAAACTTCTGCTCATCTCAGGATTCTCAACTAAAGAGACTAAACTACCATCTGTCTCACTGCAGGTGGTGGAAGGAGGGAACGGGCCCTGTTCCCTCCTTCCGCCACTTGCAGTGGCACAGATCCATCTACAGCAAACAATAAAAGATGTTGGGGTAGCCGAAGACAGTAGTTCAAAGGGCACTAAAAAAGATAAGTTGGCAAATTTTCGGATGCAGAGGTTAGGACACACAGTGTGGTTTCAGCATGTTATGACCACTGGATGAAAGCATAATAGCAATTGGTTTAAAGTGCTCTGCATAAATGAAAAACTCAAGTTGAGCCAGATGCATAAAAAAAATAGCAATGAACATACCATTCCTGATGTGAGCCAGTAGGCTGTTCTTGGCCGTCACCGCTTATGCGACACAAAGAAGTCAAAACATCGAACAGGTACTACAAAAGATTGGGTTAGTGTTCTCCTATGGCAAAGAGAAAAGAAGGATGAGAGTCATGCATCTGGGTACAAAACAGGCGAGGGAGATGCGACCGGTAGGCCGTTCTTGACCTTCACTGCCCATAGGGTGCGGAACTACAAGGAGAAACACAAAAGAGCCACTGAAAAACATTGTGTCAATATTATCATTATAGCAAAAGAAAATGTAGGAAGTTGCGCACCTGGGCGCAAAACAGTCCTTGCAACACAAGGAAGATGCAAGTCAGCAGGCCATTCTTAACCATCACTGCCCAATGGGGCGCAGAGAGGAAATAATATTTAAACAAAGGTCCCTGCTGCAGCCTGCAAAGGGAAATATGCCAGTCCAAAAGGGAATAGTCAGTCAAAATCTGCAGTGTGAAGGAAGGGTGCATACTTCTTCAAGGCAGTGTACTTGAGCATTCAAAAAGACTGCCGAACCTAGGGAAAGTTCAGAAGCTCACAATATCCTTTTTCCTGTAGTTGAGCCACTCAAAGACTCAACACCCGCGCACACTTAACTGTGATTGCAGGGGGGTTCCAGGAAAACTTTGCGAAGGAGATCATTAACAGATCTCCCCCGATGTGCACAAAATCGCAGACATCGGGCAAATTGGCCCACTCCGTACATGACCAGAGGAGTGTTGAGTATGTTGGCCCCATACTCTCTTCTCTTTCCCAGCTATATGGGGGCTTCATGCAGAGGACTGGTCACAGGGAGGTAGGTGCTGAGCAAGCTCAGTCCTGGGGCAGGATGTGGCCAACAGGAGAAAGAAACCAAAGGGGAAATAAAACACACTGGGAAGGTCAGTATTTGTCTCACTGTTACAGGCAGCCGGCTCATGACCCCGGCTGCCTATAGCAGTGAGACAAACTTCCAAACATGGAGGAAAAGAAAGAGCTATGTCCGATCAACAGAGGATCAGTCTTTAAAATAGCTGTTCAGTCACCATCATTTCCTGATCATTATCCGCATGCTTTCCCATCATGTTAACCTCTGTAGGCTTCCCTCTCAACTCCACTAATGCTTCATGCTCTTGCCACAGTTATCTGCGAGGGCAAAAACTATACCAGCTTGAATCCAGGTGTGTCCACATTAAATTTTGTTAGTGATTCCGGCGTATACACTTTACTTAGTTTACTGATGAGGTTTTTTTTTTTGCAAAACACCATTTAGCCAAGGCCCGTACATTGTGTAATAAATGATGATACACCTCAGTCTTCTGTGTCTGAAAAGTGAAACCTATTGAGTAGCCAAACTTTGCACTAGTAGCTATATTGGACAGACTTCCCCCTTGTAAACCCCTTGATCAGAATCCTAGAAATCTGAATTACCCAGTATGGTACATCAGAATCCCGAGGGTAGAATCCCAATGATCAGATGACCTCAAAATTTGCCTTTTTTGGATTGTTTGGCCACCTGATTTGCTTTCAATTTGCGGGGTCCGCAAATTCTAAATTTGCGGACCCCGCAAATTGAAAGCAAATGATAAGCAAATGATAAGCAAATTTAATATTTGCGGCCCCCGCAAATTGGAAGCAAATGAGCAGTAAATTCTAAATTTGCTTTCAATTTGCTTATAATTTGCGGGCCCCGCAAACGGTAGTGTGCACCCAGTGTTCGGAAGGCGACGTTGGCCTCGTGCTCCGGATCCTCAAAAGACCCATGTTCGCCCTGATCGGCTTGGTCGTTGGAGTTCAAACCATCGTGGTCGACGGCATGAGCGCAACGATTGGGATAAGGAGCAGTTCGGCGCGAGTAATAGCTTCCCAACGAATGAAGTTTGAGGGCGGTTTCCCAGTTGCCCATGAGAGTCGGCTGGTGTCGGAGCGACGCGGCGAACAGAGCGAACAGGTTGTTGTAGTTCTCCGAGTTGAGAGTTCCCTTCCACACGCTCGGTGCGGTGCGAAGGATCTTCTCAACCACGCCTGCCCCATCGTCTTGTCCGGGCCAGAGGAAAATATAATATTGAGTCCGGCGTTGAAGGAAGTCGATGGGTTTCTCATTCTCATGTTCGCGCTGGCGGAAGCGCATTTCCTCGAATTCGCTCATTCGTTCCTGGAGCCAAAGATCGTTGAGGAAATGTGTTTGAATCGCTCGGAGGAGAAGGGTCCAGTT
The DNA here is from genome assembly GCA_029233265.1 of Mycena alexandri. Classification (NCBI taxonomy): domain Eukaryota; kingdom Fungi; phylum Basidiomycota; class Agaricomycetes; order Agaricales; family Mycenaceae; genus Mycena; species Mycena alexandri. The sequence goes on along the minus strand of JARJCM010000001.1, from coordinate 1,610,603 downwards.
CTGGCTGACGTAGTTGCGGACCGTTACGGTAAGGGTGGTCCACCACATCGCAGCTCGTTCGGTGAATTTCATCGGGGCGATGGCCCCTAAATCGACGGCCATTTGAGGCGAGAGGCGCACTAGCTCGGCCATTTTGCAGAGATAGGCTATAGCGGTTTTACCGTGTCCGTCCCATTCAGGCACTAGCTGCAGATTGAGTTTGCGATTAATCTGCCAGTCGTGCCAGTTCCCTCCTCCGAAGGGAGGTCCTCCGCCGTTAGGCGGGCCTCCACCTCCGTCAGGGGGTCCTCCACCTCCAGCGCCGCCTCCACCTGGTCCTCCACCATTACCGCCAGCACCTCCTCCGCCCGGGCCGCCTCCACCGTCACCACCTCCTGGGGCCCCTCCAGCGAAGGGAGTTCCAACACCGTTAGGCGGAACTCCACCTCCGTTGGGGCCTCCTCCACTTCCTCCGCCGAAGGGAGATCCAGCGCCATTCGGCGGGCCTCCACTTCCAGGCGTCGCTCCACCTCCTCCAAACGGATCAGGCGGGGCGGCGGGTTGGAGGTTGGTGAACTGGTGAGAACTCCATGCAGTTAATGGCGGCATGGTAGTAGTCGCTGCTTGATAGCGCGGCTGAGGAGGATTGGGTTCGACGCCGTACCCTTCGATCGTTGTCTGGACCTTAGTCGCGTTATCGACTTCGCGCAGGGTAGAGCCCGGTTCGAAGCGGGAAGGTGTTGTCTGAGGAACGACGTTTGCGGCGTCGGCGGGGGTTCCCGGCATAGCCCAGGAAGTTGGCATAGCGCCGATGCCGGGCATGGCGCTGATTGATCCAGTGTGCGCAGCGGATAGGGAGGGGGGAACGTCAGCCCATTTGACCGAAGGCTTGGAGACGACGGAGGCAGTCTCAACTCCGGCAGGAGGAGCCAAACCTTCTGTCACCCCTTCCGTTCCTGTTTTCGCCTTGTAGTAGTTAGCCCGGATATCCTTGGATTCCACTCGTTGCTCCGCGACGTAGGCGTCTCTAGCGGCTTCGTCGTAGACGCGGGCGCCGTAGTCGGGTCGCACGAGGAGCTTGGCGAGCTCGTAGACTCCGCTCTCCTGTCCAAAGTCGGACCTCACGGAGCTGCGCGTGGAATCCACGGAGCTCAACGTGTCCAAACCCTCCTTCCCATTGACTCGTCCGATCGCGTCGACGTAGATCTTGACGCGTTTCATGGCGCGTTCGAGCCGCATTTGCAGGGTCGAACAGGTCATGAAGATAGTGGATCGGCTGATGTTTTCCTCGAGTATACGGAGGAGTTTCCACTTCGGGTCTAAGGGGAAGCAGGCGTTACCGGTCTTCTTCATGAACGAGTAGAGCGCTTCGAGGATTTGATGGACCGCGAGGCTAAGTTGAGCGAACTGTTCCAGGTGGAATCGATTCAAACCATAAATCTTGATCTTGTCTTCCCCGATAGGTCCGAATACCACCAGGTCGTTGCGCGAGAACTTCATCTTGCACATCTGCTCGACAGACTCCCCCAAGTCGTCCCAGAACCACTTGCGGTGCGGAGTTTCGAGCCGAATTATGGCATAGCGGAGGTTCATGGATTCACCGTGAGTGCGTCCGGGCATGACTAGGTCCACAGCTCCCAGCCGCGCGAGAGGGTCCTCGTCACGAAGAGGGTCGAAGGCGGGATGGTAGCGGGCGACTGAAGCAGACAAGTCCTCGTCGTAGATTTCGATGGCACGACTGTAACTCAAGAAGATTCGACCTGGATCACGGTTGGACTGAAGGGCTCGCGAGATGCTGTCGCTCTCTAGCATGCCCTTCGTCTGACTAGTCGGAGTCCGTTGGACCGGGGTCGTACTGGAGTTCTTGGAAAGGTTGTCGGAGACTGATGAAGTAGGATTGGCCAAGGACGCTAAGGATGGAGTCGCCGAGGCGCGCTCTACATTCCCTCGAGCCTGCCGCCGAGCGTTTTCCTGGATCTCAGCCGCTTCCGCGCTGGCTCGCTGAGCTGATTGAGCGAGAAGAGTGTAGCGAAGGTGGAGTTCCTCGAAGTTCATATCCCTCTCCTCCCCGACGTCGGGTCGAGGAGGGAAATTGGTGAGGCCGAGGTCGTCCACATCGGAGACTTCAGTGGAGTCGGTGACCGTTTGGAGGCGAGGAGGTGTGCCGCTAGTAGCCTCGCTCGGAGCATTGGAGGGAACCCGGGAGATCTTAATTCGATAAGCCGAATTGGCGACGTCCTCGCCTTCGACGAGAGGCGTGGCAGAACGAGATTCAACCTGTTCAGGGATCTCAGTTCCTCCAGGCCCAGCGGTGCTGAGATTTTCCTTCGTTCCGAGTATTTTAGAAGCCTTGCGGGTACGACCGAGGGAGTCATGAGAATGAGTGGAAGGGAAAGACGGTACAGCGGTATCCTTCTTCTTCCCTAGGGAAGTAGTCGGGTCGCTCATGGAAGTTGTAATGAAGAGCGATAACAGGGATTTCTCCCTTTTATACGATTCAGTGAATAGGGGTCGTTAATAGGAACAAACAAGTCGAGGACCACGCAGGACACACGAGATAGAATGATGGCAGCGAGAGGATTTGCACGATCCGTTTGATGGATAAGGTGAAACGGGGTTCGGACGGGAGGGAGTTTTAGCGATGAGGCTCTCTCATCGCGGAGAGCGCGACCCTCCCTATATCTTGAAGTTTATTCGAGGGTACTCAACGCGCGGAGCGGAGCACCCTCAAGGTCCCCAAGCGGGGAGTCGTGGCCAGGGAGTAGATGCGCTCGACGCGGCAGCAGAGCGCATCAAGGAATTTTGCAAATACATTGTGATATTCCACATGGCCTTCGATTAGCGGGTCGTCGCAAAGGGGAGAGGCACAGGGTTCGGCAGAGACGGAGGCGTTACCGCCTCGACGTTCCCTTCTGGCCAGCAGTAGAATTAAAAAATAAATTAAAAATATTGCCACGTAGCCTTTTAAGGCTATGAATTTTGACGACGCAAACACCTCGTTTGGTGAGGCCCTCGCGGTGGGCTCCACTGTGATACAGCTGCAGAATTACAGGCCTCTTGCGAGGCGTCGTAGTCGTCGTCGCTAGTTCTCAGAGCCGGGATCGGATCTGAGAAGAGAAGGCGAGTTCACGCTAGCGCGGAACTCTAACCTGTGCCCTGGCTAGGGACCGGTTGACCCTTGGTGGGGCTCAAGACCTTGAGGGGGGAGCAGTTACGGGTGCTCAGCCGTCTTGAGGGTCGCTTGGTTCCGGCTCACGCACGACTTAGCTAGCTTAGCTCGTCGTGGTATGCATGAAAGATGTGATAACATTACGTCAGTAACTCCTAACTATAACAGAGGTAAATACGAAGAGAATACGAATAATACGCGGACACGTAGTCTCGTAACCAGCCTCTATGTTGAGCAACAATGTTAGTAATGGTATGCAAAAAGAATTAGAATCAACGAAGCAAAATTGAGAAAGAAAAAAAAAGTGGCGGCAGGGTTGCTCGAACATAGAGTCTGGGAGAACTTAGTACGGAAAACAGAGATCAAAGTTGTACGTAACTTAATCAAATTGACTTGGCAAAATTTCGGTCTCTCCGATATTTAACCTTCTTCAAATTTAGTTCTGAATTGTACAAAAGTTGTGGGGCAGTATTAAAGGCTCGTCCCCAACTTCCAACCCACCGAAAACATCACAACTGGAGCACAATCATTTAAATCGTAGCTAACGGGCCGGCGGACTGATTCCACAGCCGCCCATCAATTTCTGCCTTTTTATTCGCTATGCCTCGACTATGTCGCAAGGTGCATCGGTGTTACGAGCCAAGCCGCGGGGTACGGGATAGTGGAACAGTCGGCCGGAGTCGTACAAGGTACTCCGGAATAACCGGGGTGCCGGAGAGTAGGCCGGAGTAACCGGAGTCGACAGAGAGGATCGGCGGAGCTGCTTGACACAACACCACTGAGGTGCAGGGTGAGCGTGTACTGCCAGGTATCGTCTAGAGGAAGAGGAAGGGTTGTGGGGGAAGAGAGGAGCGACTGGCACCACTCCGGAAGGGGGGAAGTGACGTTTATTAAACTACTGAAGAATAGGGAGTATGCTAGCTGATTAAATAGTGTAGGATCCTAATTTAGTGTAAAGGAGATAAGGAGTAACATGTGGAACGAGCATATGGTTGAAAGAATAGGAAGTCCATAAGCGGTAAGAGAAGTTCGACCTGTATCAGTATTGATCTTGGGAAATGAAACATGAGGTGATGAAATCTGCCATGAGGCGATGGAAGGCAAGAGGGAACATGTGGAGAGGTTGTTACCACTTGATACCAGCCACGACAGACCGCGAGAAGTCATTCCAATACTAATACCCAGTTTCCGGTTGGCTCCGGGTTTCCGGTTGACTCCGGAAACACCGGAGTGGACCGGAATGCCCGTAGAGGACCGGAGTGGTCTTGGGTGACGAAGACCAATGTCCAGGGGTGTGGTTGCATGGATATAACAGTATCCCCCTCTTGGGTTTGGCTCCCATGCCAAACATTCCAACCGGAGTCGGAAATGGTTAGCAAGAGAAATCCAAAGGGATACCGGTATGGGTTAATAACCAAGGCCGAATGATTTGAAAGTTGGGGAAATTCGTCAACGAATTTTTTGATGAAGATTTTGAAATTTTTTGTTGAGGACGGAAAAGTCCAAGCTGATCACGTGCCCGGCCCGTGCGCCGAGTCACGTTTTCGGTGCCGTAAGTTGACACGTCAACAACTCTTTTGCTTTCCTCCACCACCCGGAACCCTACCGCAACACCAGCAACATGTCCGCGACCAACAGCAACACGAACGGAGGTGCAGGGAGTGCAGGAGATGGTGCTGGGCAGGGAGCGGGGCGAAACGGTGGCGAAAACGTCGGAGGAGGCAAGGGGAAGGGAAAGGCGACCGCGCGCCAGATCCAAGACGACGAGGCGCAGGAGGCCGCTATGGAGCAGCAGCGGTTGAACGAGCGGAGGTCTGAGCTGCAGCGTCAGCTCAGAGCTCTGCTCCGGGCGCCGAGGGCGGAATCGCGGTCGGAGGCGGACGCGGGCGCACAACGTCTTCTTGTTATACGAGAAGAGCTTGATGCTCTCGGTCCCCACGTCAGCGTCGTGGATTTGGTGAAGTCGCTCACCAAACCCCGTCGTGACACTCCGGGACCCGTGGCGCAGCCGGACGACTCCAAGGTCGCTCCCGGTAGTGCTACGGTTGCAGAGGACGACGCAGACGACGAGGACGAGGGAGAGACGGAGAGGGAGGAGGATGAGAAGGAGAAGGAGGACGAGGGTGAGGCCCCGGATTCCGGTGACGACCGGAGTGCGGAGTCCGACCCCGACGACGGGATGGAGGTCAACGATACGGAGGTCGAATGGCCCAACCCCGACTACATTCGTTTCGAGGGTGATGAACGTACACCTTCTATTTTTTTTTTTTTTTTTTTTTGATTTTTTCTGTTTGCTGAAAATTATGAATTTTAGGGTGTGGCAATTGCCAAAATAAAGACCACGCGTGTCTCCGGTTGCGCGAAACCCGCAAGAAGACGTGCGCGTCTTGCCGTCGCAAACGAACCAAGTGTTCGTTCAACCCACCCACCACCAGGATCAACAAGAGATCCGTTTCACGTCAGGCCGGCCCCTCTCACCGAGCTTCCGGTGACTCCGGGCGTTCCAAACGTCCCGGAAGCTCGCGTTCGCAGCGGGGAACGAAGCGTCGCCACTCCGTCGCCGATTCCAGCGACGGAGACCGGAAACCGTTCTTCAAGACGGGTTTCCGGGGTGACGGCTTCACCGGACTGGAATCCAAGTGGTACACCGGCACCAAGTCCCGTCCGGCCAAGAAACCCCGGACCACCTCGCGCGCCCCAACTCCCTCCAGCTCCAATCAACCCTTCGACGGCCTGATCCGCCAGTTTTACGATTACGTGGATGGATTGGTGGAACAAATCGAGGGTTTGGAGGAGGAGAATGAGTCCCTCAACAGCGAGCTCGCTGTTGAGCAGACTAAAGTCTCGAGGCTCCACGAGGGGTATGAGAAGGCGAAGAGGTTAATGGAGGAGGCTCAGGATGCGGAGCAGAGCGTGGAGAAGGAGCTGCGGGATAGCCAGGATGTGATCGCCCAACTCCGGAGTGAGTTGGAGATTTACCAGAAGCAGGTAAATCTTCCGTTGCACACATTCCGCAACGTTTTGCTGACTCCGGAACCGGAGTTCGACCTCGGTCCACTGGCTCCCCGAACGCAGGAGTCCACCTCCCCATCGCCCACCCCTAACGACTACCACCCCGACGATGAAGACGTCGACATGGACCTCGGGTCGCCTGACGACTCCGGCCCGGTAATGGCATTCGGAGCCGGAGGGCGAACGCGCGAGTCGTCGGTATCGGAGGAAGCTACGATGCCGCATCAGCTGGAAGATGCTGATTGGGATGGTGGTTCCCTGGCCCAGCGCGGGACGCCGCGCTTGGGTCGAGAGATTACCCCGGCACTTGGCCAGATCGCGGCCAACCGGAGCTCTGGCTCCCCCACCCCGGTCCCCGGAACTCCCATCTTCTTCGAGAATGTCGAAGACTTCGACCACCCGCACCGTCTACCAGCCGTCGAGGTTCTCCCGAAGGTAGAACCCATCGAGCCGGTTATTCCGGATACTCCGGCGACTCCCGGAGTGGAAACGACGGAGAACGAGGGGAGATGGTCGACGGAGGAGCGGGAGTTGATGGAGCGGGATGCTGCTGAGGAGCTGGAATTGGTTGGCGGTGTCGACAGCGCGGTCGAGGACGAGATCCCGTCGGATCTCAGAAGCATCCTCGACTCCGCGATGGATGTCGACATACCGGGGATGTTGGAGGCATCGGGAAGCGGAAGCGGAGCGAGTGGGAGTGGAGGCCCGACGACCCAGGTAAAGGTCGAGCAACCAGAACATCCAGTTCCGGTTCCGGGCCCATCCCGACAATTCCGCGTCGAGCGCTTGGAGGTAAGGCGGAAGCGAAGGGCAGGAGAAGAAGGTGAAGGTGATGTGGTGAAGAGGTATGCTGAGATTATCGTGCTGAGCGACAGCGATTGAACATGTAGATTTTTTGTACTTGTATTTTGTTGATTTTCTTGGAGCCCATTGGGCTATAAAAATTGTAAATACACAATGATTCGTTTGAAACAAACCAGAGTGATGAGGAGTGAGGTCCGGACAAGACCAACCAGAGTTATTGACTCCGGTGTATACTCCGGATTCCGGACACTACCGGAATGCCCTTAGGTGATCATGAATGAGCGTAGTGATCCCGGAATTGAAGGTGAAAGTAATGGATAGAAGTGAGGTAAGGGTTTTGAAGATGGTGACTTCGGAAAAGGTTTTCCTAGACGACCGTCCAGAGTTCCGGTCCCAGTAATGGTATCCGGTGTTCGGAGATCGAACAGGATTACGATCCCAACGTCAGCCAAGTAGAGGGGAGTATGCCAAGAATAGAAGTAGAGAGTGCGTGGCATGTGGATTAGGTCGATTGGTGATTCATGGAGGGAAATCTGCCAAGACCTTGTGGGAACTGCAATTGGAACTTGAACACCGATATGCTGATGAGACAGAGGATTCTCCGAATGTTGAATGCGCCAACTCCGGCTACTCTCTGGCCTCAACGAGAGGTCTCCGATATTCCGGAGTACGACCGGAGGTTGCTGGAGTAGAACGGTGAGTGGACTTAACACATTCCGGCATTCGGAATCAGGATTATGATCTTCCTGAGTTATACTTGAGTGAATCCTTGAATCAGTCAACACTAGTCTTGACTTTTGGTGAACGATCCCTATGCGGGTGTCAGTTCGAAGCCTGCTTGTCACGAGCGTAAGACAGCAAGTTCCGGAAAGACGGGAACGACTCCAGTAATTCCTGCTTCAACGCTGAATTTCCACACAGCGATCGAATTGTGCGAGGAATTTTTGATCCATATGCGGAGTTTCATGGGCGTATCCCCCTCTTAGGGTAGACTTCCCACAGGCTACCGCGAATCGTTTGGGATAGAGTCGAAATTTGGCGAGAAGCCAGGGATTTTGCCCTGAAGGCAGGGAATGCTCGGAGACAAGGAATTTATTCCGGTCGAAGAGCGCTTCTTCCAGATTTTTTCCAAGTCTAGTGGCCGTACTGCGGCGTGCGAGGTTACCAAGCTGACGAGTGAGGTCACCGAGGTGACGCTCGGCTGGCCTTTCTCGATATTAAAACACCTGCAGTAGTGGAGTTCCGGAGGTCCGAGCGACCGGAGAACGGAACACGACCACAGAGTCCAGCTCCGTTTTACTGGAGAAGGAGTGATGAGGCCCCTGACGTAGCTGCAACAGGGCGCTGCAAGCGGATACAGAGGTTTCCTCGGGGGGAAGCCGAAGTATTGATTTTGGGGCTTTTCCGGCGACCGGACAAGACGAGACGTGATTCCGGAGGTGCAAGCGTAAGTCGAGGTCGGAGGCACGTTGGAGGAAACACTGCGAAGTGTCCTCCGGTGAGCTCTTACCCGATATCTCGACGGAGCATAGGTTCCGGATCCGCGAGTCTGACCGGAGTGCGGAAAAAGAGAGTTCCATGCCAGGAACTAAGCGGGCTCGGTTGAGTACGGTTATCAGACGTCCCAGATGAGCGTTTCCGCTTTCGTCCAAGGTTTGAAACCCAACTATTGTCTTAGCCCCAAAATGCCAAGGCGTGATGAACATGGAATAAAGGATAAAAGGAGGTGAGTATGTTGAACGAGTCCAACATCTCTAAGAAACGATCCCCGGCGTATAGAGACAAGGTGTCGAATTTGCCAAGAGATCGGAAGCATACAAGCTTCAAGAAGGATTCCGGTAGCGGAGCGGAGCATTTTGCGTGCGCGTAGCTATACCGGAAAGGTGATCGAAGGGAAAAGGCTTGACGCCATGTCCCATTTACGAAAACCATTGGTGGCCATTTGGACACCTGACCAGACGTCGAGGCTCCGGAATTTTCCGGAGGGTCGAGTCCCGATCCAGAAATGTTCGGAAGAACAGGAATGGCGAGTAGCCAATGAAACCGTAGGTGCGGAGCCCGGAGGTTTCAGATATGGTGAAGGCGTCAGAACTGTCGGTGTCGGCGATAAACGCCGGTCCCTCATGGGAGCAACCGAAACAATATCCGGCATAATTGCCGGTCGTGTGCACACTAATAACCCCAAGGATTAAGGATTCGGATTGGTGGAAACCATCATCTTGCATTCAACGGAATGCGGTTGAGAGGTTTTCCGGTTCCGTTATCCAGAACGAAGAAGGAAATCAAGAACGTTGACGCGATTTCGGAGTACGAACAACACCAAAAGAGGAGACAGATGGACTGTCGATTAATGGAAAGAGTTGCCAAGGGAAAGCTTGTCCGGTGGGATTTTGCCGGAAATCTCGCATGCGAAGCCAAAACCGAGTGAATTCCAATATTTATATAGTTACAGCGATATAGGATGTCGAGGAAATGTTCGTATGCGGGAGTTGAATCCCGAGGCAATCTCGGAGAGATATGATTGTTGAAATCGTAAAACTCGACTCCGGAGAGCGAGCGGTCGTAAATTTTGAGCGAATGTAAACGTGATGGATTGTGGTATAACTCCCCGGGAACGACGCAGACGTTCCGGGTGGAGTTTTCGAGCTCTGCATGTTGATCAGCTATCATTACCCGTGGAGCGTGATTCTCCGGTGCGCTGGCGCTTGTCGTGAACAACGCGCGTAATGTGCTGACACGTTCCGATGTGATGTCCACCACTGCCACAATACATGCACAAGCCTAGACGTCTCCGGCGTTCCGCTTCCTCCTTCCGGAGTTTGCCTTTGTTGTTCAGCAAACCGGCCGCCTCGGCAGAGCGCTTGCGCGAGGGATCGACCGCCTTCCTGGCATAGCCAGAGGAAGGACCGGCATCTCCAGACCCCGATGCACCCGTCGTAGGACGAACAGGTGTTCCGGAGCTCGAGGAAATGTTGTAAACAGGGATGGAGGTTAGGGAAGGCATACCCGGAGAGATGTCCGAGAGAGCAGGAGATGCTTCGCGAGGACCGGAGCCACCGCGATCAAGAAGATCGTTTCCGGAAGGCGTTCCGTGGTTGTCCTCGGAACCCGGAGACCCGCGTCCAGGGCCATGATCGCCCCAGAATTCGCGTGCGTTCCTCCGAGCTTCGGCGAGAGCTGCAGCAGGCTGTGTGGCCCAATACTTGGTATCCAGGCGTGTTAACATTGCCCGGAGCCCAGGATAGGTGCTAGGGTAGCAGACACATTCATCCAACTCCATACTCAAACGCAGCGGAAGCGCGTGGTGAAGAGCATGGCACTTCGCGGACTCGCTCCAACCGAGATGGTTGAGCAAGTCTTCGAATTCGCGAAGGAACGGCCCAATCTCCTCCGTGGAACTCATCCGGAGCAAGCGGAGTTGATCTTCCGCATTGCCGTACGAGTCCGGTCCATCAAAGATCTCCAAGAACTCCGAGATGAAGGCGGAAAAGTTCCCATGCCAAGTGAGGCTGGCAGAAACTGGACGCCTGTAGATAGTTGCGGCAATTCCCCGGAAACGAGTCAGTATAAAACTGATCTTATCGTCATCCGTCCGGTGCTCGCGGGGATGAGCAGCCAGATGTGCGTAGCACTGGGAAAGAAAGAGCATGACGTCCTCTTTCTTGCCGTCAAACAACATCGGATTTTGGAGCTCCGAGTTTTCGGAGTCCGGAATCGGAGCAGGAGATAGCGCGGGAGATGGAAGATTGGCGGGAGAATTCTGGGCAGATGTGGGATAGTTGGATGGATAAGGAAGTTCGTGAGGAGGCATGTGCGACTCGTCAATGTCAGGGACGTACTCCTCCGGGAGCACGGCGGGAGCCGGCGCTACGACCGGAGAAGGCGGATACTCGAGAATAAGATCTTGATCGAGTTCCTCCAACTGCTGAAGGGATTGCTGGAGATGTTGATCGTCAATCTCGACAGCCTCTTCAACAGCGTCCATGAACAAATAATCCGGAGACGACCCCGAACTGGGAGGCGTCGCGGATACCGGTGGAGAAGGTGTGCCGGGATACACCGCGATGTCGTCCTGAGGCGGTCCCACATGGAAGGTCCCCATGGGAATTGATGCCGCCGTCATGGGAAACAACCCACGATGCGTTACCGAAGTTTCACCGGATAGGGAAGTTTTAGTCGCAGCCTCGTGCTGGGGTGTCGGTGGAGTAGAAGAATCGTGCAACATAACGACGTATGAGGCAAGACTTCCCCGACTAGCAGAACGAGGGGATGGCCAAGAGCGCAAGAGGTAATTTGTTGACATGCTGATGCAGAACTACGAGACCTGAACAGGTGAGTAGTTTAATACTGTTACGAGCCAAGCCGCGGGGTACGGGATAGTGGAACAGTCGGCCGGAGTCGTACAAGGTACTCCGGAATAACCGGGGTGCCGGAGAGTAGGCCGGAGTAACCGGAGTCGACAGAGAGGATCGGCGGAGCTGCTTGACACAACACCACTGAGGTGCAGGGTGAGCGTGTACTGCCAGGTATCGTCTAGAGGAAGAGGAAGGGTTGTGGGGGAAGAGAGGAGCGACTGGCACCACTCCGGAAGGGGGGAAGTGACGTTTATTAAACTACTGAAGAATAGGGAGTATGCTAGCTGATTAAATAGTGTAGGATCCTAATTTAGTGTAAAGGAGATAAGGAGTAACATGTGGAACGAGCATATGGTTGAAAGAATAGGAAGTCCATAAGCGGTAAGAGAAGTTCGACCTGTATCAGTATTGATCTTGGGAAATGAAACATGAGGTGATGAAATCTGCCATGAGGCGATGGAAGGCAAGAGGGAACATGTGGAGAGGTTGTTACCACTTGATACCAGCCACGACAGACCGCGAGAAGTCATTCCAATACTAATACCCAGTTTCCGGTTGGCTCCGGGTTTCCGGTTGACTCCGGAAACACCGGAGTGGACCGGAATGCCCGTAGAGGACCGGAGTGGTCTTGGGTGACGAAGACCAATGTCCAGGGGTGTGGTTGCATGGATATACACTGGGCGCATACAGTCAATTACTGGGCTGGTAAATAGCAGGCAAAATTGAAGGAAATACATCATTTTCCTATCAAAAGCTCATTATTTACACGGCCTGGAAAAAGCTGAGTAAATTTGTTATTTGCAGTCTAATTTCACAGCAATTGCCTGCTACGCAAATAGCTCATAATCTCCACATTTACCTTACAATTGATCAGAAATTACAGGGTGTGCAAATGCTAAATTTACTTGCTGTGCAAATACTGTGTAAATTGAAATGCCAAACAAGCAAACACCTTCCATAAATAGTAAGAATAAATTACCAAACGTAGCAATTATTTCCCTCATATCAGCACCTGACTTGTGAATCCTATCCTAGGATTGTGTGAATCCTACTCTCCTTGACTTAGAACCTGGACACTCAGGATAAAACCATGGTATTGAGCACAGCTTCAAATGATACAGATAATATATTTACTACATGCAAAACAGGTGGACTATTTCTTGAGATATGGTGATTGATGTCTGGTGTCCTCATCATGTCCAACATCAGGAAAACCAGCTGAGATGTCCTATCTAACAGTGGCCAGCACTCTAAAGTGCTCCATAGTGGGCCATAGGTACATCATAGCCACATTTTGCTATGCAGCACTGTCAAGACACCTCTGGTGTTCCTGATGAATACAGGGGATGTCACTCAGGGGTTTGACCTTTTCCCAACTCAAATCAACTCACATTCTGCTCGCAAAGGCCCTGGTCAAAGGGAGAAAAGTCAAATACCCAAATGTTGACTGGTGATTAGTCAGCTAAGAAATCTTTAGCTGACTAATCATGCTGCAATCCTACTGGCAGTATCACAATCATCAAGTATCATCACTATAAAAGTGTTGATAGAATGCATAAGAGCAAATCTCTCCAGGTCTTATTGTGATGTTGTGTTTTAGAACTATATAAAAAAGACCAAACTGATATTCACAAACAGGAACGAAGTGACGGTTTGTGCTCAGAGGTCCGAAAATGTCGCCAAAAGCGCAACGTGACTTGCACACAAACGTGATCACTTGTCATTTCTGCTGACTCCATGATTTAACTTAGTGCTCTCGGATGCTCTCGGATACTCTCGGTGTCTTGTACGCCAGCAGGGTCAGCTTCATCATACCGACGACGAGAACGCTGTTTGTGCCCGCCGCTTGCCGGCCACTTCCAATCATTTGGGTCACGTGGAGCTAGAATTCCATGCTGGATACACGTGATCTTCGACAATAGTTCTGGTCCAGAAATAAGCCGGGATCATGTGGCTCAAAGTTCAATCCTCACAGGGAGCATTTTTTTTTCTATCAAGACATTATTTTTTAGCATTGGTGATTCATTATGGACTCTAAAACAGCAGCTGCACACCCCAGACTTTTGGAATCTATCTAGTAGGCATCCAGGAAAAGAGACTAGAGAGAAAAGGAGATGATTCCTAAAAAGGAAAGAAGTGGGTGCGATAATGAGTTGGTCGAATGGCTTACTTAATCTGACCAACTCATTATCGCACCCACTTCTTGCCTTTTTGGGAAGCCTTTCTTTTCTCTACAGCCTTCTCCTAGATGCCTACTGAACAGAATCTCAGGGTATACAATCAGGGTATACAACTGATGTTATAGTCCATAATGGGTGGTCAACCCTTCAGAAAAGCTCAAACATGTATACTGGACAGGAAAAAAAGATATACTCCCTGTGAGGATTGAACTTCAAGCTATGTGATCCCAGCTTACTCTCGGCCCAAAAACTATTGTCGAAGTTGAAAAGATTCTGCCAGCAGGATTGCAGCATGATTAGTCAGCTAAAGATTTCTTAGCTGACTAATCACCAGTCAACATTTGGGTATTTGACTTTTCTCCCTTTGACCAGGGCCTTTGCGAGCAGAATGTGAGTTGATTTGAGTTGGGAAAAGGTCAAACCCCTGAGTGACATCCCCTGTATTCATCAGGAACACCAGAGGTGTCTTGACAGTGCTGCATAGCAAAATGTGGCTATGATGTACCTATGGCCCACTATGGAGCACTTTAGAGTGCTGGCCACTGTTAGATAGGACATCTCAGCTGGTTTTCCTGATGTTGGACATGATGAGGACACCAGACATCAATCACCATATCTCAAGAAATAGTCCACCTGTTTTGCATGTAGTAAATATATTATCTGTATCATTTGAAGCTGTGCTCAATACCATGGTTTTATCCTGAGTGTCCAGGTTCTAAGTCAAGGAGAGTAGGATTCACACAATCCTAGGATAGGATTCACAAGTCAGGTGCTGATATGAGGGAAATAATTGCTACGTTTGGTAATTTATTCTTACTATTTATGGAAGGTGTTTGCTTGTTTGGCATTTCAATTTACACAGTATTTGCACAGCAAGTAAATTTAGCATTTGCACACCCTGTAATTTCTGATCAATTGTAAGGTAAATGTGGAGATTATGAGCTATTTGCGTAGCAGGCAATTGCTGTGAAATTAGACTGCAAATAACAAATTTACTCAGCTTTTTCCAGGCCGTGTAAATAATGAGCTTTTGATAGGAAAATGATGTATTTCCTTCAATTTTGCCTGCTATTTACCAGCCCAGTAATTGACTGTATGCGCCCAGTGATAACAATCGGGAACCTCAGTAGCAAAGCTTTCGAGGGTTGCTTTAGCTTTTGCGTGACTCAGGACTGTTATATCCATGTCCCGATCCTTCGGACCTAGGTCCGAGGATGGCCGAATGGCTCCGTTAACTCCGGACTCCGCTCCGTCGGAGCGGAGACGGAACGACGGAGCGCGGCGGACTTCCTTCAGAAGTCCGTATCACGCCATAAGGCGACATCCTTATTGTCCGCCTCGCTCAGGACTTCTTACTTATTGTCCAAACTACTTCTTCCAAGTCACCTGACTTCTTCCACCCCTTTCGGATATAACCTTATTGTTACTTCCGCATGGAACCTTACATATCTCCTTTCCGTATTACAATAAGACCCTTTAGTATTTAATCACTTAGACTACAGCATTGTACTTCAGATTTATTATTAACGTTGCTTCGCACTCCCTGCAAAGTAATCCGAGTTAACGCTCCGGAACTTCACTCGGAGCTCCGTCTCGTCTATCCAGTACTCCGAGACCAAGGGTAGTAACGCTCATCCTGCTCCCTAGTGGTGTAGCGTCATCCGATCCTCCGGTCACCCTTTTCCCCCGACTCCGTCACTCCGCTCCGTTCCGACTCCGCTCTCCGGTATCTCGGAACTCCGCCCGACTGGTCGGTCGGCCCTCTTATCCGTAGCTTGGATATAACAGTATAATAAATCTCACCTACCTCTTGGATCTCATGTCTCACTATGGCGACCTCAACAACCCTTCGGGAGAACAGCATCCCGAAGGTAGTGATCCAAATCGACGTAAATCCCGACTCTATGGCAACATAGTTACGCTCCCCTCACCGCAACAGGCTATGGCTGGCTCCTATGCCCAGTCTTTTGCTCCTGGTCCATACCGTTCCACTCCTCTCCCGCCGAATATCACTATGCGTCGGCCCTCTGCTATACGCCCTATGGTCTCTCCGCTGAATGCTCCGGGCCTGGTCTCTCAGCCTCAGACTCCGGAGAACCCCGTCGTTTATCCCCGTTCACCCTACCCATCTCGCCACACTCCCGGACACATCCTAGACACTGGGTCTCCCATTCCGGGCCCCCAGTTTGACTCCGACACTGCAGGTCCCGACTCTGGACCCATCGGAGGCACATTCCCAGTCCTAACCCGGACCCCACTTCCCAACATACCGGAGGTGGCTCCGTCCGTTCGCTCTGAACATTCGGAGCATCGGGAATCTCGAAGCCGCTCTCACTCCGCTCCGCCAGGAGGCAACGGAGGTGGAAGCGGGCCGGGTAGTGACGGCGACGAAAGTCGCGCCCCTACTCCTCCGCCTCGACGCTCTGGTGGCAGTCCTGACCGTGGACGTCGCGGAGGAGGAGGCGGGGGGTGGCGGAGCAGGCGGAGGCGGAGGCGGAGGAGGTGGCGGTGGTGGTGGAGGTGGAGGCCCCCCTCTGGGGCCTGTAGTTCCTCCCGGGCCAGCCGTCCCTCCGGGGCCAGCTGCCCCTGATAATGAGAGCAGAGGAGAACGTATCCTCATCGACACTCTCACCAAATTCGCCACTACCTTGGATCGGTACAACAATCAGACCACGGCACCTCGGTCGAGCAAGTCGAACCTCCGGAACCCGGATACGTTCGACGGCACGGACCCCGCTAAACTCCATCCCTTCCTCACCCAGTGTTATCTCCACTTCGCCGAGCGCTCCCAGGACTTCCCGGAGGACGATGACAAGATCCTTTACATGATCTCGTATCTCCGCGGCATCGCTCAGCAGTGGTTTTCTCCGAATATGTATGACCCCACGGCCATTCCGGCCTGGGACGGGAACTTCCCGGTGTTCATCAGCGAGCTTACGCTCAATTTCGGACCACACGATCCGGTTGGAGATGCGGAGGATCGCATCCGCACTTGCCGCATGAAACACGGCGATCGGATCGCGACCTACGTCTTGGCATTCGACACTCTTGCTTCCTTAACCACATGGGGAGACTCCGCGCTGCGACACGCCTTCTACGAAGGACTTCCGGACCGCATCAAAAACGAAATGATGCATCACGCTTACTTGAACACCTTGTCCGGTGTCAAGCAGGTGGCCCGGCTCATCGACAGCCGCTACCACAAGCGCGAGGCCGAGAAGGCGCGTCAGCGGGAACGCGATCCCGGCCGCGGACCTGGCTCCGGTCCCTCAGGGGACTCCGGAGACCGCTCCGGTGATCGTTCAGGGAAATCGTCGGGCAAACAGAAGGACAAGAAGGGCGGTCAGCCCTCCAAACCTTCTGGCGGCAATAACACGAACCCTCCTCCTCAGAACTCCGGTAATCAACGCGCCGGAGCGGGGAACGCCAACGGGAAAGGTGGCAAGGTGTCGGGGTCTAAACCTAAGACTCCGGCCTACGTCGAGAACCTTACCCCCGACGGACATATCAAGGAGGCGGAGCGTGAGCGTCGGCGCCGCAACAACCTCTGCATGTACTGTGGAGGTTCGGGACACAAAGCGGAGGACTGCAAGAAACGCGCCAACGCCCCCTCCGGGCGCGCTGCGCGCGCGGAGTCTTCTTCCGCTCCTCAGGAATCCCCCGAGCAGTCAAAAAATTAGACAGCAACTCGGATCATACCTCCGATCCCTATCCGAGTTGTGTTGACTCCGGGGATCTCCCTGAGGTTCGTCTCAACGCGTCCGCTCTTTCACCTAATGCCCTTTACGTCGATCTATCACCCTCCGTCATCAATTCATCATCATCTATCACCGTTCCGGACGAATGTTCAACCATTCCTCCGTCGGTTGTATCAAGTCTCGCTGTGGGATTCAACTCCGTGTTACGTACTCTTATCGACTCCGGATCATCTCACTGTTTTATATCAACTAAAATAGTAGAATCCAATGGTTTTGTTCCGTACTCGGTTCCCCCCGTAAGACTCCGATACCTCGACGGATCATCATCCATCATCACCCGGAAGCTTCGGCTACTCATCCGGTTTCCTTCCGGCACAGTCCATCAACAGGATTTTTTCGTCACCCGTCTTGATCCGCCTTGCGACATGGTTCTGGGATACAATTGGCTCTACCGCTTTAATCCGTTGATTAACTGGTCCGACGCCAATATCTCATTCCGTCCCACTGTCTCCGAGGTTGGATCCCCGTCGACACCTCTGGATACAACTCCAGATTCTGTTTCGGTAGCTCCGGTTACGGACAAGACGGTTCCGGCTGCGGTTTATCCCTCCGTTCCGTCTACACCGATCGGGTCGAAATCGCCGGTCCGAGGTCCTTCTATGGGCAATCTAGGTCCTCCGATGGACGTTCCCAATCCAGGTCCTTCTATGGAACACCCCGCTCGAGCTCCGAAAACCAACGGACCTCGACGGAGCACCTCTGAGGCCTCAGAGCCTCGTCCCTTCCTTAAACCTCCGCCCATATCACTGGTGTCTGCAGCGGCATATCGGGTCCTCATCAAGGACAAGGATACGTGTCAATATACTCTCCGTACCACTCCGTCCGATGAGGCTCAGGCGCGCGGCGCTTCCGCCTCCGATCCGGACCTTTCTGGATTGCCCGCTCAATACCACGACTTCGCTGACGTCTTCTCGGAGAGGGACGCATACCAGCTTCCCCCTCACCGAGAATACGACCTCAAAATCGAAATCCTCAACGGAGAGGTTCCTCCTATTGGCCACGTCTACTCCTTGTCCGAAAAGGAGTTATCGGCGCTCCGAAACTTCCTCGACGAAAACCTTAAAGCAGGGTTCATATACCCTTCTACGTCGAGTCACGGAGCTCCGATATTGTTCGCCAAGAAGAAGGACGGCAGTCTCCGGCTTTGCGTCGACTATCGGGGGTTGAACAAGATCACCAAGAAAGATCGATATCCGCTTCCCCTCATCTCGGACCTCCTCGACGCCCCCGGTAGGGCTAGAATTTATACGAAACTCGACCTCCGACATGCCTACCATCTGCTCCGCATCGCTCCGGGCGACGAGTGGAAGACGGCTTTTCGCACCCGCTACGGCTCCTACGACTTCAAAGTCGTTCCGGAAGGCCTTGCGAACGCTCCGGCGGCGTTCCAGCGCTTCTTGAACTCGGTCTTCGCTGATTTACTCGACGTGACCGTCATCGTATATTTGGACGATATCCTCATTTACTCCGACGATCCCGCCGATCACGAAAACCATGTCCGCGAAGTGCTCCGCCGCTTGCGGAAGCACGGTTTGTTCTGTAAACTTCCGAAATGCGAGTTCGGAGTCACAACCTGCGAATATCTCGGTTACATCCTCTCCCCCGACGGGTTTCGGATGTCCCCGGACAAGATATCGGCCGTCGTCGACTGGCCGGTACCTCGGAAGGTTAAAGACGTGCAGTCTTTCCTCGGGTTCTGTAACTTCTATCGGCGTTTCATCCCCTATTACTCCGACATCACGATACCTCTCACGCGGCTAACTCGGGCCAGCTCCCGTTGGGAGTGGTCCGACGCCTGTCAGACCGCGTTCGAAACCCTCAAGGCAAAGTTTATGGAAGCTCCGGTGCTGTCGCACTGGATTCCGGGTCGACAAATCACTGTCGAAACCGACGCTTCCGACTACGCCATCGCCTCTATCCTGTCCATCACCGGAGACGACGGAGAAATTCACCCCGTCTCGTTCCGGTCACGGACCCTCGGAGGCGCGGAACTCAACTACGACACTCACGATAAAGAGCTCCTGGCCATCTTCGACGCCTTCACGCAGTGGCGGCACTACCTCGAAGGCCCGGACCTCCCCGTTGACGTTGTCACCGACCACAAAAACCTGGAATACTTCGCGACGACGAAAGTTCTTACTCGGCGCCAAGTCCGGTGGTCGGAGTACCTCTGCCATTTCAATATGGTGATCCGGTTTAGACCGGGTCGACTCGGGGGGAAACCTGACGCTTTAACTAGACGATGGGACGTCTACCCAAAAGAGGGGGATACACGTTACACGCAATTAAATCCTCACAATTTTCGCCCCATTTTCACCCAAGATCAACTTGGAGCGTCACTCCGAGCGACATTCCTGGAAGAAATTGTCCTTCGAGCATCGGTTGTCATGGACGTTGACCAACTTCACTCCGATATCAAGACCAACGTACCTCTTGATCCCATCGGAGCGGCTGGCCTCGACTCCGCTACCTCTCCGGAGCCCTCACGCTGGACACTCGACGACTCCGGTATGCTCCGCTACGACACTCGCATCTGGGTTCCTGCAGTACCAGGCGACGCTCCGGACCAGCTCCGCGTGCGTGTCCTGCAGTACCTGCACGACCATGTCCTGGCCGGTCACTTCGGACAGAACAGAACCCTTGCGCTCGTCCGGCGCGAGTACACTTGGCCGGAGCTCCGAACATTCATTCGGGACTACTGTCGTTCGTGTATCCTATGCAAACGGAACAAGGCTCCGCGACACCGACCGTACGGACTTCTCAAACCTCTTCCAGTACCGCTCCGTCCGTGGGACTCAATCTCCATGGACTTCATCGAGCAACTTCCGCTCTCCGGCGAATACGATGCCATCTTGGTCATCGTGGACCGTGCGTCAAAACAGGTTATTCTCATTCCCTGCGATATCTATATCACCTCGGTCCAACTCGCCCAACTTTTCCTTATCCATGTTTTCTCTAAACACGGAGTTCCGTCGCATGTTACGTGCGATCGGGGCAAGGAGTTCATCTCCGCTTTCTTCTGTTCGCTTGGCGAATTACTCAACATGAAGATGCACTACACATCCGGTTATCACCCCTCGGCCGACGGACAAACCGAGCGGATGAACCAGACGGTGGAGCAGTACATTCGGATCTTCTGCTCCTATCAGCAGGACGACTGGGACAAGCTCCTTCCGCTATGCGAGTTTGCTCTCAACAACGCTCCGAATGCTTCTACCGGCATCTCTCCGTTTTTCGCCAACAAAGGCTATGACCCCGCCATCACCGTCCATCCGGAGGTTGATGTTGCGAACGTCTATGCCCGGAACTATGTCGTTGACTTGCAGGAACTTCATACGTTCCTCCGAGAACAAATCACCTACGCCCAGACTCGGTATAAGGAGACCGGAGACCGTGTGCGCTCTCCGGACCCCAAACTCGAGATCGGTGATCAAGTTTTCGTCTCCGCTAAGTTCCTCCGAACGACTCGTCCGACGCGCAAGTTCTCCGAGAACTTCCTCGGACCATACGAAGTCATCGGAAAGCCTTCCGCTGCGTCTTATACCATCCGCCTGCCGAAATCACTCGCGCAGGTACACCCGGTGTTCCATGTCTCCCAACTTGAACCCCATCATCCGAATCCCTTCCCCGGGCGTGAAGAACCTCCTCCGGCGGCAGTGGAGATCGTGGACGGCGACGAGCATTACGAAATCAAGCAAATCGTCGACTCCAAGTATGATCGGAGGTTCAAAACGGACAAACTCCGCTATTATGTTGAGTGGCTCGGTTATGAAAACACCGACGACCAATACAGCTGGGTTGGTTCTAAAGACATTGACGCTCCGGAACATTTGGAGAATTTCCATCTCCGTTATCCCGACAAGCCCGGGCCCGATTGAGCATCGGTCCGAGGCTTCGGAGTTCACCCCGTTCCATTTTAATTCACTCCGACCCGTTTCCAATTCACTCCGTTTATGTTCAGATCAATATATACAATTTTTTCAAGAAAAAACAACAAAAAAATAACTATTCGACGTCCATGTCGTCGTCATCCTCCAATACCCAGACCATTTTCATCTCCCCCGCAATCACCTCCTGTTCCGCCTCTAAGTCGAACGGCGGAACGTCCGCCTTCCCACCGGGTATCTCGCCCTCCAACGGCTCCGCCTTCAACTCTGCAGGCGGAGCTCCCGCTCCTCCCTCCGTTGACCCTGCCATTCCGCCGTCTGCCCGCGTCGAAGTTCCGCGTTCCGGAGTCCCGGGGAACAGCTCCCTTGCGACCTGGTGCGCCCCGACGATGCTCCGCATGGACGCACCCGATCCCCCTGGGATGGGAACGTCCACGGGCTCCACCTTCGGCCATTGGTGGGCCTCCCAGTTCGGCGGAGCGAGGCGCTCCGAACGCCCGATCCTGGGCCCGGTTGCGATTACCTCCCGTACCGCGTCGGGCCCTGGAGTCACCGCAGGCGTATGCGGAACCACGGATGGTGCCCTCGGAGCGGACTGCTGTCGCTCCGGGGTTGCGGACCCTCGCACCGGTGGCTGGTCCACCTCCATCTCGTCCTCCCCCTCGCTCTCCACCACACGACGGCTCTTGCGCCTTGACCGCTCCACCCGAGACCGCTGTAGGTCTTCAAGCGACCTCTGCTTGGCCTCCGCGATGTCGGGGTGGTCTTCTTCGTCGTCCCCCGCTCCCCGGCGCTCCAGCAAGTCGTCCAAGCGAGCAAGCTCCCGTCGGACGACGGCAACTTGCTCCCGGAGCGCTGCGTCGGCAGCGCGGTCGGCGGTTCCCACTCCGGACCCTAAGCCAGGCC
Source organism: Mycena alexandri (assembly GCA_029233265.1). Lineage (NCBI taxonomy): Eukaryota > Fungi > Basidiomycota > Agaricomycetes > Agaricales > Mycenaceae > Mycena > Mycena alexandri. The sequence continues at coordinate 1,588,553 of JARJCM010000001.1, read as the reverse complement.
GCGGGGACGCTGCGCGCCGACTCCGAAGGCGTCGGGCTGGCTGCGCGCTGGTCTCCACCGTCACTTTCTTCACCGCCCGTTTCCTCTTCTTCCCCTGTCCTGACTTGCCCGCTCCGCTCGCCTGTTTCTTGGCCCGTGGGACCGTGCGCGTGCTGGTCGGGTTCAGGGAGCACAAGATGTGCCCCCGCTGACACCGCGGACACGTCCGCCACCCATCGAGGCTGGTCGGCGTGTAACACGCGTGGTCGTGTCGGCGGCACTCCAAACACCCTGCAAAATCAGATTAAGAGGAATAAAATAAAAAGATGAAACCAATGCGGAACATACGGTCGTCGCCAACCAAGCGCTCCAACCCCGGAGTCTGCTGGTCCACCTCCGTATCCTCCGCCTCGTACCCTACGTCCGAGTCCGAGCTCGGTGTCCGCTCCGTCCGCCCCGAGACGCGACGCCGCGTCGGTTTCGCGATGAGTCGCTCCACCGGAGGAAGCGAAAGCCTCCTCGCGATGGTTGCGAGTTCGTCGTCCTCGACGACGTCCCCCATCGCCTCCAACTCCCTCGCCGCCGCCAACTTCGCCTCACGCGCCTGCTGCAACGCGGCCAGCTGGGCCTGCAGACGCTTCGCGTCCGCAGTCCGCGCTGCCTGCGCCTCGGCCGTGACCTGCTGGCGCTCTTCCTCGCTCGCCGCTCTCTCCTTCCCCGTTCCGTCTCGACCTCCTCCGTTTCCCCTCGCTCCACTGCCGTTTCCCTCGTTCCCTCCTCCGGGTGCTCCTGCCTGGGTGCTGGTGGTGTTGGACATGGTGTAGTGACTGCGGAGTGGTTGGTGGTGGCGGTAGGAGGAGAAGTGAAAAGATTGCTGTCAACAACTTACGGCATCGGACACGTGATCACGCACGTGATCACTTTGCGAGTCAGAAAAAATTCGGTGAATTTCCACATCATCAATTTTTAAATTATCCACCATCCATTTCATGATCATTCAAGCAGTATTCTTCCGGACCCTTGAGGTTCGCCTAGGGAGTCGAACCCAAGAGGGGGATACTGTTATATCCATGTCCCGATCCTTCGGACCTAGGTCCGAGGATGGCCGAATGGCTCCGTTAACTCCGGACTCCGCTCCGTCGGAGCGGAGACGGAACGACGGAGCATGGCGGACTTCCTTCAGAAGTCCGTATCGCGCCATAAGGCGACATCCTTATTGTCCGCCTCGCTCAGGACTTCTTACTTATTGTCCAAACTACTTCTTCCAAGTCACCTGACTTCTTCCACCCCTTTCGGATATAACCTTATTGTTACTTCCGCATGTAACCTTACATATCTCCTTTCCGTATTACAATAAGACCCTTTAGTATTTAATCACTTAGACTACAGCATTGTACTTCAGATTTATTATTAACGTTGCTTCGCACTCCCTGCAAAGTAATCCGAGTTAACGCTCCGGAACTTCACTCGGAGCTCCGTCTCGTCTATCCAGTACTCCGAGACCAAGGGTAGTAACGCTCATCCTGCTCCCTAGTGGTGTAGCGTCATCCGATCCTCCGGTCACCCTTTTCCCCCGACTCCGTCACTCCGCTCCGTTCCGACTCCGCTCTCCGGTATCTCGGAACTCCGCCCGTCTGGTCGGTCGGCCCTCTTATCCGTAGCTTGGATATAACAAGGACCGTGTTTGATTCAGATCGAATATCGAGGAAGTCAAAAATTTTCTAAGTCAGTTTGATTAAGTTACGTACAACTTTGATCTCCCTTTTCCGTACTAAGTTCTCCCAGTCTCTATGTTCGAGTAACTCCAGGCGCATTTTTTTTTTCTCTTTCAATTTTTCTCTGATTGACTCAAATTAAATTGCATACTACTACTAGCACTAGTTACTCTACATAGAGACTGGCACCGAGTCTAGCGGACACGCTACAGTACGTTAGTCAAGGTAAGTATGTATAATGAATATAAAACGTCTGCGTCACAGGGTGCAAGCCAAGCTTTGTCGCACAATGCAATAAAGGCAAAGTCCTCCCACAGATTGATTAAATCCTCGCGCCGTGAGTTGAATTTCTGAGGGAGATTAGCCTCATTTGATGAATCAACAACAACACGCACTTTCAGCCAATCGAGGAAATGTACAACCCATTTTTGTGTTCCTAATGTGCAAAATATAAAATCTGGGTTCATGAACTGCACAAGAGGAAGAAAGTCCGGGGACAGCTCGGTAGATGTGATATATGCAACGGCGTTGTTCATCCCGAATGCCCTGAAAACATTGTCAACTTCCTCACAAACATAAATTAAGCAGAACTTACCACTTGAAGGGATGCAGTGCGCAAGTAGTATCTCGCTGCAATGAAAATGCCTTGAGGATGTGCGTGGTGAGTTTTCTACGGCACTCAGAACTGCCTATGTAGAATGGGCCTGACCGCCGGATATCACGAAGGAAATCTAGGAATGAGGCATTGTTATATCCATGTCCCGATCCTTCGGACCTAGGTCCGAGGATGGCCGAATGGCTCCGTTAACTCCGGACTCCGCTCCGTCGGAGTGGAGACGGAACGACGGAGCGCGGCGGACTTCCTTCAGAAGTCCGTATCGCGCCATAAGGCGACATCCTTATTGTCCGCCTCGCTCAGGACTTCTTACTTATTGTCCAAACTACTTCTTCCAAGTCACCTGACTTCTTCCACCCCTTTCGGATATAACCTTATTGTTACTTCCGCATGGAACCTTACATATCTCCTTTCCGTATTACAATAAGACCCTTTAGTATTTAATCACTTAGACTACAGCATTTTACTTCAGATTTATTATTAACGTTGCTTCGCACTCCCTGCAAAGTAATCTGAGTTAACGCTCCGGAACTTCACTCGGAGCTCCGTCTCGTCTATCCAGTACTCCGAGACCAAGGGTAGTAACGCTCATCCTGCTCCCTAGTGGTGTAGCGTCATCCGATCCTCCGGTCACCCTTTTCCCCCGACTCCGTCACTCCGCTCCGTTCCGACTCCGCTCTCCGGTATCTCGGAACTCCGCCCGACTGGTCGGTCGGCCCTCTTATCTGTAGCTTGGATATAACAGGCATGATGGACAACAGGCCATTTGTTGGACATTGGCTCGAATTCAATGACAGACTGTAAGTCGCGGAGCATCAAGCGAAGATCGCCCGTTTCGAGTTCGAGGAGTAGTTCAATTTGCAACGGCGTCAAACCAACATTTGCACCGATGGCCACCAGGATTTCGATGAGTTTGGAACGGTAATCGATGGGAACAGTGCATAGGATTTGGTGATACAGATGATCGAGAAGAGCAAACGGAGATCCGGAAATACTGCTCTTGATGCCCAGGACAATATCGAGCCGGTCAACGGGGCGAAAGCGTTTATCATCGATGAATCTGATGACAGTAGATGCATAGATGAAGTATCCAGATGATTTTTCAACAAGGGCTTCGATGGTCTCCGAGATCGGCCAGGGATAGGGCACTGTATGCATGGTGGTGGAATGCTCTTCATGAATTCGGTCAAATTCATCCAACAAATACTTGCGGACGTCCTGGAACGACTGTTTGATGTTCAATGGTCGATGGTATCCGGCGAAGGTTCTTTCACCAAATGTCTCCCGAAGGTGAGCTTCCGGTCGACTTGCAACGAAGAAGCGAAGAGGGAGGTGTTCTCGGGAAACGACTCTGCTAATTGATCGCACGACTTCCTGCTGAATATCGTGCCCAGCGGCTTCGTCCAGGCCATCAATAACAAGGGACACGGGCTGGGTAAGATCACGACACGGCTCGATGATCAATTGTTGAAGTTGATCGCAAAGCGACCTATAGACGACGGCCGGATCGTTCTCGACTGCTCGCGAGATGTGTTCCTTTAATTCTGGAACATGGAGGGCAAGTTGGTATGCGAGAGTGGGGAATAGCTGGTTTGCATTTCCGCGAGACGGGTGGCCGCGCTTGAAGAAGAAGGTGCCGCCGAGCCGACCTTCGTCCTTCAGCTTTTGGCAAAATGATTGCGCGACGGCAGACTTGCCCGAGCCTGCTGGGCCATGAAGCCAAAGGATAGGTCTGCTGGGTTCATGACGGCCTTCCGAGGAAGAGGTCACCCCACTGTCTTCGTAGATCCAGTTGTCAGGTGGTTCAATCCCACAGGCCCAGTTCCAGAGCACGTCAAGCAACCTCGTCCGCGTCTCGGGATGACACTGGGGCTGCGGGAATCGTTCTGCGGAGTCGTAGAAAGCATCACCCGCTATAGCTCTTGAAAGAATATGTAGGCCTACGGGACTCGGCATTGGCACAGAATCGATGACACCGTCAGGGCTCACCTGTCTCGCCGTGTCGGTGGACATTGTTCACAATGCTTGTTGTGGTTGGCGGACGACTCCATGCAAAGTCCGAATTATAGTCGATCGTTGGGCCACTGCCAGTGGCAGACCCAACATCTGGATCGACAGAAGGCTGACTCCTATCCAGTCGGCGACCAGTTTGTGAGTGTGGCGGCGATAGACTTGAGCTATCCAATTGAGACACATGCCGCCGTTGGGAATTATCTGCATAATGGTCAAATAAAGATATGGCGAGAAATTTTCGAACATACCATAAGGATTAATCCTCGCTTTTCCTCCTCTCTCAGTTCTATCTGGGCCCGCTGGGTCACGGCCAGAGTCTTTAGCGGATCGCATTGTCGAGAGGACTTGCTACGCTTACCTGTGGGTGCAGCAGGTGCGGCGTTGTACGTATAATTATGATAGCTCGTAGTCCGACAGTTGAGCATATACATGTCGCCTGCGGCAGTGTTTGAGACCGCGGCGTAGCTACACGGTACATGCCGGGCGTCAGCTACAATCCATTTAGATTGGGGTCGCAGCATTACCTTGGATATCCTGCGATGCGGACATCGGATTGAGGAGAGGATTGCTGGAGGGCGTCGTGTGTTTCGTCCTGCATGGATTACCAGGGAGAGGGGGAAGAGGAAGAGACGTGTAGCGCCAGACTGACAGTAATCATGTTGTCACAGCATTGAATCGAGGCCCATGGCCTATGTCGGTTGAGGATTCGGCAAAAACACATTAATCAAGTTGCAAGAAGAGAGAGAAAAAAAGGGAAAAAGGGAGAGAGTTCAGGATATATATCGGCTCACATACCAGCAATTACCGTGACTCCAAATGTTTTGTGGTCGGCGTTGTATGATTGAAAGTGTTTTGAATCCCAAGTCTGCCGTGGATTGATTTGTGATAGATGGCTGATTTCCGAGCCCTAGTCTTACCGGGGGAAAACCCACAAATAGACTAGGGACGGCCAATCATCTATCAAGATAAACCGTGATCATATCTTTGGCAGCGATACCATCAAATCTACCGTCATATCTCGGTCCGCATCCTTCCGGGCTTGTTTGTTTTTTCCTCTGAATCAACGAATTCTCCGAACTTGAGGACTCAAAAAGCTGAGAAGACACTGCAGAGTTAGTCAACTCTCACTGGCCTGGTTTGGACAACCCTTCAAAGCAAAAACCCACCTTCCGGTTCAATAATTTCGTGTCCCCGGACAAAGAATGTGGTTCAAGTTCCAGGGGATTACAAGTGAATTCCACTGGTATGTATTCATCCCTGGATGTTTTCCGGTACTTTGAATTTATCTTATCTCATTTCTGCATTGCTGGTTAGTCAGTATTATACCTTCAATTTCCCTTTATGATCTTCCTGTCGTTTTCACCTTGCCTGGGTTTGGTCAGCAGTTTTATACACCATGCTGCTCCTGGCATTCTGCTTGCTTGCTATCATCGTGCACATTCTGATAGACCAATCCCAATCTGTCGTAAGTAATCTCAGAATCAGAGTTGGCGGTGGTAAATTCCCAAATCTGCCTCCCTCCTTTAAAATCCCTTCTATGACAGTTGCGAGAATTTTTAAAACACACAACTGAGGCCAGTGAAGGCACAATTTCCAGTAGCTACTAATTTTGTCAAGTGCAGAGAAATTAACCAAGAGTGAGGGCCCAACATCACCAAGATCCCTGAAGGGTAAATACATATGAGCTTAACACGCTGTGGCAGACAAAGGAAAAGGTATGTGACTGTTTTGACTGCAGCCGCATGAGGCCTTAGGCCGTAGTTGAACATTTCAACAGCTCGAATGGTCAAAAGTAAGCTACGCTCACCTAAGCTTATGCATTGACATCCCGTGTGCTAACACATATTTTGTGTTCCTTGAAACTGATAATGGAGCCAGGGCACTCAAGGACCCATTCTTAGTGTCACTCTACTCTGAGTGCACTGTACGGTGTCACCCTAATATTTTTTGTAATCAACAGTATGCAAGCAGTGGATTAACCGGGAACCCACATTGTCCTGAGGCGTTTATCCAATTACATAAACTCACCCACCGAAAATTTAAATAACTGGGAGGAGGATCTGTACACATGATTGAGCCAGGAACTCGGCCGAGTGACAATTCTGCATGGTTTTGTGTACCGCGTGAACTGAATTCCCTGAAAATGTCTAGAAACTTGTGTCGAACTTAGGTTTCAGCATCTTGCACTAATGAATGATTCTTAGAAATGAAACAGTATCAGGGTCCCTGTATTTTCAGGTCAGCCCATAGTATATAGGCCGGACTGGTAAATATCAACCCAAGTACGGCGTATGATGCCGCTATGCCGAGCATCACGATAATGATCTCCGATATCACGGATCAGGCCTTAGTGACTTGGGCTCAACCGCTAAGGACAATGGACCTGAATCGAGGACGTAAATAGCCACTGAGATTTCTACAGCAGTGCGGTGATACCTGTGCCGGAGACAACAACAGAATCGAGCGGCTGGGAGCAGGAGGGCAGGAGGGCAGGATGACTGTAAGGCCGACAAAGATGTTCATTAAGAATTTCCAGAACAACACAACGCAGTATGAGAAGACGGACAGAAACATGCCTACAAAACCAATCATGGAGGTCGCAGGGCAGGTAATCCGGCAGCGATAGAGAAAGTATCAAGGATAGGAAAGCATCTCAGGATGGTTGAGAAAGCAATTGGAAAGCAAGCAACGCTGAACAGCATTGGGGCATGGATCGGAAAGGGATTGACGAGGGCCGATACCTCGCAACGAGGCCGAATTCTGCGTGAGGGACAGGGCGACTAGGATTGACGAGCAAGGTTACTCACTAAGAGGAAATTTTGGCACGGAAGCGCTATAATCTTTCGAGCGGAAGTGTAAGTACGAACGAAGCGCACCTTTCCGACGGCAGAACATCCGACCGACTTTGCAGCACGTTTGAGCGACCAACAGTAAGAGTTCTTTAAAGCACTCCCACATGCGAACATGCTGATGGACTACCAATAGGCAAATTAAATTCCGTCCTCGGGACGGAATCTATACCAACGAAATCACTTTGCTGGTGCACCCAAGCCGCAAGTGGGTATCACGGGGTATTTATCCATAACCCAAAGTTGAACCCGAACCCGAACTTCACAAATTGAACCAAAGGGGGGGAGCCGCGCGGTGTTGCCGCAGAGAAAGTATGATGAAGTGGGACGGCGTCGGACGAGGGATTGGCGATGTTTACTATTTAGCGCTGCGACGTCCGAGGAAGCATGTGCAATGGATGGAGGTGTTTTAGTATGCGACCCATCCTTCGCGGTTTCCCACTTCAACGGCCCGTTACCCATGGATGTCCCGCTGCCAGAGCTTCGACGTTGACCGCACCGTGAAGAAAGCCAGACTTGAAAGCGCAAGGCACTCGAGGGAAGGAGCGTAGAAGTCCGAGTGCGCGAATCAAACCAAACAAGTGCGGAAGCGGGATGTGGGATTTCAAGGAACCGGCGGGGACTCGGGAATTAAGATCAGAAAGATCGAACAGGATGGGAGCGCCAGTTGAGTCGCGCCGAGGTGAATAAAGGCACAGATCGTTGAATTGGCGATGTCGAACAACGTCGATGCGGTCCGGCGAATGTCGCCTAGGTACTACTACTAGTAGCGTGAACGACTGAATTGAATCGAGTCAGAATTTTTGGACGGCAGGAACTCGGAATAATGTGTCTGCTCCCAGAGGTTCGACACCCCTCGAGGCCAGTGAGAAGCGCACCATTGCAGAAGGCAGGAATTGGCGGGACGAGATCATGATCAGGGAGGACTGAACGTGTTGGGTTGGAGCGGACATTAGAAGCGACTGTACTAGCAGCTGGTAGGCGGCAGGACTGCGTTGAATGCGAGTGGGAGGAGTGTCGCCTGCGCAAGTCGACGAAAACGCATTGGTCGAAGCAGTCCATGGCCAGTTCAGAGGCGAGTGATGGGCTCGGGGGCGCGGTGCGTGAAGAGTCCAAGTTGAACACAACCAGACTTGGACAGACATGCGCAAACGACTTGGAGGGAGGAGAAAGGAAAGTCGGGTTCAGGGAGCCTGAGGTTCAAGTCGGCGCTGTTTGTTCTGAGAACGTTGAGTTGTCTACGGAAGTGTGGATCAGCTGTTCGGACAGAAAGTATGCAGGAGGAAGGAGGTGGGCAGACGTTTAGCGACGTCTATGGAGGCGACGTCCGGGCAGAAGAATAACGAGGTCCGCGGGCGTCGCTTCGGGTCGACAGTCAGAATGCAAATCTGCAGCATGGCAGAGGTTTGAGAGGCCTCAAGGCCACCGAGAAGGGCAGAAGGAGGGAGTATCATGATGAGCAACTTGCAGAAGGACTTCGGTTGGAGCGTATAGCAGACGCGACTGTCGGCAGAAGTTCTCAAACGGAGGCGCCGAGTTGCGTCGAATGCGAGTGGGAGGAGTGATGTCGCGGCGAAAATCTAAGTGGTATTGACTCTGGGGGTACTTCACTCTACCCCGGGGTAGAGTAAGAGGACGAGTCATGGCAGTAATGTTACGACAGAAGAAGCCAAATTCGGACAACGGCGGTGGAAGACAACACGGATGCCCTCGGACGAGGTTTACGCGAGCAGGATACGGCACCTGGGCTTCCCCGGGGCCGGGCGGTGGTCGTCGGAGGCTGGGCTGTGGGGCGGGCACAAAAATCAAGCAGGTTGGTTGGTCATGGGTGCGACGTAGAACGCAGGGCGGACAAGGACGGTCACGGAGGAGGGTGCAGATGACGTCGGGGGGTGTCGGAGTGATCGGATCCGGGGCGAGATTTTCGCTAGACCGGGCGCAGGCCTTGGCGGAGCAAAGGCTATTCCCAAGCCGCTATATTTATTGGCTGGGCAAAGTATGTATTTTGGTAGACGCGGATTACCACCGGGCCTATAAAGACGGGCGAACTCCGCTTAAATTTACTCGTGTGATCAAAAATGGAAGCAGAATCACACTCGCTCGTTGCACCACAACGGAGCCCCTACAAAGACGTCTCTGCTCGCACATCCACCACCCGCGTCGACCAAGACATGGATCCTCAACAGGACCAGCAGCCAGACCTTGTCGAGCCACAGGAGCAGGAGGAGCCACCCGCAATCCCACAGACGCCCCAGACGTTCCTCACTTTTCTCCTCGTCTCTGGCCGCCGCCGCACAATGGCCTTCGACCCCGACACGACCGTCGGCCGCGTAAAGGAGCTCGTCTGGAATGCTTGGCCGAGTGGTGCGTCTCTTCCCCGTGCTGTGTCGAGCCACTGAATCAACGACGACCACCAGACCCCGAATGGCAGGCCGAACGCCCCCCTGCCCCCGCCTACCTGCGCATACTGTATCTAGGCAAGATATTGCAGGACGAGGACACCCTGGCCAGTGCGTGCCTTCCTTGCCTTCCCTTCCGCCTTGAAACTAACACCGACGACCCACAGAACTCTCCTTCCCCTCCCACACCCCGCCTTCCCCCTCAGCCCCGTCCTCTTCCCCCACGCTCCCGCCCCCGCCCACGATCGTCCATCTGTCCATCCGCGCGTACGCCCCGCCCCCCGACGACGCCCTCAAGAAGAAAAAGTCCTCCCGTCGCCGCGGGACCGCCACCTCCGCCGCTGCCGCCGACGGTGCGCCTGGTGACGGGGAGCCTGGCGCGGAGGGGGAAGAAGAGCGCGGTGGGTGCTGCTGTGTCGTTTGCTAGGAAGGCGAGTGGCCCGCTGCTGCTGCTGGCTGTATCCGTATGCTCTCTCCTCCGTGGCGCTCCGCTGCCGTCCCCCATGCGCTCGTTGACCCCGTACCTATGCGCCCCCCCTCTCCGCCCTGTCCATCCATCCTACATGTCAGGCCCTCGATACCCGATACCCGCCCTACCCCGCGCTCCCATCCGTGCCTGCCGAGGCACACCGCCGCCCTACCAGCGATCGCCTCCGTCCCCGCGCCGCCCCTCGCCCTGCCGATCTCATCCGTGCCGCGGTGCCGTCCCGTCCACTACGACGTTTACGCCCTCGCGATCGTACCTGTCCGTGCAATCAATCGCAATCGCCCATTCGCCGCTACTGGGTGGGTCTCATTGCGACGTCCTGTGCCCACACCTCCTCGGTGCACTCCCCGTCTGTCGTGCCGTCACCCAGCGCGTCCAAGCCCGCGGATCACGACCATGCGTACGGTCGCCTCGGCTACGACTACGGGCTACGCGACGCAAAGAAGCAGTAGTGGTATGCGGGGGACCATGCGTGAGTTACGGCCTTCCGCGCTACGCTCCGACCACGACTGCGACGTCACACCTACACACCTCTGCATCTCTGCATATCATGTCCTCCTGCCCTCCGCACATCTAATCTTTCTCTCCACGCCCATACCGATCCATCTCTTCATGTCGATATCATGTTCGTCTCCCCACTCACCCATACCCACACCCTCCTCATCTTACGCCCCCCTCTCTCTCCCGTCTATGCTACCACGCACCCGTCCCTGCTTGCTTTCACGTTGCTTTCCCTCTCGTTTCTCTTCCTTCCTCCTTTCTTTGGGACGGTTTTCACATTCCTGCTACCTACATACATGCATTGGAACACACATATCTACATATCTACTTGGGACATACTTACCACTTACCACTCGGAACATATATATATATATATAGCTATACTGACCGCACGTAATTCAATTCTATCGTACTTATTTCTGCACGCGCACATGCCTGCCTCCCTCGCTATGCTGCCAGTGCATGTGGTTCGCTCTCTCCTCCGCGTAGCCCAGCTTCAAGCCTTTCGGGGTTTTCGGGCGAACGACAACGGCAACGACGTCGACAGCACGACATTCCGGAAGACAGGACGTCGCCCTGCGCGCTCTCTCTCTGTCTCGCTTGTCATCCATCTACCTGTTTCACCTGTGCAATACACAATACACAATACACAATGCACAATACACAATATACATCCATGCCTTGTCATCCATCCATCCATCCATCCATCCACCGTGCCTCGTACCTCGTACCTGAGCCTGAACCTGAACCGGGACCTGGACCTGGACCTGGACCTGGACCGTTCCATGGCCACATCGCACAATCCACATTGCAATCCACAATCTGCCTCTGCCTCTGAATCCTGAAGCTCGAGGACTCGGAGCCCGAGTCTGCCTACCTAGATCTCAGGCTGTTGAGCTTACACCAATCAAGTCTACCGCCCCGCCGAGTCCCAAACGAAAAATAAATAAATAAAATAGGCGGGGATGGTTCGTTTTTAGCCTGCCTGCTGCAACTTCCCGGGTTCTTTTTTTCTTGTTTTAGTTCGTTTCTTTTTCTTTTTTTTCTTTTTGGTTCTGCGTCTACATCTTTTGTCCATGGCGCACTTGAACGAGAACGGAGAAAGGGTGGTCTCAAGTATTTCCGTTCCCGTTTAGTGTAAAGTCTTTCATTTCGCGTTTTCCTTCCGTCTTCCTCACTCGGTATTATTTATCATGATCACTCGCGGTTCGGTCACGGTCTCCGTTCTTTTTCAAGTTCGCAGCGCCCAGGTGCGTTTTATTTGACAATGATGTTGAATGAAAAACTCGCGCGATTCCGAGTCGGCTTCTCGGCTTGGCTTGGGTTGTTCAACCAAGTCTCAACGAAGGTCGCTGGCACATCACACGGTGCGCAGTCGTCCTAAATTCCTAATCGGTGTCCGGTCCGCAGGTCCAGAGTCCAAATTACACTATAATAATAGTACTACATAATAGGTGCGATTGCCGCCGGAAGGACTGGGAAAGAACTTGAGTCTTGACGCCACCGGTAAGTACCCAAGTCAATGTTGATTTCGTGGAAGATTTTCGCCGGGCTCCAGGTATGTAGTAGAAGGTAGTAGTTGGTTGAGCTCAGGCTGCGGACTCGGGCTATAAACAGCCCGACAGACACCGGACTCGGTGTGCTCGCGTGTCCAATTGCAAGCGCAAGCGACTCACGGTCGTGAATGAATCCGGATGGGTGGGCGGCGCAAGTTGAACGATGACAAGACAAGCGTGGTGATTGGTTGCATTGACACAGGCTCCAGCTCGAGAAGCTGGGACGTCGCAATAGACATGTATTCCGAGTCTCCGGCCGCAAGCCTGAGATGCACACACACTTCAATAATACATAGTTGAACTTACTCAAACACGGAGCTGTGGGGTTAGCGCGGGATCTGCGCAGGGGTTGCAGCTGCAGGCCCGGGGGTTACAGTTGATTCAGAATTAGTTGCAGTTGAATTAGTTGCATGAACGAACCACCGTTCAGTGAACGTCACGGTTGCACCTACGTCGCGGTAAACCAGTGCAGAGCGGATCTGGATGCCAACGGAACGGGGCGCAGCGACGCGTGGCAGGGGTAGGCATCGCGGCACCAACACCATTGCCAAGCTGGGAAAAACGGGATATTTTAGGAATGAAGGGAGCGGGAGAAGGCCCAGAAGGGACGCCTCGGGGCGGCCCGGGGCCAGCCCGGTGGGGCCTCGGCGTGAGAGTGGGAAAAAGATAAAAGAAAGCAGGAGGACTCGCACGTCCCGCAGTACATCGTCCAGAAAAGGATCGAAAACAATAAATTTAAAGCGACTTTCTTTTCGGCTCCTTTGTCGCGCCAAGGGTTCCGGAGGGCTACAGTAGTTAAGTTATGTAGGACAGGATAAGGAAGGCAACTGCATTGACATATACTTCACATCAGGGAGAGTTCCCACGGTTGGATTTATTTGCTACCTCGAACAGGTTTCTGGACGTGACGTGATTGCCAATGGGCGACGTATAGAGCCGATGATGACACAGGATATCACTTGTGCCGCCCTTCCAATAGTTGTCAAAATCCGTTGCGAGGACGGCCTACAAATACTAAGCAAGTTGGAATGTGCGCTGCGGAATTCGACCCCCCACCTTGATATATGCAGGCTCAGTGGTTACTTACAGTCTGTACGAGAACGAACTGCACATCATCATCTTCGACGACCTGGACGCCATGCTGAGGCGATCGGGCGTTGTGTGCGGTGGATGTTCATCTTTCGCCATACTTACCCGATTTTCGAACAGCAAGTTCAACATGATATTCATTAAACAAGACATCGGCCACAATTGCTGCTGAATATGACATATGTCGCCGCGGACGGGAGAAATGCAGCCGGGAGGACCCGATAGAGATTAGTACAAGATACCTGGGGCGACCATTGTACTCATAGTGAACAGGCAAAGAAATAACTTACCTTTTATGTCCCGCTCCGCAACTTGAAAGTGTAAGCGGATTTTATGAAGATCTGAGGGTCTGGATGGAGAGGTAAAGCTTCCGTGCGAGTCTGATCCGCACAAACCGATGACCGAGGCACCTCCGTTTGGTCCTGACTTATGGTCAAGACGCTTGAGGGAGAGAGACTTTGAGCGCGAATTTGCAAAGGAAAGGCGCGCTCCCGTCCTCTCCAGAACGCGATGTTACTACGCCTTAGTTAACTATATGACCCGTAACCTACCCCTAACCGTATATATGCTGGTACATTGTCCTCGGGCCCCAGGAGCTCTGAGCTCGGCGCGTGTATGTACTCTACATTATTGGAGGATATTGATCCGACGGGCTCAGGTGAGAACTTCGAGTACACAATGTACTGTCGCGGGACCGATGACCGATGTACATTTCCGATTTCCCCCGCCATTCAAGTTCCATGCGCCATCCATGTAAATGTTATACGACTTCCCGCGGGGGCATAATGGCCGGGTTTGAGCGCTGCGAAAACGGGGCGAAATTACCTAGACCTCTGACCGCATACCGCAGCGGCTATTTTATGGCACCTCATCCGAGTCTGAGATGGGTCACTAGGAGCTCTGAGCTCAGCTCTTGTATCTGGAGGATATTAATCCCGGAGGCTACGCGTGGTTTTGGTGAACGGCCTAGCACGTGATCGCGTTGCTTGTGATTGTGATTGTTACCCTTTTGCGCATGCTGGCACAAACGCTCTTCTGGGTCTTCACCAGCCTGTTAATGTCAAGAGATGCAATGCCACTGCAGAGCGCCGACCGAACTTAGAGAAAGAAAACCCGAGCGCATTCAAGCGAGCGGTATTTATCTCGCAGTGGCAACTTCTGGTAAGTCACGGTCTGCAATTTCGTGGTCACCAAATCCTGTTCCAGTTCATAATGAGCTCACGTCTTGACTGAGTGTCGGCCAAGTCTGATGCCATCCATCTAGAGAGGAAAAGGGAATAGGGCCTTCTGCCAGCAAAACAGAGAACATGTACATCTGGCTATCTACCTTTGAGAATGTGAGTCAGATAATATTATGTCCAAATTGACCCATATCTTGGTCGGTCTTATGTCGCACTGCGTGTAATGAGGCTTTACGAACTTTGCGGCGGCGGTGTGTCGCTCATGCAGAGTCCATCCGTATGGAATAATATTACGCGCTCCGTCGTCGACCTGTTTCGGAACATGAACCCGTCCGGGATCTTTGTCTTTTGAACCGGTACAGGGGTGTTCTCTTGGGCCGGTGCTTGTCGTTCTGGAGGCAGCATTCAATAGGGGTCTTTTCCTCCCGGTGTTTGCGTGTTTCGGCGATCCAACAGAGAGCCCTGGCACGCATGAACTCTTTCTTTTAAGATACTTCCACATGACGCCGGCGTACTAAATTCTAGATCCAATCCACCATTCTGCTAAAATGCAGTGGGTCTACTTTGTTCGCTTCGTATCAGCGCTCCTTCGACGCATCGTAGTCGATTACAACAGTATGTTCATTCCTTTCCGGCGGTACCTGCTGCATTCAGCTCAACAACTTCAGTGCTTATCAATCTCCCACGTTCAACCACAATTCTGAGCAGCAATTTGGAGGCGAGAATGTTGGATCAGGCTCAAAGCACTCACCAATAACATTATATTTCAGAACCGAGAACACACAGGTTGAATGACATTGGAATCGACAAAAACCAAGTACTCGCAGTTATCTTTTCGCGGCCCTTGATATATTGAACAGCTCTGTCCTCTTTTGGACGTCGGCTCCGGTTCTCAGCGGGAAGGTGATTTTGGGCTAGCTCAAGACTAAGCTCACCTGGGCCGGGATAGTCCCCCAAGTAAAGTGGAAGAATCGCCGACAGATGAATGCCAGGACAGCTTGTGTAAAATCGCTAATCGCGGACCGGACCTCGGAGCAACATATAAACGTCTTAAAGCCACTGATGAGCGCCACAAACGGTTCCTTCCTGCCATGGTCCCCCCTGGCATCTTGTATCTCGCTCGTGCCCTTCCGGTCGCGTTTCTCCGCTCTGCTGTGACATATGTGGTATTTGCCCGGCTCCCCCAACTCCTCACTCAACTCCAGAACATCGACACCGTCGACAAGCTCCCGGAGCGCATCTTGGTATCTTTGACCCGACTTCAGAGTAGCGGAATCGTCGAGAGGCTTTTGGGGTACGTCCAAACTGGCCCCATCGCCAGATGGCTCCCCGGGCCCATCGGGGCAGCACTTCTAGTTCAGCCCATTTTCTTCGCACTGCGGAGCATTTATCTGCGTGTGTCGACGTGGCAAGATAAACGGCGGCTCGGCGCCGTCGACATTCCGCTAGTTCCCGATCGGTGGCCAGGGGGTTTGGGAAACGTTTCGAAATTGGGCAAGATGCTTGATTCAGGATATCCTGGTGAGTGATCCTCACGCTTAATCCCCAAATCTCCAACATCTTCTCAGCCGATTCCTTTCAATCCTGGTTCAATGAGTATGGCAATACAATCATGTTGAACCTATTGTTCGAAAATCGGGTAAGATCTTTTGTACATCGACTTTTATATTTTGAATGCAAATCTCAAGACCAGATTGTGACCGTAGAACCAGATTACATCAAGGTGAGAGGCGACTTTACCTGCCCATCCTATTGTTCAACTTGTTCGTGTAGGCGGTTCTTGCTACGGAATTTGATAACTATTGGAAGGGTATTCAAATCCTAGAGGTGGTGTTTCCCAGCTGATGATTCACCAGGCCCCGTTGACCATGACCGTGGAATTTCATTGTTGGGGACAGGTGAGAATCGAACTGCTAGATTGGCGTTAGTTCTGACATAGATGTAGGGGTTTTCAATACCGACGGTTCGTACTCGCCACCGGTAGCTTTGCTTACTAATAGACGGCATAGATGAGATGTGGAAGTGCGTCTCACGATGCTTCATGGTGCCTTGTTGTCCTTCTAAGATCGAACAGATTTCATAGATCAATGACACGGCCATTTTTCTCTCGAGGCAAGTAGTCCTTACCTCTGAAAATGGTCCAGGATCCTAAAGATAGTGAAGAACGTATCAGCGACTTTGACATATTTGACAAGCACGCAAACGACGCCATTGATCAAGCAGCGACTAGGCTCGGCCAGGGATACGCCGTAGACATTCAAGTAAGTGGTTTCTCATATGAAACTTACTCAGTTTTATTGCTCCCAGGACGTCGCATCTCGCTTTACACTGGATTCCGCAACTGAATTTCTCTTCGGGAAATCTGTGGATTCCCTTTCTGCTGGGCTCGCCTACCCGGAATCGGCTTCAGGACTGACGCCTTCGTCATTCCGGAACCACCCGTCAAACGCTTTCGTGCATGCGTTCATAGAGGGCCAACGGGTGCATGTCGACCGCTCGCGATTTGGAAGCAAGTGGCGCCTGAACGAGTTTTGGAAGGATTTAGTCACGCCTCACCGCGAGGTATCCAATTTGCTTTCGATGAGGGTGTCAGAACTCACCAATGGACCTTCTAAGGTCATCGATCAATTTATCGAACCAATCTTGAACGACGCCTTGGCGAAGAAGGCTGAAGGCCAGGAATCCAAGCAGGAGGCCGATACCCTTCTGGGCCATCTATTGTTGGGGACGGATGGTGTGTATTGCATGCATGCCCGATGCCTCCATTCCGCACGACCTGGCTTATATTTCTGACAGATAAGCGAATCATCCGGGATGAAATCCTTAATATTCTGGTGGCTGGTCGCGACACTGTTCGAAAATTTCACACTTTACACGTGCTGTATTTACCCTTGTGTTTCAGACCTCGGCTACGATTTCGTTTGCAGTGTATATGCTTGCGCAACATCCTGAGATGGCCAAACGACTTCGGAGTGAGGTCCTAGAGAAGATCGGAAGCTCTCGGCGTCCAACACATGAAGACATGAAGACGATGCCATATCTCAGGGCGTTTATTAATGGTACACTGATCATCTTTCCTCTCTCTTTGGCTCTAAAGGACTTTGGTTCAAGAAACACTTCGACTGTACCCCGCTGTGTAAGTGATCAAGCATTGGGTTTCCATTTGATTGATGGATTCGACCACGCAGTCCTGTTGATGCTAGGTTCACTTTCTGCATATTTTGGTTTCGTGCAACACGCTCATTACCTTTCAAACTGCAGAACCTCCAAGAAGGCTACAACTTGGGCGACTCACACCGGCCCACTATTCTATGTCCCGGCAAATACCAAGTTCGAGATGGCTCATCCCGTAATTGTTTTATCGTGACTCACCGTTCATTCTAGGATTATCTACGCCGTCTTTTATATGCATAGACGGACTGATCTTTGGGGTCCAGACGGTATACCTTTCTCAGCAGGCTCTGTCCCCAAACCTAACCGCTCTCCACCCAGCCCTTGAGTTTGACCCGGATCGATTCATGGATGAGAGGCTGCGCAAATATCTAACTCCGAACCCGTACATTTTTCTTCCATTCAACGCAGGTGAAGGATAATGTACTTTATTCTTATTGAAACTGCTCGCTCACTTGGCGCATCACAGGCCCCAGAATTTGCTTAGGCCAGCAAGTACGAGGTTCTGTGGTTTTGGCATCTTACTTCAACTCAAATATCGAATCAGTTCGCTTATCAGGAGACTTCTTTCTTCCTCGTCCGTCTTCTGCAGCGATTCGCGTCTTTTAGCCTGGCTCCGGACGCTCAACCCGAGCATACGAAACCACCTGCGAGTTGGAAGTCGTCTCCCATGAAGGCGAAAGAGCAAATTACCTTTGGCGCAAGTTTGACAATGTATGCCAGGGTTCGTGATATTCAACTCCCAAATTAGTTGACTTCTCACGACTCTTCGATCTTCAGGGAGGCTTGTGGGTACGAATGACGGAGGCCATCAGGCGAGAGTAGTCTTCTTCAACCGTGGGAACTTCAACTCAGCGGTTGGAACCTGGTATGTAAGCATTTCTTCGAGAAGGAAGGGAGGAAGGAAATCAATTTTAAACCGCAGCGGTCTCGTTAAGGAACATAGGGAGAACAGTTTTGGTGTAAGTCGCAGCATCTATGTGTGACTGCTAGCGCAAAACACGATACAACAACTTGAAAGAAATCCGCTGCATTGATGATTGCTCAGGTTCGAGCGATCGTGGGATGCATGTGTACTGCGATGAAACAGGCCAAAGAGCTCTTGTTGTGCAAAAAAATGGAATGAACTCCGCACCCGCAGTGAGTGCTAGTGAGCCACCGGATTCAATGGGGCTCAATTTCGCCCCTACTAATTTGGGTTGAACTGCATTCACTTCGATCGGAAGTCACACGTGCAAAAACCGAACTTGCCTGCTTCAACTTCAGCCTCTGAGGCTTGGTTTGCTCATTAGTATGAAGCCGGTTGACCAGAAGTTGGAAGAATCGGTGTTGAGTCCTCACCATGAAGACGATAAAGAGCCTAGTGCAACAGCACTGCCGTGAAAGTACTAGTAGCGCCCGCGCAGTGGTCACCGTCCAAATTCAAGTTCGTTCGCTCACTTAGTGAAAGCAATTCTGAGCACGTACTCGTGTTTGCTGGACGACTCGAAAAATCACAAGCAAGTCTTCTCCCTCACCCCCCCATGACAGTGTAGCCAGCGTACATATTTTCTTCATCGTGCTCCTCAACATGGCCCACTTCAAGTTCCAATTTAGAGCATCAAGCAACCCGAATTGATTCATGCGAGTTAACCCGTCCACCTCTCTATTGTCGAGCAGTCGGCAAAGTAAAGCCCTCAGAGCACTATTTGTTCTCTGCTCTTTTGGGCAAGCAAATTGTCAAACGAGCCTCGGTAACATGGTTGAGACATTCAATTGGGTCAACAACCAGTGCTCAGAACCAGATAAAATTAGTAAGAGTAAGGGTTTTTAGGTGGAATTCGTTCGACATAAACTAGTCGGGACCAAATAAGCGTGACGGTAAGTCCCACCCGGGCCCTCCGTTTGATCTCGTCAGGAAATGAACATGGAACTCTTGGTTCCCCCACTTGGCGTCGATGATATCCACCAAGGCAGGTAGAGGTTGAATTGAGGGCCGGAGTACAAGGGCTGCGCAGGAGAGGAAAAGGTCGCCTGTACGAATGCAGGGTTTTTAGGTGGAATTCGTTCGACATAAACTAGTCGGGACCAAATAAGCGTGACGGTAAGTCCCACCCGGGCCCTCCGTTTGATCTCGTCAGGAAATGAACATGGAACTCTTGGTTCCCCCACTTGGCGTCGATGATATCCACCAAGGCAGGTAGAGGTTGAATTGAGGGCCGGAGTACAAGGGCTGCGCAGGAGAGGAAAAGGTCGCCTGTACGAATGCGGACCCAGATACTCGACGGGAAACGATCGATCAGCGTAGAAAGTAGTGCGAGTACCTTCATGGTGGGGAACTGCTCCAAAGAAGATTTGATGTCCAATTCATTGATTGGAAACGCAGTCATGAAGTTTTCGAGCTCAAACCTGGACCGTGTTTGGAAAGAGTCGGCTCCACCGCCGAAACTGGAGATTATCAAAGTTTCAAGCCATCTCAAAGAGATGGGCTCAACGGGATTTGTGTTGTGCAGCGAAGGCCTTATGGCGACGGGTAGGTCCCTGATTCTCGAGCACTCGTTAAAATCGAGCACCAGAGGTCCACTGTCAGTGCCGTTAAAAGAGAATTGGATCGTTGTGAGTTGGGTCCAGGGTAATGAGAGACGCAGAGCAAATGAGACATTTTGATCCAAGACAAGACTGTGACCCAGAGCATTGTCCGGCTCATTTGGTGCAAATGGGGCGATAGGGGCAAACAGGCCCGGAGATGCCGAGCATATTTCGCACCTGGTTGGCCCGAGGGACGCTTAAGCCTTGGTCAGTTCTGAGTGCGCAGAGGAAAGAGCTTTCGCAGCGGTAAGCCCGAAGCGAGCGGATCAACAATCAGACAAATCGTCTCACGGTTCAAGATTGACGCTCAAGGTGGCGTTGTTACGACAACCATTCTCACGTAACTTTAAACCGCTTTATGACCACCGTAAAGCCCAAGGCCGTCGCCGTATACTGTGCTGCAACTTTCGGAAAGCAACCTGCATATCGCAGTGCAGCCACTTGTAAGTTGCATAGTGAATACCTGCTCCTTGCTCTCCGAGTCACCTCTCCTCTCCCAGCCCTAGGGACCGCCATCGCGAAAGCGAAACTCTCCTTGGTGTATGGTGGAGGGACGTACGGTCTGATGGGTCTGGTCTCTGATGCAGTCCTTGAGGGAGGGTGCAGCGTCATCGGCGTTATTCCCAGGTCAATATCAATCTCCGGAAGCGAGGGCACACCCAAGGCGGACTCTTATGCCACCACCAGCAAACGTCCACCCTTGAAGGAGGTATGGAAAGTGGCCGTGGCCGTTGTAATTTCTTCCGACCCTGAAACTGCGAAATGCAGAAACGCAGCGCTTTCAGTTCTTTGTTCTCCAACGTTTTTCGAACCGGCCCGCCAGGCGCTAAGCCACGCATTGCCGAACCAGATTTTAAAGCTCCCGCAGTACAGGA
Source organism: Mycena alexandri (assembly GCA_029233265.1). Classification (NCBI taxonomy): domain Eukaryota; kingdom Fungi; phylum Basidiomycota; class Agaricomycetes; order Agaricales; family Mycenaceae; genus Mycena; species Mycena alexandri. Next base: position 1,567,554 of record JARJCM010000001.1, on the reverse strand, counting down.
CGGGGTCCCCCGGATGGAGAGGGTGAGTTTCGTAATGCCTACGATGTTATGCCCGTGCAGAAATCGACGTCGACTCCATAGATCATCGTGAACTCTATGACCGAGCGGAAATCCGAAATGGCGAAACGCGTTGACGGATTCTTCGGACTTCCAGGCGGGTTTGGGACGATCGATGAAGTGGGGTTCATAATCATCGTTCATTTATCTCGTTGAGCTAATATTTTCCCCTTCTCAGATTGTGGATGTTATAACATGGACCCAAAGAAACCTCTATTCCAAACGTATGTAGCGTTTGAAAGTTGTCTGTGGAATGGGATGAACTTACTGCTCCACAGCCATATTCCTCATCAACGTTCTTTCTTACTATGAACCCCTGCGACAAATTATCCGCAACGGGATCGAGGAAAACTTCATTCCTGAAATCAACGAAGATTACGTGATTTTCATCGACGGACCAGAGGCACACAGTGAGCATCAAGCATTTGACTGGGGCGCAGCGGCTCTTTCGGCGTTTGATGCATGGGAAGAGCCACTGTTTTGATAAGGAGAGAGAGTCCTGCAAACGCAAGACACAGGACAGAGATGTCGAAAGACGTCATCAGGTTTTTTTTCCTTCCCCTATTTTGACTCAAGGAGGTGTATTTGACTGGGGATAGAAGGACGGAATGGGTTTTATTTAGACAGTGAACATTGCATGCTCTCCCGGTCCGCAGTCGATCACTCCCTCATCGAAATACTCATCTTGCGAGAACGGGAGGAAGTCAAGTTAGTCAACTCCGAAAATGGGGAAATATAAATATCAGTCGGTATCAGTGACTTGGAAATTTAAGGCTGGTGGATGTATGTTGCCGTGCACACCATCGTCGCGTAGAAACAACCCCGGGGCCTCTGGCACAAACATCCACGAGTCAGTTTGAACTCATAGGCTTGATCATATATCCTCCTCCTCGGATAATAGGACATGCTTGGCACATACTGCATTATTCAATATATCGTCAGCCTGTAGAGAATAAAGACTTCGGCAAGAGGAATCCCAGGAAGTGAGGCGGAGTGGGATACTAATTCCGCTCCTCGTTCTCACGGTTGATTTACTTCCAGCAACGTTAGGGTCGTATGTAGAACGAGAGATTCCATCCTTAAGGTGATTAGAGGGTGGACTCTTGCGGGCTACCTATAGCAATGAATAGCGAATGCCAACGATGAATAGAACGACGAATTGTTGTGAGTCGTGCGCGAAAAAAGAAAGAAACAACGCGGGTCGTCACGGTCTCTCTTCAATGATAGCACATACTCGGGTTTTTCTAGGCCATTATATTACCGACAAAGAGGTCCAGTGAAGTCAAGAAATTTGCGTCAAATGCAACCACATTAAATGAGGATGACTACATGCCCGCGCGGTATCGACCAAACTGTAGCTGTCGGAAAGTTCCACACCCGCACGCCCGGACGGCCAGCGTCTTCGTCCACCATAGAAGACTCGTAGTATCCGTCATTGCGCCGGGTAGAATGTATCGCAGACGACTGGTCATAAGCATTTTGGGAGTCGTGCGGGTATTGTGGCCGAGATGGGCAGGCACTGCATGAGCTATGCCGTGAGTGAGAGCTGTGTTGTGAGCTGTACACAGAATTGACCGATTCCCGACCACTGGTAGAGCGAGACGCTCCAGAGTCGCGCCTCGGTGGTTGGACATTGTACCGGCGGTAGTCCGTACTGGCTTCAGATTCAAATCTATCGGAGTGCTCACGATTGTAATCACAACTTCGCCAACTCGACTCGGAACGATGCGTGGCGTGCCTCCTGTCCGAATCCTGGGAGTAGTTGGATCGATGTCGTGAGTGAGATCTGTGTCGCATGCAGGGTATCGAGCTGTGTGATTCCGGACCAGAGTGAGACGCTCCAGAGCCACGCCGCGGTGCTTGGACGTTATACCCGTAGTCCATACCCAGGCGGCCGGGTTCAGATACAGATATATTGGAGTGTGCGCGATCCCAACTTCGCCGACTCGACTCGGAACGATGTGAGTCGTACCTCACGCCAGAGTACTGAGAGTAGTTTGAGCTCCTGCGGTCAGATCCACCGCCATCCGACGGCACACGGCGCAAAACCCCAGATGAGGCCTCCTCATCATATGGCCAACCTGCTTCGTGGCCAACGGGATCCTTATTCGCGAGGCTAACCCGCGAGACTGGTACAATATCATCTTTACCAGGAAATAAATTATAACATGCTGCGCACCTTGCGAGCCAGACATAGAGTGCGTTGACGATCCTCGTCCCACATACCGCTGACTTCCTGCAAGATAGTATGAGCATCTCTCACCACATACATAGAGGGCGCGAACCATGTCCTCCTCCAGGCATCCATTCAATCCCGTCCATGCTTGTTGGACGGCTATTGGAACTTTTTAAAGTGGGCCCCTGTGGCGTTTGGTAGTTTAGGATAAAAGTAGGGCCATAATTAAGTCCCGCCACACGCTGGGTGCCGTAGTATTGGTTGATGTCTCCCGAGGAATCATTGAACGTGCCCTCCGAGATCGTGAAGTCGGATGAGCGTTCAAAGAAACCTGAACGCTGCGCTGACATTCTCGAAGGAGGGACCACCAAGTTGTGCCACGTAGAGCTGGGAGACCCGGAAAGCGCTGTGACTTGAATCTGCTTCTTTTCACAAGCTGTGTTGGACCTTGTTCTTGTGCACGAACGAGACAATAAGAACCCCAACCAGAAACTCAAAGGCCGATCAGACGCCACCAACACTCTTCCCGTCGGCGCACACGGTCCGTGTTAATTATGGATGTGAGGGCTGCGTTCGTTCCGCAGCTGGAATGGATTTGGATATTCAACGCAGCGCGTTCTAGGAAGAGGCCCTCACATTTTTGCACATGATAACGGGTGTGGCGCCTTGCCCGGAAGAGTCGGAAGAGGACGTTGAGAAATGCAACCGTGGGAAAATACCTAAAGTTCCTATTTCACCTCCGATTGAATGGCGGTCAGTTCCATTTGCAAGTCAGTTCAATAATATAGCTCACTTACCAATTCAATCTTTTTGAGTTTGAACAAGGATTCTTTTGAATAAATCAACCACTGTCCTCAATCCCCTCACCCATGTCCGCAGAGAAAGGCTTAACGTCCTCCTCGATTTGAACCTGAACAAATTATTGTGTCGGACGGAATTCCTCACATCTTGAAGCACACCGAGATCTGATCTACGGTGCAAACGAGAGCTGAACACGTCGATTGCCTGGTGTTAGATGTGGATTGTAATTACGTCGATAAGAATTAGTGCCTCGAGGAAATCAAACTGTGGCTGCAACATACAGAAAATAGATGGCTTTAGTACGAATGCTTGAACTTGCTTTGCCTGGATTAAGGAAAAGCGAACATATGTATACGGGTTAAGATTTGCGCTACCTAGTCACTAAATGATCTTGTCGCCAGGAGCAAGTGGAGTGCGCTCGGAATGCGCGCGTTTGGATCGAGTAGACCAGTTGAGTCGGTATCGGAGCTACGCGCCGATGCGACCCCGCTCTCACCCACCACCCTCTCCCCCTCCGACTCGATGCCCGCATCCCCTGTCGACACTCCCCTCCGCTCGCAGTCAACGCGACGGCCGGGACACCTCTCCCGTGCGTAGCCTCGTTGCAATCGTGCTCTTTCTATACTGACTCAATTTTCTCAGTCATCCGCACGGTATCGTGCCCCATCCTGCACTACACGCACCCCCACAAACGCACGTCGCGCTCGCGCTCCCCGCCACCTGCAGTGCCCCCACTGCCGACGATATCGGCGACGCCAACGAGTCCGGTGGCACCAGAGAGCCCCCACACCAAGACGCGGAAGGTATCATTAAAGAAGGAGAAGGAGGTTACCCCGCGCCTGCGGACGCAGCCGTACGCTGCGCCGTACTTTATTTTAGGTAGCTGGATAATCCAGGAAAGAGATAGAACATAAGGCAGTGGTAGGGGATCATGGTTTTCTCAACCGTCGTGTTTTCATCATGCACATCTCGTCTGGCATCCACAATAACACGCTTGCCGTTGAACACCACCGAACAGGATATTGTAGTTGAGGCCACTCCGGCATATCGAGGATGATAAGATTATGACAGAGTCGAACGCGCTCGCCGAGGAGAAAGAGGGGAACGAGAGAGGGTTGTGATGGGTTTTCAAGCCACTCCTGCAACGATTCAATGGTGACACTCGCTCCATGAGGAACGAGGTCAGAAGGCGCCTTGGGCCAACCATTGGCTTGGCCTTTCGATATTTTCCACGTCGCATGACTTTGCGTGGACATCGGCCAAAACCTCGGCACCCAAACGATGGCTAGTTGCAGTGTCCTTGGTCACCGGACAAGAGCAAGTGTTAGAAAGAAAAGGACTTCCGGCCAAACCGATATCTGTATCGGTTTTGCCGCCTTTCGGAAGGATCAGTTTGTATGCTCTGTGGTCGATGGAAACTCACCATGTTCAAAATATACCTCACGGTAAACAGATAGCCCAGAACACAGAGAGGCGGCGCGTGTAGGTCGCTCAGGGCACATTGATCAACTGAATCGCCTGGTTTTCCAATCACCCGTGAATGGAGAGGGTTCACATTTCCTTCGCCGAGGAGTTTCTAGCAGCAACAGAAGGGCCTGACGATTCACCAAGAAGAGCGCTGGGTGGAGGAACGTGGAAGGGACAAAGGACCCGAAGATCCACCAACATTTCGCTTAACTGCCGAGGTGACGTGAACAATCCAACGGGTTCGATTTGTTTTCAAGCTTAACTTTTAATTTATTACCTGGGGCGTAATTAGCGTAGTCGTAGCAATCGTATTCTCGCTCGTTCTTCCACTTTGAAGCGATACCTCGTAGTCTGTGTCAATTGTATTCAGACGATAGGACCTCTATCCTCAGAAGTAACGGCGCCGGAAATTAAACCGCCACAGCGCCGTTGGACCCGTAATTATCCCACTGTTCAGGTTTACCACCCCCTGGAAAGCGAATATTCGCGTTGTCAGAGCTGCTCACGGTGACCCGATCCATGCGAACGATGGTTGGATGGTTATACGAGCTCGTCGTCCCACTGCCAGTGTGACTGGTAGCAGCCTCGAAAGATGCAGTCGACGACCAAACTGGATAGAATAAATGTGATGTTAAAAATGCTGAGGGAAGCATACTGGTGGCAAAAACAGTGGCGATGATTTCAACGTAAATGTTGGCCATTTGGAGGCTAGCAGATAGCAGAGCCTCCCCGATAAATATGGCAACAACTTGAGCCACTCCAAAGATCACTGTGGAGGCTTTAGCTCGTTTCCTTCCAAGCTGAGTAAATGAGACTGACGCGGAAACACGAAATTTGTCGACGCGATCCAGAACAAATTTTGCAGTCTGCTGGTGGAAGAACCTAATAGCGCTCGCTTGGTACATAGAACTCCAACACTGAAGGGTAACCTACTTTTCCTTGAATCTACACGGCCAATCGCTTTCGGTTTGAACAAGTGGCCCTTGTCAACCAGCCTCCACAGAAAGAGCGCGGATATATATCTGAGGTTGTGAGCGGCGAGGCAATCTCATCAATTGAAAGGTCGCACCCATTATCGACTAGTTCCAAGATGAAAGCGACTTCAAACCATACTGGCTGGGTCTTGATGATGCTGAACTGATTTGCAAGACCGCCACGCAAGGTGATTTTGATCCAATGTATCGAAAAAAGAACGTTCACCACAACACGTCCGACCTTAATGGCAATGGGGAACGCTAGCACCGCCAGGAGCTGCGACCTGGGGAATGCGGCCGTAATTCGAATCAGAAGAACCCCTTCCGCAAACCACCCTAGCCAAATGTCCAATATTGTAAAGGTGAGGTCTGTCGTTTGGTTATCAGACCTGCACGCATCCTATAGATCACCGCACCTTCAGGAATGCTGACGACGGCGAACGGCGAAAGTATACTCGACAACTGGGTTCACAGTCAGCGAAATCAGGCCATAAATCAACAGCAATTGCATTACCCAAAGATGCGAACCCATTACACCCAATAATATTCCTAAACAAATGGCCAGGGTATTGAGAATGAATATCGGTCCACGGCGTGTCTGAGGTGTCGAAAGCGCGAATAGCATGATAAGCAGCGGCACAAGCATTGCAGCGAACACGGTCAGAATCATAATGAAGGGGAAAGCTGGGCGGATAGCTTCCACATAGCCCTCGATGATATTAGGGACGACCAGCGCCGTCGGAACGGGTGGGGGGGCAGACATGGTGGAGGTAACAGATTTACTCTAACAGCCTTATATGTATCCGTCGCCACTCGTATCTGGTGCACACGGTGGGCACACGGGAGCTTTAGTTGAACATCACAAAGAACCTAGAAACGAGATAATTCTCACGCACCCACGCATGATTCCAGTATGATTCCTTGGAGGGTATCTCGCGCGCGATATGGTTGGCGAATCAGGCGGGCACAAGGAGCTGCAAGGAGGTATTATTGCCCGGTATAGGGGGATCATAAACAACCGTACATGGGACCATTGCACCGCTCAGAAACCGTAACCACCAGCGCTTGGAGAAGCAGTCCGGTGCTTAACGATCCGTAGATCATGTCACGAACCCATCCGCGGGTCCCAAGTGCCCTTCCGCTACTTTAGTTTCCGACTTCTACATTGCGGAGAGCTGCCTATTGTCCACCTGGGAAAGGGTTCCCAAATCGCATAGAGATACTTAGGGTTGGCGTTGTAGGTCCGGAGTTCGAGGTCAGGCGCCGGGTGGCGCACTGGGATTGTGAAAGTTCTAAAAGACTTACCGAGCCTAGGCGATCCCGAGTTCCCGCTAGATTGCTGGGACAACATTGGGGACCTTCAACTGGTCCATCGAGTTCGTTCCTGAACGACGACATGAGGGTCATTGGTCGAGGGGAATTGAGCGTAAGAAACGATATTTGCTTGTTGAAACTGCTTTCCGACTACACCCTTACCGATGCATAGATCGTCAGAAGCGTTTGGACTACACGTTGTCTGCGGCTGGGACTTTGTGTATGCAGGAACGCGGATGTGATCTTGCTAGCTACGAAAATCAAGAGTTCTTTCGAAGATCATCTCGCCCAACTTACCAGATATGCACCAACGTCTGAGAAGTGTTCAGAGGTTGGTGTTTCACTGCGAAAATATCATGTTCCTTCAGATGGTGTGCCAGACCTAACAGTCAAACGGCTATAAAAGCGGGCAACAGATTCTCTCGCCTCAGCAATACAATTTCGCGATGACGCTGAGACGATGCGCGGCGATCTGATTCCAGAATCCCACAACCTTCTAATTCTGAATGTCCATGGCAGAAGCAAGAGGCCGTCCAGATAATCAAAGTTTTGCTCCGCGCTCAGTGGACCGACTTTCTTTGGGAGAGGACCCAGCTCAGGTCGGCCTGAGTTATGAGACCTGTCCTGGAGGGACCGATGTTTTGCCGGAGACATCGTATCGACTGGGCTGGGTAACGGGGACAGAGCAAGACCTTAAAAAAGTTCCAGACTTGAAAAACGCAAGCAAGAAGTTCCAGAGTTGGGGTAATCAGCCAGAGATCTCTTCCTGTGGGCTGAATAAACGGGGCGCATGTTTGGGGCTCGCGCTGCTGAGTGTGGAATTTTGTTGAACTCCGAGATGAGAGGTGGCGATTGGGTGGCGATGTCGACGCGTTGACGGTCCGACCGGGATCACAGTGGAATTGCACCCGAGCCATTGTTTCCTTATCTTTCTGCCTTGGGATCTCATTCTCTAGCTCAGACACTGCTCGGTCTTCAAAATGGCAGGGAGGCTTGCGACAAAAGTCCTATTTTATGACCCCCCGAGCAAGGACCTGGGAACCTTGTTGTCGACTGGCCACCGCTGTCTTCAAGCTTATCCAGTTTCGAGTCTCCCGGTCGACAGTAGCACAAGCCAGCCAGCTGGTCGACGTCCACCACGGCTAGGGAATTCAAGGACGAAATTCAAGGTACCGTTGCCCGTTGAGCCTGAGACGACGATCGGTTCCCTGGATGCATTATGAATCTTCAAGCCTTTCAATGCTGCTGTGCAGAGGAGGAGGAGGAAAACCAAGCCTTCGATCGATCGTGTACCGATTCACTTGACTGACATACTCGATCGCGCCAAATTTCTCTTCTCCCGCTCGATTTTCCTCGAACTCGAGAAGGTCTCCCTCCTCGTCTTGTTCTTCTCGGTCACCTGAAGCTGGGCAGTGCATGCTTTGTCGCGTCGACGCGTTGTTGGGGGACCAAACAAGCGGAGTATAAAAACCGGATTCGCGATTTGCCGGCTTCAACGACTCTTGCTTGCAACTGTCACCTTATATTGTTGAGCTCTAGCTCCAATATCGCTTTCCAGCATTTAGCATTCAGCTTCATCGCTCCAAAGCACCCTCTGCTCCCTCCCTCGCACTCCCATCTTCAAGATGGTGTATCCTGTCGTGGTTGTTCGTCTTTCCATCGTCGTCGCCGCCCTCCTCTTCCTCCTCGCCTTCCTCCACTCTGGCCTGAATACCTACTCCGAGGAGTCCTCCACCTCCAACGACCTCGACGTTGCGAGCGAGTCCCTTCCCGACCTCTCCACGGCCGCCTCCGTCATCGTACAGACTCTCCTCGACGACCCCGCATACTTTGACCACCTCGTCAGCGCCATGGACACATACGACGCTCAGAGCGCCTACCGTCAACGACGACGACTTCGACGGGCCGACCTTCACCTCGCTGGGTCTGCTCATGTCAAGCCCTTCGTCGTCGAAGCTCTCGTTGCGCGCACCACCTCGTTCGTCGCCGCGAATATGCGCTCCCGCCTCGGCTGGTACCTCGCTGCTTACGCTGGTCCTCCTACCGCCACCTCGCCCCTCCTCAGCGACGATGAGTACGACGTCCTCAACGTCCCCGCCTCCGTCATCACCGCCGCGCTGCCTGGATCTCGCCTCGCCCTCCCATCGCCGCCGACAACTCTTACTGCCCTCGTCGTCGCCCTCAGCCTTCTCGCCGTCTCCCTCCTTGTCTCCGCGGCACATCTCCGTAGACTCGCCAGGATAACTGAAGCGTCCTCGCCGTCGCCGTCGCCGTCGCCCGTACCCATCGTATGTCGTCTCGCCGGATACATCTCGCTCGTACTCACCCATTCTCAGGTCTCTCCTCACACTCCCGCTGCTCCTAAACCTGTGGCTTTGACCGGAAAAGCATGCCGTCGACGCGGCCTCTTGCCCGCCAAGAAATTTGTGCCCTGGCTGACGCCCATTCCTGAGGTCCGTATCGTCTCACCTCTTCCTGTTCTTTTTGCTCATACCCGTTTTCCAGGCGCTGCTTTCATTCGATAATGTCATTATTCTCAAGTCACCCGAAGCCCTTGCTCGCCAGCAGAAAGACGCAATGCGCCAAATGAACGCTCCTCTCGTCGAGGCCGCCGCCTCGCCCGCTCCCCAGACTCCCGCCGTCGCGCCTCCCACTCCAGTCGTTTCTACAATCGCAGACCCGCTCGCCACCATCGCCAGCGTCGCCCTTCATACCGCTGCTCCCATCGTCTCCGTTTCTCTCGTCGAGGCCGCTGCCTCGCCCGCTCTCCAGACTCCCAACATCGCGCCTCCCGCACCAGTCGTCGTCGCAACCACCGCGCACGCGCATGCTCCGCCTGTATCCATCATCTCTGAACCTAGCCAGACACACGACGAGATCATCTATCAAACCCCAGTAGCCCGCCCAAACACGGCGCTCGCGTCCGACCTCCCTGGCGCTATCATCTATCAAACTGGCCCGAGGACCATCATCCGCGAAACGCCGACGGTCGCAGTGTCGCGCGACGCCTTCATCATATACCAAACTCCAACACCTGTGTCCGCCTCACCTGCCGTTATCTATTCTACCAAGAGCCGGCCCCAGTCGACGCGCGAGCCCTCTGTCTTCTACCAGACTCCCGTACCTGCGCCGTCTTCATCTCTCGTATCCTCCATCTCGGGCCCGATCAATGGACCCTTCCGCTCATACCAGAATCCTGCCCCGCGTCCATCGCGCGCGCCTCCCGCCGTCTGCCATCTGCGTTCTACGAAACATATACCGCTCGTCACCGTCGATAGAGATTCTCGTGATACGTTGTGGCGGCGCGTATACCAAACTCCAACACCTGTGTCCGCCTCACCTGCTGTTATCTATCCTACCAAGAACCGGCCCCAGTCGACGCGCGAGCCCTCTGTCTTCTACCAGACTCCCGTGCCTGCGCCATCTTCATCTCTCGTATCCTCCGCCTCGGGCCCGATCAATGGAGCCTTCCGCTCCTACCAGAATTCTGCCCCGCGTCCATCGCGCGCGCCTTCCGCCGTCTACCATCTGCGTTCTACGAAACATATACCGCTCGCCACCGTCGATAGAGATTCTCGTGATACATTGTGGCGGCGCGAGGGCGGGCGTCTTATTCGAGACGGCGAGGGGCAGGGGCAGGGGCGGAGATAAACGAATAACCCTCCCGCGCCTCTGAATGCTTCAGAATTGCTTCCCGACCCGACTTCTTAGTATTGCTTCAGATTCCTCTCTCCCATCTGTACTATTATCATGCTTGTATCGCTAGATTGGATTGCTTCATTAGATATAGGTCCTATAGAACGGAATGTATATTTGCTTGTATCGGTTAATGCCTCATTGAATTGGTCTTTTCTCCTCGACTTCTTCGGATGCTCGCCATCGAAGGGGGAGTATCTCTCTCATTTGCATCATCGTCGTCACTGTCGACCTCCTGCCGGTCCAGCAATTTTGGCCTCATCCCGCGGTTCCAGTTGGTATCCTGAAATACACTTGAAATGCAATTCATTTTTGAACCCGCGGCTGGCAGGAGAGCGGAGCACAAAAGGCTGGGAAATCGGCAGCTTTTGATTTGGTACGGAATAATTCAAACTCCGCTCCGTTCCTCTTGCTCCCGGCGATGCAGACGTCCTCCCGCCTCCTGCTGCGCCCTCTCCTCCAAGCCCGCCGCCGCTGCCTGGCCACGGCCGCCACCTCCTCCCATGGCCACGCCGCACCCGCCCCCGCCGCCGCCCCACAACGCCCCGTCGCCGCCATCCCGCTCTCCAACATAGAAGCCCAATGGGAAATGCTCTCCTCGGCCGAGAAGACCTCCGTCGCAGAACAGCTCGAGGAGCTCCAAAAGCGCGACTGGAAGCTCTTGAGCGGCGACGAGAAGAAGGCTGGTGAGTCTGGCGTCGGTTACTTATCGTCGCGGTATCATTAACGACGACGACGCACACGAAAAGCATACTACGTCGCCTTTGGTCCGCACGGTCTGCGCAGGCCCATCCACCAAAAGGGCGACGGCTTCAAGATCTTCCTCGGCACTGCGGGAGCCATCGCCGCTGCTGGTGTTCTGTTCTTCGTCATTCGCCACCGCTGTGCGTCGTCTCGCGCGTTTTTCTCTTTGCTTGTGATCCTAATGCTCTCTGCAGCCCCGCCCCCACCACCGTCGTTCTCGAAGGAGTGGCAGGAGGCGATGAACGAGCGCGCGATCGAACAAAAAATGAATCCCATTACCGGTACTTCCTCTTCCTATTTTCCTGGTACCAGTACTCAAGGATGGTCCAGGTATCTCTTCGGAAGGATACAAGGGCAAAGGCTTCGTCACCTCCGATTAGAGTACTACTTAATGCATACCACCGCCGTGGGGGAACGAAACCATCAAATTTATTATTTTTTGTCAAGAACGGAGTCGTTCCATGCAAGAGTCCCTCACTGAGTCCTGCCCTGAGGATCGAGGACGGTTTTCTATTCGTGCTCATTGGTCTTGGTTCGCGGTCGGCCCGCGCCGTTCTATCAGCTCTAGACCTGAACCTGGGCATGAGACGATCGTCATCGTCATTCAGAACGTGAGTGCTGTCAGCGCGAGGGCGCGGACCCTGGCAAGCCCACTTGCACAAATAACTGTCCTCTCGACGCGAATATCAACAACGGGCCAGCACGCTCCGGAAGCACAACCTTAAAGCATACGCATCGAGCTCGGCATCACGCAACATGCAGCAATATAGCAATCGATTGGTTGTGTACATTCTCTCTAGGTAAAATTTCGCAAAGCACCCCACCCCCTCCTACTTTGTCCTCTTATATATCTTCTCCAAAAAGCTCGTAAAGATCTCCCTCCTCAGCGTCCCCCTCCCCTCCCCCTCCGGAATCGCCTCAATCATCCCTACCAACCGCGCATACACCTCCGCCTCATACACCGCATACTTTTCCCTTACACCCAACTCCTCAAACACCGCCTTAACCCTCCCCTCAGCCTCCGCGTCCTTCTTCCCGTAATTCGCATCCAGCACCGCGCGCTGTGCGGGCGTGCACGCCGCCAACGCAATATTAACGCACCACGAGCACTTGTTGTCGACAATGTCGGTGCCGATCTTGCCGAGCTGCTCGGGCGGGGCGGAAAAGTCGAGGAAGTCGTCCTGGATTTGGAAGTACTCGCCGAGGGGGAGGAGGATGGAGAGCGCGGTTTTGTAGGGCTCGATTGTCTTGCCGGATGCGGTGTACGAGGCGGGCACGCCCGACTGGTACATGGCAAGCGCGACAGGGAGGTAGAAGGAGTAGTAGGCTGTTTTGTAGATGACGATTAGGCGGTGTCTGGCGGCGCGTCGTGTCAGTATGTATGTATGTCGCAATATAAAACGTAGAGAAGGAAAGAAGAGACCCACTTCTCCAACGAAAACTTGTCCAATTCGACGTGCACCTCGTCCGCTGTGATCAAATCAATAAGCTGCCCCAGCTCCGTCTGGTGCGTCGTCTCGTGGAACAGCTCTAGCAAATCGACATAGCATGCGTCGCCGCGGAAGTGCTTCTTGAGCAGGAAGTAGATAGCGGCCTCGAGCATGAAGGCGTCGTTAATGGCAATCATCCCGACGCCCGGGGCGCGGTACCAGCAGGGCTGCCCGCGGCGCGTTATGGACGAGTCCATGATATCGTCGGAGACGAGGAAGAATGCTTGGAGCTGGGAAAGCAAGAGCGCGCGTTACATTTTTTCTTCTCCGTGGATATTTCTTTACATACCAGCTCGACGCCCCACCCGAGCACGGCGGCCTTGTAGTACTCCGCATCGTCGAGCGGCGCACCCTTGAGGATCTCCGCCGTGTCCGTCACCGACATCCCGCGGTTCAGCTTACCGCCTGGGACATTGTAGTCGAGGTTCTGCAGCACGGGGTTAGCATTTATTGCTCATAGGAAATAAAACAAAAGGAAAAGGAAACGACGACGCGAAAAAGGCAACGCCACTAGCGCGGGCGCCTAGTCTGGTCAGAAAAAGAGTGCTGAAGTTGTCGCGTCCATAGTCTCAGCGAGACCAGTCTCCGTCGAAGTCGCACTGCAAGGAAGTATGATATCCATCGTACACACCTTGCCGTACCACTCGACCGCATCGGCCGGCATACCCTCCGACACGACGTGCGCGACGAGCTCCTCCCGGACACGCGCCCAAGCACCCTCGAAGCGGGCACGTTTTGCAGCTTTGTCGGACGACATTGTTTTGTTTCGTTTAGATTCAACGGGTTCAAGGTGAAGTTTCCACTAGTATTAGTACTAGCAGAGTCGTGCTGTTCAGATTTTCTGGCGGCTCGCGAGAATCGGGGTCAACAAGGAAGCAAAGTGTTTTGGCCGAGGAAGATCTACGCAGGAGGGGGGAATCAAAGCGAAGGCAAAGGGAGATGGAGGGAAGAGGCAAGGAGCACAAGGAGAAGAGTGGGCCCACTTTGCCTTTCCGTAACTGAGACTTATCAAAGACAGACACAATGCCGGGTAAAGTTTTCTCGATCATCAGGCCATTTCAAATTAATACGCGTCGCGTCCCTGCCCACGGAGCTCGAGGACGCGTCAAAGAAAAATAAATTTGGGGGAGGCATGAGGGAATATTAATGTAACGGGGCCGAAAGTTCGGCGCGTCGTGTCGTAGAACCGCCAGGGTGGGCGTGCGTGGGGCGTGCGTGGGCCCTATCCGAAGCTGTCAGTGAAGACAATATGTGACAAGTCGAGGGAACCAGGGAAAAAACCCAGGAGAAATTTATATGAAGTAGGGATACAAGCAATCTATTTCACAGGAGACACGGGAGAGAGAAATGAATCTACCAAGGTAATCTAGTTTCTACAGAAATCTAATAATGTAATCCAGTCTATGATACAAGCAGTGATAATGGTACAGATGAGAGAGAGGAATTCGGGTGGGGAAGCAAGTCCATGTCTGAAGCGTTCACTGGAGGCGCGGGAGGTATATTCGTTTATCTCCGTCCCTGCCCCTGCGCCTCGCCGTCTCGAATAAGACGCCCGCCCTCGCGTCGCCACAACGTATCACGAGAATCTCTATCGACGGTGGCAAGCGGTATATGTTTCGTAGAACGCAGATGGTAGACGGCGGGAAGCGCGCGCGATGGACGCGGGGCAGAATTCTGGTAGGAGCGGAAGGGTCCATTGATCGGGCCCGAGGCGGAGGATACGAGAGATGAAGACGGCGCAGGTACGGGAGTCTGGTAGAAGACAGAGGGCTCGCGCGTCGACTGGGGCCGGTTCTTGGTAGAATAGATAACAGCAGGTGAGGCGGACACAGGTGTTGGAGTTTGGTATATGATGAAGGCGTCGCGCGACATTGCGACCGTCGGCGTTTCGCGGATGATGGTCCTCGGGCCAGTTTGATAGATGATAGCGCCAGGGAGGTCGGACGCGAATGCCGTGTTTGGGCGGGCTACTGGGGTTTGATAAATGATCTCGTCGTGTGTCTGGCTAGGTTCGGAGATGATGGATACAGACGGAGCATGCGCGCGCGCGGTGGTTGCGACGACGACTGGTGCGGGAGGCGCGATGTTGGGAGTCTGGAGAGCGGGCGAGGCGGCGGCCTCGACGAGAGAAACGGAGACGATGGGAGCGGTATGAAGGACGACGCTGGCGATGGTGGGGTGCGGGTCTGCGATTGTGGAAACGACTGGAGTGGAAGGCGCGACGGCGAGAGTCTGGGGAGCGGGGGCGGCCTCGACGAGAGGAGCGTTCGTTTGGCGTATTGCGTCTTTCTGCTGGCGAGCAAGGGCTTCGGGTGACTTGAGAATAATGACATTGTCGAATGAAAGCAGCACCTGGAAGACGGGTATGAGCAAAAAGAACGGGAAGAGGTGAGACGAGACGAACCTCAGGAATGGGCGTCAGCGAGGGCACAAATTTCTTGGCGCGCAGGAGGTCGCGTCGACGGCGCGCTTTTCCAGTCGAAGCCACAGGTTTAGGAGCAGCGGGAGTGTGAAGAAAGACCTGAGAATGGGTGAGTACGAGCGAGATGTATCCGGCGAGACGACATACGATGGGTACGGACGACGGCGACGGCGACGGCGAGGACGCTTTAGTTATCCTGGCGATTCTGCGGAGATGTGCCGCGGAGACAAGGAGGGAGACGGCGAGAAGGCTGAGGGCGACGACGAGGGGAGTGAGAGTTGTCGGCGGGGATGGGAGGGCGAGGCGAGATCCAGGCCGCGCGGCGGTGATGACGGAGGCGGGGACGTTGAGGACGTCGTACTCGTCGTCGCTGAGGAGGGGCGAGGTGGCGGTAGGAGGACCAGCGTGGGCAGCGAGGTACCAGCCGAGGCGGGAGCGCATATTCGCGGCTACGAACGAGGTGGTGTGCGCAACGGGAGCTTCGACGACGGAGGGCTCGACATGAGCAGACCCAGCGAGGTGAAGGTCGGCGCGTCGAAGTCGTCGTCGTTGACGGTAAGCGTTGTGAGCGTCGTATGGGTCCATGACGCTGATGAGGTAGTGAAAGTATGCGGGGTCGTCGAGGAGAGTCTGCACGATGACGGAGGCGGCTGTGGAGAGGTCGGGAAGGGACTCGCTCGCAACGTCGAGGTCGTTGGAGGTGGAGGACTCCTCGGAGTAGGTATTCAAGCCAGAGTGGAGGAAGGCGAGGAGGAAGAGGAGGGCGGCGACGACGATGGAAAGACGAACAACCACGACAGGATACACCATCTTGAAGATGGGAGCGCGAGGGAGGGAGGAGAGGGTGCTTTAGAGCGATGAAGCTGAATGCTAAATGCTGGAAAGCGATATTGGAGCTAGAGCTCAACAATATAAGATGACAGTTGCAAGCAAGAGTAGATGCGGCCGGGGAATCGCGAATCCGATTTTTATACTCCGCTTGTTTGGTCCCACAACAACGCGTCGACGCGACAACAAAGGGTGCACTGCCCAGCTTCAGGTGACCGAGAAGAACAAGACGAGGAGGGAGACATTCTCGAGTTCGAGGGAAATCGGAGAAATTTGGCGCGATCGAGTATGTCAATCGAGCGAATCGGTACACAATCGATCAAAGGCTTGGTTTTCCTCCTCCTCCTCTGCACAGCAGCATTGAAAGGCTTGAAGATTCATAATGCATCCAGGGAACCCATCGTCGTCTCAGGCTAAACGGGCAACCGTTCCTTGGATTTCCTCCTTGAATTTCTCAGCCGCGGTGGACGTCGACCAGCTGGCTGGCTGGTGCTACTGTCGATCGGGAGACAGGCTCGAAACTGGACAAGCTTGAAGACAGTGGTGGCCAGTCGACAACAAGGCTCCCAGCTCCTTGCTCGGTGGTAAACGGGGGGTCATAAAATAGGACTTTTGCCGCAAGCCTCACTGCCATTTTGAAGACCGAGCAGTGTCCTGCAGTGTCTGAGCTAGAGAATGAGATCTCAAGGCAGAAAGATAGGAAACAAGTGGGTGGCTCGGCTGCAATTCCACTGTGATCCCGGTCCGGACCGTCAACCTCGGTCACCTTGCCACCTCTCATCTCGGAAACAAAATTCCACATCCACATGCGCCTCGTTTATTCAGCCCACACGGAAGAGATCCCTGGCTGATTACCCTAACTCTCGCGTCAACCTCGGTTACCTCGCCACCTCTCATCTCGGAAACAAAATTCCGCATCCACATGCGCCCCGTTTATTCAGCCCGCACGGAAGAGATCCCTAACTCTGCGCTTTTTAAGTCTGTCTTGAAGTTCATACCAAGCGCAGCACACAACCTCTCCGGGAAAACACTGCTCTCTCTCAAGACAGGCGCTATAACCCAGGCCGACCTGCGCTGCCTCCTCTCCCATTAAGCATTAGGCCCGTAGGATGTGTGTTGGCGACTCGCCTGAGCGAAGGCCCCGCAAAGTGGGTTTAGTTATTGAACCCGCCCATCCTTTGCCGACATCCCGATTTCAAGACAACCTAACAATGCTCTCCCGCCATCCCAATTTCAAGCGAGAGACGATGGGAAATCAGTTTTTAGACTCCAAGCAGCTCGCTCTGCAACGCTTAATGCCGATCAAAGCTGGCACCGGATTCTCGAAAGTTATACGGAGGTCCTGAGAGGACGAACGCAAAAATTAACAGTGATCAGCTCACACCAGTTCTCAGCGCCTTTTCTCTTGGCTGCCATGGATACGTACCTCATACATGTGAGCACGCCAATCTTCATCAGTTTTCTAACATATATAAAGGTGGTGGAGGAAGCGTTCAATGGGCTTCAGTCAATTTTCCAGTTATGCTGTCTTTCCACCCCTTGCTAATTCTTGTCGGCGCCGCGTTCGGTAAGCAGAGGTTTTCAGTCAGAGTTTCAATAGCGTCCTAATGCCTCCCATAGTTCAATCGCAAACGCTGTATAGAATCGCCCCAACAGACACGCTCCCTGCCACCGGCCTCTGGGAAGAGGAACTTGTCTCTACCACCGCAATTTCCGTCGTTGGTGTAGGGGGCGATGGAATGACTACATACGTGCAGCAGGAGTTCGTTACTGCTATTGCGTACTCTCAAGGCGGGTCGATTTTCAGCGTCACGCCGACTACCCGAGTGAACGCTTGTACGAATTTATCACTATCTTCTTGCAATCACCTGAATAAATATTCCAAAAGTTACTTTCGAGGAGGACGCATCAAGGTTGCAGCTCGGCGCCAGCACTGGTGGAGACATTCACGCCGCGTGTACATGGGGAGCGAATGACAACGGCGCTTGCGTCGAGGTTGTTCCTGATTTGACAGATACCTTCATCTCGACGGTCACTGGGTCGGCGGTACCTTGGACCACTCTCAAAGTCAATGCTGCCGCCACGCCGAGCTCGTCATCCCCGACGTCGTTACCGTCCACACCCGCCCCAAATCGTGCCCGCGCATCGTCGATGCAATTCACACCTTTGGTTACGATGTCCCTTGCCGTTCTTTTCCACGCTCTTTTGTCTTTGTCGTGACATCTACATATCTTATAAAAACCTTGCATAGAATACGAAGGGATCTTCAAAGTGCTTGCTACGGAGCATCGAGAGAGTTGTAATAACCTGAAATACGAGGCGACACTCTGGGCCGCTCGCAGTGACGGATTCAACGCACTGCGTAAGGTAAGAAGGCATTTTTTTCTTTCGATACAAAGGAAGAGACACAAACTCTGAAGCAGTATCTATGTATTCGTACGGAAGCCCTATAATCTAAATGAAGCAAGAGAGTCCAGTCTAGCAATACACGACGCACCGTCAAGCAATATGGGTGCGGTGGTACAGGTGGGGAGAGGAATGCGGAATTGAGAAATGCAGCAATAATGAGGAGGTCAAGCAATACTGAGCGTCGAATGCAAGGTTTATCTCCCCCCACTCCATCCGCGTCCTTGCGATCCCCAGTCTCGAAGGAAAAAAACTGTGCTCACCCCGCCACATATCGTGATAGTAGTGGCTCTGAGGACCCCAGACGCCCGGCTTCTGCAGATAGACTTCCAGAGTAGCGAGTGGAGCGCGGTGAAGAGTAATTGTACGCCCGTCGTCGATGACGCGAGACGCGTGCGATGGAAGCAGGGTGGAGTTCTTGTAGGGGCGGAAGGGATTGTCGATCGAGCCTGAAGCGGAGTAGATTGCGGAGGCGGACGCGAGATGTTGAGTAAAGGAGGAAGGGTTTTGCGCAGCCCGTGCCGTTGGTATTTGATACAAGATGGGGCCAGTGGTAGTCGGTCTCGAGTCCGACGTCGAATAGATGAGAGAAGAAGACGACGCAGGCGCTTGAGTTTGATACAAGACCGCGGGATTGTGCACCGTTTGCGCGGGAGCGGGAGTGCGGTATATAACATGGGGAGTGCGCGGCGTGAGCGTTGGTGCTTCGTAAGTAGCGCTCCTAGGCGTGGCAATGGGACAGGTCTCGTAGATGATTGCGCCAGGATAGATGGCCTCGCCATAGTTTTGGGTGGGTGCGCGGCCAGCGGTAGGAAGGGTGCCGGCGATGGTACGTGCGGCGGCGACTAGAGCGGGAGGCTCGACGACGTCCGGCGAGGAAATCTGGGGAGCGGGCGAGACGGCAATGGCGGCGAGAGAAGCGCTCTTTTGGGGCATGACGTGCTTTTGCTGGCGGGCGAGAGCCTCGAGGGCCTTGAGAATAACATCGCCGTGGAAATCCAGCAAAGACTGGCGGAGGGCTATAAACAAAAGAGGAAGGAATGTGGTGAAAAAGACGAACCTCAGGAATAAGCGCGAGAGAGGGAACAAATTTCTTGGCGTCTGGCAAGCGAGGTCCACACCATGACTTTCCAGTGGTCGGGACAAGCTTGGGGGCGGTCAGAGCGTGATACAAGACCTGAGAAAAGGTGAGTACGAGTGAGAGGTATTTGGCGGGGCAACCTACGCGTGACGGCGACGACGAGGACACTTTGATTGTCTGGGCTAATTTGTATAGGTGAGCCATCGAGGCAATGAGCGAGACCATGAGGAGGCTGAAGAAGACGGCGAGGGTGCTGAGGCTAGTCGACGACGACGGGAGGGCGAGGCGAGGTCCGGGGAGCGGGGCGGTGACGACGGAGACGGCCACGTTGAAGACGTCGAACTCGTCGCTGGAGAGAGCCGGCAAGGTGGAGGTGGGAGGCCCAGCTTGGGCGGCGAGGAGACGGTCGAGAAGTAAATCATGGCCGGAGCGAGGTGGCCCGGCCACAAACGGTGTAGCGAACGCAATGGGGCCCTCGATGACAGTGCGGTCGATGAAAAGAGCTGGCGAGGGGAAGGTGAGCGTGTCGAAGTCAAATTCGTCGTCGCAATAGTAAGCGCCCTGGGAGTTGTAGATGTCAATCTCCGAGAAGAGGGCGTGGATGTGGGCGGGATCGAATTGGTTTTGCACGACGATAGAGTTGACGTACGTGGCGCTGGGCGTGGAGCGGGGCGTGTCGAAACCGTTGTCGGGGTAGTAGTGGTTCTGCCAAGCAACGGGACCAAACTCGAGGAGCAGAAGGGCGGCGATGACGGCGGCGACGACACGGAGAGCCATCTTGAAGATGGGAGCGCTACGCGGGGGGAGGAGGAGGGAGAGCTTTGGAGCGATGAAGCTGAATGCTAAATGCTGGAAAGCGATATTGGAGCTAGAGCTCAACAATATAAGGTGACAGTTGCAAGCAAGAGTCGTTGAAGCCGGCAAATCGCGAACGGTTTTTATACTCCGCTTGTTTGGTCCCACAACGCGTCGACACGACAACAAAGAATGCACTGCCCAGCTGCAGCTGACCCAGAACAACAGACAACGACGAGGAACACATTTCGAGTTCGAGCAAAGTCGAGCGGGAGAAATTTTGCGCGATCGAGTGTCAATGTCAAGCGGCGGTCGATCGATCGACTGAGGAGTGCGCGCAGCTCGCCACCTACTGCTAGTCCCAGAGAACAGCGCCATTACAGTCCTTGCCACTACGTTTTTTTGTTTTGTTTTCGGCCCACGATAGCCAAGTTGAGGCCAGTGCCGCTGGAGAAATAACATGAATTGCAGTCTGAGATCTTGGGGGCGAAGGGAGGAACAAGCGGGTAGTTTTCGTTTTGGAAGGTGAAGTGCGACTGGGAGAACAGCCACGTTTGCCAGGCAACGTCATACGAGCCAACGGCAAGGATTTTTATCCATAGGGTATCCTCAGGCCCAGAGGGCATCCTCAGGCGTCGAAACAAGAAGCGCCAGCTCAAGACACCGAGCACAATGAGAATAAGAAGGGGGGAAGAAGCGTCCGTCGGGTGCAGTTGCCTGCTTGGGCGCATACCTGGGAAAGAAATATTCGCCTTGAATTTTTCAAAGC
Organism: Mycena alexandri; assembly: GCA_029233265.1. NCBI lineage: Eukaryota > Fungi > Basidiomycota > Agaricomycetes > Agaricales > Mycenaceae > Mycena > Mycena alexandri. The sequence continues at coordinate 1,546,534 of JARJCM010000001.1, read as the reverse complement.
CCCCATTATCGAATGATGTAAAAGCGAGGCCCGAACAACGAATTTGAGTTGGCAAACATTCTTGAGCTACATATGCATACACGTACACCGCACTGTAAGGGAACAAGGACATGGGCTGCAACATATACATTATCTTCCAACACAATACATATTCTGCGGTCGTCAGCCATCTCATAGCCGCCCACCTCAGTACCATCTTCCGTGGTCACCACTACGACTTGACGCGCTCGGGAGAACGCTCACGGCCGCTTACCACCCTTCCACGCCGCGCCACCGCCAATCCCAATCCCAAAGCTCCCAAACGCACCCCCGGGCCCCGCACTGGCGGGAACGCTCTGCTCGACCGGCGTATACGGCCCTGAGCTCGCACCGACCGACTCTGTGCGAATGTGCCCAGAGGCGCCCATGCGCCCCGGCGGTCCGCCGTTGGGGCCAAAGTTCGAGGTATTTGGGGTGAATGTGGGACGGTAGGAGGTAACGGGCATGGCCTGGATGGAGAGGAACTTGTTCGGAAGAGGGCGGTCGTCGGTGTTGTACTGCGCGCGGTCAGTTCGTATTTCAGATGTGATGGAAGGGAGAAGGGAAGAAAACGCACTTGGAACTCGAGTCCGATGCCGTCCGCCTCTGACACATCGAGCAGCTTAACGAGCTTCTTCCCGATGCCGTTGAGCTTCTCCACGTCGTCCTTGCTCCTCGTCCACACCTGGATCCGGTCGACCTTACTCCGTAAGCTAACCACCGCGCCGCAAATCAGATCATGCCCCTCCTCGAGCTCCTCGCCCACCAGCGCCATCGCCAGCCAATTCCAGCACCGGTCCAGCAGCGCGGGGTTGTTCTTCATCGTAAGCACCCATTTACCGCCGTTGGCGTTCGCCTCGTCCTCCCACATGGGCTTGATGCCCGATTTGAAGAGGTGGTAGTTGGAGTTGCGATCGAGGTTCGAGGGCGGCTTGAGCCAGTTGAAGTAGCGGCAGAACTCCTCGACGGTGGAGAATTCGCCGACGACAGTGAGGCCGGCTTCGTAGTCGGTGGACTCGGGCGGATGGGCGACAAAGCCCTCGGCAGTGGCGGAGGGCGGCGTGGGCGATGGCTGGAACTGTGCCGCGGGGGCGGGCGTAAAGGGTACCTTGGCTTTGGTATCGTGGTAGATTGTCCTCGCGGCCGAGTTACATTTTAGAACAAATCGAAATCACAATAAGATCGGACTCACCACGGATACTCGAGCGGGTGCTCCGGAGCCTTCATCGGGAAACCAGGCGTCTTCGGATCCTCGATCATCTCGCCCTCTGGGGGTTTCGCAGTGCCGTCGACGCTCAGTGCACGGGTCTTTTGGAGACGGGCAGTGATAGCGTCAAGGCTGGGGATGTTCTTGTACCCAACCTTAACGTTCTTCTTCTCTGCAGTCCCCGTCTCCTGGTTGAGCTTGTCGAGCTTTTCTGACGTCAAATTGGGGTCGCCGCCCAGCACGGCGCTGTCATTCGAGGGTGTCCCTGATCGGGGGGACGAACTGAGAGCTGAAGGCGAGGCGGAACGAGTAGAGGGAGCGTTGACGGCCATGGAGTCGGCGGTGGATGCCAGCGAAGTGGTAGATGCATTCCCGCCTCCGGATGTTGTTCTCAGTGTAAATGCGGATAGCCTCGGACGCGCTGCCGAGTTGGTCGACGCCGGTGGGGGTGCGGCGGCGCCATTGGGGGCGTTAATGTTTATGCGGGCAGCCAGCTGGTTGAGGGATGGGAGCCTGCTGGGCTGTGGCTTTTGGGGTTGCTCAGTACTCGACATGGTGGTTAGGCGCAAAAGGCGTAATCACACTTTGATCGAGAATGGATCAACTATCATACAATACAATACAACACAGCAGTCCGTACAGATTAGAGTTGGATTATTTAGAGCAGCACTGTGCAGCCATCGGTTATAGTTGCAGTCTAATAACAAGCAAGTCTAAGGGGACGCACAAGCAGCAAAAACAGCAATCATATCATAATATTGGCGGTTTGAACTTTTTGTTTGGAAAGCCCATCCCACCACGACCCATTCCCGACATCCCGAGTCGGCGCTTCACACCTCCTGTGACTGGAGGGGGAACACCAGGTGGGGGAACTCCTGACTGAACGGCAACGAAAGGTTTCGCTGGAACTGTCAGTGTCGAAACAGGAGTCTCTACGTTCTGCTTCGACGGTGCGAGAATTTGACCTTGGGCACCGGAACTGGAACTAGAACCTGGATGCAACGACGCAGGCCGCACAAGCGAGCCAAACTTGGGCGTCCGTCGCGTTGGAGGTTTCGCATTCGATGACGAAGCCCCAGCCATCGTCATCGAGCTGGACGATACGAATGTCGCCGTCGGCCTTGCATTTCCTTGTTTTCGCAGTCCGTCAAATCCAAGCAAGGCCAAGGCGAGGAAATGAGGACTCACCTCCCATCCCCAACGCAGGATGATATAAAACCTCGCTCTGACCGACCGCATCGTCGGCAGAGTCAAGATAACGCGTTGTTTTGCGGCTGTTGTAGCAAAATAAATCAAGCCAGTCCGGCCTGTATTCAATAGAAGCCACACGCACAACTCGGCGACTCTCCGTAGGACTTCTGCCTCTGGTGCGTCCGGTCTTCCCAGAACCCGCGTGACCACTGCCCTTGCAGGTGGGGGCAACTGCGGTGTTCGTAGCGTGAAAATGCCCTTCAAACGGAGATGTGAGCGTCGAATGATAATGATAAGGGCGCGTAGACTAACAGAATGCTCCTTCGTCGCCGACGCCACAAACTCGGATATCTCCTTGGTCTTGGTCTCCCCACCAACCTTGCGCTTCGATACGTGCGAGAGGTACAAAAGGGTCTGCGCGCGCGTGCACGCGACGTAGAGCAGCCGCCTTTCCTCCTGTACATCGTCGGTCCGATAAAATGGGAATGTCCCCTGCTCAACTGCCCCCAAAATGAATCGAAGCGAACTAAACCACACTGGCGACTTACCGGCGGGGATGATGACGACAGGCCATTCGAGTCCCTTTGCTGCGTGGCACGTCGAGATGGTGACTTTCTAGCGGATGAAGCGGATCAGTGGCAACAGAAAAGCTGCGAGGAATCATGGGAACCTCTTTGCTGTCTTCCTCGCTCTGGTTATCGCCTTCTGAAGAAAGCATCGACGCCTGGAGGAATAATCGCAGCGGAGTATCACTGTAGTTCGGTGAATCCTGTTCTTCACAAACCAAGGAAAGAGCAATCTACATACCTCGAAGACGGATCGGCATTGGTATCCACGTCGACCAGATTAACGTCGTGCTCGACCTCGCTCGCAAACGTGATGAGCTCCTGGACGTTCTCCCATCGACTCTCCCACTCGGGCTGCGTCTTCTTCAAGTGGTCCTCGTACTGGATCAACGCGAGCAGCCGTTGGATGAGGTCCGGCGGAGAGGTTCCCTAGAGATGATAAGCAACATCTCTGCTAGCGTTGAGAGACGTTTTAATATTATTACCTCGGTCGCTAGCTTTCGCAAGGCGCGTACCGTCTTGACGAACGGCCCCACCTTGTGCTTCACGGCTGGCTTGATGTCGGGCTGGTGAGAGTCATATATTCGCTCAATTACATCTAGAGGAGACATCTTGGTCTTGTCTGCTCTAGCGATGAGCGCCTCAATCGACTGTCAAAGATATATAAAAATTAGTGTACGAATAAGCCTGCGTTCGAAACTTGCCTTCTCCCCGATGGCTCGACTCGGAATATTTATCGCGCGAGTGAGTGCGGGTACAAAACTCGGATTATCGACGAGCTGGAGGTAGGCGAGTATGTCTTTAATCTATCCCACGGTCTAGTAAAAGCGTGGAAAGCTTGGACGGAAAAACGTACTTCTTGTCGCTCAAAAAACTTGTGCCCGCCCAGGACTGCACTCGGAATAGCTTCCTTCTGCAACGCGCTTTCTATAGCACGCGACAGTGCACTAAATCGAACTAGAGATGCAGGGCAAGTGGGTTTAAATTATCATTGGCCTGATGTCTCGATCAATACTTACGGAGGATCGCAAAGTCGCCCCAGCGGAGGACCCCACCCATCGACGCGACCAGACGCTTGATCTCAACGGCGATGAAGTTCGCCTCTGCCTGCTCGGAGGGGAAGGACCGTAGCACCGGGATGGTGCCCAAAGGATGTGAGGTGAGGAGCGTTTTGGGGATCCGTGATTTATCTTTGAATATGATGTCAACCTAGCAATCAGGGAAGAGGGGAAATTACCTTGAGAAACGATGGCTAGACTGGCCTTGAGGATGGCGCCAGTTGACCTGTAATTTTCTTCCAAAAATATCTGCTCCGTCCCGGTGAAATCTGAGAGAGCGTTAGTGACTCGGAGTTGGGGGGCGCGAAGCACCAACCCTTCCGCATTTTCGCCAAATTCCCAACCTCGGCTGACCGCCACCTGAAAGAGACATCAGGCCACGGGCGTACTGGAATTACTGCGAACGTACCCATAAATTGACTGGTCGGGATCGCCGACGACTGTAACGCAGCCCTTGGTGGGTGCAGCAATTGCTCGCATAAGTTCATACTGTGTCACGTTTGTATCCTGGCTGAGCGACTTGTGAAATAATCCTGGAATGCGAAGAGTGTGGCCTACAATTCATCGACCAGGACGTGTCTACACCAGCTGGTCGCGGGCGGATGCTCAGTGAAGAGCTTCACTCCAAAGAGCAGCAGGTCGTCGAAATCCAGGCTATTACTCCGCCTCAGGGCCTTTTCGTAGTCTTGGTATATGTTCCCGACCACACGCTGAATATCGTCTTGAGGATCAAAGTCGGACGATCGACGGTCGTTGTTGGCCTTCTTGTGTTCAGCTATAAACTCCTTCGCAGTCGTACCCTTGGCTTTGGCGCGGGAAATGTAGGAGAGGACGGTCCCATCCTTGAGTGAAATATCTTTCGACGCAAGGAAGTCTTTGTACGGCTTCAGGAGACCAGCGATAATCTTTTTGCTGAGATACACGCATTAACGCCCGCCCATTCGAGAAAATGGACCGTCTGTACCTCTCGTCATGGTCACACACAGTGAAATTCCCCTCGATTCCAACCACCTTGGAAAACTTTCGCAGGAAGAGGGCGCACAGGGCGTGGAAGGTTCCCATTCGGACTGCAGATGTCCGCTGCTTGCCGATTAGTTTGCAAAGGCGCTCCTGCATCTCGGTAGCGGCTTTGTTCGTAAAGGTGACCGCACATATCGAGGAGGCTGGTATCGAATGGTGGAGGATGAGGTAGGCGATTCGAGAAGTCAAGACCTAATGAAGATGAACGCCATTCATGATGGATAGCGCGTCTGGTCGCCTCACCTTGGTCTTGCCACTACCAGGACCGGCTAGGATCTGTAGAGGGGCTGCAGGCTCGTGCAGAACAGCTAGATTTGCGTTGGAGACGGCAGAAATACAAGGTAAAGATGCTACCTTTATGTTGAGCTTCATTCAATGAATTTAGAAACGAGTGTAAGTGTTGAGGATTTGGAAGAGTCATTGCAATTCATGAGCAAGTTTCTTGGGCGGCCGGCGGAAGCCAAAGACGCGTCTGCGGTGACTCAGGTGGCAGGAGGAAAGTCGCGTCGCGTGGGAAACACCCAACACGATCAGGTGATCTACCAACTCTCTCCTCCTGCCTGCCGCCATGGACCAAGACACCATCCTCCAGGCCGCCAGTGCCTTCCAGGCCGCTTTCGAGAAAGCGAATCTCCTCATAGTCAACAATGTTTCTCAGTTCAATTCGCACTCGGAGGACGGCTCTGACACGGACGACATCGAAGTCAAGGACCCAGCGATCGTCGCACAGGATCTGGCAGCCCAGACAGTGCGTTGTAATATTGCCTTTGCTCCACAAAATTGCTGACTCGTTGTGTACCGACAGTCGTTTCTGCGAAAACTCAAGTTTCGATATCTGGAGCAGAACGCGAAAGCCAAGTACATCACTGCGATCGTCAGCGACATCGACGACGCAGCAATCGTCACCGCAGAGGACAACAAAGCTCTATCCATAGTATGCGACGAAAAGAAAGAGAAGCTTCGCGTCGCGAAAGCCGGGCTGGCTGAAGTGCGGACAAACATCCGGACATTAGCACCTGCTGTCGAGCAAGGTGCGACTCACTCCCACCAGTTTCAAACCATCTCAACTCGCCGCACGCAGACTACGTCCGACTCAAGGAATCGGCTGCCAAGGCTGCACTTCTCACGCAGAAGATAATCGACGCTCGTCTGGCCCTGACGCGACTACGACACGCCCATCCCCAACCGCGGCTGACGATCCCTGGTGCAGAACAGCGGCTCACAGATCAAGTGACGGAGATGCAGGTTCTCACCGATGATATCGAGCAGGCGGCGAAGAAGGTGCAGAGCGTGAAGGGCAATGTCAAGACTGGCACCCAAGAGGTCGAGACCTTACGGGCTGAACGGGCGGAGGCGGAGAAGGCCGTTAAAGCAGCGAGAGTCAACGAGGACGATGGACGGCTGGTACCTCTCTATGACCAGTATGTGCGCCCCGACCCTCTAACCTTCATCGCTAACTCGTATCTAGACATATGGCGTCGCTTGCTCTTCACAAGTCCGTGGTGGCCATCCACGACTCGCAATCGGTTTCCGAAAACGAACAGCGACTAACGTACACCGTCCGACGACGGCAAATAACCATAACCTTGATTTTCCAGCCGAATACGAAACAGCTGGCTACCGCGAGCGTCGATGGGCTGGACGAGCTTGGTGTGGACGTCTCTGAGATCTTAGACTCCCACATACACACCAACGACGCGCATGGACTTATCGCCGCCGTAGTGGCTATGGCGCGAGCAGCACCTTGATACATATTTTACTGTACTATCCGATTTATGCGAAGCTTGTACTGTATAATATCGTTTCCTCTGCGTTCTAACAAGGAGATTGCTACATAATTCCCCGATCTGATTCTAGTCTACTCTCGACGCGCTGAACCTGCTTGGTTTTTAAAACCTATGCCAATATAGTCATTTCGGGGATGTTCGTTCTCGATGGAGAGATGAATGCTTTATTAATTTGCAATTTGAACTGGTATCAAGTTTCAAACTCAGACAGAGGAGTTTGAAAGTTCGAATCAAGTGAAAGTAGCTTTTCAAGTGTCGTCGGGGCGGACAATTGAGCTAGTAAGCAAATGAAGTTCTTTCAACTTCGTCGTCCTACTGATCTGTGGTTCTGTTGCTTGGGCGTTCTGGGCATTGGATCCTGTTTTGGAATTTTCGTGCAGAGTCTGAAATCGATGAGACTTGAAAAGTGTGCTACCGCCCGAAGAAAAAGAATATGTATGTACCTGCTGATGCTGATAATTGTCACAGTGGTCGATCTAGATATCATATCTTTTCAAGTCTTTGCGCCTACCAGAACCGCTCCCGCTCCAGGGCGGCCGAGGTCACCCCAACGTTTTAGTTGCGAAAGCAGGTATCTTGGGCACCAAAATGGGCTCGATCATGGAAATTCCGGTTACCTCGAACAGCGCGCTGAAGCTCACTCTCCTGTGAGTCGCTGTCATCGTGAGTCCACAATACGCAGAATTTGAGAGTCCACTAAGCGAAATACGAGTCAAGCTGCCGGTAGGGGGCACCGTCGAGGGGAATCTTTCTGAGGCCGCAGGGAGTGTTTCTAAATTGCCTGGACAGGGGCGGGGATGAGTCTATGAGGGGGAGATCACGAGCGCAGCCAGGGAGAAAGAACGGAGTCCGGTATTGTGCTCAAGTTCCAAGTCGAAAGCGTTGGCTTTCCAGTCGACTACAGCGTTTCAGTATGAGAGATCAAGCTTTTTGTGCAGTCACTCGCTAGGGAATGCGAGCTTGAGCGACCGGAGAGTAGGACCAACGACGGCCAAGTATCGAGAAATAGCAAGTTGGGGGACGATGCTATCAACGGTCCTCGAAATCAAAAGTATCGCAGTCAAATCACAGTTGCCTGCGCGCAGAGTTATGTCGGAGAAGAGAGAGAGGTGATGTCTGACCCGAGGGAACCAATATTTTATGCAAATTAAGGCGCAAACGAGGAAATCGATGGTTTCAAGGTTCAAATCTCGGAACCTGATCCGAAGTATACTCAACCAGCTCGGGATGGAATTTTCGGCATCGCCTGGCTGACGTTATTGGGGCCGTCTAGTGGCGACTCGGCGAGGATGGGCTCCAGGATAGAAAGTTCATTTTCGGCAGATGAGAGCCGGGATCAAGGGCACAATGAAACTGTCAGAGCCGCGGGCGCTGATTCGCTCTACCAGCCATCAGAACATTGCTGCGTTGCAAGGATAGGGTTCTCGCCACCGTTCTTTTCTTCCACCACCACAACCACAGGGACCAACGAGGAGGACGATAAAGGACGGACATTGTCTTGGGGTCGATCCAGTATGCCGATCATCTTGACTTTCATCATCTCCGCTGAATTGTGGCCGCAGTCTTTGGAGGCTGAGGAGTTATTTTGCGTCCAACCTTGCGGGGAATTCGGATTAGCGTCGGCATTTGCTGTTGCGGAGACATTCACGTCGTATCTGGCAGATTGACCGTTGGCAATAATCTGTGCGTTCACTTTCAGCAGTCTTTTCTTGTATGCGTTCTTACAGTCCATAGCTAATATGTACGTGGCCTATCTAATCTCTTCCCTGGAGCCTCGGGAGCCTTGATACGTACTTGCGGGGCGTTTATTGAGCTTCGCGCACCACTACCTCATCCTATGATCGAGTGCCGACGAAGGAAGGTGCTAATGCAGTCTCCCCACAGTCCTCAAAATAAACCACATCGGACGGTCAGAACTGGGGCAAGTGGATTATGGCCCCGAACTTTTTGTCGAAACTCGTAAAGTCACAGTCACCGACGCAGACGACAAGGGATCGCTCTCTAAGTTCTCCGTCACCTCCGTCTCCGCCTGTTTCCCGCAGTAGGACTCCTTCGTCTGTCGACCAGTCGGTGTCCTCCCGGAACACCTCTGCCTTTACCAATGCCAATTCTCCCGTGCCTAGTGTCACTGTCAACTCCGGTAAACCATTTGCTTCCGCGAATCCAAGCGTTACAGTCATCCCACCGACCCCAGTCGGCAGCACTGGCAGTGTGCCGGCTATACCCGTTCGGACCAACGGCCGCGACGGGTTACCGCACAGCTATGATGAAGAGCGGACACCCACGCCTGATCGACCACCAGTTCCCGGCAAACCAGTCCCTGCACCTCCAGTGATCCCTCGCCCTCCAACGCCAAAGAGTTCGCCCAAGGCCTCTCCTCAGATGCCCACAAAGGATCTACCTTCCGTCCGCCGCCAAGGGTCTAACAAGTCGCTAAAGGGCCAGCAGCCGCAAGAGCATGCTCTCGCGCCTCCGCTGCCCATAACTGCCCATAGCCGTGCCGCGACCTCTCCTGCTCTCCGCAGCCCAGACGACGGTGAAGCGCCGATCCCGTTCGTGGAATCTCCGACGCAGCAGGACTTTCCCAGCGCTTCGACTTCCTGGGCGTCGCGGAGTCCGTCCAGACGCGACACGGAGGTCAGTAAAAAGCCGACGTCTCGTCCGTGGCGACGCAGCGCGCCCAAGAAGCCGATGGGATTAGCGGGCGCAATCGCCGCCTCCGGTCTGGCGATGGCAAACCCGGGTATGACAGCCCCTCAACAGTCGACGCTGAGCCCGCAGGTTATGAATACAAACGAAAACAGGAGTAGTCCATCGCTTGTGACGTCCCCTATCTCAAATCCCAACCGCAAGCTCACGGCCAGCCCCGAGGCTATTGTGCATCGGAGGCACCGCTCAGGCTCGAACGGCAAGTCGCCTCGGACGGAACACAAGAGGCGGCGGACGACGGGGTCGATGGTAGGCCATGGATCCGCAGAGGGCGAGTATCTCGAGGACCACGAGTATTATTCTGGCCTGGAGGAGAGCGATGAGGACGGGAGCGGCAGTGATTCGAGTGACGAGAGCGGGAGTGGTCTGGAGGACCTGGACCTGGGCGAGGATGATATTCCTGTTACCGGCTTCGCGGTTGCGAGCAACAAACGGAATGCAGATTTCCATGACTTGTTCCCCGGTATCCCAGAAGGAGATTATCTCATTGACGGTACGCATCCCTCACGCTCTCTTGCATTAAATGTCTCTGATGTCTTCACAGATTATGGATGCGCTCTCCAAAGGGAGATACTAATCCAAGGACGAATTTACGTTTCAGAAAACCACATATGCTTCCATGCCAATATCTTCGGCTGGGTTACTGACGTGAGTGAGACAAGCTACGCCTGCGCAATTGTGGTCCTGATACTTTGCCGCAGTTAACGATAGCTATTTACGAAATTACGACTCTCGAAAAGAGAATGACTGCCTTCGTCATCCCCAACGCCATTCGCATTAAGACTCCTCGTGCGGATTATACCTTCGCCTCTTTCCTCTCTCGCGACACAACCTTTGACGTGATACATAATATTTGGCGTCTTGCGCGCCCTGGCGATGCTACCTCAATCGGATCTGGATCGGGGGGGGAGCACACTGTGAATATCGCAGAGGGCACGATCATCGGCGCGGCTGCGGGGTCGTCCGGGCAGGGTCCGGTGCGTAAAGCGACGAGTTGTGCGTGTGGAAAGGAGGGAAAACACTATACCGACACTGCGCTGGACATCGTCATTCCTGGAACTCCCGAGCGAATTTACAATCTCATGTTCGCGAGTGGCTTCATGAAGGAATTCATGGCCGTTAACCAGAAATTGACTGGTGCGCTTTCATTTGTTTTAATGGATGAGTGTAAGCTGACCATCGTCGTCGCAGATATCCAAGTATCCGATTGGGCGCCCACAACGACGGGGTCAAAGCTCCTTGCACGCAACATGTCGTACATAAAACCTCTCTACGGGAGTCTCGGACCGAAGCAGACAAAGTGCGAGATCAGGGATGAGACTGTTCATGCAGACTTTGACGACTACGTTTCGACTGTGACAACCACGCGGACACCCGACGTGCCAAGTGGAGGAGTGTTCTCCGTTAAGACAAGGACATGCATAACGTGGGCGAGTCCGTTTTCTACCAGGGTCGTTGTCACGACGCAAATTGATTGGACTGGGCGGAGTTTCATCAAGGGTCGGTTGCCCATTCTATCTTCTATCGAGCAGAGGCTGAATATTTTTTCTAGGCATCATCGAAAGGTCTGCGATTGAGGGTCAGATGACGTACCACAAGGACCTGGACAAGGCTATGAGGGCGTACATCCAAGAGCACCAGTCCGAGTTCATGCCCGAGGGTGTAGACACCGCGCAGGTCCTAGCCGAGGTCACCGCAGAGGCCACGCCGACCACCCCAGTGTCGAGCGGAGCTGTGACCGAGCAGGAGCGCGAGAAAGAGCGTGGCCAACGCGGCTTGCAATGGGCGTGGGACACCTTCGATGGCGCGTACCAGGTCGCGAAACAGAGCACCAAGGGCCTGCTGGAGATCATCCGCGACGGCTGGGAGCACTCCACCTCGACGACGATTCTATATTTCGTGATCGCCCTGCTGATCACGACGAATCTGTGGACGTACATGCGCCCCGTCAACAAGGGCAAACGGAAGGACAAGTACATCGCAAAGGACAAGTTGGCGGGCGTCGTTACGGCGCTGTGGGACGAGATCGCTGCGGGGAAGTTGGCTGTAACTGGCCCTGCAGCCGAACCCGTTCTCGTCCTGTCGCCTCCGGTTGCCGGTGTGCCTCTCGACGCGGAGAGTCTGAAGCTCGAGCTCAGCACCCTGCACACGACGCTCGACGCGGTCGAGGAGAGGGTCCGGCTAATCCGAGAGAGTCTCAAAGAGTTGCAACCTCAAAGTATAAACCAGATGGATTGAATGTTTCCCAATTCTTTCCTTTCTTTCTTCCGTCGTTTCCTTGGTCAATTTTGTTGTGAATATACGCTGTAATCTATCTATTCACGGAGGCCGGAATGTAGCGATACGCAGAGTAGAATTACTAGTTATCTATCGCCTACGCTGAATACCACGATGTCAAAATGAAGCGACTTGAGACACCAGCGGTGGTGCCGCAGCGCCTGGCATCGCGATCAATGACTCCCGGAACAACACCAAATAACGCGCTCTTCCTCCTCCCTTCGCGTTGAGTATGGCGCGCAATAACACCTCTCGTGGCAAGGAACCCACTTGCCAGACGAGATCATCTCGAGCTCAGAGATACTATCACCTGCCCTTCGAGTACCAGATGAAGCTTTCTCCGCTACAACTTTCGGTGCTTGGGGCTTGACATTGCCCTCCCCTTTCGCGACCTTCTCCGAACCGTGCTGCGGGTATCTCGTCGTTTGCAAAGCATGGCTGCGCGTCGCCACACCACTCCTATACAACGTCGTCGTTCTTCGATCGAAGGCTCAGGCCCAGGCATTGGCTGCCACCTTGACTGCCAATCCTCAGCTCGGGCGGTTTATTCACAAATTGCGGGTGGAAGGTGGATACGCTATTTCTATGCACAAGATCCTACAGAAATCTACGAATATCACCGATCTCCTCCTTTCGGTGGCAATAGCTGGTTCTGATAATGCGTCTGGATTGTGTCGTGGCCTACCTTTGGTCGACCCTGTGCGCGTCATTGTCGACAGTGGAATTGGGAGTGGTCTGTCCCAGGGCGCAAAGAAGCTCGTCAAGGCAGTGGAGGAATGCATCCCAAAGTGGAAAAGAATGGTATATCGGCATATCTTGTTTTTTCATCGCTTATACCTTGCCTAGGTTGTGTTCGAGATCCAACATGACTTGATACAACGAGAAACGACGTACCAAGCATTAAGCCAGGCCCCCAGTCTTGTCACATTATCAGTGTCGGACTCAAGGAATAATCTGTGGCAAATACCTCAATCTATGCGAACCATCGCGACAAACCCAGCCTTAAAATCCATTCGAATTGTTTATGAACCAGTCGAGGTAGAGTATGAACAAATCCTTATCGCAAAACGAATGCGGTTCCGTAATGCGGCGAACGAAGATGAGAGAATGCGTCTCCTCTTCGTTTTCGTAGACAACTTGAAAGGGTAACTGGGCATTTACATATTCTGCTTCCAATCTCATGTTTTCCCCAGATCCACTGCAAACGATAACCTTCCACCCGTCCCATTCATATATCCAGCACAACTTGCTGCTGACCCTAAACGGGAAGACGCCATTTGGAGCCGCATACTGTATTTCACGCTCTACGCCGACCCTTCAAAAGAGAAGCAGTTTCCCCGTCGAAATGGCACGCGGTCCACTCTTCTCGTTTGCAAGAAATTTAACGTATGCCCAGTCGCGTTCTACCAACACTTGAACTAACCCTTCTGTAGCGGCTTGGACTCCCCTATCTCTACGAAAACCCTGTGCTGAATTCTCAGTTCGCACAGCGCTCATTTTCAGCTCAATTGTCGTCGCAGCCCTCGCTTGGTCGCTATATTCGAACGCTGGACATCCGCCAATCCCACGCTCCACAGTGTTTCCGCACCATCATATTGACTGCTCTGAGGCTGGTTGAGTTGCAGGGTAAGGACTGTTCACCCATAACCTGGAAAACATTCGGCGAACTGGGTGAGACGGCTGGGTCCACCCTGCAGTCCTTCCGTGGCATAAAGATCGCCAAAGCCAGCGCAGTGGACCCCACTGTCTTTGCGCGGTATCCGGAAATCCGAGAGTTCGATTGGGATTCGACGACGATATTAAAACTACGCCTAAGTTGATACCGGTGGATGCTTTTGGTTTGCTTGTGAATTTAACGGTCAATATTTTCGACGAGTCGTTCGTAAAGGTGCTGGCGCAACTGGAGTAGGGTCACTATCTTGAACTCTGTCGATACGCGCCTCTGATTGTTTCTCAGGTTGCCGTCGCTGCGAACCGCCACCTTCTCCGCAACTGCAGACGGCGGCGTCCAATTCTTCCAGAGGCATGGTGCCAAACTACGGGAGGTAGCACTCTCTTCAACCCAGATCGCTGATACCAAGCTCGCAATTTGGCGCCACTGCCCTTCTTTGACCGTTCTCGAGATATCCTGGGATCCCAAGGTGCGTATGGGGGCTTTCTCGCGGTTATCCGACTAAAAAATGTCGACTGCAGCACCCCGCGAGCTCGTCCTGTCTTGGGATTGCTGACACACACGAGTGCCTTGAACGCATATTTTTCAAAGTTACACGTGACTATCGGTGGGTACCGCCAACAGTATATGCTGCATTTACTTATTTCTACAGATTGCGTGCGTCGCATGAGACGGATCTTACCAACTTATTCTGGTCGCTACGGACGACCAAGTCGTTCCCTGCCCTGCGCGAGATCAAGCATCCGCACTGCCTCTGGCCTACTATCGAGTATGCATTCGGTCCTGCGCACTGGCAGTTCGAATTTGAACTCATTTATTGGCTCACGATAGGCGCGAGATATCGAAAAGTCACTGGGTGCACTCGGCGGAAGCACTTCTGGAGCACGGCGTTCACCTCGTCGGGCCTCAAGGTGTGCGCTGGCGTCCGCGGTTGAAGTTTGTGTCGAAGACCAAGAAATGAGAGCCCTTTGCTTGAGTGTGTACTACTGTATTGTATGAATCAACCCAGCTGAAATTTTCCTGCTACGCGAAAGTGAAAATAAACTGTCACTCGGCTCTCAAGCAGGGCACATGAAAAAGGTCTGAGCCATATATTGCGACTCGTACAGCGATAGTTTTTGATACAGAATAATACAGTGAGACGCAAAGCATCTGGTTCCAATGTGCGGAGTGTAAGTACAATTAAATATTATAGGTATGGTGCGATTATGTTTAAGTTGTCATGACAATATCATGGCGCATACATGACTTTGCAGTCGTGGGGTGTTTTGTTGGTTGAGGTTGAGTTATGACCTCACAACAGGTCGCATTGACGCTGCGTCTTGGCTCGGTGGACGCTCAAAACTCCTCTGCAAAAAAGAGCCACACATTAGACAAAGTAAAACACCTAGAGGTGATAATATACACACCACCGAGTCCATAGAACCGGCTCGCCGACTGGAGGGCGCGCTAGACATATCCTGCATTGCTACATCGCGATAGCGAGATTGGTCGGGCTCGACAAGGGGTGTGTTTAGCAGGACGTAGAATGTCTGGGCCATTGCTGATTTGTATGAGGAGGGCATGTTTTCTGTGGAGGCATACGACGCGAACTCGCCGCTCTTTATATTTTTCTGAGAGGCCCCAACCTTCGACGTCAGTGACGTCGACACCGCGCGTGTCGAACGGACTCGGGCCGAGATAGCCGAGCTATCTTATCTTCGGCTTTCACCAACTTTGACCTTTGCAGATTCAATCGTACATATGCTCATGGCCAAAACCGCGATTATAACTGGATCGTCTTCAGGATAGCAACATTGCAAGTCACTACTACTGGGTGTTGAACTCTACAAACAGGCATTGGTCGTGAAAGCGCGATTGCGTTATCGAAAGCCGGATGGAACGTCGTACTCACCGCCAGACGCGCGGACGCGTTAAAAGAAACCTCTTTACTCTGTGAATCCCTGGAAAATTGTCTCGTTCTTCCGGGAGATGTAACGGATGAAGAATTTGTCAAGAGGCTTTTCAATGAAACTGTCGTGAAATTCGGCGAGCAGCTCTTCTTTCTGCCTCAGCAACATGCCATCTTATTTGGTTTGAACAGGTCGGGTAGACCTCTTGTTCAACGTGAGTATACCTAGGGTCTGTAAATTTATTCGACTTGACTCCTGGATCAGAACGCCGGTGTCAACGCCCCTGCAATCCCGCTGGAAGAACTTTCCCTCGGTAATTTCCCTTCAGCTTGGGAAGCTCGAATATAATGGATGTCCCAGAGGCCTTCCAGAATGTAATTTCCGTGAACCTCGTGGGCCCATTTCTCTGTGCCCGTGAAGCCGTCAAAATATTCAAGAATCAGACTCCAGTCGGTGGTTAGTTGAGAGAGTTCTTTTGACCTCGCAATTGGTTCATTTGCTTCCTAGGACGCATCATCAACAACGGTTCTCTGTCTGCCCACACACCCCGGCCAATGTCCACCCCGTACACCGCATCCAAGCACGCAATCACAGGTCTCTCCAAATGCCTCAACCTGGACGGCCGCGCGTTCGACATTACCTGCACTCAGATCGACATAGGAAACGCAGCGACATCCTTGACAGCGCGTATGGAAAAGGGCGTGTTGCAGCCGGACGGGCGCAGGATGCCCGAGAGCACGTTCGACGTCACGCATGTCGGGTCCGCGGTGGTGCATATTGCGAGCCTTCCCCCGGACGTTGTCGTTCCGCAATTCACAATCATGTGAGTGTATAATCCTTATGAAAATAGCTGGGTTGGCCGAGACTTGTTTATAGGACTGCAAAGGCACCGTTCGCTGGAAGGGGGTGACGGTGAAATAACGTATCGAGAAATTGTAATGTACTTATTTCCAGAGACGACTTGAGAGATTCTCGAGTTCAGAATATGTATATGTGTATGTACGACGGCAATTATACATCTAACGGGTCACGGTGCAAGGCGCAACATTGATACAATACGAGTATTTTAATCTTCCTTCTCCTTCTCCCACCAAGCCCGCACCCCACCCCACCGCTGCGCGTACCACGTCTTCATATCCATGTCGAGCTGCGCAACGCCAAGCGGGCTCCGTAGGTCGTCGTTAACCGCCAGAAACGCGACGGGGTTCGTGACATTCGGCAGCCTCTGCGCGTCCTTAACCCGCCGTAGCTCGAGGAATTGCATTGGCGAGGAGCCTGGGGGGAAAGAAAAGAACGTGAGCATACCGAGCTTCTACAATGGCAGAGAAAAGCGCTTACCGATAACGTAATTGTACCGTTGGCTGCAGCAAAGACAATATTGAATAAATGCATCTGAATCGACTCTGCACGCTCACATCATATTGACTGCATATTTCCGTCCCATTCCCGACCGAAACACCACGTCCTGCCAGCGCCTCTCAAGCGGCAGTGTTGGTATCTCCTCCGATGGTACGCTCGGTGGGCCAGGCGGAGGCAAGAACGCACCAAGGCCGGTGGGCCCACTTCGATTGATCAAGTGCGAGATCAGACAGTCGCCGCACTCCCCCTTCTCAAACGCCACGCGCCTAAAGACATCGAGCGACGTCGCGATCTCGGCGGGGAAGCACACCGCCACGTCGATGATGCAGTGAGCCTCGGGGGTGTTCTTATGGAGAGTTGCGATGAGCGGGTATCCATCTGAGGAGAGCCAGTCGTATTCGGTCTCCTTGGGGGTGTCGAGGCCGGCGTTTTGCAGGTTGACGTCGATCCAGTGGGTGGAGCCGCCTTCGCGCAGTGAGAGGCTGATTTTGCCCGATTCGAGGCCGTTGATGAGGGTCCGCCGTTCGGCGGGCGAGAAGACACCATCGGCGTTGGCGTCCGCGCGTAGCATTATGAATGAATAGAGTCTAGGCAAAAGAAAAGTGGGCGATAGCGCAGACTGGGTGTGGAATCGGCCTCACAAGCTCTCGCGGTGCTTTTCAATCGTATACCACGTCGTGAGGAAGAGCAAGTTCACCTGAGGACCGTGGCCGCGAAATCGACTCTCGGCTGTCTGCAGAGATCATGGGCAACCGTTAAAGGGCTGGTAAAGGAAATAATAATACCTGGGAAATCTCCTCCTTCCAGATGGCTGCAGCCTCTCGCATTATAGGTACAGGAAGGACCTTGGCTACATGATGCAAGTACCGACGTTCGCGTCGACCAAATCGTTCGTCTGAGATGTTTGTGAGCTTTGTGAGAAAGCGGCACATGGTCAGCCCACCTAGAAGCCAGTTTGCTGCAAGTGATTCAGCAGTGGCATCGGAGACGTATTTCGGAGGTACTCACTATACTGCAAGCCCGGCCATTCGCCCTCTTTGTCTACTCCCATCATAGAGGATCCAGGCGACTTGCCTTTCACTCCCAAATTAAATTGTATTCGAAAGACTGGTCCGTACAGAGGGGTCTCAAAGTCTGCTTCCGACAGTGGTTTGAGAATAAAACAGTCGTCATTGAGATCTGCGGAAGAATTCTAAATCTAGGCCCGTTCAAAGCGTGTAACCCGATAACGCACAAAATACTGTCGGCGCAAGTTGCGGGATATTGGCGAGCTGGCTCTCGATGGCAAGGCTATTGAAAGAAGGCACGTAACGGTCCCGCCACTCGCGCCCTTTGTTCGCTCGGTTGTCGGCTTTGGGCAAGGAAGCTTCCGGCACGCGGAAGACCTCTGAGTGGTGGAGAACTTGGAGCCGGCCCTCTTGACTAGTATTCATCCAAATCGGTACAGAACCTAGTCGTAGTTCTTCTGTATCGTCCGCCGAGACGTCTGCGGTCAGCAAAATATACTGCGCTAGGTCAGATTATGCCCGCTCGTGTGACCGATAGCTTCACACCTTGTTCACGAGCGTCGATGGCATGGACTTCCAGACGGAGCGCATGGAATTGATCATTTCGCCGTGCTCTCGAAAATGTGTACTCCGCGCGCCCCTGAAGAGTGGCCGACGCGGCCCCTGCAGCTTTGCCATTGCCTCCGCTACCACAGCATTGCGCGTGGCAGCCAAGATCGACTCCGAGCCGTTCACCCAAGTCCAGACAGCGTCCACAGTCCCTCGTTCGGTTGCGACGCAAGGCTTGCCCTGCGACACCCACAAATCCAGACAAGGCAGCCGCTGTGTGAGACTAGGCTCGACGACAAAGGGCTTCAGCAGGTAGCTGTCTGGAGGTTTAAACGGACGCCATCCATCCGGAGTCTTGCCGTCCGCCGGTTTGGGTGGGATGACCGTATTCTCGACCACTGGTTTGACAACATGCAGGCGGGGCGGTGGATACCTGTCGATTGGCGCAACAGCTGGACGACTCCGGAAGAACAACACGCCGAGGCAGGTAATCGAGAACAGCAACGCAATGTTGCGCCTCCTCAGCATCGCTCAACGCACAGACGGGTGGATAAAAATTGAAGCCTGAATGATGGGTCGTCCGGCGATGCTCGGCATGCACTGTTACGCTGCGCGCTGCGGACATGGTGGTCGAATGTTGAGCGCAAGACCGCATCAGAGGAAGAACCACAGAGTCGTGTTACCTCCAAGGCCACAAGTGCAAACAAACGGCCAACGACCTCAACGACTCGGAAGTCTGGCTTTTGCCAAGAGTTTCCTCGAACTTGGCGTGAACGGAAGAGTTGAGATGTCCCATCAACGATTTCAACTTTTCTTGATCATGGGAAAAGCTTACGTCACAAGCAATTCAGAATTCTGGTGTGTTCTTTGCGATTTTCTCCGGATCCCAGACGTCATAAAGTGAGCTGGACTTTTTTTCTTTGCGAGATACATTTCTTTTTACTTGTTCCTCAGATCCCAATCATCATCTTCTCGAACTTTCCCCGCCAATATCTCAACGGCAGATTCCGCCATTTCAACGGCCATTGGGTGCACAATATTTAAGAACCTTGCGGACCAATATTTAGCCTTTTCTTCATCGCCCAGCGCAGCATAGGCCCGGATCATGCGCGTTGTATGCCAGATGCGCAGCATAATTTCCTCGGCGCCGTCTGAAGTCATCAGGTCCAGGATTCTTTGGCTCGCTTCGATGAGGTGGTCGTCCGGAAGGTTTAAATCGGAAGCCCATGCAGTGAACTCGGGATCAAGGTCGTCATGACCAAGGGCCGATCTTTGGATGATGCCAGTGCCAACATCCATGAGAAACTCGCGGATTTCATCGCTCGCCTGAGACTGTTGGTTGGGGAGAGAGCACGAGGGGCAAGAGCACTCGAGTCCGCCGTACTCCTCGTCCAACAACCGCAAACGTTCAGACCGCGGAAGGAGATGGTTTATGTAGGAACGAAACAGTTCGTCTCCTTTGTGGATTGGAGTGAGAGCGAAGAACTCGAAAGTGAAGGATTTAGAATCCCACATCACTTCGACGTTTGGGGTGCAGCTGCCAGCAATCCGTGATCAGTTGCAGTTTTATATCTCGGATTCGACAGTCACCTGTGGCGCATACGGGATCCTTGTCGACAAATTCCGCCATGAGGCCCTTCGTATGGTCCTGGAAGTGGTTGCGCTATCGATATCACGTTTCGCGACAAGGTTTGGATGATCGAACGACCCTCCGTCCCAGAGAGTCCGAAGAAATCCTCCCGTTCGCCCTTGGACAGCCGTTCAGTCAAGAATAAGGTAAAGATCTCCAAAACCATATTGGCGATGGTTTCGGCGGGATCATCTTTTACGCCCAAGGGCAACTCAGCGGGAGTGATGATCAAAGGCCTCTCTACCAAGATAATTTCGCCGCATTTGATGTCAGCCTGGGCTACGGCGACAGCAGTTCCATTGACGGGATTGGGGTTGAAGACATACTTGTTGGCAGGCAGCCGTGGGGGTGAAGTTGGCTGGAAACCGCTCGCCACGAGAGCTGCTTTGGTAGCTCCCCAAAGAAGGCACGCAGTAGAAGTCTGCATATTGGACTGGACGTCTTCTTCGACGGCTAGATTCATGTTTTCGCGTGGCGAAGCGGGAAAGCGAAGAAATTCAAGTGTTTGGGTCCCAGTCGGGAGGACAATATCCCCTACCGCATCCCCGAAGGGTTCTTGTTTATGAAGGCGAAGTTCATATTTGTCCGAGCCTGAGCTGTACTTGCGTTGCGGCCTACGCAGGAAGGATTCAGGGACGGAACATCCGACGGAGCGCAGACTCGAGCTCTTGGCTCGAAGTGACGCTCGTAGCTTTGGAAGCACGTTAGAGAATAAAATATTGAATATCCACCTTATAACCAACTTACCAAGGTCATTCAGAGCGCTTGAGGCGCTGACGTGCCGCGTACTTCAAGACTTGGAAGAGGTCGAGAAAACAAAATGCTGTTGCTTGGCTGTTGCCATGGACATCAATCGCGATCGGGAAGTTCCGGACCGCCCTGTTGTACTGTAACCATACTCAATCACTTTACTTCCATTTCAGCCCGGTGGCGCTCAGAAAGCTCTGAAGAAAAACGCGAACGTGTCTCATCCAGTCTACGTATTTTTTTTTAGAAGAAAATTTGGTTTAGCTGAGTGCTGGTGAGCAAAATGGGGGTTTAGGGAGATCCGAGACAACCCCGACGCGAGGCACGAGGAGGCACGAGCGGCTTGGGTTTGTCGTAGGATACTGTACCATTTCGACCAAAGGTTCACGGGGTGTCACCTGTCACCGCAATTGTTCACTGGATAAGATGTTCATTGATCGGCGATCAGGCAAAAATTACTATAAAAGGCAGTTCGGCTTCTGCCGGACCGAAATTTTTGGCATTTGTGGGCCTAATTGGGACAGGAAACCGTCTGTCACCCGTCACCTGGGTCAAAATTGTTCAGTTCATGACCCTCTGTCACCCGTCACCTGAACCTTTGGTCGAAATGGTACAGTACGGTAAGATCGAGGGCGGAGCGGATTCGAGAGTGACGCGTGTGACAGTGTGACTTCACGTCTCGCTTCCTCCGCTCACCTCGACTCCGCTCCCTCGTCGCTTTCTCGCCCGCCCATCCGATTTCCCTTTTCTTGTTTGTCGTTAGTGCGTGGTAGAGTTGGGTTTGCGCGCTTCGCGCGCTTCCCCGCTCCCTTTCCTCTCATCCACGCGCTCAGAGCCTTCTGCAGCTCGGGGCGCGGGATCGACTCGCAGACGCGTCGAGGCAGCGGCGCGCGAAGCGCGCCCCCCTCCCTTCTCCTTATCCCGCTACCGCCCGAAGGGCGGTCCCAGCGGCAGAGCCGGAGGCTCTTCCCCCACACCCCATACTCTAGGTATCCACCTTGAGTTTGGGCCCTCCACTACTCACTCCAGTAGTGAAGACCGCTTACCGTATCTCGATGCAGTAGTCAGACTGGGAATTGAATTAAAGCGGTGTGATTACAGTGAAACATTAGATCTCAAAAGTCTATCGGGCCCGCGTTCACGAACCAGTGAGCTTTGTAGTTTCCGTCTCTGAATCGGACTAGAAAATCTCGTGCGTGTAATGCTAACCAAATGCTAACCTTCCACGAAACCGTGATTCATAATATCCCCAGGTTCTTTTTGACATTGAAATATGGGCTGGATTTTGTTTGTTGTGAAGTTTGCAGCTTAGAAGCACCACTAGTGACGGAGAAGGAGGCCATGCCCGAGACCAACTATGCCATTGACGAAGGCTCCGAGTCGCAAGATAAGGAAACTTTCATCCTTCCTTCTGTTGTCGCAGATGGAAAAGAGACGATACGGCCGGAGGCCTCTTCACTGGATTGCACTCAAAGGGCTAGTCGAAGACAAAATTTCGAACCGTGCGAAAAGAGCAGGCGCGGTCAGGTGAGCCGACGCGACTCGCTTACGCGGTGGAGTTTCAACGTCAAAACACAGCCTCGAGTCGCCAGAATGAATTCGGTAGATGCCGGAACCAAGTTCAAACTCAGCCGCGGGTTTAAAGTCAGCCACTCGCCTTCTGTCCGCCACCACCCATTCTTTCTTCTCTACTTCCATCATCTCCCCTCGACTTGCCCACAACGTCGTCCTCAGCTTCAAGGTTCGAGCCCATCCTCGAGATCTTAAGAGTGTTCTCTACACTTGGTAGGTCCTCTCCGCCGGTGCTCATCCTCCCACCGTCGGCGCATCCTGGCTTGCTCCCCGTGTACCGAACTCCATCCTCCCGCCCCTCTGTCGTCCCCCCCGTTGCTGCTGCTGCTACCACTCGTTCTCTGGATTCCTCTGCCACCGTGGTCTGGATCGTCCCTCCTCCTCCTTGTCGCTCGAGCTCGTCTTCTCGCTTAGTGGGGATCGTCAAGTACGCCGACCGTCCCGCCCGCGAGCTCGCTCAACACACGCTGCTCAAGACCTTCAAGCCCGCTGCTCAAGAACTCCAAGCCGCCCAGCTCGTTCAAGCCGTCGTCGATCCTGAAGACCTCAAGCCTCGTCGTTGCCGTCTCTGTCGTCGATATCTTGAAGACCATCAAGCTCACTCAAGACCTCAGTGGGATACTGCCAAGCCCCTAAGACCTCAGTGGGATACTGTCAAGCCCTCAAGTCTTCAAGGCCTTAAAGACGGCCAAGCCCTCAAGTTTCAAGATGCCTCAAGATTCCTCAAGACCTCGCTCAGGAATATCAAGGCAACAAGACCTCGCGCCTCAAGCCGTCACCTCGCCGAAGAAGGTTCCAAGACGCGGCAAATCCTCAAAATTTCCACACCCCGCTCAAGGTCGCTGACCGACTTCAAGCCTCAGTCCGAGACCGTTCAAGATTCAAGACGCCGCAAGACCTCGACGGGAAACCGCTCAAGAATCAAGACACGTCAAGACTTCGCAAGATTCAAAACCTCAAGACATCAGCTCAGTGGGAAATTGCTCAAGACTCAAGACGCAAGATTGCTGGTCGCTCAAAGACCTCAGTGGGAGGCTGCTCAAGATTGAAGACGCCAAAACCTCGGTAGGAGGCTGCTCAAGGTTCAAGCTCAAGACGCCGCAAGGTTCAAGATGCCACAAGACCTCGGTGGGAGACTCTGCTCAAGATTCAAGATGCGACAAGACCTCAGTGGGAAACTGCTCAAGACCCAAGAGTCAAGACACCCAAACCTCAGTGGGAGACTGCTCAAGACTTCGGGCGGACCCGCCGCTCAAGACCGCTAAGGGATCAGTATAAAGGTATTGCCAGGTGAGTGTTTCCTTTCCCGGGGGGGGCGGGTGAGAGCTATGTCTCCATCCTCGTGCTCCCTTGTCGCGGGCCCCGGGCTTAGTACGCGCGCATTTGGCTTCATTAACCATTTACGCGCGGAAGCCAAATGCACGTTAAAAATTTCCTGGCTTTCTTTCTTCTTTTTCTTTCGCCCATGGGCCATTTTGTTGTACTTGCGTACTTAGGCCTAGATTCGCCTTACCTGTGTGTATTGTTCTCTGGCCAATCTGATAGTACGTCGAGTCTGTATCTGCAAAATTGTTGTCGGAACGTTTTTTACGAAGTGCATATCAGTGCAGACTACATCTCAGTGTTCATGATGTCAAGTTGATATCGGGGTTGAACTTATTTCACCAAGTTCCCACGGTTCAATTCTCGGTGTGCCCTCGCAATTGGTTGGCAGAAGAAGCCAAGTCTCGGTGTTTTCTGGGTCAGTCTGCTGGATTGGTATACTTGAGGGATATTACTATCTCCTACATCCCCAGGATGGGTGCTGGGGATCTGCAAGATTTTGGAAGTTCCCTCCACCAATTCGAGCCGATTCGCCTCAGGAAAAATGCAGAAGAGTCAGAACCTCGACAATTTCTCTTCAATATTCCACACCGCAGTCAACAGCGGCCAACAGAATGCCGATTCCGAGTCCCCACTTCCGACTTCAAGGGATAATTTTGAATCCTGAAGTTGTCCTGAAGCTAGAAATTCATCGAAAAAATCTCTCTCTGTCGCAAATTTTTTGAGAAAGTAGTCGGTAGATTTCGATCAGCCCAACAAGCCAAAGCGCGCGCGTTCGTTTCCCCTTCATTCTCAGGAATTTTCGATTCTTTATTTATTTTGTTCACCCGGCATCAGCGCATCAACGGCGCGTGGCTGTCACACGGTCAGCACGGATTTGTACAGTTTTATCTTGCTGAGTCTGCTCGTCCCACCATGTCCTCTGGCAACCTGGACGCGCTCTCCGCGTTCCTGGCCTACTCCATCTCCAACCTCGGGTCCGCCTTCCTCAAGGTCCCAGGATCTTCAGTCGTCGTCCGCTATGTGAAAAGCTCCCACCAAAATGACCCTGGACGGACCGTTCTCGAGGTTATGCTCGTCGTCTTCGCCATATTCACCCTGCTGCAATCCCGGACTCGCGCAGACCGTAGTGGAAAGCATTTCATTAAGTTTAACGACAAAGTGCGTAAACATGGGCTTGAATTCGTGGTAGGGGTACTGAGACATGTCAGGAAATCGACGAACTTGTGGACGAATGGATTCCCGAGCCGCTTGGGGCGCCACTGAATGCTGTCGAGGCCTCCGACCTTGCTGCGGTGCCAATAGTCGTCGGGCAGAACGGCCCAAAGCCGACTCTCGTGCGACAACCGTCCAAGATTATTGCCAATCTCGCGAGCTACAACTTTACGGGCCTGGCGGGCAAGGAAATCATCAAGGAGCGTGCCATTGAGACGCTGCGCAAGTACGGCTTAGGTAGCTGTGGCCCGCCTGGGTTCTACGGGACTTTGGGTACGTTCGTTTGTCCGTTCACTGAACGCTCGCTAAATGATTCGCCCAGATGTACACATGGCCCTGGAGCGCGATCTTGCCGACTTCCTCGGCGCTGAGGCCGCTATCATCTACTCGCAGGGCTTCTCCACCATCTCCTCTGTCATCCCCGCCTTCTGCAAGCGCGGGGACATCATCGTCGCCGACCGTGGGGTCAACTTTGCGATCCAAAAGGGCATTCAAATATCTCGCTCGACTGTCCGCTGGTACGACCACAACGACCTGAAGAGCCTGGAAGAAGTGCTGGACAGCGTCGAGAAGGAGAGGAAGAAGCGCCGGGGGCCTCTCACACGTCGTTTCATCATCACGGAGGGCATCTTTGAGAAGGATGGCGCTATGATTGACCTGCCGAAGCTGGTTGGTACTACGGACCAGTCTCAGGACCTCACTGACCGTCGCGCAGATCGAGCTCAAGTACCGAAAGAAGTATCGTCTCATCCTCGATGAGAGTATCTCATTTGGTACCGTCGGTCGAACTGGCCGTGGCCTGACTGAACTTTATAACGTTCCCGCCGCCAAGGTCGACATGCTCGTCGGCTCCATGGCCATCGGCCTCTGTGCAGGCGGCGGCTTCTGCGCCGGCTCTCAGAATGTCATCGACCACCAGGTATGTCTTCCCCAGTCTGAACAACCTCCGTGTAACTGAACCTCAATTTACAGCAAATCAACGGCCCCTCCTTCGTCTTCTCCGCCTCGATGCCCGCCCTCCTCGCCGTCAGCGCCTCCGAGGGCATTGAGATCCTACGATCCTCGCCCTCCATCCTGACCAAGCTGCAGCAAAACATCCGCGTCGCACGCGCCCTCCTCGACGACCTCGACTGCATCTCCATCCCCTCGCACTCCGCCTCGCCCATCATCCACCTGCACGTCCGCAAGCCCACGTTCACGCTTGCTACTCCCGCCTCGCCAGGCATGCTGCACCCCGCCTCTGCGGCAAGTGCAAGTGGGCAGGCGGCGAAGCCCTCGAATCCCGCCTCCGTGCACGCACGCGATGCGCCTAAAACCGACTATGTCGCCCTCGACGCGGAGGAGCGGCTCCTCCAGCAAGTCGTCGAGGAGGCGCTGCGCCGTGGCGTGATGATCACGCGCGCGAAGCGTCTGAGGGGGCAGGAGATGGTCGAAGCTCGACCGAGCATTCGGCTGGCGCTGACGAGCGAGCTGAGTGGGGATGAGGTGAAGAAGTCGGTGAAGATTGTGTGTCAGGTGCTCAAGGATGTCTTGCGCAATGGCCGGTAGGCCGTAGCTGTCGAAGTAGATGGGAGAGTGCGCTGGGACTGGAAAGAAGTAAGTATCTTATTATCTGCTTGGTGTAATACACAATTAGAGTGGATTTTAGAACCAGGAGATGTGGTTTAAGAGTGTTTGCCAACCACTTTTCGTTCAGGGCTTGAGACCACTATTTATTCATAGCTTCCCCGTAAACCGATCTATGTCCAGATGGCATTGATCAAACACTTCATTCACCATCAGCCGGATTGCCTCCATGTCGAGGCTACCCTGGCCTCTTCGCCGGAGATCAAGCAGCGCCAGTATTCCGGCAGTCAGTGCAGAAACAAGTATCTCTTCGCAAAAAAAAGGTAAGTGCGTGACACGGATAGGCGTCGTTCACGAAGACCTGCCTTGTGAGGCGTCCGATCTGGACCCTCCTTCGACGAACCCTTCAGATTCGGATGCTTCGTTGATTTCGATAGACGGAGGTCCCGTATCTGCGATGCCTGCGATTAGGGTGCGGTCTCCATCAAACTGCGCGTGGTTTTTACCAAGGCTGCTCCGCTGCTTTCGATGGCATATACCTTGATGTCTACCGGCACGACGATTCTTTCTTGCCAGGTCTCTGTTTTTGAAAACAGCCAGAAATTCTTCGCGGGTCGGGAAGAAGTCGTCCTTGGTCATGTCGAAAAGAAAATTTAATTTCCTGTCGCATCCAAGCTTGCCGGATCTACATGGTCGACAGCTGGCCTGGTCTTCGTCTACAACGCACAGTTTTCTGACTTTGCTTGATGCGCATTTGTCGCACGGCTGCACTGCTCAGATTCACCGACGGTATAGGGAATACATCGCACTGACCTTCCGGTTTTTGGCATTCCAGCCCCTTACATCCTCGCCGCCTGTCCAAGTATTATCGGAGCCATGATATCGAATGGTAACGTGGTCGATGCGACGCCAGAAACCTTCCAGCAAGCTCCTATCGATGCGCACAGACAACCCCTCGGTCTCTGTTTCTTGCTTTTTTTTCAGTCGAAAAACGTGTTGTCCCTTGGCCATCCTCTCTGCGTGTTCGCCGGTTAACTTGGGCATAACGGGTGATAATGCTTATAGTAGGAAGAGTAATGCCCAATGTTCACAGCCACTGATACCATACGGTGCATCCGGTCCGAAAGTGTATTCTTGTGCCATCCACGGGAGGATTAGCTTCCCGGGGGTGTGGGCTGGTTCGTATAGCGTGGGAAGGCTACATGGCAAATCAAGTTGCACCTCACCCACAAAAACTGCCTGCTTGTTCCTCTCTTCGCCCCAAAGATGAGACTGTTGCGATTCGTGTTATTTCAGTCTCCTCCGACAGCGCTGACCTCACCTCGGCTCTTGAAAGTATCGTGGGGCAAAAACAAAAAAAACCGTACTGGCAAGGACTGTAAATGAAGGATGGCGCTCTTATCTCGTTAACTCTCTCGACGTTCCGTAGCAAGCACGTTGAAGATCCCTTCGTATTCTAAGCAAAAGACAAAAGAGCGTGGAAAAGAACGGGGAGAGCAAGGGACATCGTAA
Source organism: Mycena alexandri (assembly GCA_029233265.1). Lineage (NCBI taxonomy): Eukaryota > Fungi > Basidiomycota > Agaricomycetes > Agaricales > Mycenaceae > Mycena > Mycena alexandri. The sequence goes on along the minus strand of JARJCM010000001.1, from coordinate 1,518,657 downwards.
CCAAAGGTGTGAATTGCATCGACGATGCGCGGGCACCATTTGGGGCGGGTGTGGACGGTAACGACGTCGGGGATGACGAGCTCGGCGTGGCGGCAGCATTGACTTTGAGAGTGGTCCAAGCTACCGCCGACCCAGTGACCGTCGAGATGAAGGTATCTGTCAAATCAGGAACAACCTCGACGCAAGCGGCGTCGCCATTTGCTCCCCATGTACACGCGGCGTGAATGTCTCCACCAGTGCTGGCGCCGAGCTGCAACCTTGATGCGTCCTCCTCGAAAGTAACTTTTGGAATATTTATTCAGGTGAATGCAAGAAGATAGTGATAAATTCGTACAAGCGTTCACTCGGGTAGTCGGCGTGACGCTGAAAATCGACCCGCCTTGAGAGTACGCAATAGCAGTAACGAACTCCTGCTGCACGTATGTAGTCATTCCATCGCTCCCTACACCAACGGCGGAAATTGCGGTGGTAGAGACAAGTTCCTCTTCCCAGAGGCCGGTGGCGGGGAGCGTGTCTGTTGGGGCGATTCTATACAGCGTTTGCGATTGAACTATGGGAGGCATTAGGACGCTATTGAAACTCTGACTGAAAACCTCTGCTTACCGAACGCGGCGCCGACAAGAATTAGCAAGGGGTGGAAAGACAGCATAACTGGAGAATTGACTGAAGCCCATTGAACGCTTCCTCCACCACCTTTATATATGTTAGAAAACTGATGAAGATTGGCGTGCTCACATGGATGAGCTACGTATCCATGGCAGCCAAGAGAAAAGCGCTCAGCGCTCAGAGGCTGAGCCGTTAAATTCGTGTGAGTTGATCACTGTTAATTTTTGCGTTCGTCCTCTCAGGACCTTCGTATAACTTTCGAGAATCCGGTGCCAGCTTTGATCGGCATTAAGCGTTGCAGAGCGAGCTGCTTGGAGTCTAAAAGCTGATTTCCCATCGTCTCTCGCTTGAAATTGGGATGGCCGGAGAGCATTGTTAGGTTGTCTTGAAATCGGGATGTCGGCAAAGGATGGGCGGGTTCAATAACTAAACCCACTTTGCGGGGCCTTCGCTCAGGCGAGTCGAATGGGAGAGGAGGCAGCGCAGGTCGGCCTGGGTTATAGCGCCTGTCTTGAGAGACCAGTGTTTTTCCGGAGAGGTTGTGCTGCGCTTGGTATGAACTTCAAGACAGACTTGAAAAACGCAGAGTTATAGGGTAATCAACCAAGGCTCTCTTCCGTGTGGGCTGAATAAACGGGGCGCATGTGGATGCGGAATTTTGTTTCCGAGATGAGAGGTGGCGAGGTAACCGAGGTTGACGCGAGAGTTCGGGTAATCAGCCAGGGATCTCTTCCGTTCGGGCTGAATAAACGGGGCGCATGTGGATCTGGAATTTTGTTACCGAGATGAGAGGTGGCGAGGCAACCGAGGTTGACGCGTTGACGGTCCGGACCGGGATCACAGTGGATTGCAGCCGAGCCACCAAAGTCACCCACTTGTTTCTGCAAGTTTCTGCCTTGAGATCTCTAGCTCAGCACACTACTCGGTCTTCGAAACGGCATCGAAGCTTGCGGCAAAAGTCCTATTTTATGACCCCCCACACACCGAGCAAGGAACTGGGCTATGCGCATGGTGTCGAACTCAGACGAACTGGTCTGGCACCGTCTTTCCTGATCGACAGTAACACAAGCCAGCCAGCTCCACTGTGGCCGATTGAGGAATTCAAGGACGAAATGAAAGGAAACGTTGCCCGTTTAGCCTGGGGATGGTGCATAATTCTCTGGATGAATTATGAATCTTCAAGCCTTTCAGCTTTCAGTGCTACTGCGCAAAGGAGGAAGAGGAGGACAACCAGGCCTTCGACACATCGTGTACCGATTCCCTCGATTGACATGCTCGGTCGCGCTGAATTTTTCTCCTCTCGCTCGACTTTTCTCGAGAATGTGTCTTGTTCCTCTCGGTCACCTAAAGCTGGGCAGTGTAATCCTTGTTGCCGCGTCGATGTGTTGTTGTGGGACCAAATAAGCGGAGTATAAAAACCGCGATTTGCCGGCTTCAACGACTCTTGCTTTGCATCGGCCTCTCCCCATCTGTACTACCACACCTATATTGCTTGGCGCCATTGCCCGGTCGTGTATTGCTAGACTGGACTCTCTCGCTTCATTAGATCCCGGATTGATTCCTCTCTCCTCTTTTACTTGAATATTTTCTCTTAACGAATACATAGATGTACTGGCTGTATCGATTACTGCTTCAGAATTATTATTATGTGTCCCTTCCTCTAGATGTCTATTTGAGGGAAGGGTTGTTCCTCAACTTGGTCAAAGCTGCGTTGACTGTCATGATTACGGGCAGGCAGAGATTATTCCAACTCAACGGCGAAAAGAGGAACCAAATGGAGCAAGGAAGTAGTTGCAAGCTAACTCGGGAGGTTTTTTTTTGGCATTGTTTGGTGAGCTGAAGCAAGCGCTACGACGCGGACGTTTGCTGCTTCACCAGGCTCGGAGGTCAATAAATGACTGTGCATTCATTATACAGTTTTCCCCGTCTCCTCCTTCCACGCCGCAATTTCGTCTCGCACCTTCTGTAGCATCTCCTCAATCGTCACCGTCTGCCCAAATGCTTCCACAAACTTCCCCTCCGGGTCCATAAAGTACACAAAGATCGAGTGGTCCACCAGGTAGTCGTCCTCTGGTTTGGCGTTTGGTGGGGTAGAAAAGTAGACGCGGTACGCCTTGCACATTGACTTTACAGCCTGGAAGGAGCCGACGAGTCCCGTGAACGCTGAATGGAAGTCCTTGAGGTAGACGGCGATGCGCGCGGGGGAGTCGCGTGCGGGGTCTACCGAGACGAAGACAGGGTTAAAGATTTTGCCGTGCTCCTTCTCTGCGGGTATCGTTCATGAGAAAGGCGAAGGGTAATTGACATCCGCACACGTACCGGCCGCTTCGAGGGCCTCCCCCATCTTGTCGAGCTCGGCGGGGCATATGTCGGGGCAATTTGTGAACCCAAAGTAAACGAGAGACCACTTGCCCAGTAGATCCTGCTCAGTGTAGGGCGCGCCAGTATGTGTTGACAGAGAGAATGGCCCTCCTACCGAGGGCCGCCCATATGCTTTGCTAGCCCGGTCTTTCTCTAATTCCGGTAAGCATCGCCGGTCGCTATAAAATGAATTCCCGAACCCTGTTGCTCGATGACCTTTGCTTTTGCGTGGCGGAAGTAAAATAAGAGGCCAATCCCAGACACAACAAACAGGGCAGCAGATTTGGGGGTGAATACCTGCGTGGTTAAAGAGGGTCAAGTCCGTTTCGTTTCAACGAGTAAGGGTACGGACCCCAACAGCATTTTTGTCCCGATAGCCACCGCTACCACCTGCACTGGAGTACGGCCGGCGCGTCCCGAGATAGGTGAGACAGGTGCGCCTGCATTTCAATTCTGCGGGGACACGGCGCAGACCAGGGAAGGATTGCAAGGCGCGTCGCGAAATCATGGTGATGAAAAGGGCACTTCCCGGCCCGGCCCGGCCCTACTTTTGACTCTGCTCAGCTCGCTCAAAATTCTTTCTGTCAGGACGCGCCGCGGGGATGAAGGAACCCGTATCCCACCAAGCGCCCAAAGTCATGTATAGCGCATTTTCTCCGCAGGATTTCGAGCAATTCCTGAATTGTAACGCAGAAAACAGCTCCAGTTCAGTCTTCTCAATGCCCAAGAGACTGTGAAGATATCCGAGTTTGAGGTTACTCACCGGGAGCTTTACACGGCGACCGACCGTCTACCCGTCAAGGATGGAGTCCTCGATCGGCGTCTGGTGCGCCAACTGGTCCTTGGTTTGACTCGAGATGTTCAACGGAACATTGACAGGGAACATCGGACAAGAACGCGTATTGCGAGACGTGCGGGCAGTCCTCGGTCAACTGTGTCGGCCACTATGCGTACATCAAACTGGCCATGCCCGTGTTCCACATTGGATTCTTCAAGCACACGATTGCGATTCTTCAATGCATCTGCAAGGTGCGGCGTTGACCTGGCCGGTCTCTTCTGTAATTCACCATCTTTGTAGACGTGTGCGCGCGTGCTGCTCGAAGAACCCGACCGACGGGTCTTCATCAAGCGCTTCCGACGTCCGAACCTCGAGAACATGCAACGCCAGGCCATCACCAAGGCCGTCAATACCATGGCGCGCAAGGTCGTACATTGTCCTTACTGCTCCGCGACAAACGGCGCCGTGAAAAAGGCGGGCCCACTCAAGATTATCCACGATAAATTCCGCGCGAAGAAAACTGCGCCAGAGCTCGAAGCGTTCAGGAAGACATTCGAGAGTGCGATTGAGTTCCAGAAGGAGCTGGCGATGTATGTAAATCGGCCGGTGTATGAAGACCTGCATCCTCTGAAGGTGCTCGATTTGTTCCGGAGGATTTCTGACGAGGTATGGACCGCGCTATCCGATATCTCTATCGTTAACATTTTTATGTAGGACTGCGAGCTGCTGGGTCTCCGCCCTGCCTACGGTCGTCCGGAAGAATTTATCTGGCAGTATATATCCGTCCCGCCAGTCTGCATCCGACCATCTGTCGCGCAAGATGGCGCTTCCACCGAAGACGACCTGACCGTCAAGCTGACCGAAATTGTATTTACGAATGCCATCATAAAACAGGGTATCGCAAAAGGCTCCCCGACTCCTCAATTCATGGTATTCAACCTCGCCTTCGATTTTAAAAACACAGCTGATATCACACCAGGAACAATGGGAGTTCCTGCAAATCTGCGTCGCCGTTTACATCAACTCCGAAACCCCGGGTATCCAAACCCAACCCGGCCAAAAGCCCATCCGTGGCTTCGTCCAGCGACTCAAAGGCAAGCAGGGGCGGTTCCGAGGTAACCTCTCCGGCAAGCGTGTCGATTTCTCCGGACGCACAGTCATCTCACCCGACCCTAACCTCCGCATTGACGAGGTCGCCGTCCCCGAGCGTGTGGCGAAGGTGCTCACGTACCCTGAGCGAGTGACCTCGCACAACATCGAGGGCTTGCGGCGTGCGGTGCGCAACGGGTGCGAGATCCACCCCGGTGCGAATTTCGTGGCGAGGGGCGAGAACAAGAAGTTTTTGAAGTTTGGAAATCGGGCGGTGATTGCGGATGGGTTGGCGGTTGGTGATGTGGTCGAGAGGCATGTTATTGATGGGGATATCGTGTTGTTCAATCGGCAGCCAAGCTTGCACAAGGTTCGTCTGCTCTCCTAATTTCTACGTTAATGTTTGACCAGAAATGTAGCTTTCCATCATGTGCCATCGCGCCAAAGTCCGGCCATGGCGGTCATTCAGGTTGAACGAGTGTGTGTGCGGCCCGTACAACGCTGACTTTGACGGAGACGAGATGAATCTTCGTTAGATTTCGCTTCGATTATCATTTTCTTTTAATCCCGCTGACTGCTCTCCAGACGTTCCTCAGACTGAGGAGGCCCGGACAGAGGCGCTCGAGCTCATGAGCGTGAAGCACAACCTCGTCACACCACGTAACGGCGAGCCAGTCATCGCTGCCATCCAGGACTTCATCACCGCTTCCTTCCTCCTCTCCAAGAAAGACCTCTTCCTCGACCGACGCCAATTCACCCAAATTTGCTGCTACTTTGCCGACGCCAACATGCAGATCGACATCCCCCCGCCGACGATCTGGAAGCCCGTCCGCCTCTGGACCGGCAAACAGGTCTTCAACGTACTCATGCGCCCCAACCGCGACTCGAACATCAAGGTCAACGTCGAGTCCAAGTGCCACAAGTGGGAGGAGGCAAAGGCCGCTAATTACCCCGCCATCAAGAACCTAGCGAACGACTTATCGCCAAACGACGGGTGGCTCGTTATTGTGAATAGCGAAATTATGTGCGGGGTGATGGACAAGGCGACGGTGGGGAGCGGGAAGAAGAAGTCGATCTTTGGAGTTATTATGCGAGATTATGGGCCGCATGAAGCGGCGGCGGCGATGAATCGGCTCGCGAAGTTGTGTGCGCGGTGGTTGGGTATGTTTCTCCCTTGTTGCTCGACTTTCATTAACTGACGATTGCCAGCAAACTACGGCTTCTCGTTGGGTATCAACGACGTCATCCCGGGCCCTGAACTATCTGCGATGAAGAACACCCTCGTCGAGAAGGCATATGCGGACTGCACCGACGCGATTGACCTTGCCAAGAAAGGGAAACTCGAGAACAAGCCCGGATGTGACCAGGAGCAGACGCTCGAGGCGAACATCTCGCGGTTGCTGTCCGATGTGCGAGAGAAGGTCGGACAGATCTGCATGAAGGAGCTCAGTCGGCAGAACGCGCCGCTCATCATGGCTACCTGCGGTTCCAAAGGTAACACGTCCCCCGAATTTACTTTATTCGGTCGTATATTGATTTTATTAAAGGTTCCGTCATCAACGTCTCCCAAATGGTGGCCTGTGTCGGGCAGCAGATTATCGCCGGGCACCGTGTCCCCGATGGTTTCCAGGACCGCTCCTTGCCGCACTTTCCAAAGAAGTCCAAGGAGCCGCCGTCCAAGGGCTTCGTCCGCAACAGCTTCTTCTCGGGCCTGCGCGCGACGGAGTTCCTGTTCCACGCGATCTCTGGGCGTGAAGGTCTCGTCGATACGGCGGTCAAGACGGCCGAAACTGGGTACATGCAGCGCCGGCTCATGAAGGCGCTCGAGGATTTGACGACGCAGTATGATTTGTCGGTGAGGAATTCGACGGGTGGGGTGGTGCAGTTCCGGTACGGGGACGATGGCCTCGACCCTGCGTGTCTCGAGGGTGATGCGCAGCCGATTGACTTTGACCGCGCTTGGGCGCATGCCTCGGTCAGTCTTTTCTCGTCTCTTCTCCCAGCATGACGGACTGACGGCGTAGTAGGCAATGGGCTCACGCGCCGGGCGAGGTCTTCTTCCGTATGAGGTTTTGGAGATCGTGGATCGCGAACTGGAAACCAAGAAGTTTACCAGCGAATGTACGGCGGCTTACCTGGCGACCATCCGCGGCTACACGACCGATCATATTGCACATCGCCAGGCGGAGGTGCGGAGCAGCTGGGGGATGTACGAGGCGCTCGAGAAGGAGGACAGCTGGGACGAGTACACTGACTTGACTCTTGGGGCCACTGGTCAGTGTATTTTATCTTTTCTCCGTCGCAAAGATCCTCATGCACCTGCAGCGGCCCAAAAGGCGATCGTGGACAACAAGAGTAAGGTGACTGAGTCACAACTCAAAGCTTTCCTTGAGCTGTGCTGGGTCAAATATGTCAAGGCGCGGATCGAGCCTGGTGAGTCGCATCAATCCTCTTTCTCCTCTGATTGGCTCACGTCAACGCAGGCTCTACGGTCGGTGCTGTCGGTGCTCAATCTATTGGTGAGCCGGGGACCCAAATGACGCTCAAAACTTTCCATTTTGCTGGTGTCGCGTCCATGAACGTCACCCTCGGTGTCCCGCGCATTAAAGAGATTATCAACGCATCCAAGAACATCAGCACACCGATTATCAGCTGCAAGCTGGTCACCGCCGACAGCGAGGCGTCTGCACGTATTGTTAAGGCGAGACTGGAGAAGACTCTGCTGGGAGATGTGCGCTTTTTTGTTAGGTTGAGAGCGATCGGATGCTGAAGCTTGTGATTCAGATTGCTAGCGTCCTTGAGGAGGCGTGGGCGCCGGAATATACTTACATTGGAATCATCATCGACACGGATGCGATACAAAAGCTACAGGTTATTGCCTTCTCCGCCCCTAACTTTACACCCCAGTGATTTCGGTTTCTACTAGCTTGAACTGACGTTAGACGACATCAAGTGGGCAATCGTTCGAGCGAAAAAGCTCAAGATTAAGCAAGAGGCGAGTCGGGCTACCCATCGAGCGCGCAGACGTCACTAAACGTTTCCCAGTCCATCACAGTCATTCCTCGCAGAAATCGTCTTCGGATTTACGTCGATAGCCAGGACAAGTATTATCGGCTGCGAGAACTGAAGCGCGGTCTGCCCGATGTTGTCGTCAAGGCATCTACTTCCTCTTGGCCCTCGAACCAACCGCAGCTAACCAGTTAATTAGGGTGTTGGTACCATCCAGCGTGCTGTGATTAACATCAAGGACAAGGACGACTCGAAGGGTAAGAAAGGGGACAAGGAGCTTCTTGTTGAGGGCTACGGGTTGCAACAGTGCATGGTGACCGAGGGTGCGTTCATATTTCCTCTTGTCCACAAAGCTGACTCCAGTCTCAGGCGTTATTGGGGAGCATACCACTTCCAATCACGTTATCGAAGTGGCCAAAGTCCTTGGAATTGAGGCTGCCCGACGAACGATCATCAACGAGATCCAGTACACCATGAAATCGCACGACATGATTATCGATCCGCGACATGTTATGTTGCTGGGCGATGTCATGAGTTACAAGGTTCCATTCTTTCGTTGAGTGCCTCGTTTATCTTTCTCATCTTCTCCCAGGGCGAGGTTCTGGGCATCACCCGCTTTGGTGTGGCTAAAATGAAGGACAGCGTGCTGATGCTCGCGTCGTTCGAGAAAACCACAGACCATCTTTTCGATGCATCTGCGTATGGTAAAAACGACAGCATTGCTGGCGTGTCAGAGAGTATCATCATGGGTAACCCTGCAGCGATGTGTGGGACATCGATGTAAGTGCTGTTGTCTCCGCATCAGTCCCCTTGGCCTCATTCCGTGTAGGCCGGCCTTGTTTTCACCACCGCCTCGAATCAGCAAACCTCGCAAGCTGCTATTCGAGAGTGCTTTCTAGGGTCCATCTGTTATTTTCTTGCATTATCGTGTATTCTAGACAACCGCAATTTGTATTTTATTGTGTGAATCGAATCCGGATGGTGGTCCTGAGTGGACGGAGAAGGGAAGTTTCGAGAAAGAAAGGGATTCCATTTTGGTACGAATCTGGATGGTCGTGGTCCGTGCGCTGTCAGGGACTGGCGTGATGCGAAACGCGTCTTGTCACAGTGACCGTTTGACATTCGCGTCTTTTCTTCCACCACCACCATCCTCCCAAGAGTATCCTGTTTTCGGATTCAGATTGACTCAAATCACATTCCAGATAGGCAAGTGTAATAGCCCTACCCTCCCTAGATCGACTAAAACCAACCACGCTTCGCTTTGCTTGTTTCAGTCGTTCTCAGAATCCAAGATGCTTGAGGCGAAACTCGCAGAGGCCGGTATGCTGAAGAGGCTCCTTGACTGTTTGTCCCTTCCTGCGAATATTTCCTCCTCACTCATTAGGACGCGTCTTTTCCACCCTCGCAGCGATCAAAGAGCTCGTCACTGACGCCAACTTTGAGTGCACCGAGGAGGGCATTAACCTTCAGGCCATGGACAACTCGCACGTCGCACTCGTCGCCGTACATCTTCAGGCCGCTGGCTTCAAGCGATTCCGATGCGACCGACCCATGCCTCTCGGTGTCAACCTCGGCAGTCTGACCAAAGTCCTCAAGTGCGCCAAGGACGATGACGAGTGCACACTCAAAGCTGCTGATGAAGCCGATGTCCTCAATCTCGTGTACGAAGCCAAAAGTGAGTGTTTTTGAGCCACTCGGTTTCGACGCGTCTTTGCTCACCAAACGCGCTTTTGTCGTCCCTCTTCTCTAGACTCCGACAGAATAGCAGAATACGACATGAAGCTGATGGATATCGACTCGGACACGCTGGGAATCCCAGACACGGAGTACGAGGCAGAGGTCTCCATGCCATCTGCAGAGTTTGCGCGTATCGTCCGGGACCTTAGCGCGCTCGGCGAGAGCGTGCGTATCGAGGTCAGCAAGGAGGGTGTCCGGTTCGCCAGCGAAGGCGAGTCGGCCAACGGGAGCATCCTCTTAAAGAAGGATGGGGAGGTCGGCCGCGTCAAGACCGCCAAGGAGAAAAAGGCGGACAAGGCACGAGCGAACGGTGAGGAGCCCGAGGAGGACGACGAAGAGGAGGAGGAGAATGAGGATGGCGAGGAGAAACCGAAGAAAGTAAAGAAGGAGAAGGTTAAGAAGGAAAAGGGAGACGAGGATGTCGAAATGGAGGACGAGGAGAAGGACGAGGAGGAGTTCAAGGCCAACTCTGACGCAGAGGACGAGAAGAGCGAGCCCAGCGACGACGAGGAGAGCGGCAAGAAGCGGAAGAAAAAGGCGCGTTTTGCCCCAGTGACTACCTTCTAATGCTCATCGACGCCTCAGACCAATGGTTCATCCAAGCCTGCGAAGAAGGCGAAGACGACCAAGGGCAAAGGCAAGGGTAAGAAAGACGAGGATGAAAAGACAGGTGTGTTCTCTCTATCCATGTGTTCCCATATTTCTCACTCATACGACCGGCAAGTTTTCGACTTTTCGATGAACTCGCATGTCTCCCTCACCTTCTCCCTCAAATACCTCGTCAACTTTGCGAAATCAACAAGTATGACAAACAAAGTGGAGCTCCGCCTGAGCAACGACGTCCCGCTATTGGTTGGTTTATACTCCTTTATTTTGCTTTCCAGTCTGACCTTGCCGCTCAGGTGGATTACGACTTTGGGCAAGGCTACGTCAGGTATTACCTTGCACCAAAAATCGGGGACGAGTAGAAAATCTCTTAAATCATGTATTCCTTCTTGATCTATTCTACTTGCTTTATCGGATATCCACGAAAGAACTTTGTAAAATATATTTTGCGTTCGTAGGACGGCATCAAGCTCCGTTTTTATCTCAAGCCCAGCCCCCTTTGCCCAAGATGAACTTGCTCTTCCCTGTCCCTACTCATTAACTCCCGCCGTTACCCGGTTGTTTTACCTCTTTCTTCCCCTTCAAACTCTTGTCCTCTGGCCAGCTCATAAAACAAGGCATTCGTGCTCGAACTCACCATCGATTTTGTGCATTCGACAAAGTCACCCTCTCGGCGTGTTCCTTGGTGTGCAAGGATCGGTTTCCGTCGACCAGATACCATTCCTTCTCTGTGCAGGGAGTCAATTTTGCCGCGTTTTATAAACTCTTCAATTCAAGGCCGGCAGTAGGCCGGCGCCATTTGATGACACGCGTGCGATCATCCGACTCCGAACGAGTGATACGCGGGCCAAAACCCTCGCGTCGTCATTCGCGCAATGTCCCTTTAACCAACTCCATCTTCTGCCCAATGTTTCAACGTTGTATCTTCGCTGCGACATTAAAGGCCCCGGTCCCCGTTTCTATCCATCGGCTGGAGTTCGACAGTGCAGTATCTGCGAAAGCCTTTCAACCCCTGACGGACATCCGGTGAAGACGCCAAAACCTCAGTGGGAGACTGCTCAAGACTCAAGATTCAAGATGCGACAGGACCTCAGTGGGAAACTGTTCAAAAATTCGGTGGGACCAGTCGCTCAAGACCGCTCTGTGCTGTTAATGTTTACAGCCGCTTTCCTCCTGGGCATACGGTGAGTTTCCACTGAGGGATCAGTATGAAGGTGTTTCCTTTCTTGGAGGCGGGTGACAGGGACCCTTTTGCCCTCCAAATCTTTGCAATCCTTGGGAGTCAACGCGAAATGGGACGAACCGTGGGCCTTGCCAACATCTCTACCCGTTGTCCCGTCAGCGTTCATCCTTGGAAGTTTGTTGCAACGCGACCCAGTTCCTCCGGTGGGTCCTGACAATTAGCGACCTCTCCAAAGTGTCAAGTTTGCCTTCCCAAGTAAGTGACCACGCTGAAATGACTGAATACTCATTTATTTAGTGGATTAGGAGGTTGGCATAGACTTGGATCTCATTAACAACACCGAGATCCATTCTCTTTCGCTGGTGACATGTGGACCAACTGGCCGAGGTCCCAGGCCTCATCTTTCGTCGTATTCGTGCGGAAAATCTGGTAGGAGGTTGGCATAGACTTGGATCTCATTAACAACACCGAGATCCATTCTCTTTCGCTGGTGACATGTGGACCAACTGGCCGAGGTCCCAGGCCTCATCTTTCGTCGTATTCGTGCGGAAAATCTGGAAACCCTCTCCCTCACGTTCATTGGGTCTTACACACCTAACATCGTCGACTGCGACGCGCTCGACTTAGGTCTTCACCACCAGCGGCTCCAGAGTTGCGTCTTTCCGCGTGGTCTTTTGACTACCAGGTCATTGAGGACGGCGTGCTGCGGGTTTGTTTCCTCTCAGCCTGCAACCTGGCCTTCGTTTCCATTCATTCCCAGCGCGCTGCAACTTGGACGTTTAGAACCCAAGATATAAATTTCACGATTGCTCATTGTGAAGTTTGAACTCTTTATTAATTTTCTCAACTTTGACTTGGGCAGCAATTCTGGGCTACGCGCAACCTCTCATCCGAGCTGTTCACCCTTCAATCTGAGAATTCCGATACTCGGCATATAGAGAATAGCTCGCTAAGCATTACCAACATGCTTTCTCAGCCTTCTTTGTATGTACGGTTGAACCATTGGCAGCGGCGATGCGACTTTGCAACCCCGGCATTGAATAGTAGACCGCGAAGCCAACGCATATAAGAAGCAATGAAGACGAGCTGAAGAATCTATACACTAGCTAGACTCTCCGCCAAAAAGGAAATGGCCCCTGCAGAAGATCTCCCAGTGACTCGGATGAACGAGTAAGCCCTACTTGCATATTACCTGCCTAATGCTCTCCTTTGACCTGTAAATTTGCAGTATCTACCCTGGTATCGACCCCAAGCCCTACTTTGATGGTCAAACGTACCAAGGGAAAGTGGTGCTCGTCACGGGCGCATCGCGCGGTATCGGCAAGGAAATTGCGCTTTTTTATGCTCGTGCTGGCGCAGCCCTCTCGTTGGTTGGCCGCAAGTACGAGGAATTGAATGAAGTGAGGACAAAGATATCGACCGAGATGCCCGAGGCACGGGTTGAAATATTCGTTGCCGATGTGGTGAACACGCGCGCAGTCAAGGATGCCGTGGAGGGGACTGTGGCGGCTTTGGGGAGGCTGGATGTTGTGGTTGCGAACGCCGGGAAGGCTGATCCATGGAAGAAACGTGAGGATTCTGTGTTACCACGCTTGTGGATGAGCATCAGTAAATTCACCCTTGCCAGCCTTCACGGAATACGATCCCGGGAACTGGTGGAAAACGATGGAGGTGAATATTCGCGGTGTTTATAATGTTGCCCAGTACGTTTAATGCTCATTATCAGCGTGCGTCTCGTTTTAATTGATCCTCATTCAACCATCAGCTTCGCCGTCCCCGAACTCGCCAAAACCAGAGGCTACAACGTCATCATCGGGTCTGTCGGTGCACAAATCCGCATGCCCTTTGCATCCTCCTACGTTACCTCAAAACATGCACTCAACCGCCTCAACGAGTACATTCACGCCGAGTATCCCGACGTCAAGTCATTCTCTCTCAACCCTGGCGCCATCAGGACTTCGATGGCGGACAATAACCCCGAGTTCGCCTCGTGGCTCATCGATACGATTCAGCTTCCCGCCGCTACGTGTTTGCGGTTGACTAGTGGGAGGGAGGATTGGTTGAGCGGCAGGTGGGGTTTTTTTGGGGGGTTTCATGTTGAGGGACTTGATCTAACGGCCGGTATCCTCTAGATATGTGTCTGCTAATTGGGAGCTCGATGAGGTGGAGGCGAGCTGGAAGGAGAAGATCATTGAGCAGGACGCTTTGGTCAACCGTCTTCACGTCCCCGTTTGAATTCTCGGATTATTAGAAATACTTGTCATAATCTTTTTACGCTGCTCTCGCTTTGGACCAGACCCAATCTATCTCGGCATCTTGATCCGATCAATCACAACTTTGATTTTGCAACGATGTCGGATTTTCCATCCCGTCGAATCGCCGTCCTCATATCTGGCTCAGGTAGAAACGGCGACATCTCTTGAGACGACGGGAATGACTTGGGCATCTAGGGACCAACCTCCAGGCTCTCATCGATGCGCAAAAAACACCCGCCCTGCCACACGCGGAGATCGTCTTGGTGTTCTCGAACCGCAAGGCGGCATTCGGGCTAACGCGCGCGGCGCAAACACAACCGCCCATACCAACGGGATACCTGGCACTACAGCCGTATCTGAAGGCTAATCCGGGCAAGACCCGGGATGATTACGACGCGGAGGTCGCTCGGCGCATACTTGAGGTTCGCCCGGATTTAATCGTCCTGGCGGGCTGGATGCATGTGTTCGCAGAGGGGTTCCTAGACCTCGTGGGGCAGGCGAATGGAGGGAAGGGTGTACCCGTCATCAATCTGCACCCTGCGCTACCTGGGGCTTTCGACGGAACGAACGCGATCGAGCGCGCGTACGAGGCGTTCCAGAAGGGGGAGATTGAGCACTCTGGAGTGATGGTACATCGGGTGGTCAAGGATGTGGATCGAGGGGAGCCCTTGGTCGTGCGGGAGGTTCCGTTGACCAAGGGGGAGGCGCTGGATGATTTTGCGAACCGGTTACACGCAGTCGAGTGGGAGATAATTGTGCAGGCGACGAAGCAGATTCTGGACGAGGTGCTTCCGGTTCCCGTCAGTTGATTCTTTCTCTCTCGCCCTTGCACTCATTTTCGTCCAGCAATAACGCCAAAGCCCATAAAACACAAATGTAGCATTATATTTCTCGAACGCTTTTTACGGCGTGCTCAAAGTCAAACCCGTTAAATTCATGACATCCAAAAACTATTGCTGTTCCCTTCGCTCTTTCTCTCGTCTCTCCGCTTTTTACTGGAAACAAGATGCCCATCTCTGCTTAATAAAAGTTCCGCCGCGACCGGGTTAGGCTCATTCCTTTCCTTGTGTCGAGCTCATTCTGCAGGTATATTCGCCCACCGTGTCTCCCTGCTTCCGGCGCAAGGCGCCGTTAATGCGTGCATCTAAACCTCAGCAAATTTGTCTTGCGCCATCTCTGCGCGGAAAAAGCGCAGCCGGGGAGGTTCCCTGCCGTCGCCTGAACAAGAATTAAAATCTGTCAGACTTTGCATGCCAGGATGAGTGGCTTTCGCCGAAGACCAAGCTTGTTCTGAGCAGTGCGCTGTCGCACTCCCGTGTAGATTGAGGTTGTTGACACGACTGAAGCCACTGCCGCGGCGGCCACAATTCTCATCCTCGCTACAGATCACCTCGCGGCAACACATGGACATGTCGGTCAGACTTACCTCTCGCAATACATGCCCGCGGGTGTCCTTCCTGACGGCAAACCAGCGGCCCTTCACTGGGCAAAAGGATTCGCTATGCTCTTCGGGGTCATTAAAAGAATCTTTCAAGTTGACGGTGGAGGTATTCCGACGAGAGAACCCTCGACCTTCCGGCGGATAGCTGTCGATTGGTGCAGCAGCTGGACGACTCCGGAAGAGCAACACGCCCAGGCAGGTAATCGAGAACAACAACGTAGTATTGCGCCTCCTCAGCATCGCACAACGCACAGACGGGTGGACAAAAATTGAAGCCTGAATGATGGGTCGGCGATGTTCGGCATATGTCCCCTGCGGACATGTTTGTCGAATGTTGAGCGCAAGGCGGCATCGGAGGAAGAACCACACAGTCGTGTTACCTCCTAGGCCACAAGTGCAAACACACGGCCAACGACCTCCAACAACTCGTAAGCCTAGGTTTTGCCAAAGAGTTTCCTTGAACTGGAGATATGAAGTTTGCATACATGATGCGTGCAACCTCCTTTGCGAATATAGTTACAGGCTTACTGTTTAGTAACAGACAGCATTTCACAATCTTCACAATTCTGGCGTGTTCTTTGCGATTTTTTCCGGATGCCAGACGTCAGTTAAAAAAAAGAGTGAGCTGGACAAATTTTTTTACGAGATATACTTGTTCCTCAGATCCCAATCATCGACTTCTCGAACTTTCCCCGCCAATATCTCAACAGCATGTTCCGACACTTCAACAGCCATTGGGTGCACAATATCTAATAACCTTGCAGACCAATATTTAGCCCTTTCTTCATCGCCCAGTGCAGCATACGCCCGAATCATGCGCATTGTGTGCCAGACGCGCAGTAAAAGGACCTCGGCGCCGTCTGTAGCCATCAGGTCCAGGATTCTTTGGCTCGCCTCGATGATGTGGTCGTCCGGAAGGTTTAAATCGGAAGCCCATGCAGTGAACTCGGGATTAAGGTCGTCATGACCAAGGGCCGATCTTTGGACGATGCCAGTACTAACATCCATGAGGAATTCGCGGATTTCGTCGCGGATTTCATCGCTCGCCTGGGACTTTTGGTTGGGGAGCGAGCACGAGGGGCAAGAGCACTCGAGTCCGTCGTACTCCTCGTCCAACAACCGCACACGTTCAGACCGCGGAAGGAGATGGTTTATGTAGGAACGAAACAGTTCGTCTCCTTTGTAGATTGGAGTGAGAGCGAAGAACTCGAAAGTGAAGGATTCAGAATCAATCCCACATCACTTCGACATTCGGGGTGCAGCTGCCAGCAATCCGTGATCAGTTGCAGTTTTATATCTCGGGTTCGACAGTCACCTGTGACGCATACAAGATCCTTTTCGACAAATTCCGCCATGAGACCCTTCGAATGGTCCTGGAAGTGCTTGCGCTATCGATATCACATTTCGCGACAAAGTTTGGACGATCGAACGATCCTCCGTCCCAGAGAGTCCGAAGAAATCCTCCCGTTCGCGCTTGGACAGCCGTTCAGTCAAGAATAAGGTAAAGATCTCCAAAACCATGTTGGCGATGGTTTCGGCAGGATCATCTTCTACGCCCGAGGGCAACGCAGCGGCAGTGATGATCAAAGGCCTCTCTACGAAGATAATTTCGCCGCATTTGATGTCAGCCTGGGCTACGGCTACAGCAGTTCCATTGACGGGATTGGGGTTGAAGACATACTTGGTGGCAGGCAGCCGTGGGGGGGGAGTTGGCTGGAAACCGCTCGCCACGAGAGCTGCTTTGGTAGCTCCCCAAAGAAGGCACGCAGTAGAAGTCTGCATATTGGACTGGTCGTCTTCTTCGACGGTTAGATTCATGTTTCCGCGTGGCGAAGCGGGAAAGCGAAGAAATTCAAGTGTGTGGGTCCCAGTCGGGAGGACGATATCCCCTACCGCATCCCCGAAGGGTTATTTTTTATGAAGGCGAAGTTCGTATTTGTCCGAGCCTGAGCTGTACTTGCGTTGCGGCCTACGCAGGAAGGATCCAGAGACGGAACATCCGACAGAGCGCAGACTCGAGCGCTTGGCTCGAAGCGACGCTCGTAGCTTTGGAAGCACGTTAGAGAATAAAATATTGGATATCCACCTTATGACCAACCTACCAAGGTCATTCAGAGCGCTTGAGGCGTTGACGTGCGTGTTTCAAGAATTGAAGCCGCCGTGAACAAGGCCACAAAGCTGCTCGAAGAGGTCGAAGAAAGAAAATGGTTGCCATTGACATCAATCGTGATCGGGAAGTTCCGGACGTCGTTACTTTTCCATTGCCTCACAAAGCTCTAAAGGAAAAAAACGCGAACGTGTCTCATCCAGTCTACGTATCTTTTAGAAGAAAACTTGGTTCAGCTGAGTGATGGTGAGCAAAATGGAGACTCGATGCAGTCGTCAGACTGAGAATTGAATTATGTAAAGCGATGTGCCAATTACAGTAAAACAGTAGATCTCAAAAATCTATCGGGCCCGCGTTCACGAACCTTCGTCAGTGAGCTTTGTATTCTCCGTCTCTGAATCGAACTAGAAAATCTCGTGCATGTAATGCTAACCCTCCACGAAACCGTGATTGATTAACCTCAGCCTGAGGTTCATATTGAAATTAATGTGGGCTGGATTTTTTGTTGTTATGCATATACAGCTTAGAAGCACCACTAGTGACGGAGAAGGAGGCCATGCCTAAGACCAACTATACCTTTGACTCGTTAACGAATCCAGGCTCCGCGTCGCACGATAAAGAAACTTTCATCCTTCCTTCTGTTGTCGGTGATGGAAAAGAGGAGATAGCCTGGACAGAGGCCTCTTCAATGGATTGCACTCAAGGGGTAGTCGAAGACAGAATTTCGAACCGTGCGAAAAAAGCAGGCGCGGTCAGGTGAGCCGACGCGACTCGCTTACGCGGTGGAGTTTCTACGTCAAAACACAGCTTCGAAGTTCACCAGAATGAATTCGGTAGATGCCGGAACCAAGTTCAAACTCAGCCGCGGGTTTAAAGTCAGCCACTCGCCTTCTGTCAGCCACCACCCACTCTTTCTTCTCTACTTCCATCATCTCCCCTCAACTTCGTCGCAAGTCCTCAACTTCAAGGTTCAAGCTCATCCTCAAGACCCTTAAACACTTCACGAGTAGTGTCCTCTATACTTGGTATGCCTGTCTGCCGTCATTCATTCGTTCTGTCCACCCGCCTCCTCTTCCTCCCCGTTGCCGCTGCCACTGCCGCTCGTTCTCTGGATTCCTTTGCCACCATGTATGGATGATGGATCATCCCGCCTCCTCCTCGTCGACCGAACGCGTCTCGCCTAGTGAGGATCGTCAAGTACGTCAACCCTGTCCCGCCAGCGAGCTCGCTGAATATCTCGCTGCTCAAGACCTTCAAGCCCGCTGCTCAAGAGCTTCAAGCCGCCGAGCTCGTTCACGCCGTCGTCCAACCTCAAGACCTCAAGCCTCGTTGCTGCGTCTCTGTTGTCGATACCTTGAACACCGTCAAGCTCATGCAAGACCTCAGTGGGATACTGCCAAGCCTTCAAGACGTCAAGCCCCCAAGTCGCTCACGCCCTCAAGCTTAAGACGATCAAGCTCAAGTCCCTCAAGTTCCAAGATCCCTCAAGACCTCGATACGAAACCGCTCAAGAATATCAAGGCAGCAAGACCTCGAGCCTCAAGTCCTCAAGCCGTCGCCTCGCCGAAGAAGGTTCCAAGACGCGGCAAGTCCTCAACGCCGGCCGACTTCAAGCCTCAGTAAAACACTGCTCAAAATTCAAGATGCTTCAAGTTCAAGACCTCGGTGGGAAACCGCTCAAGAGTCAAGATGCGTCAAGATTTCAAGTTTTAAGGCTCCGCAAAATTCAAGACCTCAAGACATCGGCTCTTTGCAAACCTCAGTGGGAAACTGCTCAAGACTCAAGACGCCGCAAGACCTCAAGCTTCAAGCTTCAAGACTCCGCAAAATTCAAGACCTCAAGACATCGGCTTTGAAAACCTCAGTGGGAAACTGCTGAAGACTCAAGACGCCGCAAGACCTCAAGGCCTCAAGGCTCAAGCTAGCGCTCAAGAACCGGGTCAAGATTGCCGGTCGCTCCAAGACCTCGATGGGAGACTGTTCAAGACCGCTGAGGGATCAGTATAAAGGTATTGCCAGGTAAGTGTTTCCTTCCCGGGGGCGGGTGAGAGCCATGTTTCCATCCTCGTGCTCCCTTGTCGCGAGCCCCGGGCTTAGTACGCGCGCATTTGGCTTCATCCACCATTTGCGCGCGGAAGCCAAATGCACGTTAAAAATTTCCTGGCTTTCTTTTCTTCTTTTTCTTTCGCCCATGGGCTACTATCCTTTCCCACCGCTCCGGACACACCTAGAACCCGGACACTTGCCGATTTCTCGGTCAATTCTAAGTCGTTTCGGGAGATTTTTTTTTTGGTGTGCTCCTCTAGGTCCCCTCTACATTCTGAAGTATCACCATGGCCCAGGCGGAGGTGGTATATGCGTGTATAAATGGTGGAACACAGCATCATTGGCTATTTGGCTAATTTTGTATGCTTACAACAGAGCTAGGACATTGAGATACCCAAAATGGCTTATATACTAGGTCCTTAGCATTCAGCCAGTACATGTACCAAATTTCAAGATTCTGCAATATCTAGGTCGTCTGGAAATTGTGATTTAATGACGTAAAACCCTCCCGAAACCTTCGTGAATGGCCGGATCAAGCCAGGGATAGCTCTGCAAGTTGGGTAACAGGTGCTGGGGACAACAGCTATAGTGCCAAACAAATGGGAGATAGCTCGGAGCACATTCAAGGCACTTCCAGAAAGCGGCCGGATGCTGCCGGATGGTCCTTGGCCAAAAGTGATGGAAGTGATTGATGCTATATTGCGGGGGGAGCTGATGGGTCTTGAGGGTTCTGGCTTCACAGATGGGTGCATTCTATGTGGTAGAATGTCCCTTAAAAATTTCAAGTCAAAAGGTGGAGAACTGAGTAGGCCATGGCCTGGACAATCGCCAAAACTTACGTTACCTAGAACTCGGACACTCGGGTCCGATCGGAAAATCGATGCTGTTTGTGAACGGATGGGCCGTTTTTCACGAAACAAAGTCCTAAACCGAAAGAAAAGACAAATTAGCATTGAATGGGGCACTTGGATTGACATAAAACCCTAGTGTACAACGAGATATTCAAGCATTTTTCTTAAATGTCCGGAATCCCCGGAAACGATAGTATTTTGTTGTACTTGCATACTTGGGCCTAGATTCGCCTTACCGGTGGAGACTGCTCGGGTCTCTGCTCGCCAAATGCCTCACGGGGCTCGGCTGTCGAGGAAAGCGCAACGCGGTGCGGAAGGTGAGATGGTTCTGGCTATCAACTACAAACAGCCTAATCGGGAGCTACAGGAATCCGCTCGGTGCTGCCGTACCGGCCGCACCGCGTCGAGTCTGTATCTGTATATTGAGAACGGAACCAAAATCGTTGCCGGACGTTTTTCACGAGGGACGGGATAGGGGCTCCTAAATGACATCAGTTGTTTACGTACAGCTATCGATCGGCCTTCCTCTTTCCTTTACTTACCACCAACACCGTCGAAAACCATGGGCGTCCTCGATATCGTGCCTGTATGTAGCAGGCTATGATCCGACGCGAATACTAACTGTTTCTCAAGGCTGGCGTTCTGACTGGCGACGAGGTTCGCAAACTTTTCGACTACGCCAAGGAACAGCAGGTGCGTCTAATTTTTCCTGGTTCTTGTGCCGTTGTTGAGTTTTGGAACCCAGTTTGCGATCCCTGTAAGTCCCTCTCTTGGTTGACCGTTAGGTCCACGGATCTCGTTCCGATTGCTCGCTTCTAGGCCATTGTGCGTGAAACCATAACTCCCTCCAGCTGGCTCTTTGACATGGCAATGGTAGAACGTAACATCGTCTTCAACGGCCAACGCCGTTCTCGAGGCTGCGAGGTAACCTCAGGAACCGTTCTATCGGGATATAGCACTAACACGGTTGTGCGGAAAGGGACATAAAGTCTCCCATCATCATCCAGGTTTCTCAAGGTGGCGCCGCGTACTTTGCCGGTAAGGGCCTTGCGAACGACAAGCAGCAGGCCTCTATTGCTGGCGCCGTCGCTGCAGCCCACCACGTCCGCACCGTCGCCAAAGCGTACGGTGTGTAAGTGATATCAGACATCTAATCTGCGCCCGCACTAATGCCGCCATTTTCAGCCCGGTCGTCCTCCACAGTGACCACTGCGCGCACAAGCTCCTCCCGTGGTTCGATGGCATGCTCGAGGCCGATGAGGCATACTTCAAGGAGCACCAGGTGCCGCTCTTTTCCTCCCACATGCTCGACCTCTCGGAGGAGCCCAAGGAGGAAAACATCGCGACGTGTGTCAAGTACTTCAAGCGCATGGCGGCCATTGGGCTTTGGCTCGAGATGGAGATCGGGATCACCGGTGGCGAGGAGGATGGTGTCGACAATACGGGCGTCGACAATGCGAGCCTGTACACTCAGCCCGAGGACATTTTTGAGGTCTACGATGCGCTGAGCAAGGTCGGGCAGAACTTCAGCATTGCTGCGGCGTTTGGAAACGTCCACGGGGTCTACAAGCCCGGTAACGTTAAACTCCAACCCGATCTGCTGGGGAAACATCAGGTGTTCGCCAGCGGTAAGCTCGGCGGGAAGATTGAGAAGCCGCTGTGAGTTTGGGATACAATCTTCTAATGCGATAATATTTAATTCATTTGCAGGTACCTCGTCTTCCACGGTGGATCTGGCTCGACGAAGGACGAGATTAAGACCGCTGTTGGGCACGGTGTGGTCAAGATGAACGTCGACACCGACACGCAGTTTGCGTACCTCGTCGGCATCCGGGTATGTGTGGTACAGCGGATACTCTCACGGATTCCTGAGTTTTTTTAGGACTTTGTTAACAACAAGAAGGATTACCTTCAGACCCAGGTCGGAAACCCCGAAGGGGCCGACAAGCCAAACAAGAAGGTTGGTTGCGCCGATACTTTACCAAATATGTAACTGATAATATTTTAGTACTACGACCCGCGTGTGTGGGTGCGTGAGGGTGAAAAGACCCTCGTCACTCGCGTCAAGGAGGCTTGCACTGATCTTGGGAACGTCGGTATGTTGTCTCCCATCCTCGTATTGTTTTAAGCAGCTAACTTATGCACAACAGGGCGTTTGTAATACTTCGAAGAGAGAAAATGAAACGAACTTTTGTACCACACACGTAGAGAATTCGAAATTTATGATTTTGAACATTTTATTTCTGAGGTTCGTTAGATCATCAATCATCGGATCATTTTTGGCGCATCAGATGGCCACACAATAACAAACACAATAAACCTCCTTTCCACCACCACCTACTTTGCACGCGTACGCGACAGTCATCGTCGCACTCGCGTTTTCTTGATTTATACGCGTCCCTGACTCGCGAACTACACTCAAGACGCCTTTTGACGCGGGTCTGACGCGGTCGCGCAAATGCCGCGAGCCACTCCACGATACAACGTCGAGTTTCAAACTTGGATACAGGAAATGCGGGACCAACAGGAAAAAGGTACATATTTTTGCATGCCACTTCCATCGGGGCCTTTATGTTTTGCGTCTGCAGGCAGCAATCGGTATTATGCCTATAACAAAGCCCTGAAGGGCCTTCAAGAAGCCTCCAAGGAATATTCTACCCCGAGGGATCTCATAGAGGTCAGCGGTATCGGCCCAGGAATCGTCGCGGCATTAGAGAAACGATATGCTCTCGAGAATGGGGGTTTGCAACCGATACCCGCGCCTGTTGCTCCAAAGCCTCGCGGCCGTTCCGTAAAGAGATCGGCCACTGAAGTCGACATTGAACCTCCCCCGGCTGCTAAAAGGCGCACTGTCAGTGTAGCGATGTTGCCGATTCACCCTCCATCCGCACCGGAAAGACCTGCAGAGTTTCAATTTTGGTACTTGGGTAAAAGTCTTCCTTTTATTTTCTGAGGTACCACTGACCCTTCAAGTGTACGTAGACGGTGACAAACGCGTTCTGAATCGCGTAGACGCAGATACTTCATGGTCCGAGGACGGCATGCTGTTAATGAAGGTTGGCTTCCCGCTGTCCCAGGCCAATCATTTCCTGGCTGCTCAGCTCCTTCGACAAGAACGCCGCGGTGACACGATCTTGGCCGACATGACGGAGGATACTGCCGAGAATTTTCCTCAGTGTACCAGTTTTGCGAATGTTCCGCACGCGCCTCCTGCTCCAAAGCCAAGTCTGGCAGATCTCATGGCGGCGGATAAGAAGAAAAATCAGGCGACGAGGCTCAACGGCACCAACGATCCCTCCCGTCAGCTACCCAGCTACCTGCAGAACGGTACCAACTCCATAGCTAGCGGCAGCCGCAGCGGCGCCAATACTCCCGTTTCACAGTCCGAGGTCAAGTCGGACATGCGTCGCGCGGCCACTGCGCGCTCGTACTCGGATCTTTCTCAAGCGAGTCGAGCCTCGTCACCGCCAGCTTCGCAATTGACTGCATCCCCCTCTACTTCCAGATTACCACCACCTATTCGGCCACCTCGCCCTATAGCGCGCGCGACGACCAATGTGGGGGCTTCCTCCTCCGCCTCCACCTCAGCCTCTGCCCTGCATCGAACGGCCTCGGCTTCCATCCTCCACTCTCGCCCGCGCCTCTCCCATGTCATTCCCGGCCTCCCCGCTGTCGAGCACCCCTCGCTCTACGCGCCTCTAACGACCTTCCCGCCATTTACTCCGCGCGTCTTCAAAGCCGGTACATACACAATCGACCTCCTTCTCGACCACCGCGAGAAGGGCAAGAAAAACCGGGAAGTTATGGGCGCTGCTTTGCGTAATAATGGCCTCTCGGTCGACGACCGCCGTGCATTGGAGCTCGGCGACGTCGCGTGGGTCGCGAGAAACAATGCTGGGGAGGAGTGCGTGCTGGATGTCGTGCTGGAGCGCAAGCGTCTCGATGACCTCACCCAATCGGTCCGGGACGGGCGGTTCCATGAGCAAAAGGTGGCGGTTCTCTTTCTCTTCGTTGTTGTCCGCTGACGATCGTGATACATAGTTTCGGCTGCACCAGAGCGGTATCTCGCGTGTGATGTATCTCGTGGAGGAGTACGATACTCATAAACAGAAAGAGAACTGGGGCGCGCAAATTTCGACCGCGCTGTCCAGCACGCAAGTGGTCGACGGATTCATGGTCAAGGAGACGAGAAACACAGACGATACGCTTGCGTACCTCACCGGCTTGACGCACGAGCTCATCCACATGCACCAGGTTGGCGTTCATCCTGCTTGATATTATTCAGCTCGGTGCTAACATCCGTCCAGCACAAAGACCTCTTCGTCATTCCGACAGAAATAATCCGCCGCCACTCGTACATGGACTTGCAAAAGTACCTCCGCCGCACACAGCCGGACAAGTGCTACGTTACCTCCTACGCGGACTTTCAGATCCTGAACTCCAAGTCGGCGTTCACGACGGTGCGCGACACCTGGACGCGGATGTTGTTGTGTGTCAAGGGCATGAGTGCGGAGAAGGTTGGGGCGGTGGTGGAGAGGTGGGATACGCCACGCGCGCTGTGGGAGGCGTTCCGCGAGGCGCAGGTGGAGGAGCAGGAGGCGTTTGCGTGGGAGGCAGCGGAGGCATCGGCTACGGGCAAGGGCAAGGGGAAGGGTAAAGGCAAGAAGAAGAGCGCGGTGCCGGAAGCGAGGCTGATGTTGCAGGGTGTAGGTGGGGCGGACGGCGGGGTCCGCGCGATTGGGCCCGCCCTCAGCACTAAGCTGTACGAGCTATTTATGTCGGAGAACTACGATGAGTAGGAGTGGATTTAAGAGGTATCTTGGTTGGTCTTTCTTGCATACATGTATTTTGTTGGCGAGGTGGGAGGTGGAGGGAATTCAGGAGGATCTGTCGCTATTTCCTTTTTTTATTTTATTTGTTATTCTAATATCTAGTCAGTACTGTACACATTGGGTCGAGAAACGGATAATTCTAATCAGCAACCCCACTTTGGGGGTTGCTGAAGTTGCTGGATAGTAATTTTTA
The DNA here is from genome assembly GCA_029233265.1 of Mycena alexandri. NCBI lineage: Eukaryota > Fungi > Basidiomycota > Agaricomycetes > Agaricales > Mycenaceae > Mycena > Mycena alexandri. The sequence goes on along the minus strand of JARJCM010000001.1, from coordinate 1,493,563 downwards.
TCCAGCCACCCTGCGTGTACTTTCAATCGCGGGCCGATGGCCGTTATCTAATTGTGCGGGGTTGCCGAGCTCGATGGGATCAAGCCACCGCAGATTTGAAGTCCCGCCGGTTGAAAGTGTCTAACCGGCTAAGTATTTTGGGCTTTACAGATCCATGGGCTGGCAAGAGTCCTGTATTGATTAATGAGCTCACGCCAATATCAACACCAAAATCACCTGGAAAGACCGGGAAGTTTTATGAACGACCTTCAGACTCCTTCGGTTTGGCTAGGCCGGGCCAAAAGCCGACTCGGGCCGCTCGGCGTTGGCTCGGCATCAAAGCCTTGAGCGGGCTGCTCCCCGCTATCTAACCACGCGTCTTCTGGGGTTGCTGAATAGGAAAAAATACCGGGGTTGCTACATAGCAGCGATTATAAGTATCCTCAAGAAACCGCAAGAAACGAACATTTTGGCCAAGTTTGTTGCAAGTTTGCCAACAGCCTGTGTGCACCGCCACCTGCCATTGGTCTTCAACTCTTGCGAGTCACTCCGGCTCCTTCCTCTCCTCCATTTCCCTCCATGGCGTCGGACCTGGATCTGTACAACCTCGAGTTCCTTTCCCTCGTCGCCAAAATCATCCAAGAGATTGACAACCATACTGGCCTGGCTGACAAAACCCTCGCCGAATTTGTGATATCTCTCCATGACCAGTCCAACAAGAGCCTTCCCGCCTTCAAGGCAAAGCTGAAGGAAGTCGGCGCCGAGTTTCCCGACTCGTTTGTCGAGAATGTCGACCGTCTCATCCTCAGCATGCACCCCAAGCACAAGAAAAAGCACGCACCGAAGAACGGCAAGGGCAAGGCCGTTGAGGGCGCGGAGGGCACGCTGACGGAGCAGGAGAAGAAGAAGCGGCTCCTGCCCGGGCTGGCGATGAAGGACCAGGAACCGGAAAAGGCGCTACCAGACGACGTCTTTTTGCAGGAGCTGGGGGATTTGGTGTCGGGGAAGAAGCGGCCGGCGGAGGACGACCGATCGCCCAAGCGGCAGCGGAGGGGCCGCTCGCCGTCTCCGCGGCGACGCATCCCAAGCCCACGGCGTTGGGCTGGAAATGAGGGAGGGTCTAATGGAGGGCGGCCTGCTATTGACGATAAGCCGGTGTTGTTCAAGATTTACAGTGGGAAGGTGACCGGGATGAAGGACTTTGGGGCTTTTGTGACGCTCGAGGGCGTCGCTGGTAGAGCTGAGGGTATGTTGACTTATTCCCTACTACTGTTGTTCAAAAAATACTAACTCGTTATTGCAGGCATGGTACACATATCGAATATTCAGGCAGGACGTGTAAATTCAGCATCAGATCTTCTCAGTCGGGGTCAGCCCGTAAAAGTGAAGGTCATGAGCGTCGCTGGTAGCAGAATCGGCCTCTCCATGAAAGATGTCGACCAAGCCTCTGGGCGCGACCTCACACCGCACCTCCGCATCCAGTCCGAGGCTGAGATGCAGGAAGAACGCAACCGGGCGTCATTCGCGACTTCGGGAGCGAATGCGGTCCCGCTGCGATCGTCGTCTGCAAACGATGCCCCTGTGCGGTCGATGAAACGGCTGACCTCCCCTGAGCGCTGGGAGATCAAGCAGCTTATTGCCTCCGGGGCTTTAGATGCCTCAGAATACCCCGAACTTGACGAGGATTTCAATAACCCAATGGCACATGCCGAGGTTGAGGAAGAGCTCGATGTCGAGGTGCGGGAGGACGAGCCACCGTTCCTTGCTGGGCAGACGAAGCGCACGCTTGACCTCAGTCCGGTGAAGATCGTGAAGGCTCCGGATGGGTCGCTGAATCGGGCTGCGCTTGGTGGCGCCTCTCTGGCGAGGGAGCGGCGTGAACTGCGGCAGCATGAAGCTAACGAGGAGGCGGACTCCCAAGCGCGGGACTTCACTCAGCCTTGGCTTGACCCCATGTCGACCGAGGCGGATAAAATGTTCGCGCAGGACTTACGGGGGAACCTGAAGGGTCAGAAAGCAGGCGAGGTACCAAAATGGAAGGAGTCGACGTTTAACAAAGCAACGGCCTTCGGAGAAGTCACCAGCCTGAGTATCCAGGACCAGCGCAAGAATCTCCCGATTTACAAGCTTCGGGATCCGTTATTAAAGGCCATCTCAGAGGTATTTATTCGTTTTCATTTCGTCTATCTTGTGCTTACATATTGCAGCATCAAGTACTTATTGTCATCGGAGACACTGGTTCTGGGAAGACGACTCAAATGGTGCAATATCTCGCCGAAGCTGGGTACGCCGACCGTGGTCGTATAGGCTGCACTCAGCCACGTCGTGTGGCTGCCATGTCCGTGGCCAAGCGCGTCTCGGAAGAAGTCGGTTGCCGCTTGGGCCAGGAGGTTGGGTACACGATCCGTTTCGAAGACTGCACCAGCCCAGAGACGCGAATCAAGTACATGACGGATGGTATGCTGCAGCGAGAGTGTCTGATCGACCCGCTCTGCAGCTCGTACTCCGTCATTATGTTGGACGAGGCGCACGAACGGACAATCGCGACTGATGTCTTGTTTGGTCTTCTGAAGAGTACGCCGTTTTGCGAGCTTATTTTAAGCCTGTTGTTGACTTGCTGTTAGAAACCGTGAAGCGTCGTCCTGACCTCAAGCTCATCGTCACTTCGGCGACACTTGATGCCGAAAAGTTCTCGAAATACTTCTTCGGGTGCCCCATCTTCACTATCCCTGGTCGAACATATCCCGTCGAGGTCCTGTATACCAAGGACCCTGAATCGGACTACCTTGACGCGTCCCTCATAACCGTCATGCAAATCCATCTCTCTGAGCCTCCCGGCGACATCCTGCTTTTCCTCACCGGTCAAGAGGAGATCGACACCGCCTGCGAGATCCTCTTCGAGCGCATGAAAGCCCTAGGACCCAAAGTCCCCGAGCTGATCATCCTCCCCATCTACTCCGCCCTCCCCTCCGAGGTCCAATCCCGCGTCTTCGAGCCCACACCCCCCGGCGCGCGCAAAGTCGTCATCGCGACCAACGTCGCCGAGACGAGTCTGACGATTGCGGGCATCTACTATGTCATCGACCCGGGCTTCGTAAAGCAGAGCGCGTACGACCCCCGGCTCGCGATGGACTCGCTCGTCGTCATGCCCATCTCGCAGGCGCAGGCCCGGCAGCGCGCCGGCCGTGCTGGGCGCACGGGTCCCGGAAAGTGCTACCGCCTCTACACGGAGGCGGCGTTCCGGAACGAGATGCTGCCCAACTCCATCCCCGAAATTCAGCGTACGAATCTGTCCTCGACAATCTTGCAACTGAAGGCGATGGGGATCAATGATCTGCTGAGCTTCGATTTCATGGACCCGCCGCCGGCGCAGACGATGTTGACTGCGCTCGAGTCACTGTATGCGCTGTCGGCGCTCGACGACGAGGGGCTGCTTACGCGTCTGGGGCGCAAGATGGCGGATTTCCCGATGGACCCGTCGCAGGCGAAGATGCTAATCGCGTCGACAGACCTCGGATGCTCTGAGGAAATCCTCTCGATCATCGCTATGCTCTCCGTGCAAACCGTGTTTTACCGGCCCAAGGAGAAGCAGGGGCAGGCGGACTCGAAGAAGGCAAAGTTCCACCAGCCGGAGGGCGACCATCTTACATTGCTGACGGTGTACAACGGCTGGAAGGCGGCCAACTTTTCGAATCCGTGGTGCTATGAGAACTTTATCCAGGCGCGGAATATGCGTCGGGCGCAGGATGTGCGGAAGCAGCTGCTTGGTATCATGGATCGGTACAAGCACGAAATCCTGTCTGCCGGGCGCGATTACAACACCGTCCGCAAGGCCATCTGCTCGGGTTTCTTCCGGAATGCCGCAAAGAAGGACCCTCAGGAGGGATACAAGACACTCGTCGAGGGGACGCCCGTCTACATCCACCCCTCCTCGGCGCTGTTCAACCGCAACCCCGAGTGGGTCGTGTACCACGAGCTGGTGCTCACGACGCGCGAGTATTGCCACAACGTCACGGCCGTCGAGCCCAAGTGGCTCGTCGAGGTCGCGCCGCAGTTTTTCAAGGTTGCAGACGCGAACAAGATCAGCAAGCGCAAGAAACAGGAGAAGATCGAGCCGTTGTTCAACAAGTATGAGAAACCGGACGAGTGGCGGTTGTCCAAGGCAAAGAGCAGTGCCCGTTCGGTAAGAACAACGACCCAAGGCATCTCGATTTTGTTGCTAACTTTATTTCGCAGAGCCAAACGTTTGGTTGAGAGCACTGTGCATGATAGTGGTGTTGAAAGGATCTGTTGTACGCTAGAGAAATCAAATATCAAAGGCTTTGTAGCTGTTCTTAAGAACCGCCGTTGATTCATGAACCCTCACAGTGTGAGTCATCTCAGCAACAGTCGGAGCCGACGGTATGGAAAGCAGTCAATTTGAGATTTGAGTGAGTACAAGTGAGAGCGATTCTAGAATACGAGAGACAAGGTCGCGTTCGTTTAGCGACCGTATCTGTAAGCGGAGTGAAATTAGGCGAGACGCGCGGAAAAGGAACAAAGCCCACTTTTGCAACTCCCATTCACGATTGTCAAGAGGACACACGTTACGCGTCTTCAGCCAGCGCGAGATGCAGTGGAAGTGGAAAGCGTGCTGGAAAATCGAGGTCAGACGAGCTGGGTCGGGCATGACAAAGGAACGCCCAACATTGCAGATACCCCACGCAGCGTTGCATTCCTCCGAAGTGGCGGAGACTTGGTTAGCTTGGCAGTCGATGCCTAGGCCAGAATGTCAGGAATGCTCTCAATCCGATACTGCAATTGGAGGAAGGCTCACAAAGATCCATAATATGGTTCCTGCAGATCGCGCAGTTGTCTACCACGATGTCTGAGGGTAATAAAACAATTAGAGACGTGAATGCTGCTATCCTTTTGAGATCTACGCATACCCCAAGCCCAGAGGGAGACTGCGTTCCACTGCAAGACATGAGTTGTGCGCTCAAAAGGAACGGAACTCCACCTCATACCTTCTTAACCTCGAATCTCTGTTTGCCGTCCTTTTCCTTGCCCTCCTTCTTCACCGGCGCAGGAGTGTCTACGTCCATGTCAGCCATTGCGCGTTCAAGTCGTCTTCAGAGGGTCAAGTCAGGAAGAAAGGCACTTTGCACAGCTGTCACACGATGTGACCTTCCGAGTCCTCGGCTTTCATGTTCGTTCCGCTGAACGGTCTACGGATATTCGAGACGCGTTTTTCCTACCAGGCTGAAGCTTCTTGGCGAACCTTATTGGGACCTCTGCAGTAATACTACCTCCTCCTCCTCCTCCCCGCTCGATTTATCCTCCTTTCAAACCCGCCGTCAATTCAATCATTATAAAGCGAGTCCTAATTAATATATAAGTTTCTCGACGACGACCGACGGTTGACACGCCTAGATTCTACTCAAGTTGTCGTTGCCACGCCGGCGCCCCCAGATAATAAATACGAATCAACTGGCTTCTTGCTCACATCTTGGTACCTCGTGCTAGGTTACGAACACTGGAGCAGGCAATAGAATTATGAATATCAACGCCATGTTCGTGGAACGAAATCACGATTATAGATTATTGCTGTTTGCAAAAGGTGGACGTGCATGCAGAGGTTGCCGCCTCGCAAAGAGAGAAACACGCGATTTTTGGACTCTTTGAATTCATGCGAGGCGAATTATTTTCGCGTCGTTCTTGGCTGGGTTACTTAGGAGTGAGCCCTACCTTACTGGGCGACATTCAGACTACCCAACCCGCGCGAACGGACCGCATCGTATTCATTCGGTTCTCTCTCACAACTCCTCAACTCTTTCAGGACGAGCAACTAAATAAGATGATCATCTCCGAGTGATGTTTTTAGTTTCCTCGGCGTATTGGGTCTGGCGTATGCGTACGTTTCCACATCAGCGCCCATTCCCTGACCATTCTTATCAGGACTGGTGTCTTTTTTTTCAAGCACTTAGTTGATTCTTTCCTGCCAATGGTCATCGGGATCTCATCAACATATGGAAGTTCTGACGGCCGCGAGCCAGTCTTCTAGACACGCGTAATCTATAAAGAGAAGAGAAGAGATTAATTTTGTGACAGTAAGACAGCATTTGCACACTATCAATGCAAGTTATGGGTACATTCAGAAAGCGGCCATGCGCTCTGCACGATTTGTAGGCCGCTTCTGTGTCGTAACCACCCCCGTACTTGGCGGTAGGCGGATGGCGTCCTCCGGGACTGGAATGGTGGGGCCTTTGATCGACAGTGAAGTAAAATCCACCTCTCTGCTCGCGGCGCCGGCAGTCAAATGTCCAAATCGGTCCAGTACATACCTGAGGTACTGGCTAAGCTTCAATAGAGCGTTTGTTAAAAGGGAACATACCACACTGGAACCTCCCCGACGATGCCTGTAGCTGCGGGTGATATGTGGGAGTACTGAGGATGTCTGATGAGGATGTGGAGGAGGTACTACGAAAAAGTCAGCCATGAGGGAGAAAGGAATATATGAAATATATATACTTCACGGGCCATGTTGGCGTAGCGGAAGCTCGGGTGGCTTCCTACAGGCACACGCACCTCACCGTCCAGGCGGATTACTCGCTCCGGGTCTGACACATCGTCCATGCCTTCGAAAGACGGTGCCGGCGAGGGTGGGCGGTCCTCAGACTCGTCTTTGTCTTTCGAGGAATGGACATCCCCTGCGAGAGTGGTTTCGTCCGCGTCATCGGCATCTGCGGTCCAAACCTGCGCCATGCGGGACGACGGAGCACCCTTAATGCGCGAACTCCCAGCGACTGAGCTGGCGAGGGGTGACGTGGGCGTCTTGGTAAGAGTGGTGGGTTCGGGTAATTTAACGAGCACGCATTCCGGCCGTGGCGCATCATCATCGGGTCGGCCATCGTCCGTAAACCAGGAACGCCCCTCAGCGAGGCGCGCCAGCCTACGGTTCTTTCGAGACGAGTTCTTGGGATTGAGCACGTCTACCGAGAAGATGTCGGACGCGTAGTACCCTACCTCAATGGCGCCGGGGTGGGCGAGGGCCTCGAGTGCGAGCGGGTTGGCAGACCAGAGCAGCAAGGAAAACTCTAGGGTCTGACCAGCGGTGTATACCGCGGGCTCCTGAATTCCGAGGATGCCCTCAAGCTCGACAAGCTCCTCGCCGAGACGCCCGCGGCCGCCAAACGGCGTCAGGCTCCATCCGCCCACGATTTCGCGCGCAAACGGCCAATCCTCCCGCAGCGGTAGGTAAGGGAATGGTGTCTTGACACGCGGAAGTGGTCTGGCCAGCGGCAAGTACTGCACTGGATTGTCGAATTCCTCGTTAATGGAGCCGAGTCCCTCGCGCGTGACATTAACCCCTACAGTGTGCTTAATATTCCCGGAGAAACCACCCACTACGGCGACGTGATAAGTCGGGGAAAGAGGCACGCGCGCCTTGTTCTGAAGCCCCAATATAAGTGATTCGCATAAGAAATCCGCGGATTCTGAGGCACCTTCCGTCTTTCGTCGTCTGGGTGCTTCACAATCGTGTCTTCGGGCAGTGCAGGAAACTCGAACGGAAATACGAATGTACCCGCTGGAAATTTACCCTTGAACGGGCCACTGCCTCCCGTCATTGCGCGTGGATCCCCCTTCTTGCGATTCCACACATTTACAAGCAGAGTCAACATAGGCGGCTTGAGTATGTCGACGACGGTGTCTGATTTCAAGACGAGCTATAAGGAAGCTCCATGAATAAGAGGTGTTTGGGACATGGTGTGAGCATACCCAGACGTCAACGCTACTCAAGTTGGTGGGTGTGTCAATGACCATGCGCACCTCCCCTGCGACCTTGGCTTTATATCGAAATGAGACGTGGCGCAGAATGAATGGGAATAAACTCACCGCCGTTATGATACATTGGCATCGCGCTGGTTTGGGGGGCATTACTGTATAATACGAGTCCCAGCCAAGGCTCAGCGCCTGCTGTTGTCGGAGCCATAATGGTTGAATGGGCCATGTGAAAAGGAGGGATTTCTGAAGGATCCGCCGTCCCTGGCATCTCCTTGAGCGGAGGTGGTTCATCCGCAAACCATTCGGCGGGAACACCTTCGAAAAATAAGCCGCAGGCTCGACGCCGTTCCTCTGGACTCACCCAGTCTCGAGAAATCTGGGCGCCTCCGTTTCGGCACTCTTGGCCCAGATCCAGTGATTGTGGAGTAAAAGCTGGACACAGATTCTGCTAGCGAGCGCATAGACGCCCCGCCAGAAGACTTCACTGAGGATGCATACTTCTTGAGGTTGCGTTTCGAGGTCAATGGCTTTGCACCATCGGGGCTGCCGTTGGGGCCGTTTGCGGAGGATTTGAGGAGACCGCGTAGCAGAGACATCGACCACCCCGAACCAGTACAGCGCGCCTTTTATTTAAGCATTGCCTCCGCATCTGATATCGCGCTATCGTCGTGCAAGATCAAGGATCACCGTTTCAGGAACGCGCTTGGCGATTGCGACGGCCCGCTCTCGACTTGAACCATAACAGGATACACCATTTATTTGCCATATCAAGTTATCATACTCTTTGTTACTCCTTCGTATATCTCGACGCTTTTTCGTTTTCCGAGTATCCTGAGCCAGAAATCTCACATTCCCATTGCATCCCGAGAAATCTCACCTTTCCGCATAACTAGAAAATCTGCGTCGTCGTCCCGGTCACGATACCAAGAATTCAAACGTCTGCGGCCTTGAATCGCCTGAATTCTTTTCAGTACTCACATACGGAAGAGAATTGAGAGACCGACAGAGAACGAAGAACCTGGAATGCACCCTTACTCGCTGCAAGGGGCATTCGGGACGCAAAGGTCGCCGATACATCGACCAGGTCCTGCTCCCGCTCGCGAGACGTATTGATTCCTTGTGGCAGCAAAATTAAAGCCACGCTCGCAATGGAGGGAATCTGCGCTAGCGCCTCGTCAATTTCAGTGAGCTGAAGGACTTGAGGGCTCGCGCTTTCCGACACCACACTAATCACGAGGCCGACCGGGTGGGGCGGAAAGGTAATGAAGCTTGCTAGCCAGAGCAGGCGTGGCTCGAGAGGGGAGAGGGTCTCTACGCGGAGGGTGCGCAAACGCTCGAGCTCACTGAGATTGAGCGCCCCGGAGACTGTGGTTGTGTTCAGCCACCTTTCCACACGAGGCGGAAATAGCTCACTGTTCTTGAGCCGGAGGTGCTGAAGACTGCCCGCGCACTCTCCCAGCAGGCGCTGTATGGTAATGTTGTCAGAGAGACCGTCGGCGGTGCATGCGAATGAGGTAAGGCCCGCGATTGTCAGGGGCGATTCAGGTAGAAGAATCCACCGCGATAGCAGTTCTAACACTCGCGTATCGAGGTCGATGGATAAGTGAGTCAGCTGGGTCGGAGGGGAGTCCGCGCAGGCGGCTAGTTGCGCCGCGAAGTCAAGGTTGTCGCGCTCGTCAAATGTTACCCATTTGAGAGTCACGGACCTGAGTGCGCGGCAGTAGGCCAGGATTTTAAATGGGAGACCGTAGATGCCGGTGACCTCCAGACAAGTGAGCGTCTTTACAGCCAGGGTAAGATAGATAGATTGGCGGAGAGCTTTGGACACGTTGGCCCAATGCACAAAGCCGGCTTCGATTGTGATAGCGAGCCTTTCCAAGGAGCCCAGCATCCGCGAAAATTGTGCTACTCCCGGGGCGAGGGATGTCGGGTACTCTTCGATCCAGCTGTGGCGGCGCATGATGTGGTCCCAGATGTGGATTGACTGCACACGGGAAGCCAAGTGAGGAAACCTAACCAGAATGTTGTGAAGCTCAGAAATGGGGCGCTCTGGCTCGATGGCAAGTCTGAGATGTGAAAAGACGTGGATGCGGCTGGACGGAAGGAAATGCGAAGAGACTAAAGCACAGGCGCAAAGAGACTCCAGATCATCGAATAGGAAGTCGATAATGTAGTCAAACAGCTCTTGAGGAAGAGCTGGTTCCTGGGTCATCTCAGGCCAGTTTCTATGGTGGGGAACGGAGGACAGACGGGGAACATGACATTTCGGAAGAGTTGTGGGTGACTCGAACAGCCACTGATGCGTCGTTTGGGCCCACGGCGGACGCGAGGGCCACTGATGCGCTAAATCGAAAATGTTTTTTATTGAAGCATAGTACTCGTCAAGAGCTACGTATGTAGTCTGCGAGGTGGGAGCATAAGTAGCGTACATAGGGGCATACCAACACTTGGCAATAAAAATTACATGCATACGTAGTCCAATTAACGAATTAGAACTTGACCGAGGTATAAGAGAGTCAGTGGTATAATAAATAGCTTAAATTAAAGCCATGCCTAACGCAGGTTTTTTTTTCTTTCTGTAGGCAGCATAATGCGTCAATTTTTGGTCAGTGAGGCCGAAGAAAGACGTTGAACTCGCAGTCTACAAGTCATCCGTGCTCCGAAAGCGGCCGCCCTCAAGGACATGGCGCTCCAAGTACGTCCTCACCACGTCGGGTACTTTCAACCGCTCCTGCGTAGCTGCATCCCGGGGAACGACTACGACCAGCGAAGTCCTATCTAGGACGCTCAAAGACTTGGTTACCATTGCCGTCCGTAATCGTCCCCCGCCGACGACGAGTTTGGTGACCTCCATCTTAGGTGTTCCCTCCGGGAAGCGTGCTAATATCCCCAGCACCTCAAGCGCCGCGGGGCATTCGCTCACCCGAGCGCTGTACAGAGATGCTTCGATCGAGGCCTCCATGCTGACATCGCCGTCGTACAGCATCGATGTCCCCTCCTCTCTATACCGCTCAAGTAAGAACGGGACGGGCTCGTATTGCGCTATTTGTCCGAGCAGGGTGATGGGCATAGGGAGAAAGCCGACCATGTGCAGGAGAACATCGACAAGGGGGGCGTCCTCGCCATCTTCAGGCAGATCTGAGATGGCGAAGAAGGTTTGACGCGCAGCCTCAGCGGAGACGGGGCCGAGGGGTGCGGGGTAGGGCTTGGTGTACGCTGGGCCAAGAGGACGCTGTATACCACGAAGAGTGATGAGCAGAGAGACCTTGGGAATATTCGACAGCTCAGTGAGGAGGTCCTCGACTTCGAGTCTTGTTGTAGTTGGGTCCCAAGCATCGTCTGAAATGAAGCGTCGTGTTAGCCGAAGGGACCGGCGGGAAGTACGAAGAGTAGGCTTACCGACATCATCGAACACGATGAGAGATGGGATTTCCGAACACGCCAATGAGGCGCAGATCGTCTCCTTATACCCTGAGGCCTTGATGTCTTCTGCGATGTCTGGTAACCCCATCGCCGACGCAAGACGAGTAATGAGGTCCGCTGAGCGTTTAGCGGAGTTGCAGTTGACGAAGAAACGCCGGTGGCGAAAGTTCTGCTGCATTTCAGGCCGATGCATGAGTGCAAGGGCCAAGCTATGGTGGGCGTTTATAAATATGATGTAAAAGAGCCTGTAAGCAAGCTACTGACCTCGATTTTCCAGCGCCTCCCTGGCCCATGAGAACGGCATGAGCCTGCTGAGACTGCGAAAATAGATGTACAAGCTCAGAAAGCTCGCTGTCGCGGCCGTAGAATATTTGAGGCATCGCGGGAATGCCGACGGCCTCATCAGAAACCTCAGGGACCTAGCAAGTTGATAAGTCAGGGTCTCAAGTCTGAAAAAAAAAATCAAGGACCTCGAGAGTGTCGTGGATTTCGGGAACAGCCTCCGCGAGCAGGGCCTTGACCGGCAGCAGTACATCGGAGACTTGATCCTTGAATACTTCATCGGCAGTGTCCTTCCGCTTGAAAGCAACGCTCGTTGAAATGTGGGAGCGTATCTTTTTTAAATGAGTACACAATCTGTCAAGATGTACGCCACGGACCTGGAAGATATTAAGACATTGTTGAAGCTCTTTCTCGCATTCCGCAAGAAGATTCGCGTCGTTGACCGACTCGATGAACCTCCGGGCATAAGAACGTCTTGTGCAGGTTTGCAAAGCTTGAAGAATGCGCGCGAAAGCCCTAAACGGCGGTTAGTGATGAACGTGGTGAAACCAAAAACTTCGCTACCGAGTGAGACCTTGAATGCCCAAAGAGAACCGATGAGAATCGCCGTTTTCTTCCAAATGTCGTGCGGCTACTGAAGCAAGTTCGAAAACCATTTGGGCCAACCGCGTGCAGCTGACCCTGTTCTCCTCCGTGCCCTTTAAAAATGAAATAACTATTCACGGCACTCCCACAGGTCCGAAGGAACTCACTTTGACGGAGTTTGAAACCAGCAATATAATACCCGCAATACCCTTCAGGTATGGAATATTAGACGCCTCGCCCACGACGATGAACGCCTCGAGGATCGTCGTAACGGAATTTGTTGTGCCAGATAGGATTTTGCTCAACTTGGACCTGGGCACTTCTACCGAGGGCTCGCAGTCCAACGCAACAGGCCCAAAGCATTGCAGTTCCGTGTCGGAACGCTGCAATTGGGATTTCTTCCAGACCGAAGGATCATCGGGGTTTGCATTGGTCTTGACAGCACGGCGAGGCGCCGTTTCCTTTTTTATTGGGAGACTATCAAAGCTGTCTGGACTGGCACAGCGCGTGAGCGGGATTTTCGAATCGGGCTCGAAAAACGATGTCTCCGAGTCCGAATCCAAATCCAAATCGTCTCGGTCCACCAGTGTCGCATCGGTGTCATGACGCCTAGGACGGAACTTTGGGGGTCGCTGAGAAATGGCGCTGGAGATGCCGCTCATGGCCATGGCATCCGCCGTCTGGGACGGAGACGCCTCGACCGTTAGTGTCGTTTTCTTGGCTCCCCGCCGCCGGGGGCGATGTCGCGATATCCAGGACATCATCGCGACTGCTGGCAAAGAGCGAAGCCAGAAAAGCCAAGTCCCAGGGGCATAGTTTATTATTGCTTAGACGCTCGGAGCGGTGTCACTCCGATGATAGCGAGATGGGCGCCCACAGAACAATCCACGTTTTGCCTAAATCCGAACGTTACGCGTGGCGGCGAGCATTTATGGGCATCCTGTAATGATAGGCCGCAGTCGGGCTCTCCAATCCTCCGAGGAAAAAGGGCTTGAAGTGGACAAAGATAGAACGCCTCTGCTTAATCATCAACCCTCTGCGGACTCTTCCGCTTCTTGTTCCCAACAACGATCATCTCTCCCGCAAATTCCGCGAATTTGGGAAAGAGGAATTTCTCCGCGGCTTAGTAGGACCGTCTGAGTCTACCCTTCGACTGGCCAAGATTGTCTTCATCGTACTCACAATTAATCGGACTAGCATGTTTCGCTTCCTCTCTCAGCGCTGTGGGCGCCTTCTACAATTCCAGCCGGCCGTTCATGCTTTGCGAGACCTGCCCTATTTCAATTTCGAACTGAGAAGCGCGTTGTGGGCGTAGCAGCATTGCAACGGTTCGGCGTCTTTGACCAAGGTGCGAACTCTGATTATTATAAAAATCCTCTACTGAACTGCAGGCATTCTTGGACATCGAACGGAGTTCCTTAGCCGATATTTAGGGTATTACGGCATTCGTAGCCTGGAGACTGGTGGGAAATCGGTGCAAAAGTTACTCATCTACCTCAGGCCAGCTTGATACCCGAGGTCTAGTGTCGATCCATCCGGTCATCTACCAAATATCTCTCCTGATGATGATTCACTGAACGCTAGCGAACACTCAACCAAAAACAGCCCTTGCGACATTCGGGCCCTTGGCTTCATTTTCTCTTCCCCTCGCCTTGGAATCGTGCGTAACTTCATCGCTTGCAGCTGATGATGCGACAGTGTAGCTGCAAAATCTAGATGGACCATCGACAGCACCGGCTTCCTCTATCCTCGTGATGCTCTCATCGTTATCATAAAAACTACTCTCCGGAGGTCACAGACCCCAATTTCTGAGGGAAAGATTGGCCCATAGAATGCAACCAGTCTCAGCTCTGCGCCCACGATAATTTTCTTTAAATGCTTCTCGCCCTCGGATCATTGCGGTTCACGCTCAGAATGTCCTTAAGTGGAACCAACTTTAAATTCAGCGTCCCATCCCTGAAAATTCCCGCGAGACCTTGAAAGTTAAGACTAGTTTCTTCGTCTTTCTTTTTCTGGCGTGATAACCAGGTAAGGTCATCTCCAACAGCTCTCGCCCCGATTTCATGGCCACGATTTCCCTGGCAAAAATCCGCGGTGATGTTCAGCACGCCAACAGTCTCGGACAGTAGTCCCGGAAATTCTGGCAAGGTCCTATGACGGGGTCGGACAAGGGTCGGACGTATTTTGCACACCTTGCGACAGATGCACTGGTCCCCATCTGCCTCGACACGCTCGAGCGACTCGAAACGCGCCCCAACACTCCCTTCCATCATCAACATAAAATAAATCTTTTGCCCTCGGCTTCTTTTGCATTAAATTCCAGACTAGGGCCACGTTCAGGACTAAGAAGGTATATGATTGCGACGGGAGCCCGCCTTTTTGCATCGAAGCCCACGAGTATGAACCACAATATCCCCCCAACCCAGGTATCCACACAGGCCTGGGCCACATTTTGCGCTCGCCTCGCGCACTATCTCGGTCAGAAGCACAGGCTTATGGTCGCTGCAAATGACCCACGCAAGCCTTGCGACCCAGCGAGTACGTGGTTCGTTTATTACATTTACTATGCGTTAAAACTGTATGTCTGCAGAGCCCTACACATCTCTGACGCGCCGGAGAAAGACTTCGGGTATATCGATTCGACAGCCGCGTGTGTCTCGACACCAACCCAATTCTACTCGTGGAAAAGGGCCGTGGTGTGAGCGCTAGCCGCGTCGAGGCACCGCTAAGTCCGGACGGAGCACCGGGCCTTTGGAATGTCGAAGCCCTCGAGGCCCGCTCTGTCACGACAGAGGGGGAAACCTAGTCCTCGAACTGGGCAAAAGATATGTCCCGAAGCGAAGCTGCTCCCTCGCGAGCTGTCGAGCATGGCTATCGGACGCTGAGCCTGATGTTTGCGTTATTCATCTCTTGGGATATTGAGGCAAGCGAGCCAATGCAGAGTCGAGGAGACTATATTGAACGATTGTAAAATTTTAGTGAACCAAAGGAAGGATACACTAAGTGGCCAAAAAGAATGACCGATGGGTTTTCTTACCAGTACTCAATCAAGATGAGGTATTTCGACGTAGAACAAAGTGTGGGAGCGTTGAGACGACCGAGACGAACATTTTGAGCACCTTGGTCGCATCAAAATACGTTGATCGGCCATCAAACAGGTCAGAATGCCAAAATCGGGTTTTTTAGGCTCGGGAACCGTTCATTTTCGGAACTTTCTAAATCACCCAGATTAAATTTTGAGGTCTGTAGTTGACTTTACTAAGTCGATCCATGCAAAAATATACAGCGGTTGGAGTGCTGTGGGAGCTGCAAACTGGCCATTTTGCCTCAAAATCAGCAATTTTCGGCCGAATTTGGCCAAAATCGCCAGTTTGCGGCCGTCGTAGCGCGTTATTGCCTGTATATTTTTGCGTGGTTCGACTTGTAGAACCCATGAGGGCTTCCTAAACTCCAAACTGGGACAAGAAACTCACCCCTGAAAAAAATACTGAAGGAGTTGAAAATTGTCAGATTTCGAGTTTTGCCGTTTTGAGCGCGGCATGATCCCGCATCAATTGGTTCGATCCAACAAAACGGGCCGAAATGTTCGTCTGGTCCTCCTGATTGCTGCCACGTCTTCTTCCATGCAGAAATATGCTTCCGACGTGCCGCAATAGTCTGAACACGCATCGGTCTTTCTTTTTGGCCACTTAGTGTATATGTAGTTGAGCATTTCAACATCTGTTGAAACAAAACACCAGATACATGTAGCAAATATGCATGGGGCTCCGACGAGCCCCGAGTTCAAGTACTATGCGTCCATATGCGTCCATTGGGTTGAATAGTCCGGACAACGGTAGCAATCAAGGCACTGTGATCCCAAGGGAGGAAAAAAGTTGGAAGATACATGGCAATGTTCGAGAAGACTCTTACCTAGGACTGGGACATTCTGTCAACTGCGGAAACCTTGCCGCCGGTGAGAAAGTTTCCTGAGGCCTTGAGTAGCATCCCAGTGCCGATCAGGACAGCGCCGGCGATGGCAAACGGCGCGGCAATGAGGATACCCAGCCCTCTCCCAATATCCAGTAAAATCGACTTCCTGTCGGCATCGGGTGCTCTCTCGAAGGCATCCGCGCGCCGATTCCAGTACGCCTGCACCTTGGGGTCGCTGTGGCTCGCGCCGAGGTCTCGCATCGAATCGACGATGACACTGGCCTCGCTGGGGCCGTTCTTCGACCAGTTGTATTTCCGAATTTTCTTCTCGAGGCTTTTCAGCTTGGTCTGCCATTCCACTTCACTGCTTGAGGAAAGACCGTGGTGATAGGCAGGCGGCGCAGGGGGCTCAATAGGAGCGTAACGAGCGAATTCGGCTGGCGGCGCGATGGTTTCAATGGGTTGAGCGCCTCGAGTATTTTTCTCGTCCAACATGGTTTAAAGGGTAGCTAAAGGTAGCATATAGGTTGATATCCGCCGTGTTTCCTTCGATAAAAAGGCCTTACCTGACTGATTAGACTCGGAGCTGAGCTGGATGAAGGACGTCGACACGAGCGGAGTGGAACGAAAGAGATAAGAAACTTCCCAGACTTCAGACTTAAGTAAAGGCACGTTCAGGGCACGCTGGCGCTGCGGAACCTGCGCATGCTGCGGTGGACTTGGTATATATGCTGCGCGTTCAAACTTGATGGCGCAGTCACTGGCAGTACTATTTATACGTCCAGTCTACATAGCCATGAGCTGCAAATGAGCTGAGGAAATAACGACGTACGAGTTGATTTGAACAAGTTCCTACGTCGTTTGCACAAGTTCGTGAACATGTCATTTTGTCCGCGCACACATGCTTGGTGCGAGTTGGTGCGGGAATTGCCGAGTTGCGGGAACGTCGGCAGCCCTCGGAGCTATGGTGCCGGGTGATGTTCCAATTCATTTTCATCGGCACGACGGCGCGCAATAAAAGCAAGTTCGAGGTGCAAACTACTACTACTACACGTTGATGTAGAGTTCATGCGCAGGGAACGGGATCGCTTTAGAGATAATTTCAGAGTCATCAACCCGGTAGGCACAGAACGTCAGTTCAAGAAAACGTAAGGCAATTTCTGTTATTCGGGGGTACTTGAACGACTCGGATAGGGAACTTGTGGAGGCGAATTGCCGACATTCAGCGTACTGTCCGCATGGGTACACCAACGATATGGGGCTCTGGCCTGCTCTGGCTAGCCCCCTTCGCCGCCACCATGTGCCAAGCAGGTTGGAAATAACTGGCCGCTCCTCAGATGAGAGACATTATTCATGCGCGTCCTGAGGATTGTTTAGAAATCACAAAATGCCTTCGAGCGTAGTCGTACCTTTGCATAAGTTGCTCCCTTACTTGATGAATATATCTTTAGCCTTGGTCAAGTAAGTTCCCGACGCCTCAAGGATCGTCCCAGTGCCCTTCAAAATGGCGCCTGTGAGGATGAATGGAACCGCAATAAGCAGCACGGCAGCCCGCCCGATATCCGTTAAAAGAGCCTTCTTGTCGGCGTCGGGGGCTCTTTCGAAGTCGTCAGCACGGCGGTTCCAGTACGTTTGGACCTCGGGGTCGCTATGGCTGGCCGCGAGGTCGCGCATGGACTCGATAATTTTTGCTTCATCGCCGCGTTTCGTCCAGTTGTATTGCCGGACCTTCCGTTCAAGCTTCTTGAGCTTCGACCTCCATTCCACTTCGTTCATACTCGGAGCGGCATGGGAAGGAGGGCGGTCGGTGGATTGGTGGACGAGATCGAATGCCGAATATGCCGGTGGTGGAGCCTGGTCGGCGAGGGCTTTATTCTCTATCAACATGTCCGGGAGTTTAGAGCGCGAGGCAGCGAAGGCTGAAGGGGTATGAAAATAGGTTATCACGTCTGTGAGCATGACGGAGATCCGAGACGGTACCAGATGAAAACGTATCGATGAGGAAGCTAAGGGAGTGAGTTGGGAGTGAGTTAAGAAGGCCAAGCTGCGACTGCGATCAATCTTTTGTATAGCGCGTTTGATGTTTTTTTTTAGCTGCGCAGCCTGGGCTGAGACAGGTTCTGCCTTTCTGCACAGCTGGTTGAATAGGTTTACAGAGCCTTCAAGTTAACGACTCGAAGAGCTTTGAAGCTCAAGGCTGCTCCCAATTGGCAGTGTGTTTGTTGTTCGGGACATACATACTATGACGTTCAATTTGCACATTTATTATGCGCACCACACTTTTTTGGTGAGCACCACACTTTTTTTTGACTGTCGTCGTATATGGGTTCTCTGAGTTGTCCCCTTAGTATGTCCCGAAAGAGTCTTGCATCAGCAGGCCGCTTCACGTCTTGTTGAACTTTTGAGGTCGAGTTTAAGATGCCGGCTGATCCCGAGCCTACGTATGATCGCTTTGCCACCGTCGCGTACATACAGCCAAACACAAGCCAAACATGTCACTGTTAGATGGAAATAGTCTTTGACATTTCGCCCTTGGATTCGTGACTAAGCATCTCCTTATTTGGAAGGCTTCTTTCGGCAGGTCTCGGCGCCTCTCGCACAATTTCATTCTCCGCCTCTTCGCCAATTCTTGCCTCTCACCACCACCACGACCAGTTGCCACTCTGGTCCCAGCTCTCCCAAACCCCCATCGTCCTGCAAAGTTGACCACGCCTCGTCACCGCTCTTCATCGGTCTCCACGGTACTCGCTGCAAGATGTTACATTGCCACCGCCTTTTGCCAACGTCGCGGTGTGCATCGTACACAATAAGATACCCACTACTTGAGGTGCGTCCCCATTTCATAGCCTTTTTACACCGCGGCCGTGCTTCAACAGGCATTCACGTCGTGGGCATCGTGACCTGGGCCGCGTCGCAGACATCACGCATGGCAAGCAAGGGGACGCGACTTGGACGCGATCCATCGGAGAGCAGTTGTGGATGAGCCTCCCCTGCCACTCATCCTCCTATTTCCCTACCCTTGCCTGCCTCACTTTGTACTAGCCCCCTCGAATCATTTTGCCACTTAGTTTCTCCGCGATTGTTTTACTTAGAATGCTTAATACACCTACGTTGAAGTGAAATCCCTGGCTCTCCAACCTCACATTCCCTCTCAATGTTGAATTTAATCCACCCGAATTTCCTTCGATCCGTGCTGGGCTTGTAAAAATCCACCGCGCTCTGCCGCAAAGCCTGCCGTTGACCGCCGGGATGCCGTGCCCAAAAGGGCATTACCATTTAAGGAAACCCAAGGGCGAAAAGTGGAAAAGTGATGGAAATACCGCCCGAACGTCTGTTATATGCACCCGAGCCTGTTCTGGGCGACTTTGAATCGGGCCAAACAGTTTGATCAATCCCTCCAAATGTCAAATCCAAACAACTCACCAATGCAACACTGGATTATAACTGAGAAGTCGGATCGGATTCTCGAGAACCAGCAAGTAGAGATACATTCTCGTAGTATCAATAAACCAAACCGTCCACCATAGATGACTCGGCGATGCCCTTCACATTGGTTAACTTGAGATGCTGGTTCATTATTGCTCACTTCCTCAGAACCAAACTAAGTCATCGCGACATTGACCAGGACCTATCTGGTCTCATCCAGAATCTTTCATTTCGATATGAGGCCCCTGCATTCCAAGGAAAGCATTTTTTCGCTTCGATTTTGCTTGACCTGAACCGTGCGAAGATCAATATACGGCGATTGATCATCAATTCACTTCCACATTGGGCCGAAGCCGAATGGGGCGGGTTAAAAAAAGTGGTGTGCATCGAAAAGTATGGTGCGCGGGTAACGAAAAGTGGTGTGCAGCTCGAAAAAAGTGGGAGAAGTGTAGTGCACATGGAAAGTGTTGTGCAAATAATAAATGTGCAAAATGAACGTCATACGGGACTGGCTTCCCTGGGTACTAGAAACAAAATGGAATGTTAACGATCCGATTCAAACCAGGCGCCAAGCCTGGCCGAACCACCAAATGCTGCGGTGGCGGCCACCCATTGAAGAAACTTACGCGAAACCCACCAGAGTCCACGCTTCGCGTTCGGTTGGCGTTCGGCGAAACTTGACACCAGTGAGAGTGGCGGTGAGTCTGGGATTCAAAGCGGAATAATACCCATTTTCTCTTGGGTGGTGTTCCGTGTTCTCCAGTGCCACGACCCAGCTTCGATCACCAAAGTCGTTTCTGTTCCCACCCCTATACATCGCCTTCTTTTGATTTTGATTTGGACGATGATTGCTAGTCTCCCTAGTCAGACCAATAAACAAATGTTTTTTTTTTTTTTGAGAGGATGAGTGGGAAAAAAAACTGTTTATGGATGATTGCGCCGTCCGGGACGACCCAGCCCAAAACCTTCATCAAAGCGTACACAGGCGGCGTCGAAAGCCTCCCTGACGCCTACATTTTCAACTATTTTCAACAACAGTGACGGCGTTTCGACTTCTGTCCCAACGTCCTCTTGGTTCAATGGACACTACTCCAAGTTCGTCGTTAGGGAGGAGATCGAAGAGGGTTTAGAATTATACCCTGTCGTCAGTCTCAACAATTGGGCGGCCGCAGCCCTCCCCACAATGAACACTCGCACAGCCAACTACTTCTTTCCTGTCCCTCCTTGCCCAACTCATAGTGTCGCATTGCGCCCCATCCTGACATTCTCGCCATCTAATTGGTATGACCAAGCGACTCTCAGGCTATTGCTCTGCAAGCCTATGGCGGTCCCGTTCCCGGTAAGGAAGAGTCTGTCCGTCTCCTTCAAGTTACCTGAATTTTCAAATGGAAGCCGCCGTATTTGGGGGTGAGGACATTCGGTTGTCTATTCCACGATGATTCAGGCATTTCGCAGTTGCCTCCCCTCTCGCGGGAACAGCGAGCTCGGTGGGGACGGCGAAGAGGACGGAAATGGGGGCAGCGGAGGGCGGACGGGATGATAACAGTGGGACCCATTCCAGGTCTCGCGGCCGTGCGGACCGTGTCAATCCAGGATCGGCTTCCCAAATATTTCGAATCTATGTCTGCTTCCTGAGTCAGGAGGTGAAAGAGATGGAGGCGGCAGAAGTTTTGTTTTGTGTGCCACACACTCCACTTCCCTCATTTCTTCTTTTTTTTTTGTGTGTCTTGTCCCTGCGGCATGTTGTTGACCCTCCGCCGACTTCACTTGCTGAATTAAGCCTTCAACGGCCACTCCAATTCCGTTGGCGAATGCAAAGAGCGTCTAAAGAGCGGCGAAACAAGATGGGCAGATTCTAGGTTTATGCACCAACGCCGCACTACTTTCTGTCTCGATCGCTGAGGCAGAAGACCGCCCGGAAATCGCTCGTTGTAGCCAAAGTGGGCCCTACACCACATTAGCATCGATCCTCACAAAATGCAAGTTCAACACGCACCATTGGGCCCAGTCGTGTACGTGATACCCAATATGTCCGACAACACCGCCGTCGCGTCCCCGTTGCCCGACGACGACAGGATGACGCTCAGCGGGAACACCGCGTCGGTGGGGACGTTGTACTGCACCCAGTTGGCGGCGGTCACGTTGCCCGTGGTTCCGGCCGCGTCGACAACAGACACGGAGACGTTGGCCGAGCACGCGTCGGTCGAGGCGGTGATGGTACGGGCGGTGTTGTTGAAGAGGACCGGCTGGAAATCGGTCGCATTGTCCTGCGCGTGGGCTTACGCATCAGCCATGGTCTGTTTGGTTTCTTTGCGAATCGAATCGCACGCACCCAGAACTCACGAGCCGCGATGTTGCGGCGGGCGGGGGCAGCGGGGTACGAGAACGACATCACGAAGTCGTACTCAGCATACGAGCCGCCGGAGAGCGATATGTTGAGGATGGGCGACGGGACAGTGCTGTTGTATTCGAACAGAATTTCGGTGCTGTCGTTGCCAATCTGCCTGTGCCGACACACAGAATCAGCGTACTTGAATTAGTTGGCGGGGCAAGCCACGCACCGCCAGGCGGCTTTGTTATCGTGAATTGGACCGAGTTCGGTCGAGAACCACTCTTCAGGGGACGACTTGAACCATTCATTGACTTCGTTCACTCGGCCTTCGAGTCCGGTCTAAGTAGTAGGCGAAAGTTAGGCTGGCCGCATGTCGGAGATGTCGACGTGCACCTACCGCTGTGTTAGGGTCGGCGATGGTTGCGTAGTATGAGTACGCCCTTCTCGGGTCGGCGAGTGCACTGCTCGCAATGAAGAGCACGAGCACGGAAACGAGTGGAGAGTGCATAACGAGGTGAAAATTTTAATGGAAGCTTGCTCAAGCCTCCACTAATCTTCTTAAATACGGGTATAGCGGGTCGGTGCTTAACCGTAACTTAACGGAGCAGGTCTTCTTCGCCATAAGGAGCCGCATGGAACACCGTATGTTTGCTGCGTGGCTACTGGTGCAGATCTGTCCTGGATCTATCCAAGCAGCGTGCAGAAAAGGTGAAACACAACTCTCACGGTAGCGGTCGGGCTCAAGTGCGCCAAGGAGGAGGTAGATTCCAATTATAGTTCGTTGCCTGATCAACGAGAGGATTCGGTGCCGTAGCTATAATTGGAGTGTTGGTTGTATCTTTTCGCGATGGGCCTGAGTCTGCCTGAGTGGCGGAATAGGCGGAGATACTGAGCAAGGATTATGCTGCAATTATTTGCAGAGCAAAGAAAAAAAGAGCGAAATAAGTCGAAATAAGTCGGTGGTAGAGGCTAGATATTAGTCCCTTGAGAAGAAAAAAACCTCACGTCCGCTTTGCCCAGTCTGAGAACTTCTCCTTATTATTTGAGCCGCCATTCTGTCTCCGCGCTCGAATGAAGTGTCTGGGCTCCATCGAAATCGTCCTCATTGAGGGTCCGCAGCTGAAGAAGCTGGAACTGTGGACGCTCTTCGGATGAATTGCTTCTTCGGTGGCTCTGGAGGCCTGCTGCGTTTGCCCTTTGCTTAGGAGCAACTCGGACATTCTCGTCGGAATCGTCAAGTCCAAAGTCGTCATTGTCTTGTTCAGACCGCGGCGCGCCTTTCCAGTCGCCTGCTTGTCGTATTAGTTGCTGGTAAGCTAGACCTGGTAGCTTGATCTACCACATCCGAGACCAGCGTCGTTCTCCTCAGAGGCGATTTTTTTTTCCCTTGTGAATTTCTTGCAATCAGATTTCCCCTCGTGGGTGCAACCGTTTGCTTGTCAGTCGTGCAAGACTCCAAATATTAGATGATCATAAAGTGTCCTGGTGGATTACTCTCTTCGCCGAGTGACCCACCTCGGAGCGCTGTTCTGGCTCATCGTCTCAAGCCGGATTTGGAAATCTTTAGCTTGTTAAAATCGAAGTTGTGTCGTCCTCAGTCTTCTTTCCTGGCTTGGTGGACTCTATGGCATCGTGTCGGCATCTCAGAACGAAAAGCAGAGGAAAGAGTGAGGCGGGCAGGCGGTAGTCTCCCAGAGGCAGAGTAGACGGGGTTCCTTTGATATCTTGACAAATTCTGAGGTACGGAAGTTGCGCCGATTCTGAAATCCCGTCTGGCTCAGGACTTAGCGGGCGGGCTTGATAACTGTACGAAAGGCGGTATCGGACGAGGAGTCGGGCGTGAGTGAAAGTGGAGAGCGTCGGGGTGCGGCGGAAGATCGCGTGAGTTGCCGCTGGTTGGGGTCGGCTAGCGCGGCAACTTGATCAGTAACTGTGAAGAACGTCGACGAGCGATGCTGGTGGTGTCATGAAACCTTGGCGAAACCCACAATCTCTAGTTCGGCCCAATTTATTTAACCCAGAGAAGCTAGAGCCAAGAGCGGCCATGAGCGACCGTGAGTCCCGAAACCTAACGGAATGTCCGGTTTGTCTTTGCCATTTGGTCAGCGTTCGTCTGGTACTAATTACCGTTGTGGCCCATAGCCCGTACTCCGAGTCACCGTGTGGCCTGAAACCGTTAATTGTATCGAATTTGACGAGCCATGCACCCGCAATGGTGGAGGAGAAGAACTGGCGGGCTGGGAATGGTGGACGTCATGTTACTTGCGATGATGCGCATTGCAGATGGCCCAACTTATCTAATCTTTGGATTCCATGTTTCTCCGCAATCCGTTGCCGCGGCCCAGCCTCGCGCTGACTGATCCCCGCATTTCTTTCTCTCAGCCATGTCCAGCAGGGAATCCTGGTCTCCTGGGGCCGAAGAAACATTCGAAACGGATCCCCTGGTCACCATCTTCCCCTCGCGCTCTCGGTCAGCCGTTCATCCTAGTCGGGAACGCGCTTCAGCGCACGAAAGAGAACCTCTTCTAGGTCCTCATATTCCACGGAAGAAACCCTTCTATCGTGCGCGACCGCTATGGTAAGATCTTCCTCGTCGAACTTCCTCCATTAAAGGATAAAGGCTTGTCCCGTTTGCTGTGTTGGCCGCCCTTATCGTAAGTCGTTGAAGGTGACTCCAAATGCTAGCTCAACTTCAATACTAGCGCGGGTCAACTCTGGCTCCTCGCGTGGAAATATACACCCAGCTGTCTTGTTCGCGGCTTCATCACAGTTACAACCACACTACCAACACTCTGTTGGACGCCCCCTTTTATTATGATCGCGCCCCGTCCTCCTCCATTACATTCATTGATCCCTCGTCACCTCCGACTGATGATAGCGACGAATCGCGTCAGTTACCACAATCTCGATGCTCGTCCGACCCAGCCGTGCAGGCTGGAGCAGGTAAGTTCCTTCGTGTTTGTCTCCCCAGTCGCTGACTTGCAAAAAGCTCGTATACAAACTACGTTCACGATTACGATGGGCCTTCTGAGCGCTTTAACCGCCGGCTGGTGGGGCCACTTGGGTGAGCGTCGCGGCAGAACCAAGGTCCTTGCAATCGCTACCTTTGGCTGGTTCCTGACCGTAGGATTTATCTCACTAACGCCTGGAATTCGGCTGATTCTCCTTGCGCAGGATTTGACCTTCATCCTTGCCTCCACCCCGTCCTCTCCCTTATTTGCACACGGCCGCACATTGCTGTTCATCGCCCCGATATTCGAAGGCCTCTTGGGTGGCTGGTCTTCGCTCCAAGCCGGAACGTCGGCCTACATCTCAGACTGCACATCCAGCGGAAGCAGAGCCTCTGTCTTTTCCCGCTTCACCGGCGTGTCCTTCGTAGGATTCAGTGTAATTATAACTCTCTCTTTCTCTCTTCTCTGATACTCAAACCGCCATCTAGCTCGGACCTATCATTGGAGGATGGATCATCCGCCATCCGATTCCATTCCTCAGCGGCGCCCCACTGCCCGGTCAAGGCCCAGGCCAGGGACAGTCAGTAACTGCGGTGTTCTGTATCGCCGCCATCGGGTCCTTCATCAACTTTTGTCTGATGTTATTCGTCATCCCCGAATCCGTCACAAAGGAACAACGGGATCGTGCAACCCGCACGTTACCGGATATTGCCGTGGTTTCTCTTGTGGGCGAAGCTGAGCCACCCAAGACCGCCATCGCCTTCGTTCCTCGCATCATCAAAGAGTTTTTCAGCCCTCTTGCAATTTTCCTGCCCGTGCCCATCTTTATTGATGGCACGACGCGTAAACGCAAGGACTGGAGCTTGACGCTACTGGCTTGTGCCTTGTTCGGATACCTTCTTTCCGCTGTGAGCATAACACGTTAAATGGTCGCTTCCGGCTAACGAATACTAGGGCTTATATCAAATCAAATACTTGTACGGTTCACTTGTCTACAGCTGGGGCCCTGAACAGCTGGGCTACTACGTATCATTCATGGTGGGAGTTTTTCTGTCGGTGTCCGAGTAATCTTCTTACGCTTTCGTGAAGGGTGGCGGACGGGCCCTCTTCCTGCTCTTTGTATTCCCCCGTACGTTCCCTCTCCCTTCCGAATTCAATTCGCAGTTATTAACAAGTCCTCAGTCGTCATCTCAAAGTTCAAACCAAAACCGGACGTTCCCCCAACACAATCCCTCCCCGTCCCGGGCATCAAACCCGGAAAGCCCAAGCCCACAAAGGCCCACCTCGCGCGCGAGATCAAGTTCGACCTCCGCCTCACCCGCATCTCCCTCTGCATCGACATCCTCGCCAACGCCTCCATCATCCTCGCCCCCGCGCCGGCGTACAAGATGCACCACCTCGCGATGGCGGCCACAGCCGGCAGCAAAACCGATTCGCAGTTCCGGAGCTCCCAGGCGCTCTTCGTGGTCGCGAGCTGGATCGCGAGCTGGGGCGCCGGGCTGATTCCGGCTATACATAGTCTGGCGCTCTGCATCGTGCAAGCGCGCGCGATGCTCGAAGCTTCTGCGACCTCTCAGGGGGACGGGGCCGCAGCACCTGTGATCGTCGACGCGGGTACAGGAAAACTGTTCGGCGCGCTCGCAGTGCTGCAGGCCACAGGCCAGATGATCCTCGGTGTGCGTACTTGTTCCTTTCTTACAACTCGTTCCTGATGTTATCTATATTCTTCCGTCTCCTAGCCCTTGCTGTTCGGGCTGGTCTACAGCGGCACGGTCGCGACCTTCCCCAAGGCCGTCTTCTGCACCGCCCTCGGCATGCTTGTCCTCGCCCTCACAGCAACCCTCCTCGTGCGCAGCCCGCTGCCGCTCACGCACAACAAGGGCAAGGCGCCCGCGGTGCGCAGACAACGACGAATTGGACATGGAGATGAGGAAGCGGAAGCCCGCGGCCGGTCTCGGCGCAGCAAAGATTTGGGGTATGGGAGCACGAGTGAGGCTGAGTCGCCGCCGGAGCAGGGCCCATCAGCCAGTGGATCGAATTGAATCAAAGTACAGTATAATTTTTTTTTCATGCTATAAACCTTGTATAATGGGTCCTGTGTTAATCAAAAACACCGTAGGACTGCTATTGAAATGTAAATCGAACAGATAGTTCCTTGAATATGATTAGGCTTGGTTCCTGGTAGTCCTTTCTTCGCGCTTCAGCACCGTGGTGTGGACTCGCATCAGAAGTTCAACTTGGAGCTACAGCACAACCTCCGGTTCGATTTTGTTTTCAACCACGATGAACTCGAATGGTACGTTCCAGTGTTTCGTCTGGTAACAATGTCCTTTTAACGTCGCGTAGCAAGTACTTGTTCACTGCATAGAGAGGGCGCTCCCCAGACGGGCAATAAATTGAGTAGCAGACCCTGAATTTTATGAGTTGTCAGACATTGCCTTGAGATAAAATTCCAGGTAATGGTCAATATCGAGTACACTGTTGAGTAGGGACTCAGGGAGAGAGAGGAAGAGAGAGTCTGACAGACAGGGGCTTCCCGCACCACGTGCCGGCGGATAGCCCAATCGGGACTGTTTTCAGACATGATGGTAAGTGGCCGGCAAGCGGCGGGCACAAACAGTGTCTGTCTTTCAAGGGTACTGGAAAACCCCCGGTACAACGGGAAGTTATTTTGTGGCACCACCTTTGGCCTAGCTGTTCGATGTTCCATATTGAACTCTAAGAGAATTTGGGAAGCTCATGGCACCCGAGAACTCGAATTAGTTGCGTATAGGCTGTCTCCAATTTCCAGCGCACATTTTACTACTACAAAAATGCATTTTCCACCAATGTTGTTCCTCAAATTCCTCGCGGATTGCTTAATGAAGGTTGGGCTGAAAAAGACTGAAGAAGGAAATTGAGAAGCTAGAGTAAACCAGCATTTCTTTTAAACTGTTTCTCCGCCCACATTTCATGGAACAGACAGCTCAAAAGTTGAGCTCGAAAGACTGTCAGCGGCAATGACAAGTGGGTCACGTTTTGTGCACCGGCACGTGCAATTGTTGGCGACATTTTCGGTCCTCTGAGCACAAACCGTCACTTCGTTCCTGTTTGTGAAACTGTCGTCGTTCAAATTTGTCGTTCGATGGGTCTGCTGAAGAACAAGGGTGGGCCGAGGGCTACAGCGCCGGCGACAAACTACTTCGCCGCCCTTTCGCAGCCAGAAACGCACTCGGTCAATAGCATTGCTCCAACCGCGACCCCTGCCTTGTCACTCTCCTCCTCCGTCACCTCCTCTTCAGAGGACACCATTTTGCACGAAGAGGACATGGAAATAGACAATTCAGACGGTCTGGCGCTCCCTCCGCGCGCACCCAACTCCTCAGAGGTCTTCAACACCGTCCACACCGAGTTCGGACACTGCTCCAACGACGACTTTCGTGTTATCTCGCAGCACATCCCCGGCACCCCCGTGCCGGCCCACGTCGACAAGGACCCGCCTTACTATATCCTGCTCTCAACATACATTGGTTATCTTATTCTTATCTGCTTGGGACACCTCCGCGACTTTGTGGGGAAACGTCTCAGTCCTGCTTCCTATAGACATCTCATGCCCAATGATGTGAGTTTTACTGCCTGGGACATTCGGAGCGGTCGTATTTATCGTCTGACGCAGGGCTACGCCCCACTCAACTCCGACTTTGATTCGTTCTACACCCGCCGGCTCAAAACTCGCATGGACGAATGTTTCTCCCAGCCAGTCACTGGCGTTGCTGGTCGGACAATTCAGCTCCTCGACCGCATCTCCCCCGACTACAACCACTCCCAAATTTTAACCGGCGGACGCACCCGCGCGCTCAATATTTCGTCTTACAACTACCTTGGCTTTGCACAGGCTAGAGGTGGATGCGCTGACGCTGTCGAGGCAGGAATCAAAGTGCATGGTGTATCTACTTGCGGATCTCGTCTAGAGGGTGGAACCAGCGAACTCCACGTCATGGCCGAGGCTCTCGTCGCCAGATTCGTCGGAACTGAAGACGCCTTGATTAGCTCAATGGGATTCGTGAGTATCTACCCGTCTCAAATGACTTGTGCGAGGTCTTACACGTGGATCAGGCAACAAACTCGGCGTATATTCCAGCACTCGTGGGCAAGGGATGTCTCGTTGTCTCGGACGAGCTCAACCATGCATCCATTCGTTTTGGCGTGCGTCTGAGCGGGGCGAACGTTCAGATGTTCAAGCATAACGATATGGGATCGCTGGAGAGCTTGTTGCGGGAGGTGATTAGCCAAGGGCAGCCGAAAACGCATCGACCATGGAAGAAGATTCTGGTCCTTGTGGAGGGACTCTACAGCATGGAAGGGACCCTCCTCAACCTCCCTGCGATCATGGAGCTCAAGAAAAAGTACAAGGTACATCACACGTTTCCTTCGCGTGCGCATTGGCTAATACTTGGACAGTTCTATCTCTTCGTGGACGAGGCGCACTCGATTGGTGCACTAGGGCCCAATGGTCGCGGTGTGGCAGACTATTTTAACGTCCCTCCTTCCGACATCGATCTGTTAATGGGGACCTTCACTAAATCTTTTGGAGCTGCTGGAGGTTCGTCCTTTCGATACCGTTTTATTGTTACTCTTCTTCTTCTTGCTTTCTTTCTTTTCTTTCTGACGGCAGCCCAGGATATATCGCAGGAAGTAAAGCCCTCATCGACCGGCTGCGAGTCCGCGGGCATGCGGGTCCCTACGCCGAAGCCATGACGCCGCCCGTGTTAACTCAAATTGTCGCTAGCATGGCCAGCATCATGGGTATCGCTCCTCCCCCCATCACGACCTCGAATAGCTCCTCCTCGACGCTGAAATCGCCCCTCGAGGTCGTGCCGTACCAGCACCCCGCCCGCGCCCCTGCATCTTCCCTCCCCGCGTGGATGTCCCTCCCACTGTCCCTGTCAGACGGCAGCGAAGGCCTCTCGCGGCTGCGCCGCCTTGCCTTCAACTCGCAGTACCTCCACCAAGGCCTCAACAAGCTCGGCTTCATTACCTACGGCCACCCCGCCTCGCCCATCGTCCCGCTCCTGCTGTTCAACACCGGCAAGATGAACATGTTCCACTGGATGATGAAGGATCGCAAAACGCCTATCATCGTAGTTGTCGTGGCCTACCCCGCCACGCCGCTCGTCACCAGCCGGGTGCGCTTCTGCGTCTCGGCGGCGCACACGAAGGACGACATCGACCTCATCCTGCGGGCGTGCGATGACATTGGGGACGTGCTTGATTTGAAACATGGGATTCGTCGGAGCGAGCGGTGGTCCATAGACGATATTTGCGCGCGCGCATTAGAGCTGGTCAATTCATGATTGAGCAAAAAAAAGAAAATTACCT
This sequence comes from Mycena alexandri, assembly GCA_029233265.1. Taxonomy (NCBI): domain Eukaryota; kingdom Fungi; phylum Basidiomycota; class Agaricomycetes; order Agaricales; family Mycenaceae; genus Mycena; species Mycena alexandri. The sequence continues at coordinate 1,463,551 of JARJCM010000001.1, read as the reverse complement.
GTATATAGTTTACCTTATCTCAGGACTTGTAATTGTAGGACTGCTCAGTTATAATAGAGGACTGCTGGTCGTCTGTCGAAAACTTAGATTCAGGTGCTGTAAGGTGGCTGTGTCGAACACGTCGCAAAGTTATTTCTTGAACCCACCGTCACGTCCGCCTTCCTGCAGTCTTACTATCTTTTGGTCCATCTTTCGTCACGGTAAAGGATTAGGATGCGTCTAAATCTCATCCTCGGAACTGCCCTCTCGCTCGCCGCGTTGGTCTTCTCGTCCCAGGGTTCGTGTCACGGTCCGATGTGGATTACATGAAACGATGGCTTAAATATCCCTTGGAACGCAGTGGTCCTGGAAGAGAACGCACAGAACGCAACCACTGAAGTCACCGAGCCTGTGGTCGTAACTGCGTCCTTCCCGCCGAGTAACCCATTCGGACGTGCGTTCCGTCATCACTCAAAGACTGGTGCTCGAGAACTCATTTATGTGGGCGCAGATATCGTCAACGGCGAGAGGAACACCATTAACCTGTCGGTCGAGAACAAGTCTGGCAAGAACGTTACCCTGCTTAGTGTCGGCGGAGCTGTGTATAATGTACAAAATGACGCGCTCATTAAAAATGTGAGTCCCATGCTACGACTTTTGTGTTTAGTTTCTCACCATAATTGTCCCTGCAGCTTACCGCTGTAACCTTCTCTGTTCCTTTAATCGACTCGGCGAAGCTGCAGGTTCCGTTTACTTTCTTCAGCGAGTGAGTATTTCGATCTTACGCTTCGCGCACTTCTGATCCACATCTTTCAGGTTCAAGGTTATTTGAAGTTTCTCTTCCCTACAGTCTTCGTCTAACCTGTGTTTCAGCCCGGCGATATCCGCCTCAATGTCTGGGTTGACCACACTCTCGAAGTATTCACTTCGCCATTTCGCGTCGAGTATAAACTCACGATCCTTAGGGCGCGTCAGTGCGCGTCGGTGCATACGACTCGATCGTAACGGTCGTCGAGCCCGAGGTCTCCATCTTCGACTTCAAGATGTCAGTCCTATGCGCTACCTTCCTTTATTAATTGTGTTTATCTTTCCTACTAGGATCTCGACCTACCTCGTTACCGCCGCCCTCCTTAGCGGGCTCGTCTACGTCGCATACGGAGCCTTCGGCCCGAAACGGTCCACCCGCCCTAAGCGCAAGCCCGCTGCGTCTTCCGTCAGTGCACCCGTCGGTGCCGTCACCGCCACCGGCGCCGGCGGATACCAGGAGGAGTGGATCCCGGAGCACCACATCCGCAAAGTCAAGCCGCCGCGCACGAATCCGAAGAGCGGGACGCTGACGAGCGGGGACGAGTTCTCCGAGTTGAGTGCGGGGGAGCTGAGTTCGCCGGAGAAGGAGAAGAAAGGGAAGGGCAAGGGGAGGAAGTGAGTGGTTTTGTGAGGCGGGATGATAAGTCCATGCTTCGCATTGGTGCAAAATCGCGGAATGTAATTTATTGCTGTCCTCCGCCTATAATATTCACTTTGCTTCCGGAATGTCGGGCCGTCGCGTTCGCTCTTTCGCTCTTGCTGCACTGAAAAAGTCCGGTTGGCAGGCAGGGCCCGTACTACATCCATGCATGCTACGGATACCTTCTGCCTTTGGCCACTGGAGTACCTGACTGAACGACCGGTTGGATCAACAAGGTGCAGACGGAACGAAGACGGAACATCAGGGTCACGATCGCATGGCCTCCAGCAGTCAGCTAGCGTTCTGCGCAATCGTCCCTCACCATGTGGACGCGCACAGTTCACGCTCACCGTTGGGTCAAATAACGCAATGGGTCCAAGGTCCGGCCGAATCATCACCAATGGTCTCATTGCCTCTTTCTTGAGCGCTGCGACCTGCAGCTGCACAAGGCACTCCACAAGAGATTATGAGCCGGTTTGATTAAACGCCTGATGTCTCCCGCCCCTCTTTCCAAGGCGCTTTTTCTTTTTCTGGTCGTTGTTAGGTGTGTACCCGCAACTGCAACGCAGGTTCCTTTTCCAGCGCTCACTGACGCGGATCGAAGCAACTTTGTCAATCCGCCAGTCGAAACCGAGTCTCAGTTCTACCAGTTCAATGGCCTATTCGCAAAGTGGCGATCGTTGGCGTGGGAGTGAGGTCAGTGCGTTTCTTTATTTTATTACTCCATGTATTTCGGACGCGTTTCCTATTTCAGCGGACTGCTCGCATACCGCGAACTCACCAACGCTGGTTTTGACCAGGTTAAGATATTCGAGGGCGACAAAAGCGGGACGCAATTCCAGGCTGCCTAACAGAAGCTACAGCGAACCGAACCTTATATCTCGTTTTATTCTAATTCCAGGCGGAAACTGGTATTACACCGACAAAACTCCAGTTGAGTTGCCAGTTCCGAACGAGGATCCTCGTATTGGAGACTACGCCCCGACGCTGCCGCCGCCAGGAAGTACCCTACCATATGAGCGTGTTTACAGCGACCGCGACCACAGTATTTCCGCAGCTGAGCGGTGGAGGAAGTAGATTTTTCACGGCATGGCTCAACAACGCCGCAGTGGAATTCGGTGGGAGGCAGATTGACGGTATCCCAGCCGAGTGCGTCAATCTCCAGCTTCCTCCAGGCTCCATCCTTACTCTGGTCTCTCTCCCTCAGCTACCTCGAGATGATCAAAATTTTCCAGAAGGCGTTCTTCGCAAATCCAAATCCTGTCAAAATTCCCTTCAATCACTCTGACAGTTTCGTCTGGAGCGTCGGGAATGTGAAGCCATGGGTTTTCTTGACTTACCTTACAACGTATTAATGTTGTAAAAGAATTCTTCCAAGCAGTATTTGACTTCTGCCGAGTGGATTAAAAAAACATGTAGACCTGGTCGCGCGCATCCAGGCCTTCCTATATGGCCTCGTCTCCAGTCGAGGAGGAACGAATCCACGAGCACCACATTGACAATACACCAGCCAAGAAATCACAGGAATTTGAAGGGCGGGACGCGAAGAAACGTCTCTTGAGGGGTGAAAGATCACGGCCGACGAGTGAAGAAGGTTCAGGGAAGGCGAAGGCCTCGACTGTTCTCTGTCGGTGCTTCGGGACTCTTCGGGAAGAGCTGAGCGCTGAGTATGGTCAATAGATAGATAAGCGGAAATTATGGGGGAAAATGCGTCGGACGCTTGGTGTAGCTATAGGCAGCATGCACTGCCAGAAGTGGCAACCAGAAAACGCGGCAGAAATGTTTTTCTGGCGCTGAGGAGCGGGCGTGTTCGGGCGAGGAATAACGACAACTTAGTACAAGGATAGTGTTCGCGCTTTCCGACATCCGTCGCCCCCGGGCCGATCCGGCGTTTTTTTATCAATGATCTGTGCGTCTACCCGAAGAACTTAACTTGGTCCAAGCGCATGGCGACAGTGGAGGCCAAGTGGAGGCCGCAGCTCGCAAATTTGATATTTCGTTTTTCCGTCCGCAAGTCATTATCGCGCTTATCACTGCGCACTGCGCCCCGCAGCTGAACTCACAGGTCTGTCCCATAAACGGATGGGCGCAGAAGAGGAATCTATGAAATCCCAACAGAACATTGCAGTTAAATACAACGATCTGCCCAAGTCCGGATGGACCCGCGCTTGATGTTTCTCTCCAACGCACTGCTTGTTTTTCTTGTCGCTGGCTGTGGATCCGAGGGGGTCTTCGCTGCAACGCAGTTCCCCCTTCAAACTCCCACAGATGCGGACCGCAGCAACTTTGTCAATTCCCCAGTGGAGAGCGAGTCTCAATTCTACCAGTTCAAATGGCCTATTCGCAAAGTGGCAATCATTGGCGCGGGCGTAAGGTCGGTACATCAGTGTTCCATTGTCTGTGTCGGTTATCGACCTGCGTCGTTATTGCAGTGGACTGCTGGCCTACCGCGAACTAATCAATGCTGGTTTTGACGAGGTTAAAATATTCGAGCGGGATGAAGTTCCAGGTCAGTCTCCCCTTAACAGACGCTGCAAGAATTAACTCGTTGCGTTGTGATTCCAGGCGGAAACTGGCATTACACCGACGAGACAGCAGTTGAGGTGCCAATTCCGAACACGGATCCTAGTATTGGAGACTACGCCCCGACGCTGCCGCCGCCGGACAGTACTATGCCATACGAACGAATCTACATCGATCACTCCGGCAGTATGTCGACAGCAGAGCGTTGGAGAAGGCATCGCCACCCTCGTGCCCTTTGGAAGTCACTCACTTCCAATGTCCCTGCGGTTAGTACTTCTATCTTCTATGGACGCGTTGACTGACTTGCAATTATTTGGCAGCCTTTGATGCATGTATGTGGCAATGTTCATCGCTGAAAGGGTGCATTGAATAAAACCCCTAGTTTACTGGCCATCCTTACGCTCCTGGGACTCCCTGGAGTGCGTTACTACCAAAGGCATTTCCATATTACTACTAAGTAACTTCTCGATAGATCTCCCTCAAGCGCTGCTCACTAAATACATCCGCTCCGTTTATTCCTACTATGGCATCAACAGCAACGACGAGAACCGCAACATCTCATATAGCACCCGCGTCGAGCTGATTGAGAAACGTTTCAACGCAGATGGAGCTCGGCAGGGGTGGACACTAACTTTGAAGGAATTGACCCGTCTGGGATCGTCTGCCTGCAAGGACCGGTGGTGGACAGAGGTTTGAATAACCATCCCGAAAGAAACTGCACATTAAAACCGACCGTAGGATTTCGATGCCGTCGTAGTTGCCACTGGGAATTTCAACGCACCAAACATCCCCAACATTCCCGGGTTGATAGATTGGAGGCGGCAGTATCCTGGAAGCATCTCGCATTCCCGCGAGTATCGTTATCCCGAGAAGTTTAGCAACCAAACTATGCTCGTTGTTGGCGCAGGTGTACGCTCTCCCTTCCTCTCTTCCAACATTTTTACCTGACCGTCGACTAGCCAAGCGCCACGGGAATATCGGCGGACCTCCACCCTCACGTCAAAAGGAACTATCTTTCTCTACGGGTGAGGCTCCCTATACGTACTGCTGTTCTTCCAACTGATGTCGTTCATCTTTCAGCGCAGTCGCAGTACTTCGTTTTCCCGTTCTCGTTTGCTGGTCTCTCATCTCCGAGTTCGCAGATTCAAAGACCCCGATCCAGTTTCTGAACCTTCTACCTCAAGGCGTGGAGATAGTCCCTGGAATCAAGGAGTTCCACCCTTCCAACCACACTATCGAATTTTCTGATGGAACAGTGAGATTTCACTCCAATCATCCGTCGTATACCGTCTAATAAGTCCCAGTTCCTCACTGATGTTGACCACATTGTGTTCTCAACCGGATACCAATACAGCTTCCCGTTTCTTCCCCAATACCACAATTCTTCCATCGGGATTCACGAGGACGGACCGGAGGATCAACCTCAGCCTCTCGTCACCGACGGCTCGCACTACCGTTCGCTGTACCGGAATTTCCTATACATTGAGGAACCCACTCTGGGTTTTCTGAACAGTATGTATCGCGAGCCTCAAATTTCATTCCCTTGCTCACACCTAGCAGTGAACCAAGGGACAAACACTTGGAGCATGGGCGAGTACTTCGCACTGGCCTTCGCCAAAATATGGTCCGGGACCGCCCTGCTCCCCACCCAGGCGGAGATGTGGAAGGACTATCGCAAGGAGGTAGCCTCAAAAGGCGGCTTCGGAAGGGGAATCTTATTCTTCAACTCTTCAGGCAAGCCACTCACTGCCAATGCGTTGCCTGACTCGACGCTCATAATCCGAGTCCTCAGAATACACCAGATTCTTCACCGGATGGCTTAACAGCGCCGCAGTCAAATTTGGGGGGAGGCAAATCAACGGTGTAGACGCCGAGTGCGTCAATTTACATGTCGCGCGGACTCTACTCTGATCCCTCATTTCCCTTAGCGAAAAGGAAATTCTCGTCGTCTTCATGACGGCTTTGTTCGCGAATCCGAATCCCGTCAAAATCCCCTTCAACCACTCTGACAGTTTCGCTGTCGCGAACATTGGCGATGTGAACCCAGACGATCTTTGGAGTTATCTTACCAGCGGATACTAACGCGGGTACTTACTACCTTACGCCTCGTTGCTATTACATGCGTAGAAAAGTCATGTTTAGCACCAGTGTTTTCAACTCGGCTGCTCTCTTGAGCGAGCACATTTTTGGCGACCATTTTTCCTTCGCCGGAGGCCCGGGCTATTGTGCTGCCCGCTTCGTCATCAACCTCACGTAGTCACTGCGTTCAGGCCCCATGTAGACACAGGGTGCTCCTACCCGGGTAGACCATATGGGTAGACGCACCGGTTGGTCTACGTACGGCTACGCGTGTAGACACAGGTTGGGCTACATGGGTCTATGTTGGTCTACACAGGTAGACCAACGTAGACCAACATAGCCACACGTAGACGTAGGTAACCCTACCATGGTAATTCTCGGCTTCACCGATTTGGTGCCGATTTTTCGAATTTACGGCCTGTCATTGCGTGGGAGGTCTACGCGGGTAGACTAACGTAACCAACGTAGCCGAACATGCGTCTACGTAGACCTACGTCATGTAGCCACGTGGTAGGCCAACCTAGGATCACCATGGGCTACGCGGTGTACGGCTACCCGGGTAGACCAATGTAGACAGGGGGTAGACCAACGTAGACGCAGGTAGCCCAACGTAGGACCACCCTGCGTCTACATGGGGTCTGAACGCAGTGAGTGGCGGGCCCGTGCGCCTCTACCCGACGGAGGTACTTGAGCATCGAATCCAACGGACTGCTTGATCATGACGAACATTGCGAGAATGTTGGTGTTGGCTTCGGGTTGCATGTATATAACATTCAAGAACTTACAAGATTTGACAAGACAAGAAACAAGGAAGGTAACGGTCTTGGTACACAACCACTCTTGAGCTTCGCCACTAGCCCGCTCACCAATCGCCTCCGCCGTCACCCCCTCCTCCCCCGTCATCACCTCCTCCGCCTATGAAGGCGTTAGCCGAGCGAAAGAGCAAGAGAGAGGAAGTTTACCGTCATCGCCTCCGCGACCTCCGTCGTCTCCACCCCATCCACCGCCTGTTCTTGCAGGTTAGATGGTTCAAGAAGAAATAAACTAAGCATACCATCGTCCCCGCCGCGCCCACCGTCATCTCCACCGAAAAATCCGCCGCCATCACCACCGCCATCACCACCGCCGTCGTGCCCGTCGAATGCTTTTTCTAAGAGCCCTCCCGCAAGCAAGCCTCCAGCGCCTATGAGGTGGTCAGAAATCACGGATCAGTACACACAGAGTGAACGCCGCGTACCCAGGGCAAGGGCGCCCCCCATTCCCATCCCGTGCTTCTTCGGCGGCGCCGCCTGCTCCACATACACAGGTTGCTGCTGCGAGTGTCCCCCGAACATTCCGCCAAGTAGACCTACACAAATCAGAGGGCGCCACACGCTTGTAACACCGAACAACACACCCTTTCCACCCTGCTGTTGCGGGGGAGGACTCTGCCACTGCTGCTGTGGCGGCGGCTGATTGTATGGCGAATACTGGCCGGGAGGCGGTTGCTGGTAGCCCGGGCTGTAGCCGCCCTGCTGCGGCGGGTAAGGGCTTCCGCCGCCACTCGGAGGGTAAGGGCTGCCTTGTTGAGGGGGGAAGCCGTATCCACGATTCTCAGGGGGCGGGCCGCCAGGTGGCGGGGAGTACGCTGCGGCGGCGGGTGATGGCGGTGCTCCGAGAGGGTGCACCCATGTGGTTACAGGAGGCTGCACCAGGGTGTTCACGTAGAACCTGGGGAACGCTCAGTGCGGTCCATGGAGATTGGTATTAGTACCGCACCAAGCATTATAGCTGAGCGAAGCGATAAGTTGACTGTTAAGATCGCGATCGATAAGGCCAAAATAGCGTACTTTGCGTCGAATTGGGTAATCCAGCCCTGAGGGAGCGGACGACCGTCTGGGTTGCGCTGGGACATGGCAGCGCAGAACAAGCTGAGCTGGAGGGCAGATGATGCTTTATATGCCGGAGTACAGCTTTAGGCGATCGCATCACGGGTCAAGATAGGGGGGCAAATCGTGCAGCAGTCGATGCACAGCGTGTTGAATGCACTTGAGGCGATGATCTGAGTCTACATGAGTCTTCCGACTATATTCCTGAGCTCCTTGGGGAGATTTAAATCGACGCCGGACATCATGCGAGGTTGACGACGAAACGGAACGGAACAACAGCGAGCAAGTGTACTATGAACAACGGTGATAGGGATGAGCAGAGTTCAGGATAATAAGCGGCGACTGTAAATGCCAATGACAGTCCTGTTCAAAAGGATTAAAGGACGTACGGGCGACCCGCACAATCAGGGGATCTCTCCGACCACTGCACTAAAGTTTTTCGTTCACAAAGAAACGTAGAGGAACGTGGAACGCAAGAAAAGAATTCTGAACTTTGTTAAAATTGTTGCGGGAAGAACGCGATCACGTGAACCGATTGATGCATCAATTTGAATATGAGCTTGATTTTGGAAATTTGTATTCGACAAACCTGGAGTCCGACCAGTAAACAGACGGTCAATGGCCACCAGTTTACACGTCGATACAGTCGCGAATTGAATTATTTAAGCCAGTAGCGAGTGTCATCTCTGTCACGAACGCCGGAGGGTTGTTCTCGACATTTGGGTCTGTTCAACATTGAATTCCAAACACACCACGTAAGATATGGTCTGGAGCGAGGTTTTTAGCGTGAACCCATTCTTTGAAGGGCGCAGCCTGCGGATCGGTTTGATTTAACGGTGGCGCCAGTGTGAAATTACGACGTGACGGCACTCGCTAGGCGGTAGCCAATAGTATTTTGTTCATAGTTGCTGGGGGGGTAGGCGCGCAGGGCCGATTATAACTAGAACAAGGCGCCTAAATTGATCTGTCAGGGACTGATTCACAGCCGTTCGAGCAGCCGTGGCGGGATGACATGTTTACCGCTAAATTGAGTTCAGCCGCAGATTCAGTAACAATGCCATCCGTAGATAATGTCGAGTGCCGACATCGTTCTCTCAACTATACAGACACAGACTCGACATTCTCATAATCAGATTGGCGGGAAGATGTACGCAAGTACAACAGAACTTGGAAGAAAGAATAAAATCGGGAATATTTTAACGTGCATTTGGCTTCCGCGCGCAGATGGTGGATGAGGCCAAATACGCGCGTACTAAGCCCGGGGCCCACGACAAGGGAGCACGAGGATGGAGACATAGCTCTCACCCGCCCCCGGGGAAGGAAACACTCACCTGGCAATACCTTTATACTGATCCCTCAGCGGTCTTGAACAGATCTTGGAGCGACCGGCGATCTTGACCCGGGTCGCGAGCCTTGAGATCTTGCGGCGTCTTGAGTCTTCAGCAGTTTTCCACTGAGGTTTTCAAAGAGCCGATGTCTTGAGGTCTTGAATCTTGCGGAGTCTTGAAGTCTTGACGCGTCTTGATTCTTGAGCGGTTTCCCACCGAGATCTTGAAGCATCTTGAATTTTGAGCAGTGTTTTACTAAGGCTTGAAGTCGGCAGGCGTTGAGGATTTGCCGCGTCTTTGAACCTTCTTCGGCGAGGCGACGGCTTGAGGACTTGAGGCTCGAGGTCTTGCTGCGGTTTCCCATCGAGTCTTGAGGAATCTTGGGGCGTCTTGAAACTTAAGGGACTTGAGCTCGATCGTCTTGAGGGCGTGAGCGACTTGGGGCTTGGCCGTCTTCAAGGCCTTGAAGCTTGAAGACTCGACAGTATCCCACTGAGGTCTTGAATGAGCTTGATGGTCTTCAAGGTATCGACAACAGAGACGGCAGCGACGAAGCTTGAGGTCTTGAGGGTGGACGACGGCGTGAACGAGCTCGGCGGCTTGAAGGTCTTGAGCAGCGGGCTTGAAGGCCTTGAGCGGCGAGGTATTCAGCGAGCTCGCTGGTGGGACAGGGTCGACGTACTTGACGATCCTCACTAGGCGAGACACGTTCGGTCGACGAGGAGGAGGCGGGATGATCCATCATCCAGACCATGGTGACAAAGGAATCCAGAGAACGAGCGGCAGCGGCAGCGGCAACGGGGAGGAAGAGGAGGCGGGTCGACAGAACGAATGAGTGACGGCGGACAGGCATACCAAGTATAGAGGACACTACTCGTGAATTGCTTGAGGGTCTTGAGGATGAGCTTGAACCTTGAAGTTGAGGACTTGCGACGAAGTTGAGGGGAGATGATGGAAGTAGAGAAGAAAGAGTGGGTGGTGGCTGACAGAAGGCGAGTGGCTGACTTTAAACCCGCGGCTGAGTTTGAACTTGGTTCCGGCATCTGCCGAATTCATTCTGGCGAACTTCGAGGCTGTGTTTTGACGTTGAAACTCCACCGCGTAAGCGAGTCGCGTCGGCTCACCTGACCGCGCCTGCTCTTTTCGCACGGTTCGAAATTCTGTGGCCCTTGAGTACAATCAAGTGGACCATAACAAAAAGCCCTCGTCCCAATCCTCTCTTTTCCATGACCGACAACAGAAGGAAGGATGAAAGTTTCCTTATCGTGCGACGAGTCGGAGGCTCGGAGGCTAGATTCGTCAACGATTCCAAGGCATAATTGGTCTCGGACATGGCCTCCTTTTCTGTCACTAGTAGGGCTTAAGCGCTTCTAAGCAATACTAGTTTGCACAACAGAAACAAAATCCTAAAGTCCATACAGATATGTAGTTTGCAAGCAAGTAGCGACAGCGACAGAACCGATTACCCCAATTCAATGCTGCCTCACGTCCCGTTCCGACTCGACCCATGCTGTTATGTCCGTGCAAATCAGTCTTTCATTTTTTCCCATTTATCGGTTCTGGTCGCACTCAATCCAACTCTGATCGTGCTCCCGTCACCTCCGGACACACAATCACGCACTACATCAGACCCTGCACCACTCCGGTAATACTCCAGCACCACTCCAGCTCACTCCGGTTGATTAATGGTTCACCTGTTCCCGGACCTATCCCGGAATACATAGCTCTCGTCCAATCATGGAATGCTGAGTACTTCTACCTTATTACCCACTTTACTTTCATTACTTCACCTTATCTTGGCCACCTCCGGCCTCACTCCTCACCCCGTTCACCCTCCGGTCATCCTGGTTAATCCCGGAACCTCTGGACTAGTCATCCAGCCCTGACCGGTTCTCTGCGGTTCATCCATATCGCCTCGGAACATTCTACCTGAACATTCCACCTGTACTTCGCACTGGTCCTTCACTGTGATACAGGCTGTGGCATCTCCGCACTCCTTGGTACATTCCGGACTGTGATTATGTAATCACTCCGAACTCCGGTCCTCCACGTTCCTTGGTTCAGCTCCACTTCACCCACGTCGTCTCGGACCTCTGCCCCTATGCATTGGAACTCTCCTAAAGGACTGCCAATGTCCTCCGGAATGATTCCTTGCAACTGTGTCCACTCCGGCGACCCGGAGCTCCCAAAACCACCAACACTCAACACCAGTACCTTGGAACTAGTTCATCTCGACTACCAACATGCCAGTCCAACATCTGGTACAATTATGCACTATTCATCTATGCCCCATCATTCCTGCTCTCGTTCCAGTCGCTCCGGACATATCTCCGGAATACGGAGATACCCGGAGTCACCGGAGTCATCAGACTCTTCCCCGGAACGTTCGCTATTATGCCTTATCAACTCCTCTTCCATTTATGCATCCCTTATCACTTCTCATCTATTGTTTCAACGCTCTCATCACTTCTCCTTGTTGTCTTTCCACATGCTTCGTGCTTCCATCACAATCCCATCATTCCCTATCGCTTCTTCATCTGCCTCAAGGCAGATGTCATAGCACTCACATCTTATCACTCTTCTATCCATCCGTTCATCTATCAAACCATATGCTCTACCTTTCCCCTTTCCTACTTCCTATTATTCCTTATTCCCACTTCATCCCTTTTCCCGCATGGTGGTGTCTTCTTCCATGCGGTTCACTTCATTTCATGTTGCTTCACATTGCCTCATGTTACTTATTCCCTTTTGTACAAATTACTTGTCCTTAGTATAAATACCGGTACTTTACATCTTGTACAGTATCCGAAAAATAAAAGTTATCCATGCTTCCTTCTCATGGACTGTTGCCAATCGTCTCTTGAGGTTCTGGTCATTGCCTCTCGACGTCTCCCTCTCTATGGCCTTGCTCCCGTCTCCCTCTGGTTCCCTCCGGTGACTCCGGTCACTCCGGTCACTCCGGTTTCCGGTCACAACTCCGGAGTCCTCGCTCGGCCATACCAACAACTGCGGTTCAACTCCGGGTTGTCTCCCGTGTCTTGGATATGCCTCTAGTTCGCTCCGGCACTCTGCCTTTGCTCCTTCTACATGTCAACCGTTCCGGTTCACACCGGAACTGCGCTGGACAACTACCAACAACACTGGTGATGCTCTTGTATCTCCGGTCCAGGCTATCCCTGTCCCGTCGCCATCTTCGAGCTCGTACGACTCGGACCTTGGCATAGGACACTTCCCCATCTCGCAGCCCGAGGCCAGTCAGTCGGTCACCCTAGCTGAGTTGTGGTGTTCCGAGAAGTGGCTGATCTAGACATCTGTTCATCTCCGGTTCGCGGCTTAGCCCGGCTCCGGTCATATGATCGGATATTCCTTCCCTCTTGGCTCAGCGATATAACACATGCCAGGGATATCGTCAAATTAGATCTCAGTCTTACATCGACTGGTAAACCGTCTTCCGTCAAGCACTAAGCAACCAGAACATCTTCCGCCAAGTCCCAATCAAAGTCGTGGTCGTCGCATGAAGGAAGCGCGTCAAGCTGTTCATCCCATACCTCCTCGAAGTCATTATCCTCCCATTCACACTTCGCCCCCCGAACCAAAGCTTCAAGCACCATCTCGCAATCAGCACCTTTCTTCGCATACGCTTTCCAGAGCTCTGCATGTTTCGCGTTTTCCGGAAGGTCGAGGGTTCTCTCGAGCTCCTCCGCAGTCGGAATACCTCCAGCGTCAAAGATTCCTTTAATGACCCCGAAGAGCATAGCGAATCCTTTTACCCACTGGAGGGCCGCTGGTTTGCCTTCAGGAAGGACGCCCGCGGGCATGTAGTGTGAGAGGTAAGTCTGCCCGACACGACCATGTGTTTCCACGAGGTCATCTGTGGCGAGGATGAGATCTGGTGCCACAGCGGCAGTGGCTACAGTCATGTCAATAACTGCTTCAATCCACAGAACTGAGACGACGTACTGCTCAGAACAAACTTGGTCTTCGGCGAAAGCGACTCATCCTGGCATGCGCAGGCTGGCATATTCACCGCTCGGTTTATTCCGACGACGATAGGGAACAGCAGGGAAACTCAGCGGATCTTTTCTCGCGCAGCGATGGCGATGGTGTGAAAAATGGAATTGCGACGCGTTGTTTAGGTCGTGTATCGGATCAAAACGGTCCGATGAATACCCCTAAACTAACTTGAGGACGCACTAAAAGTAACAAACGAAATTCTCAGTGAGGCTCTCGTCTCGTAGTCCCCAGGCAGACCATCAATTAGGTTTTTTGGTGGTACTAAGGGTAAATCAAGCGTTTATATGCAGATTTCTCATTCTGGAATGCGCGGCATTTTTCCTCAGACGTCGGTCGCGTCGCGCAGGAGCCCTGGCCCAACCTTCAAGAAAGAAATCCGATTATCGCAACAGAGTAATTACACCGCAAGAAAGGATTTGGCGACAGGCATAATGTGAGGCGCGACACTCGTAGGCAGCGTTCGATGGCTGGCGGCCCGGGGTCAGTATTCGAGATCGGGATTGGTATCTTGTCAGTCAGTAGTAGGCAGTTGTCGTAACGTACACTATGCATATGGGAGTAAAGAGAAACAGTACGTATATACCAATAATTTCAGCAAACGGAAGAGGGATGGAGTCGAGTTCGAGTTCGAGTTCGGGATGTCATCGGGCGCACAGGCAAGACGGACAGACACACAAATCGTGGGGATGGCTTCGCGCAGCCCGGCCCCAAAACACATCACACATTCTGCATTCGATTTCGTCGGGCGGGAATCACGCCTTGTTCGACTTTTTCTTCTTCTCCTTCACGACGGGAGCCGGGGGCGCGGCGTGCTTCGACGTCTTGCTCTTTTTGGGTGCGGGCTCCGGCTCCTCCTCTTCCTCTTCCTCCTCCTCCTCCTCGTCATCGTCGTCCCCGGAGGACTCGGACGTAGAAGACGTAGCAGGCGCAGCGCGCGCAAGCGGCATGGGCTCGTCGTCGGTCGGCGGTACGTGCTCGTCCTCCTCCTCGTCGGACTCGCTGTGGTCCGAGGGCGACGAGGACGCGGCGGCGACTGCGACGGGGGGCGCGGAGATCTTGTCGGCTTTGGGCTTGCGCACGCGTGGGGTCGCTTTCTTGAGCTAGGAACGCGAATGAGGGTTGACTTGATTGCGGTGGGGAAAACGACGCGCGACTTACTGCGATGGCAGCGGCGACCTCTGCGTCTGCGCGCGCGACCTCCTCCGGCGAGCGCGCGTCGTACGCGGTCTTTGCGACCTGATAGCGCTCCCTCTCCTTCGCCAGCCGGTCGATGTACACCTTTCGACGCGTCAGACGCGTGTCGCAAAACAAAACAATCGCAGGAAAACACGTACCGCCTTCTGGTCCTCGGTCATTGTCTGCCAGCGGTCCTTGACCATCGCGAGCACCTCGGTGTTGGTGAGGCTTGTACCGGACTCCTTCAGTTCCTTGCGGACATCGTTCTGGAACATGAGATACGAGGACGCGGGGCGTTTGGGCGCGTTGGGGTCCTTCTTTTTGGTGACGCGCTTGCGCTTGCCGTTGGCGGTGATGGGCTCGTCGTCGTCGTCGTCCACGGCCTTGCGCTTGGCTGAGGTAGATGCGCCGTGGTCGAGGGTGACGGCCCACTCGGTTGCGAGCTTTGCGGTGTGGCGCATGACCTGGGCGGCGGCGGTGAGGGCGTCGGCGGTGGCGGAAAGGCTTGCCACCAGCTGGGGACGGTGAGCATAATGGAGAGTAAAAAGAACGACGCCGACCTCGATGCGCTGCTGGTCTGGGCCGGCCATTTTGCGGGGTGGTACAGTAAGTCAAGGAAAGAAAAGGCAAGCCGACTTTCTGTCACTCTGAAACCACTTTTCAAAGTTTTTGCAATAGAAAGGACCGTGAGAATGTTTGGTCCGCCATGGCCATCAGTATCGCATGCTCTATACTTGACTCGTCCTTTTCATTCAAGTTTCAACCACTGCCAAAAATCACTAACACGTTCGAGGGTTTTCGGGTGGGCTGGGCAGATTTCTAATTCAGCTTCCGACTCGCGAATTTATTTAATTTGCAACCATGCATATTTTGCGTGTCTTATCGAGTGGTTTCCTTCCCATGTGCTAGCCGCTCAACGCGTGGCTTGGATTTCCCGAGATGTATGTAGTCGTCCGGGACTGGAAAAGCTCAGGCACAGCACACTATAGCTGTGACAAGGATCACGGCAAATTCAAACCCCGCTACGGCCATCAGCATACCCAAAAGCGGGTTTACCCCGTGTCAACGCAAACCATTACCTTTGCAGAGGACGTGCGGTGAGCACGGCGGCGACGGTGTCCACGCCCGTTGAATCGCGTATCCGCCGATAAGCTACTCAGCGTGCCCTGCGTATCCGTGTATAAGAAAAAAAGAGAGACGAGACCGAGGAAATGGAGTCGAGTCTGTACTGGCTGCCGCAGACGCACCAGCCAGAGACCGTCCACCATCCCATACAGCATTCCCCGCCGCCCCAGCAGGACTGGCAGAAGCAGCAGCAGTCGCAGCCAGGGCCCTCGTCGTCGGTGTCGTCGCCCAATCCCCCCCATCAACAGCCAAACCTCGATCTCTCCGACTTTACCACCCTCGGGGACCTCCCAGGTGGGTCCAACGGCCATCTACGCCCAAATCCCCGTTCAAATCCGTCCCCAGTTGCCTCCACGTCGTCCACGTCCCCCGCATCACCCCCGTCCGCCCAGTCGCCCTTCTACCCCTTTCCCGGCTTCTATGGCTCCACCACGCCCTACTACAACCAGCAGTGGTCTTCTGCCCAGCCGTCTCAGTCCCCGGACCCCATTCCCTTGTCCAATTACTCGACGTTGAATGGCGCAACAACCACCAACACCGCCCCGGCTGCCCAGCAGCAGCAGCAGCAGCAACAACCAGCGCAGATGATGATAGAGTGCGTTTTTGTTTCATTTCTTTGTGGTCGAGCGACGGCGGGTGCATCAAAGGCGACTTTGATGCATGCACAATGGGCACCAGTTTCACGTTCTAACGCATTCTCAGTCCCGCCCTGACGACTATGAACGGCACGACATCCAATGGCCACCACCCGTACCCCCAACAGCCTAATTACTCCGCGCAGCCGACCACCCAGCAGCAACAACAGCGGCAACAGCTGGCGCAATACTCCTATGGCGCCCTCCCCTCGTTCCAGATGGCCTATTATCTCCCTCAGCAACACCAGCAGCAACAAGGGACTCTTTCTCCGCAAGCCCTTCACGCCCCCGTCACGAACTCGCTCATGAACGCCTACTACCAGCCCCAAGCCTCTGGTTCCAAGCCATCGCAGCAACTTCATCCACAACACCAGCCACAACCACCCCCACCCCCACCAGGCCCTACGCTGGAACAGCGCCGCGCCACCCTCCTCGCCCAGATCCGACCACTACTGCAAGCGAGTCAATTCTCCGGCGCGGGCGCGGTCGCGAACCTCGCGCAGCGGCTATACGACTACGGCACCGCTGACGTCGACCCGGGGACACGGCTCGAGATCGTTACCAAGATCCGGGACGGCGCGGGTAATCACTACTTTCGCGCGTGGGCGGAGAACCAGACTGCGGTGGACATTACGCGCGAGTGGCTCAAGGCGGCGTTTACCGCGAGCCGCGAGGGCGGGGAGGACGCGGAGGCGCTGGGCGAGACGATTATGCCGTTGTTGCATGTAAGTGGTGTTTTATCTTTCGGGGTGAGATACAAATGCGCTGTTGTAGATCATCGACCGGTTACCAATGTCAGTCGAGTCGCTCAAGACATCCAAGCTCGGGAAGATCGTCGTCAGGCTCGTCAAGGACCCCCCAACGCCTGGTGAGCTTCCTTTTCTCTTTGTCAGCGTTTTGGGGCACCGTGCTTTCATTTTCGCGCGCGGTGTACAGTCATGCCTGCGTTAGAGAGACACTATTATTCTACGTCGTATTAAAATCGCGAGCGAGAAAATGCATGTATTCTAACGTTCCCTCTTTTTATGTTCTCTCTCCCACGCCTGCCTCTCCCATAAACAACGATGTGGAAACGAAATGGAAACGATAAAACGAAACGAAATTGGAATGGAAATCCAAATCCAAAAGCGATCAAGGACATGGCGTTCAACGTCGAGCGCCGGTGGCGCCAAATCGTCTCGGAGACTCAACCCGAGGCGATGGTGGAGGGTACGTCGGCTCGTGTGCGCTATTAAAAAATATTAAATGACATTATTTTGCAAGACCCAAAGTCGAAGAAGCGGAAACTCGCCGACCCACCCACGCGCGCTGCGCTCCCGCCGCTGAAAAAGGCCGCCACAGGGACTGCAACCGCGCGCTCAGTCATCAAGAAAGAGTTGCCCGCATCTGCAAGCAGCAAAGCCGCCGCGCCCGCCGTCAAGGACGCAAAGTCCGACTCGTCCTTCTTCTCCGCGCCGAAACCCAAGCCCAAGCTCCCGAGTTTCAAGAAGGCGCCGCCTGCACCGCCGCCGAGCGCGGGGAAGAAGGATGACGGCACGAATGTGGCGCAGCCGAGCGCGATCGACCCGTTCCAGGAGGTGCTCAAAGCGATGAAGACGCGCAAGGGGTCGCCGCTCCAGGCGATGTCGACGCCGTCGCCGCATGGGAGTGGTGCGGAGGCGGGCGGCGCGTCGATGTCGTCGATGCCGGGACGGCTCGGGAAGCGGAAGAAGACGGTCACCTGGGCGCCCGATGGCAAGCTCGAGTCGATACGGCTGATCGAGCGTGCGATATACGGCGACGAGAACTCTGAAGTCAGCGGCTTTGTTTTGTTTTCGTATTGTACGGTTGTTGATGATGTGCTTTTGCTTTTTCTTTCTTGCCTTTTTTGGGTACAGGGTGGAGAATATAGTTCGCATAGCGTGCGCGATCTCGATCGGAGCGAGGGTGCCGCGCTGCATATGCACCTGTTCGAGGAGACGGTGGATTGGTCGGAACCATTGCGTGAGTGAAATAGTTTAAAAACTAAAAACTAAGAACAGGCGCTGATGGGATGTGTATTATTTTGTAGCAATTGAGATACCAGCAGAAATACCAGATCAGGGGCCGAGGGGGTCAGAAAGTCAGGAAAAGGCGACACAGGAGCAGCGGGAGCAGACAGCGCTGGTGTCGCTTTACATGTCGCCATCGTCGATTCCAGACTCGCCGGCCGAGCCTTCCGTCGTAATAACAGACGAGGAAGTCGACAAGGACGTGCGAGAAATGACCGCGGGGCCCGAAGTGGACGCAGTCTTCTGGAGCGGGCCGCCCATCCCGCCTGTGGAGCCACCACAGCCAGGTGTGCCGCCTCTGTCTTCTGTCGCTGACTTGGTGGGTCAGCTCGCCGGCGACGTGGACGCTGCGCGCGCCAACGCGATGTCGGTAGATCCCGTGATGCAGGCGCTGCCACCAGAGCAGCTCCAGCATCTTCTTGCACAGCTCTCCCAACTCCCCTCGACACAGCCGCCACTGCAACAACAGCAGCAGCAGCAGATGCATATGCAGATGCCACATCAGCAACCGCCGCCTCAGCCCCCCTACGGGGATTGGCCCGGGCTGAATCAGTTTAGCACAGATTATAGCCAGCCGGCGTTCAACCAAGACGACCACGGCGGGCCCGGGGAGCGCAATGGATGGCCCGGGAATCGCGGGGGGCGGGGACGTGGCCGCGGTCGGGGACGGGGCGGGGGCGGTGATGACGGGGGGTATAGACACAGCAATAAAAAACGACTTTGCAACTTCTTTGCAGCAGGAAGGCGAGCACAGAACCAAATATTTAAAACGAGGCCAAAGACTGATTATGCCTCTGTAATTTCAGATGCAAGTATGGAGATCAATGCGACTATAGCCATGACATGTATTGAGGCGTCTCGGGAGTTGGGTGGCGTCGGCGTAGTCTAATAAGCGTTGGTGATCCAGAGACCGCAATAACGATTGGTGTGTGCTCGGGCATAACAGATGTATTAATAGTATTAGTACTAGTTGTCGGGGCGTAATGTTAATTTTGTCGACTGTCGCGATCCTTGTGGCCTTGTGGCTTGAGGCCCAGGATTGAGGATGGTATGATATCCATTTATTAAGCTACTAGGCTCTACATACATACGGTCTTGGTATGGTACTACATGTGGACCTATGTGGACCTATTGCCTTGTCTCCATCCTTATCGAGCCTCAGATGTCTTGAGGGATGTCTGGGTACCTTCTACGCCTGACAGTGCGGTCTCGAACACACCGGCTCGACCTGCAATTCGAGTCCGATGTGTTGATTGAGCCCTCAACCCGCGTCAACCAGCACCTCACCGCCGATGCCGCCCACGACGAACCCTCGCGGAGGACTTCGCTTCTCGTCCCATGTCGATCGCGCATTCCGCGACGGTACCGCGCAAGCGCAGGCAGCACCAACAGCTCGGACGTGCGCAAGGTTAGTTGGCGCGTATAACCAGGCATAACCGCTTGGATTCCGTGGCGCGGCGAGTCGACTAGTAGCGTTTCAGGATCCGCAACTCGGAGTTGGACGGAGGGAGCTCGGGACGCCGCCTCAACGACACATCAGGAGTGCTTGAAGGACTGCGGCCTCCCACGGCGCGACGGAAATCGTCGCTGCAGGTCATAAAGAAAGGGTCACGTAGCGCTTGCGTACTAGCGTAGCGCAGAGTCTTGGATTCGCTACATTTCCGAGTCACACTCGCAAAATCTGCGTTCCAGGAAAAGGGAAAATACAACTGAATTATTTATGTATCGCGACCATGGGACATTGGCCGTATCGTGTCTCCTCTAATCTATTTCCATCTCCGACGGCCCAGGCACCGTCTCAGTCCTGAGCGGTGCGTCGCCAGCTTTGGCGTTCCCGTCAGCTGTAGGCTCGGGCGTATCCCTCCCGCTCTTGGGGGTCTGGGTACCGCTGGGCGTACCACCGAGAATGACAGGCGGCTAGGATCGGCGTTGCAAATTAGATCATCTCGTCCGCTTCTTGCCAATCTCCGCGCTCTTGAGCACCGGTTAGACGTTCTTCGGGCTCTCCGCTTGCCGCACGATTTGGTCCTCGAGCCACTTCTGCACCGTCGCGACATTCTCGACGACGCTAATGTGCGCGTACTTCTCCTCGTCTGTCTCGTCGCCGGTGTCGTCTTCGTCTCCGGTTTCATGACCCTCCTCGTCATTGTCGTCCCTGCTAGGCGGTTTCGTTCTGCAAGCCTTGAACAGGTTCCACGCACACCGAATCTCCAGATATCGCCACCTGATGCGATCTGGTAGATGGACTACCGCTCCATGGGTAGCTTGCGCAATGGACAAGCTCGCCACCGTAGGGGAAGAAGAGGAAATCTCCTTGATCCATAGAGCTTTCATTCAAATCGGCTCTCTAAGGCAGATTTGATTGTTGGGACCATCGAGACCGCCGCCATCTCCCATGTCGCCAGCGCGCACATCGACGGCATTTTTAGTGTACTAAAGGATGTTAATGATTGATTGTAGTATGAGAACGGATCCACGACTCACCCATGCATGTTCCCCAGTAGGAACAAGATGAGATGCCTCAAGCCTATGGCGGCCTTGAGCATCACACAAAGCTTACTTATCCTCGTTCTTGATCATCGAAGCCACGTTTGTCTCTGCGACTTGAGAATAATCGCGGTACTGGTGAGGACATCTGCTGGCTATGTCTGCCCAGATAGTTGGGGGTTCAGGGGGGAGAGGCCAGCTCTTGAAATCAGGACATGTAGCGTGATTGCTGTCGCCGGAGCTGAGAAAAAAAATAGACTCCTGGAAGTAGATCCCGAAGATCAAGGGGCCGGAGAGAGAGAGGGAAGGTGCGTCGTGCACCGCGACATACGTTCTTGCCGGTACGCATCGGGGTTGGCGGAGCTAATACAGCCGGCTGCAAGTAGCCGGGCTGGTTAAAGGAAAAGACGGAAGCTGCGTGGATGGCGAAGCGGAGGGGTGCCCCGGAAACAGGCAGGGCGGGAGATGATAATGAGTTTAAGTCATTGGCGGTTATATCGAGTGCAGTGTTACCGTCGCATGAATTAGGCGTACAATTTTCCTAGAGGGTCTGAGCTTGGTCTGAGCTCAGGGGGAACTGGTTACTGTTGTGACAGCGGAAGAGAATGCCGAGGCGAAGCAAGCCTGTGCAGCTCCGGCCCGACAAGCCGGGCGTGGGAATGTAATAACTCCGAACTTTTCTCTTTCTCCAACTTTTCTCCAAACAATCTCTAAATCGCCATTTCTGACTGAGCATGAATGTCAAGACACACCCAAATCAATTGAACGGTATTGTACATATAGAGGATGCACCAAAAATAATTACCTAGAACAGTTTTTTTTCACATTTCTTTCGCCATTCCGTCGCCCATCATCATCCCATCCTCCACCGGGGAAGCGCACTTACACATTATGTCACGGTTCTTGACGTAGTCCGCGAGGACAGTGCCGACCGACATGGAGTTGGGTGCGATTACCGCGAACTTGCTGAGCTCAAAGTCGGTCGGGGGAATGTGCCATTTGATCTAGGGAGACACATTAGCGCCTATAAGATGTTCGACTAACCAAACTAACCTCGCAGTCCTCGAGCGGCCGGATGACTCCGCAAGCGGTGCACTTCAGCCAGTCGCCGCGGCACGGCAACCACGTCTTGCAAGCGTGGCACTGCGACTGGAACCGATCCTGGCCGCGGTACTTCTTGACGTCCCACTCCTGCAAGGAGCAAACAATGTCAGAATCTGTCAATTCAAATGGTTTATATTGAATATTCACCAGCATCGGGCCGTAGTTGCGGAGCTCTCCTTCGTAACGGAAAGGGAAAGCCTTGGTACTTGCCGGCAGCAAGGGCTTCCTCCTTGACCTTCTCCGAAAACGCGATCACCTCGTCGACGATCTCCTGGGGAACGGGCTCGTCAAGGTTGAGCGGCATGAGCTTCTTAGTAGTGTGCTCGGCGACCTTGACCGAGTCATCGACCTGGGATTCAACGGTAAGTATGGGATTATTTTGGGAAGAATTCGAAATACCTGGGATCCCCAAAGCCAGTGAATGGCGTGCTCGGCAAAGTTGGGCAAGTCAACGGTAAACGCAGCCCGAGGCAGAGACCATTTGGGGAGTGTGTGCCCAATAACGATCGTCCACAAGAAACCGACACGGGGACCGATCAACGGGTGCATGAAGGTGAGATAGAGGAACTGAAAACAGTAGTCAATTGATGCGGATACGACAAGCGGAAAATATTGTTTACCTGGTTCATCAGATTCAGCGACGGTACAGCACCCGCGCAGTAATCGTCGTATTTCTTCCACACAGCAGCGCGTTCCTCCTCTGTCTTGGTCTTGATCGCAGCAACAGTGGTTTGCGCAGCCAGGGTAGTTGAAGCCATCCCAGCGTTTATTCCTGGACTCAGGAGAGGGTTGGTGAAGCCAATTCCATCACCGATTGTCACCCATCCAGGACCAGAGACGACCTGGGATTGGTAAGTCAACTGCTTGCGGATGTACCACGTTGTTCCCGGCCCTGAGCTGAGGTGTCAGCGGGAAAGGCGGGGGGAAGAAGTGAAAGACATGCCGTGGTAGTCAGGAAGCAGGGTGAAGTGACGCATAACATCTCCGAGCTTCTTGTACTTCTTGGTGATGAAGTTGAATCGACGTTCTCCCTCAGACGATCCATAGCTCTCGAGGTCCGCCGGGTAGGTCGTGTCGTCGCGGCAAGCGTAGCCGATACTCCAGACCCATTTCATTTTGCAGCCGAACATCTTGCACAGCTCCTCGCTCTGAATTGCGAGCGTCAGCGAAAAAAAAAATTAAAATAAAGACTAGCGCGAAAACTAACCGATGGCATTTCGTCGTGAGGGGTACCCAGTTCCGCGTGGTCGAGGATGTAGTGGATCATGTCGAGCAAGTTCTCCATGGGGGACTCATGCCATGAGAGGAAACGAATAAGGTACATCCATCCTTCGGGGAAACAGATATGGCTGGTGTGGCCGCCTTCGAAACCCTCAAGTTCCTACAATATTAATTTGTCAACGCGATTCGGCCAAATATTTGGGAGACGGACCTCCGGAACGGCGTTTTCGTTGGTGCCTTCGAAGTAACTGAATCTCGATCAATGTCAACATCCGCAAAAAGCCACATAAGGAACGACTCACGCGAAAAACGCGTCAGTATTGAAGTTGTCGAAGCGCTTCACACGGGCGGCTTTGCTGGCGTATTGGCGGAAGCGTCCAGTCCTGTCCAGTCCCATCAACGACAAGAGGAGATTTTGACACAAGCTGTTCGGTTTTGTCTGATTGACGGATAATCGGGACGCTGTCTCCGTCTTGCGAGAGTGTGGTGTTCTGAATGTCCGCGGCATGCCCGTGCCAAACGTTTACACCGAGCCGCTGGGCAAAGACAGTGAACACGAGTTCAGACATGGACCGCTGGAGCTGATATCCAGAGGCAAGGAACTAGAAGTAAAATTCAGGATGAAAGAAGATCTCAAGAAAAGAAGGGTCTGTACCGGAGGGGGGCCGTTGTTGCAGAATACAGCATATTCGTCGGGCTTGTCGCGGTCCAGGAAGAAAGATTCGAGGCCACTGTAAAGAGTAAAGCAAAGACGATAAGAACGAATAGAAGGGGGCACACCTGTGTAAACCGAAGAAGCGGAGTAGGTACTAAAACGCCATGGTCAAGGCCAGGAAACCTGCAAACATTTGATTCCTCACCTCCGCCTTCATGCCGGCGGATATCGTCCATTGCGCAAAGTGAGGAAGGGTCGATTCACCAATCTGGAAGCGATGAGAAACCAATCATTCATCCACGAGTCCGCTCACCTTCCATTGCGGCTTTGCGGCTTTCTCGAACAGGGAGATCTTCAGATCGGCTTCGGGGTGGACCTTGCGTGCATGGATGGCATACATGAGCCCATGAATACCACCTCCGACGACCGTAACATCGCTCTCCGCCGCGGGCGCGCTCTGGACATTCCCCGAGTTGAGGAGTTCGGCTATAAATCATGAACAATTATCGACAATGTTGAAGTTATGTCACCTACTTTCCGTCCAGTTAGGGTTAGCGGCAGCCTTGTCTCGGAAGGTGGTGCTCGGAAGAATGAACATAGTGTCGAGATCGCAGTCAGAAGGAAGAGACAAGGTGCCGGTTGGAGCTTTGCGTTAATTCTTTACCTCTCTTCGTCAGCAGTCTTTATGTTTCGGCTGCTTCTCTGCTTGGAGAAATCCGTGATGACCATTGACCTTGGCCACACAACTGATAAACCCGGGTGGTTCATTCATCAAGTGCGAAGGCTGGAATTTGGTCGTCAAGATCCGTGAGGGAAAGCTGCTGGCAAAGGGCAAAAGTCAAGCTCGGTCCATCCATGGCGAAGTCCAGCAAGAGTGGCGTTTGGGAGGCCCTTGATAAGTCAGAATCATCATCATGAATGTAGTACTCGGTAGCGCGCCACGTAGATCATTTGACATTTTCGAAACGAGCGGAGATAAAATAGTTCTGAAGATCCCCTGACGGAAGCAAACCGAAAAGATCGAGAGTGATGGTGGGCCAGCCTGAGGGCGGCCGCCAGTTTCAACATTTCAATGACATTCGGCAGACTTAGTTCAGGTTCAGCTTCCCATAAAGCCCATGAGGAATCTAAGGAGTCAGATTGATTCTCTCCCATTTTTTGTCGGTCGACGTGATACTTTACACCCTCAGGGCAATGGGTAGCAATGGCTTCCATGTTTGATACCATTTGATCTCCTGATGAAAGCGTGCTTCGCCTACAAAGCCCGTTGAACCGTGGATAAGAATCAGGATAAATTGATCAGCGTGGTCCCTTTCGGAACATGCTGAGTTGTAACGACTGTACATCGGGCCTCTCGATATACTACCGCCATTACACTACAGATCCACTTGCCTTTACAGGAATCACCGCTTTTAAGGTGGCCATGACCAGACCCGCGAACCGCAGTTATTAGAAACATCCGCCGAAGCGAAAAACACATAACGACCCCACCGATGTGAGAAACACAACAGCGAGTCACCAAGGCCTTTGAAAAACCAGGGACAGATGCGTGAAAAAACAATAACTCTGTGCACGAGGGCACAATAACATCATTGCTCAAGATCGACCACACCGACCACGCCACGCGCGACCAGCTTGCGACCAATCCACAAACGGATCACCAGTCAAGCTCTTAAGCCGAACGGCCGAGGTGCCGTGATCCCGAACTGCACCCGAACATGGTCCGTGCACTTGGTAACCAATTGATCCCCGCAAGTGAAGTGATTCGACACCCCCAGAAATCTGGCTCATTGCGCGGCCTCTGGCAAGGCCCATTTCACCAATATTGGTGTCTGTAGCACACTTTGGACTATAGGAGAACCCAAGGAGAACCAGTTCAAAGCAAATAGGATATCGTCGCCGAGAAATCCGTTATCGGCTAGTGCAGCTTCGCCGGCGCAGTACTCCCAGCAAATGGGTCACAGACCAGCGGAGAGGGAGTAAAGCAGGTAGAGATGGATCAGGGTTGCCGCTAGTACAATTCCAGAATCCAGTACACCCAGAGAGCCATCGGGACGCCAATTGCACAACTTTCCACCACCACCACCAGACAACGGTCCGACGACGGCGACGAAATTTATTCAGACAGAAGCCAGAGGGAAGTCACAAAACACAGCTAAGCATTTGTAGGTGCTCAGGATGCCGCAGACGAGAAGAATTAGAAGTTTTTGAATTGATGATGATGGTAAGAGGAAGGCTAGTTCTCTAAATTGGTGGTCATCCTCGACGCATCCGCGGCCGTGTGCATACTGGGTGGATTCGGAGATTCGGACTTTGCCGCCATCGGATATTCGGCGCGGACTCTGATGCTGTCGGGCACCATGCCTCGTTTAATAAGTATTATGCGAGCAAAATGGGCCGGCGAGCTGCGCAAGCTCGGGTGGAGCGTACAAAGAGCACGAGCCACCTAACTGCAATTCTCAGGCTTCCTTTTACCGATTCAAAAAGAATATGTAGATTTCCGGTCTGAAAATGCGGCCTTGAAAACGCGCGAAAAAATAATAACCCAACGACCCACTGGTACCTGTGGGTTCACCCGCACCCGTACAGATGAAACCCGCGGGGATGCGGATATGGTCCCGCAAAGCAACTTACTGGTGCACCGTCGAGGTTCAACTTGAAGGGTGCTTGATCGAACGTCGTGGGAGCTGATGGGATCGCGGGGATCATTTCCGGCATGCCGAAATATCGTCACTTTCTGTCTTCAACCGCCATGTCTTGGAAAGTCTCATGTTGGGTTAAAATCCCCCGAATGTGTCGTAGATATGCGACTGAAGCAATAGCAAATGAGATTCCGAAGCCTTCGGCGTTTGGTCAGCCGTTATTTCAATCGCATCCCCATCTAGGTGCAAAAATTGCCAGTCACAGTATCCGCGATTTCCGACGTCCTAACATTCGATTCTGCAGTACAACATACAGAACTAACTCCAGGATTTAGTGCCGCGGAGTATGAGACCCGCCGACGGAACCTCATGCAGTCCCTTCCCAACTCGAGCATTGTGATCTCCGTCGCGGCTGGAATCAAATATATGAGTGGTCAGATATTGTGAGTATGCACAACACGAAGGATATGGTCTAGATTCACCTTGCCTAGTTATAAATTTCGTCAGGCGTCCGACTTCTGGTATTTGACCGGTTTTGACGAACCACATTCCGCTGTCATCTTGGGTACGCTTCTTCGACACCGAAAAAAACTAAAACTACAACTGGTTTTAGAGAAAACCTCGACCTCCCGCGGCTATCGGATGACTTTGTTCTCTGCCGGTAAAGACTCCGCGAAAGAGAAATGGGACGGCGCCAGGTGGATGGATTCTTTTTTTTAAAACGTCCAATTTTGACTCGCGTTTTAAAGAACGGGTTTCAAAGAAGCGGCGACACTGTTCCAGGCAGATGAGGCTCGGTCCATTGAACATTTCCCCTCGCACCTCCGCTCTGTTCTATCTGACTACTCCAACGTTTTTGTCGATGTCCAAAGTCCTGGACTGAGTCGAAAGTCATCCAAATTCACCACCAAGTCTCTCCTTAATTATCTTTCTGCTCCCGTTACACCGAGGACGGATTACGACTCGATCGTGGAAGCAGTATCAAATAAACGCAGACCACTTGCTCCCAAGATTGCCCAACTGCGGGCCATTAAAAGCCAGGCAGAGCTTCATATGATGCGGCTAGCTGCTGATATCAGCGGCCGAGCACACGCAAAGGTTTGTGTCCCCATCTTTCTATTGTTGCCCGGTAACCCGTTAATCCAAGTTACGCTTTAGACGATGCGGTTCGCCCGACCGGGCTTGTCGGAAGCGGCTCTTGCAGCCCATTTTGAATATCTTTGCTCCTTAGCTGGCTCACAACGGCCCGCATATGTCCCTGTCGTTGCGTCGGGGTAAGTTCTTGTTCATTGTTACCTCGGTTATCTCTAAACCATTCATACAGAGCCAATGCGCTCATCATACACTATACATCGAACAACCATATTTCACAAGAAGGTGAAGTCTTATTGATCGATGCTGGATGCGAATACAAGTCAGTCGTCCAATACCCATGCGGGTCAACCGTTTTTCACGTCGCGAATCTAGCGGCTATGCATCCGACATCAGTAGGTTGAATAACATGTTTTCGAGTCTGGGCTGATGCCATTGCAGCGCGTTCATTTCCGGTTTCCGGAACATTCACGTCGCCTCAGCGGGATCTCTATGCCGCCGTGCTTTCTGCACAAAAGGCGCTCATAAGACTCTGTACCGAGTCGTCGGGGATGAGCATCCATCAAATCCACTTTCGTACATGCACTCTGCTTCGTGAGGAGCTCAAGCAGATCGGCATGGATGTGAGCGCCGACGACCTAGAACGGGTCTTGTTCCCTCACTACGTTTCTCATCCCATCGGGCTAGGTTAGCCGGCCGGTTACCCACTTCCTTTCGTAAACTGTTTATCGTTGTTGTAGATCTACACGAGTCGAGTCACCTCGACCGTTCTGGCGGGTGAGCTCTCAACCATCCGAATTATTTCCGGCTTCACTCACTTTTCCCCAGTCTAAAAGCTAATATGGTAATCACTGTCGAGCCTGGTGAATTCGTGCAACTGATTAGAAGGAGAACATCCACTCATTCCTCTCCTAGGGATCTACGTCCCGCCATCACCCTCGTTCCCAAAGCACTTCCATAACATTGGCATTCGAATAGAGGTATTTTCTCCCATGTTTCACCATTAGGTCCCACCAAACCGGATCATTCTAGGACGAGGTCGTTGTCGGTAAAGAACACCCTATCATTCTGTCTGTTGCTGCTCCGAAGGAGGTAGACTTTCTCGCCAATCTCAAACTGCAGCCTGCATTGCTGACGCCGACCTTAGATAGAAGACGTGGAAGGAGCATGTCAAGGTCTGTTAGGACTGGAGCCGTTCTAACGAACACGCGGTTCCTCTTTTTTTTTTAAAAATTAATGTACAGACGACCAAATTACTAACGGCTTTTCTGACGTCAGGCGCCGTGCGTATGTGCAGCGATAGACGCAGCCATGGCAACCACTAACGCTGCCCATTCCTTGGTGATATTTGTGTAAACCTCCCTCAGTCATTCATAATGCAACTGAGGGTACCGCTGGCGGAGAGCCTGCTCCATCCGAGCCCGCTCCTCTCTTCTTCAAGTGGTGGGAGAATCCACACTGAGAGCATTTCCCTGAGTATGTCGCTAAATATGCTCAGAACCGGCAATGGGACTCACTTGCCCTTAACAATTTCTTTTTTTTTTGCGGTGTTTTCACGCTGTCCACGACCGCTTCTGGAGGCCGAGCGTTCGGACAATTCGTTAGCCATTGTGCTGTTGCACCTTTTTGAACCAATCAAATTTATACATAGACACCAGGCAATCCTTTGGATCAGCTTTGGCTGCGAAGTCGTGTGGGAGCCCGACCGTCGGCCAGCGCGCATATACGTAGCAGCCACATTGCCAACCGCTATTCGTTCTTAAGTAAATTGGGAATACGTTTGGTTTCGCCTTCCGGCCGAGCGTTTGCCCACGACAGATGCAACATCCCGACAGGAAATACATAGTGAAGATATTCACCTTGAGGAGCGGGTCTCAGATACTGACTCTAATAGCCTCGCTGACCCGTACTTACATGGTTCGACCTTGGTGCGGCCATTAAGGAGAGAATCAGGACTCAAGAGGGAATCATAGAATCGTACTGCATGTCTCAGTAAAGCACCCTCTGAGTGTATACAAAACACCGAAATAAATATCCTACAAAGCTTCCGTCGATTATTCACTGAATATTAAAACGCTAAGAGGGGAACTGAGCAGGACTCGTCAAGTTGAGATGCGCGCGACGTACAGGTTTCAACTGTTTGATGAGCATCCATTCTTCAGGTGTCACGTCTGCCCTGAATGAGTTCTGTCCAGGACAATTAGCACGTAGCTCGGAAAACAGTCACACGTTTTACCTTCAGCACATCGACACTCTGTCTTGTGATGTGGCTGAGAAGCTCGTCCTTGTCATCGAAATGTCGCCCGAACATTTTTGCAGACTGGTAAACGGCATGCTCAATCTTGACCGCGACGCCGGCGCCGGCTTGGGATTTTTTGACCATCTAGGCACGCAAGTCAATAAGGTGATGGACAAAAAAAGAACGAGAGAAAAACATACGTCCTGAGCCTTGTGGTTAATTTCCAGCGAGGTTCTACATACAGTTAGTACACGATAAGGAGAACACATGAACGCCTACATTTTTCCCAGGTCAATAATCTCCTTCTTCTGGGTAGTCGGGTCGGTCTTGACCACAGCAATGGGTGTTCCGATACGCAGGGTCCCGTCCAAAATATCGACTCCAAGAATGATCGGGTCCCGTTTACAAAAGGCGGCGATAACCTTGAGCCGACAAGGCCAGACGGCTTGCGGCGCAGCATCTTTTCGCTTGGCTTCGACGATCTCTGCGTTATAGGCCGTGAACGCGTCGAAGAGATGGTAAATGATGTCGGCTTTAGAGAGAACTGGTCAGTTGTCTACAAACCGAATGGAACATATATTTTACCTTTGAATAGACGAATCCCCATTTCTTCGGCAAGGCGCTCGGCATCCTTGTCCACCGTGACATCGAAACAGAGGATACAAGCAAGCTCCTTTGCCTTCTCCAACATTGACCCCGCACGCATTACGTCCTTCTTATGCACGGGACCAATATTGATTCCAGAGACTGGAATTTTGCTGGACTTCAAGAAGTCGAGGAGCGCCTCCAGAGAACCGAGAGTGGAGGCCTGAACGCAGACTCCGCGACCGGACTTGTCGATGTTATTCAGCAGGGACGTGAGGTCGGACATGACCTCGTCTCGTAGATCGTCTTCGTCGTCGTCCGGACCGCATACAAGTAACCGAGATCCAGCGATAGCCTTCTCTAGATCGGGAGCGGTGATTTTTATACCTAAGGCGGCCTTGACCTCCTTGTGATGGACATAGACCGACTGAAATCGGGATCAGTGAAAATTCTATAACAGAACTCTGTTGGCGGCACCTTGACACGTAACTCGCGCAGAGGTTGGGGCGTCAACAAAGCCCGAATCTGCGTGACAATGGGGCCATTCAAGCCGCAAACGACAATTTTGTCTCCCTCGCGCAAAATGCCGTTGGAAAGGACGACATCGATTGTCGTACCCAAGCCCTCGATGACCTTGACCTCGAGCACGGTGCATTCGAGCTCGGAGAGGTACATCAAGCGGTCGCTCATGCGCTGCTGGGTCAGGTTGACCAGGAGCATAATCATGTCCGGGATTCCCTCGCCGGTAATCGCAGACGTCGGTACGATGGATACATTGCGCGCAAAGTTCTTGTTGTCGTAGTACAGCACGGCGTTGAGACCTTCCTCCGCGAATGCGACAACAATCTGGGCGAGACGGTTCTCGAACTCGCGTTGAACCGTCCGGGATTGCTTGGCTAGCGATTCTTGGAATGCGCCGTCCGGTGTGGGATCCCAACTGTACATGCGATCAATCTGGAGTACCCAGGTTAGATTCACAACATGCTGCGGAATCAAAGCGGGGCGCCGTACCTTGTTAAGCGCGACAATGAACGGCGTTTTCCGGTCCCGCAATAATCGGAGAGATTCCAGGGTTTGTGGTTCCAAACCGTGCTGTAAGAGCAAGATATGGTCAGACAGGGTTTGCAAGAAGGCTTGCTGTTGTGGCGCACCATGATATCAACCACCAAAATAGCGATGTTGCACAGAGAGCTTCCACGAGACCGCAGATTCGTGAAAGACTCGTGTCCAGGTGTATCAATAACAAGGAGACCCGGAATTTTGTACTCTGCAGATCCATCCTAAACGATAGGTTAACAACGTCATCCCGTTCGAAGGACAGAGGAGAAAGATTACCTTATTTAGGACCGCGGTTTTGGTCTTGATGGCTTCGACGGGGAAATAGGTTGCACCAATTTGCTGCGTAATACCTCCCGCCTCACCCTCCTGAACGTTGGTTTGCCGAATCTGAACGAAGGAACGAAGTAAATAAATGTCGTTGAGACCCTTTAAGATATGACCCACTTTGTCCAAAAGCTTCGTCTTTCCTGTATCGACGTGTCCAAGAATACAACAAATTGGACTCCGGAGGTCGTCCTTGCTCCTCGCAGCCATCGCGTCCTCGTGCGCCTTGGCCCGCCGAGCAGCCGCCTCAGCCTTGCGTTGTGCAGCCGCTTTCTGAGTCGCGGTGAGCTCTTCGTCAGAGGAAGAGGAATCATCCGAGTCCGAATCGTCCTCTGAATCAGACTCTGAGCTGTCGTCGGACCCATCATCCGAGTCGTCTTCCGACTCTGAGGATTCCTCTGCGGCGGCATTCGGTTTAGCGGCACCGGCTGCAGGCTTGGCGGCGTTGGCTGCGGGCTTGGAGGGTCCGGCAGCTTTTGCGTTCGGTTGCGCTGCCTCTGAAGTAACATTAGTACCGGTTCAACGTCGGACGGATATTTTACCAACCTTTTTTGACGGCGGGGCCAGATTTGGAAGCAGACTTGGCAGCAGTTTTCGACGGTGTAGCTTTTGTCGGCGTAGCTTTTGCCGGCGTCGTTGCTGGTACAGGCGGTGGAGGGGGCGCAGCATCTTCTTCGTCGCTGGAGGCATCCCAAGAATCTTTGACACCGGCCGCCGGCGTTTTGATGTCTTCCTCAGCACTGCTGGCCTCCCAGTCGTCCTCTACCTCGGCCTTGGGCTCGACGACCGGTGCTGCGACGGGTGTTGCCGGCTCAGGTGTGCGTGGTCGGGATTCCGGCGCGGGCGAAGCCTCTTTCGCCGCGCTTGTAGGTCCCTTCTTCTTGCGGTTCCCATAAACGACCTTCTTCACCGCCGGTGCGCCGCTTCCCGATGCCTGCTGCAGCCCTTCAACCTGAACACCTGACGCAAGGAGAGCCTGTTTTCGTATCTCGGCCATGGCTTTCTCCTCCTTTTGCTTCTTGGTGAGTAGACGACCTTCCTTCTTTGCGAGTTCGCGCTTCGCCTGCAGATTTGATAAGCCATTGTCGCGTGCAACTGACAAGAAAGAAAGCGACCTTCTCCTTCTCTTTGCGCCGCTGCTTTTCCTCCTCCTTTTTGCGCTCCTCCTCAGCGGCCAATCGCTCTTCTTCCTGGATGCGCTTTTCCTCCTCCTCCGCAAGCCGCCGCGCCTCTTCCTCGATCCGGCGCTTCTCGTCCATCATCGCCTTCAGGGCGCTGATGCCTCCCTTCTTCTTCGTCGCAGCAGCTGGAGGGGGCGGGGCCGGCTCGTCGTCCTTCTTGGCCTTTTTCTTTTTCTTCTTTTTCGCATCGGCTTTGCCCCCGGCGTCTTCTCCCTCGTCCTCATTCTCCTCCGCTTTGGGTTCTGGTGCAGAAGGAGCGGACACTGGAGCTGCAGTAGCTGGGGGGGCGTCTTCAGCGGGAGCATCTCCAGCGGCTACTTTCTTGGCTGCGGCCTGGGCCTTCTTCTTCGCCTGTGTACATAGCAATGATAAGAGACAATGAAATTAATTCACGAAAACGAGCCATACCTTTTCACGCTCCTTCTTGAGTTTCTCCTTCTCCTTCTTCGACAGAACTTTAACGCCTCCATCTTCGGGGACGTCGTCGTCATCGTCCGCTTCTTTTGGAGCTGGAGGGTCCGCAGCGGCTGGAGCTGAGACCGGAGGTGGGGCTGGAGAGGGCTCGACTTCATCTACGATACGCAGTTAAGTCAAAAATCGACGGAGAAAACTGAATTTATGGTGCCCACCAATTTTTGCCTCGTCCTCACTCTCTTCCTGTGCTTTCGCCTTCTTGCCCTTTCCTTTTTTGCCTTTCTTGACCTTTTCTTTCACGGGGCCCCACTCTTCGTCGGCAAGATCTTCAGCGGTGACTTCGACCGGTTTTTTGGCTGCTGCTGCAGCCTCGCCGTCGGAGCCTTCGCCGACAGGGGGATCATCCGCTCCGTTGACCGCGTCGCTCGCAGCACCTTTCTTGGCCTTCTTTTTATCCTTCTTGCCCTTGGTAGTCGTAGCTTTAATGGCAGACTGGAGCGCAGCTTCAGATCAATCCCGGCGGGATTTCACGAAATTGCGCACCATGAGCCCGCCAAAGTCTTCATCCTCTTCCCCCGGAGCAGCACCGCCGTCATCGGCGTCCATATCCAACGCCGCGAATCCGGCGAACGAGATCTTGGACTTGGATGGTGCTGGTGGATCATCGGGAACTGGTGTTGCTGGCGCAACGGTTTCTCCAGCCTTTTCCCTGTGGCACGAATGAGAACGGTATAAATTTACTTGCTGAGACTGCGCGCACCAGTACTCCTCATCATCCTTCTTCCCTTTCTTACCTTTCGCGGCCTTTTTGGGCGGCATTTCACCTTAATTAACTCTGAGATTTACGGCCGTACACCGGGGGTTTTGTGCCACAGAATGGCAGCAAGAATACGCAGGCAAAAGTGAGTGGTGAGGTCAACGATGACCAGTGAAGCCGTCAGGAAACTTTTGAGGAAAGCGGACTCAGTGGAAGCTGATCCTTTGTGAGCGGAAGCGCCGGGCCGGCACCGAAGGCTGACTTGCGCTTTGACCTCCGACTGCGTTTGACTCCTAGTGACCTTGGAGTCGCTACACCGCGCGCCCTAATATTCAATCTTTCGTTCCCGCAATGGGTCTCTTGACGATTATTCGCAAAAACCGGCAGAAAGAAAAGGAAATGCGGATCCTTTTCCTGTGAGCTCTCTGCTCGTGTCCAACAACCTCCTCACGCGCAATAGCGGGCTGGACAACGCAGGCAAGACCACTATTCTTAAGAAGCTCAACGGCGAAGATATCCTCAGCGTCAGTCCCACGTTGGGATTCAATATCAAGACATTCGCGCATGGCAAGTGCGCCTGTTTCTCTATCGATATGTAGTGGCTGGGCAACCTCACATCGATTGTCCTCTCATTAAGCTATACCCTCAATATATGTTCGTATCGCTCTCATCTTTCGGCGATTCCCCGTTGATATACCATTCAATAGGGGACGTAGGCGGACAACGCACCTTGCGTCCCTACTGGCGTAACTATTTCGAGCAGACAGACGCGCTCGTGTGGGTCGTGGATTCTGGAGATAGAATGCGAATGAAGGACTGCAAGGAGGAACTTCATAGTCTCTTGCTGGAAGATGTCAGTCTGTGCCAGCATTTGCAGCCGAAATAGACTTAACGGCAGCCACGCGCAGCGGCTGGCAGGCGCATCTCTCCTCGTCTTTGCCAACAAGCAGGATCTCCAGGGTTCCATGACGGATATCGAAATCCGCGATGTTAGTCTGTTCATGCGGCCTGTTTCAATGTATTATTCATTCCAGGTGCCTTCAGGCGCTCGACCTCCGTTCCATCAAGTCTCACCATTGGAAGATATGGTCTTGCAGCGCCGTAACTGGTGAAAATCTTGTAACGGGTAGGCTTGTTCTTTTTTGCGTTCGTTTCCCCCTCCTCTAATTTAAACTCGTTTCACCGCGCTAGGTTTGGACTGGGTAGTAGCGGACGTCGCAGGACGCCTGTATTATTCCACGACGGCATCACCGATACAAACTCCTGTTCCTGTGGTGGTCTGATCAGTTATGGTAGCCTTCCCGGGAGAAGGATCAAATCGGCCTCTCTGGCATAACTGGCGAGGTGTATCGTGTTCTTGCAAATCGCGTGCGTATAGGCGCAATCCTCGCTATCGCCGATCCTTTGCCCGACCCCTGAAGTCTGTCGTCAATAAATGAAATGAGCACGATTGCCATTGCGATAACTCGGAACAGGCGGCGCGCCAGCCCGTCAAAAAACTCATCAATTAATTTCCAGTAGTTTCTTACATCGGTCTACAGTTTACAATTTTTTGACCGGCCCTTTCAATTTCGGAAACCTCCCGCTGATCTTTTTGAGAAGATGCGTTCAAGTTTGCCGTTCACCAGCCATATACTGAACCGTGGTTTGGTCTCATCTCGGACCCAGGGTTGCATTTCGGCAGCAATGTAATCTCGCGAGGCAGCATACGAGACCTGCAGATTCTTGATTTCTTTTTCAACATCAAACATACAAACCCGACTTATTATCTCCTTCGAAATATTCCGCTTTACGTATCAATCCTCCGTTGGGGTGAGACCTAAAAATTCTAATACTCTTTTCGCCGCCGTTCCACAGAATCTATACTTGTACTTGCAATATCAATACTTCGGGAGAATCAACTTGGAACATGACGTTGAGCGAACGGAACAGCAGATGCCGTCGTAGACTGGTATCAAATTTTGTGCAACGAAAAATTGCAATGCTCACTATGGTAAATTGAGCCATTCAGCAGAAGCGCAAGCGAGATTCGAACGGTACTCAGTTTACGCCTGATCAGCAGCAGCCAAGTATTTCGGGCAGAGATCGACGAAGGAGTCGGACAGGCTCACTACCCGGTATACTTACAGACTCAATAGACTTGGACATCACTCTTCCAGCGAAAATTCTAGGAGCAGGCACTTCGATGATTCGCGCGTTGACACATTCTGTGCAATAAACTTTGTATTACAAGTTGGAGCAGCTTGGAAGAGCTTGGATCGTCGGGCCTTTTGTGCCACTACTCGATTCGTGACCCCGACAGCGACGCGGTACGTTTGCGTTGAAGCGAAAAATCGTAAAAGCTAGCCCGACAGTGCCATAATTATTCGCGAAGCAGGAAGCGAGAAATTTGAGGAATGTGCAGACTTTTTGAGTTAGTGGGGGCGCCACCTGGAACAAGCTAATCTTGCGTCTGTTTCTCGCAAAAAGTATCGCCGAAAGAGCCCAGTTGGGAGAGACAGGTGTTCCAGGGTCGGTGGGAGTCCGTGGGACCCGTCATCGCGCGTTTGAAGTTCGACGAGAGCAAGAGAAGACGCAACAGGACCCGGGTGAGCGGAAACACCAAACCCGTCGCAACGGCGGGGATTAAAACGTTTTTTTGCTGCGTGAGAGCGACGAGGATTATTTCCAGAAAATTCAACATGACCAGACATGACCATGGGGAGGCGCGTTGAGCATGACGAGGTGACACCCACAGAGGAGTCCGGAATTGTCAAAGAATTATATCGACTATCTTTGATCCACGGCGGTCCGGAAGAAACATAGGCGTGGTTGCGGGTACTCCAGAATAATCCTACCGACGACCGCGCTTGCGATGGGGCGCATGGAAAATAAATGATTTGATTGACCGAAATGGCGTCCATCGCAGCTTGCCTCGGTTGCCATTTCGGTCGATCTG
This sequence comes from Mycena alexandri, assembly GCA_029233265.1. Taxonomy (NCBI): domain Eukaryota; kingdom Fungi; phylum Basidiomycota; class Agaricomycetes; order Agaricales; family Mycenaceae; genus Mycena; species Mycena alexandri. Next base: position 1,426,649 of record JARJCM010000001.1, on the reverse strand, counting down.
TCCTTGTGCAACCGTTTCACAGAGGCGAACGGCCGCGAACCTGGCAAGCGTAGCGAGTCCAAGCTGGAGCGCATCAAGATGGTCTCTCGCTCCCACTAAAGACTCCGACCGATTCTATCAGAGATGGGCGACAGGTCCGAACAGCTGGAGAACGACGACTGCGACTTCTCGCTGGCAATAATCACGACAGAGACAAGTCGTTGTCTGTCCAAGTTTCCCCCGGGGAGTATAGGCATGGTGGCGTAGGAAAGGACGCCAATCCGCCGCCTTGACCCGCCGATTCGCAGATTGATGGTCAATTCGGCCGTGACAAAGTCAAAAAAAAATCAGGGCTGCTGGCGCTGGACCGAACGAAACAGCGGCGGCCGTCCGGGTTTCTCATGGCCATGGCGGGCCGCTCTCACACTGTAAGGGGTCTGCAGTCGCTGGGAAAACGGGAATCCCAATGGAATCCTGGGATTCAGATGGAAATAGGCAATCGCACGTGGAACAGATGCACAACAACTTCCTGCCTTGAGGCGCGCGACCAGCGATTGAATAAGTGGGGATTCATTTGCCTTTTCGAAATGAAGCCAGCCGAAGTACCTGATTGGGATGACTACTGGGGTTCGCTTGGGAGGGGGATCTATAGGAAATTTCCTCCAGAGTTCTTACCGATGCCGATCTCGATGCGACAACCCTCAAGCGCGAAGAAAATCGTACACACACTCATCCAGGAAGACATAAAAGCCGCCGTCTTCATGCCTGTTCTGTACTCACCCCCCCTCGACTCCAATGCCTGCTACCGTCGCTCAATCCTGTGTCCCGCCTCAGTTCGCGCCCTCTACCAAGGCCCTCCAATCCACCTCTTCCTCCCTCCTCTCCCTCTCCTTCCGCCCCCACTCGTGGCTCTGTGCCTTTGGTACGCGTCCTCCCATTTTTACTGTGTGTGCGTCATCGTCTCATGCGGCATGCAGCGCGAACCTCCATCCTCGCTGTTCTCGACGACGCGATTACTGTCGGCCATCTGACTCTCACCGACACCGAAGGCGCACATTATTATGGCCGCTATCGAAAAGGATGCAACGACGTCCACTTAAAGGTTGTCAATGACAATTTCTGGCTTCGTCTTATGCTGTACGCGGACGTTCCCGAGATTTACCTATTCCCATGCTCATTCTTCTTTGCAGATCTGGCGATCTTGGCTGTAAGAGTTCCTCCGCGTCTTGTACATCAAGCGACTAATATTAGCCCAGTCAGCGAAGCGTACATGATTGGAGATGTCGAAGTGTCGGATCTCAAAGGCGCCATGAATGTTTGTCGTCTCCAAAATTCTCTTTGCTCCATCTCAATTAATGACGTTGCCTCCTAGTTGTGGCTGGAGAATCAATCTGGAATGGAAGCCACTCTATCCTCTACCGTCGCCAAAATTTCCTCCACCATGTCCAGCCTGTACAACAGCTTCCTCGGCCAAACCCGATCGCAAGCCCGCCTTAATGTTATCGCCAGCTATGACCAGTCCAATGAATTATTCAAGGTACGTTTCTCCTCTTCTTAGTGCGCGCCTTCATCTCAAACTTGTCCAAAAGGCGTTCCTGAGCAAGGAAATGATGTATTCTTGCGCGCTCTGGGACGAAGCCGAAGGTGGTGTTCGCGGAGATCTCGAGTCCGGCCCCTTCCCCGGCGACCTCGAAGCCGCGCAGCGCCGTAAGATCCACCATGTTCTCCGCAAAGCGCGCGTGAAGCCCGGCCACCGGATTCTCGAATTTGGTAGCGGCTGGGGTGGTATGGCCATCGAGGTCGGTATTTATTTTTTACACTGTCCGCCACAGAAGAACTCATCAGTGCATCGATTGTTTAGGCTGCTCGTTCTTTTGGCTGTTCAGTGGACACGCTCACACTGTCGATCGAACAAAAAAAGCTGGCGGAGGAGCGGATCAAGGAGGCTGGACTCGAGAATCAGATCCGCGTCCACCTCCTCGACTATCGGGAAATTCCCGCTGAATTTGAAAAGGCCTTCGACGCCTTCGTCAGCATCGAGATGCTCGAGGTTCGTTTTTTCTCTTCCACTTGCTCTTAATCGATCTCACCCGACTTCCTACAGCACGTCGGTTCGAAATACTACAACTTATATTTCAAGCTTGTCGACTTTGCTCTCAAATCGTCGGGGGCGACAGTCGTCATCAGCGCATCCACCTTCCCCGAATCCCGCTATTCCGGCTACCAGTCAGTGCCGTCTCTTCTTTACAATCGCATGTAGCTCATACTGTCTTCAGAGCCGAAGATTTCATGCGCCGCTACATGTGGCCGAACTCCTGCCTCCCTAGCGCGACTGCACTCATCACCGCCGCCCAAGTCTCCTCGCAAGGACGGTTTACTCTCGAGGGCGTCGAGAACCACGCAGCCCGTTAGTCACTTATTTCCTTCTCACGGCTCACTCTCTGACAATACTCCAGACTATCCCCGAACACTGCGCGAATGGGGCCGCCGTCTTGAAGCCAACCTTACGCAGGAGCTGGTGTCCCGCGACTACCCAGGACTCCGAGACCGCGCCGACTACGACGCGTTCAAGCGGAAGTGGCAATATCTCTTCGCGTACGCCGGCGCGGGGTTCGCAAAAGGCTACATAACATGCCACATGCTCACATTCATCCGCCAAGTCAGTCCTTCTCCCGCACATCTTCATGACATGTTCCTGACCTATTCCTGCAGAACGACACGCCCGAGGCATGCGATTGATTTGCAGACCTGTTCTTATTTTCTCTCGCCGGGCTTTGAAGTATCTATGTATCATTATTCTTCCCTTCACGTCTGTTGGATTATCGGTATCAATTAGAATTACTAGAACATCTCATGAATTTTATGACGACTCGAATATCGCATTATTGGTCGTGATCGACGGAACACACCGCAGCCTGGAGAGCATCAAATTCTCCATGAATCTCACGACGAGCACACAAGCTTTAGACTTCAGATGTCCTTCCACGTCCACAAGTTCTGTTCTTTTCGGTCGAATCACTTATTCCGAGACCAAAACGCCTCTTCTCCTTTTGGTATCTATTTCATCTTATGAGGACTAGTCTCGGGGTTTTGTCTGGTCCCCGAAATTAATCGAACGAGTTCAATCAGGGCCAATAACAATCGCTTGGACCACCCGGATTGGGGAGCCGTCAACACATTCCCTCTTGATTCCCTCACTCTATGATAAGGAAAGCAAAAATGTGCTCTTGTTCGAAATACCCCTTTATTTCTCCCTTCAACTTTCGGGTTAGACTCTCGAAGGTCAACTCGTCGCTTCTCGCAGTGGCTATGAAGATTTTTCGGTCCCGTTGGCAACATCCTTCACTTCACCCCGCCATTATTAATTAATTCCCCAATCCCAACGAAAGTCCAGTTGCGGCAGTAAGTATGTAATCCCTCAGCAGCCCCGCCACACGGACTACTAGTGGCGGACGCCCTTCAAGAGGGTCAGATCGCGAACGCCAAGAAGAGACATTTCCGCCAGCTCGCTCGGTGTCTTATTGAGTGTGCTTAGTCTAGGCAGCTCCCCGTGCGCGGACGTCAATGCGGAGTATATGTATAATAACCCAAAGAGCGTGAGTGTGGAATACATGGGTGGAGAGAGCAATCTACGATATAAACGACGGTGGGATGGCGTACATATACGAAAGCATTATGGGCAATTAAGTATATAAGATAATGACAGTTTAGCATCACATGTGAAAGCCGGGAAATCATGAGGGTAGTCGTGTAGGATCTAGTTTCGTGGACCATGATTGGAGTTCCTTAAGATTTGGAGCGGCCAATGCATGCGAGTTTGATGACGTGAACAGCGTAAAGGAAAAGGGTTTCTGCGCGGAAATCAGAAATGAGCGACCTCCCACTCAGCGGATAAACTCACCCCGAGAAGCATCTCTTTGTGCGGGTCACTTTCCACATTGACTCCGTCAAGGCTGACGACGCCAAGTTCTTCCAGCTCATTGGAGTGGGCATATATGTGGAGGTACGGTCTGCGTCGGATTTCATAAACCAAAATCCTGGACGGAAATGTGTCAAAGACTCTCACCTCTTCAAGACAAACCACCGCTTTTCCCAGATGTTTTGACTTGCATCAGTGAGGATCATCAAATGACCTTTCTTCGTCGATCCATTGGCATCGCTGGCAAAAACACTTTTAGTCTCACATCTAACGCCTGAATGATAGATGGGCGTACTTCCGGGGAATCAATTTAGTCTCAGAGATCAACTTCAGGCTCTCTTCCGGGATGGTGCCTGTTTTCTTCTTTGACGGGTGAGATTCGTCGGATTCTGTAGGATCTTGACTGAGAATTATCTGCGTTTCCTGATCAGCGGAGCGTGGGGAGATCAATTGCGTGGAACTCACTTCTCCACGATGACCGAACTGCTTTTGCCAAAGTTCTACCGACTTTTTAAGTAAATCGTCGGTCTTCCATGCAAGAGTTTCGGGATTGATCGGCCGAGGTGGAGTGGTGGTGAGTACCACACGGATGGCCTGGACATCTGCAGCTCGCCGCTCGGTGGAGACGAGTCGCTCGTAATCTTGGACAACCGAAAGCCCGCGAGGCTTCCATGTCCCCAAAGCTTCTTCGCCCCGCACGTATTTCTCGGACGTGTCAAGCCGCCAAAGATCTCGCGGCGAGCGAGTCAGAGGCGGCGAAAGCCTCACCGCGAAGAGCGTACTGGACTTGGTTAGAATTTTCGTGGACCCAAGGAATGCCATCAATTTTGATGGCGGCCGCGCATCCCGTGTTTGGATCGTGATGCCGACGTCCATATTGAATTGAATGGGATCCGCGCAAGTGTCGACGGCGACTGCCCAATTGAGCTGTAGGATGACGCGCTGGTTCGCGGTGGTGACCCTATTGAGCAATAGGGAATCGTGGATACTCGTGTCCCACAGCGCTTCCGCCGCCAAGTGACCCGTACCGTCCGGCTTGAACTCCAGGACTTGGTCCTTCATTAAAGGAAGAGTCACCATGGCCTTGGAGGTGGAGTCGTGTATCCGCCCGTTGTTGTCGAGGAGTCGGACATTCCCAATCCGAATCTTCGTAAACTCGATCCATGGGAGCTGCTGTCCGGAGTTGGAGGAGAGCGTTAGATTAAGGCGCCGCTGGAGACCTTGGTGCAGCGTAAAACAGCCGGGATCCAAGTTCCCTTGCGACACGACAGGAACAGGGGCGTACTGCCCATCCGGCGCGAGTTCGCACATTTGCAGCCAGGCAACGACGTCGTGTGCCTGCTGCACCACAAAGTCTGTCTCCGAGCGGCGCATGGGCGGCAGAGTCGCAGGGGCGTTCTCTGTCACGGGTGAAGACCGAGACGGCGGAGGCCGCAGTTTCTGCTCCCGCATCTCATCCCAGCGCTCTAGACGTTCTAAATACGTCGGGCGGATGGTAGCGAAGACTTCAATGGGGGCATATCCTTCTTTCATATGCGCGAGCGCCTTGGTCGACGCCACGACGGTGAAAATACGACGGAATCGAAGTTCAGAGAGGGTCGAGGTGTCAATGTCCAGCGCGGGAGAGGAGAAAACCTCCTCGGACGTCACCGCGGACCCAACGAAGGAGGAAAGCCGGACTTGCAGATGTACTGCGGAAAAGTCGTGCGACGACAGGCCCTTGACCGAATCCACTGTTAGATAGAAGCCGATCTTGCTGCCAGGGGGGACAGTGCCAGTGCCTGGGTTCGGCGAAGAAGCGCGCGTCGAGCTCGATGAACCATTGGCGTGCTTCGGCGATACCTGGATGTTGATTATTTTTATGTCAACGCGACATGAACCAATAGCTTCAGCGGTGTACCGACAGAATATTGGAACGGTGGAGGTGGAGGAGAGTCGGCGTGAAAGAGGGGCGAGAGATATTAAGGCATTGCCAACAAAGGAGTATTCGGATGGCGTGGTGTCGTAAAATGGTTCGTCAGATGAGAAGTGCTGGGTATAAGAAGGGCGGTCGATGTAAGTGGTCAGATTCCGCATACGGCCGAGTTGCTGCTGCATGCGGTCCAACGACCAAGTATAGATGGCGTTATGCCGCTTGTCGAGGACCTTTACGGCCACGGAAGGTTGTGTCGAAGACGCGAGCACCGGGTCCGCTACGTCGCCGAACTCGTCTAGCCCCGCGATGGTGTCAACAGCAGAAACAGGTGCTGCAAGGGATCCTCCAGCCGAGATAGTAAAATTATAGGAAACGTCCTTTCCAAGTTCCTTGCTAAAAAGTCTAGGTCAAGAAACGCATCTCTCCCCGACAAGGAAAGTAAACGGACCTGATAATATTAGCCTCCTTCACCATCACCGCATTCGACAGCACAACCTCCGCCATGGAGAAGGCTCTATGTGCCCTCCACCTGTCTAGCACCTTCCGTATTAATCTGAGCTGCTTCGCGCTGTAGATGACTGGCTCAAACTCCACGGCCCCCGCGTCCGTCTCGCCGCGCGCCCTCGCATCGATAAGGCGCCGCATCTGCGTCTTCACCATCCTCAACTGATGCTCCATATGGTCCTTCTCGACCTTGAGGTCCTCCGCCTCCGTCGACGACTCTGTAATCTGGTGCAGCCGATTCTCCAGCTGGTTCTGCACCGCGGAGAGCGACCCGTCCATCTCGGGGCTCCCTACGCTCGGCACGGCTTCGACGCTTGTGTCGTCGGTCGTCGCTTCGCTGGGGAACGGCCGCCCCGTCTCGCTCCATACGTCGTCTCCCATACTCTTCATGCTCATGCTGCTCTCGGGGCGCGGCGGCTTCATGTTGTGGTCCCGCATCGTCTTCACCTTGGTGATCTTCTCGTACAGTTTGTTCAGGTCATCGTCCGGCAGGTTGTCCAGCGTCGGATCCAATCCCAAACGCGCAAACGCGGCCTCGCGCTTAGCGAAGGTCCAGTCGACGTCCGCGGCGTCCGCAGACGACGTAGGCGAGTCCGGCCGCGTTGCAGGCGACGCTTCGCCGCCATCGAGGTCCGCGGCCGTTACGCTGAGCTGCAGATTCGACTTGAGCGTCGCGCGGTCCCGCTGCTTGCGCACTGCCTCGGGATCATTGAATCGGAAGACATGGTTGTCGCCTAAGGAAAGGGAAAGGTCAATTGTAAGCACGAGACGTAAAAAATCAGCCTGCGTGGGGCGAAGACATACCAAGAATAATACGAAATCCGGACCGCAGCTTGTAAGGCTATCAAACGAAGCCTATTAAACCAAAAAAAGTATGGGTTCCTGTACTTGACAAACGTACCTGTCCGGTCGCGATTTGTTTACCGTTCAAGAACTGCAAGATTGAGTTTTAGTTTTTAGGGGCACACGAGAAAAGTGACGTACCGTGACACTGTCGGGCATGCAGTGAATCACAACCTTGCCCTCGGTATTCTCGAAGTAGCAATGCTCCTCCAAGATGTTATCACCACTGAGCCGTATCGCGGCGGGCTTCTCGCTATCGAGCCGGCCGACCTGCGCGTGAAAGGCAAATTAATTTATTACTTGAAAGCTCGAAATCCTTGACGCAAAAACGGTCACGGGAAAGAAGGGTCAAAGCAAGACATACCATGGTCTTCCCGGGCTTGATCTGGTAAATTAAGCATTCGCTCATCAAGGGATCTGTGAGGAATATTAATTTTCGAGCCGAAGCAGCCGAAGAGGCGGGGTAAATCGCGAACCTTCATTCTACCACCAAATGAAACACGATCAGCGTTTCGAGGCCAGAATCTGCGAGGTAAAGATAACGTACCAGATTCACTAAATGCGGCATCTAATCGCCCGGTCGCGCGCCGTCAATCCCAGGATTACCTTACACATTCTGGAAATGAGACTCACCCGCTTGGGCGTGTGCACCCCGACGAGATTCTTCTCCACAGTAATCCCGAGCTCCTCGAGCGCCTTCTCACGCTCCTTCTGCACCTCCTGCGTGCGCGTCATCTTCTCCTCCCAAGTCTCGTTCAGACTCTGCATGAGTTTCTCGCTCGACTCCATCTGGTCCTGCAGCTCCGCCTTGGTGACCGTCTTGATTTTGCCGTCGCGGGTCCGGTACGTGACCTTTTGCTTCTCCGGCGGGACTTGGGGGTCGAACACGTCCTCGCTGGAACCGGTCACGCGGGCTGTAAAAATATATTAATCCGCGGCGGAGAAAAATAAGGAGAGACCAAGGCGTACCTCTAAGCATCTCCAACTCCTCCTTGAGCTCGCGCACAAGTTTTGCGTTCGGATCCTCGTTGACCACCGCTTTGTTCTTGATCTTCTTCGCCTGATCGGCGTACCGCAGTGTACTCAGCGTCTCCTCGTAGTCGGCGGGCGAGATAGCGGCGATCATCGCGGTTTTGGAGTTACCCCCAATACTGTCCTTGAGCAGCCAGGTGAGGACCGAGTCGCGGTACGGCACAAACTCCTCCGCCTTGCCCTTCTTGCCCTTCTTACCGGTATCGGCTTGACTGGCGACGGCGAGCGCTGAGATGACCTTGCCGAGCGTCGTGAGCGACTTGTTGATGTTCGCGCCCTCCTTCAATCGCTGGCCTGTCGCGCCAGTAGAGTTGGCTCGTTCGGACCCGGCGAGATCAACGAGACTGTGTGGCAGCGTGATTAACCGTTAACGGCGCGTTCAGAAAGAACACGCACCTAATTCGCGACACCTTCTCTGTGTCCATGTTCGTGTCGACGTCGTGGCGTTTCATGGTGAGCAGGACTGTGAACACGGCGTGCGAACGAGACGAGGTCTCATTCATGGCGGTCGCGGCGACGGTGCGGGCCTTGTTCCCCTCGTCCATAAGAGTCATCATCTCGTCGTAGCTGTTGACAACAAGCTTGGAGAGGTCCTCCACGTACGGGCCGAGACTCGGGTGCTCGCGCACACGCAGATTACCCGTGTTCTTGGGGTTAAGCAGGTCGCGCACTTTCTCATTGTAGATCTCGATATAAGACACCTCGACGGTGAAATTGAGATTCACGTCCATGGATTTCTTGTTCTCGACGCGCACAAAGAGCTCGGAACATGTCAGGGGGATGATGCCCTTGTCGGCGCCGTAGCCCATCATACTGCAAGCCAATTAGCGCTGTGCCACCGAAAGACAAAAAGTCCACGCACCTGTACGACTTGCCGGATCCTGCAGCGGCCCCCTAGTCAACATACAATGCTCTCTACGATGAAATAACGCGTACCAGTTTGTCCATCTGCCACCGAAGTAAGCATTTAGCAGATTCAAAATAGCACGGCACTCACAAGCCAAGATGCACGCATTGAAGCCGTTGAAGGAGTGGTCGAGCAGCTCCTTGCCCAGGTCGTTGTACAGAGTCTCTTGAGAGCAGTACTGCGGCTCATCGCGGGGTCCCGCGGACCAGTAACTCTTGTCGAAACTGAACGCAATTGTCTTCCGCTCAGTCGCGCGCTTTGAATCCTGAGCGGAACCGGTCTCGGGTGGGTCAATCATCGTCTGGTTTCCGACCATACGAATGAGAGGCGTGGCCCCGCGGGCGAGCTCTACAGAATTTTGAGGAGTTAGGAAGAAATAATCGCAGCGCACACACCTCTCGAGTTGAGGGGTCTGCATCGGACCACGACCTTGATATTGCCGTCGCCTGCCTCGGCCATGGTATACAACCTCCACTGGCTCTATGGGGCGCGATGCAGAGGACAAGGAAGGAAAACAAGAAAATTAGGGTCTGGTCCAGGTTAACAAAGCATCCGCGCTCAGTGTGACTACCATCAAAAGTTGCTCACGCGCACGAAATAATAAATATATTCTCTCGGGTGTATAAACGCGTCTCTTACTTATTAGATGTATTCTCTTTAAACGTAGTGTCTCTCATGTCGGTCGAGCTTCAAGTTTGTTCGAAGTCGAGCGAGTGGGGGAGAGAGAAACACGTGAAAAAGGATAAGGCGTCAGCAAGGTAAGTATAATTATTGGACGAGGAGCTGTGAGTAGTGGTAGAATAGCTACGAGGACGCCAGAGAAACATCAGGCAGGATGAGCGAGATGAAATGTGAAGTGGAAGGTAGAGCCGGACTGTAGGACCAATTCCAAGCAAGAACCCGAATTATGTGTCGATTTATCGAGCTGGGGAAGGACGCAACCTGGATCCGCCTTCGAGGGCAGATATTCGTCGCGAAGAGCTAGAGACACTCCAATAGTTGAAAATGTTCATTGCAGTGGAATACAAATACATCGTCCGGACTCCGGAGAATCATTGCTGAAGTTCTGCGGAGAGGAACCGACGCGCGAGGTCGCACGGAGAACTTGGGCCGGTTTAGTGGCACTTGCAGCCAACCGGAAGAGAGCTTGCGAAGACAAACCGACCGGTTTTTCGAAGAGGATAACACTACGGAGCAAAAGACAGACAAGAAATAAGGAGCCAGAACGCGCATTTAGGAATTTGCGATGGATCAATCGGTGATGAGATCAAATAGCCCCTATCGGCAGTCGCGTCGCGCCTAAAAATTGTCAACAGTCGAGATGAATTTATTCAGATGTTCATACAAGAGCGAGCGAATGAGATAGAGAGCGAGAGAGTGAGAGAAACCACAAGCAGAATTTTCAACGAGCATTTGGCTTCCGCGCACACGCCGTAAAGCCAAATGCGCGCGTACCAAGCCCGGGGCACGACAAGATGGGAAGCTCTCACCGCCCCTGGGAAAGTGAGCACTCACCGTGTCATCAGCAGTCTTGAGTGGTGACTTCCCCCGAAGTACTGAGGTTGCCAGTGGTGTCTTGACTCTTGACCAGTTTCCCACTGAGGTCTTGCCGTCGTGAATCTTGAACTCCAGTCTTGAGCAGTGTCCCACTGTGGCCTGGGAGCGCCCGGCAATCATGAGCCAGGTGTTTCCGTCTTTCCGTCTTGCGGTGCCTTGCATCTTGTCCTGACACATCTTGACTCTTGTGGCCATTCTTGAGCAGTTTCCCACTGAGGTCTTGCAGCGTCTTGAGCAGTGTCCCACTGAGGTCTTGCTGTCTTTGACCGCTCTTGCATTTTGACTTGAGCGGCTTCCCACCGAGGTCTTGAGGAGTCCTGAGCCTTGAGTTCTTGATGCCTTGAGCGACTTGTGATCATCTTGAAATTTGAGGCCTTGAGGGCTTGAGCGGCTTACAGTATCTTGACAGTATCCCTCTAAGATCTTGATGGCATAGAAGAAAACGAGGCAGCGACGACGAGGCTTTGAGGGTCGACGGCGAACGGCAAGCTCGACGGCTTGAGTTCTTGAGTAGCAAACTTGAACGTCTTGAGTAGCGAGGTGGACATACTTGGTGATGACGAGCCCGAGTGACAACGACAACAAATGACCCAGACCACGGTGGCAAGAGAGTCCAAAGATGAGAGGAAAGGAGGTAGAAGCAGGTGGCGAAAAGGAGCGGAGGAGTAGACATGTGACAGAAGGGAGGAGAGAATGGTGACAAGAAGGTGGAGGAACGAAGAAAGAGTGAGTGGTAGTAACAGCAGGCAAGTGATTGTAAACCCATCGCGGCTGAGTTTGAACACTGCCGAGTTCTTGATCCGCGAATATATTTGCAAGCTGCCACCTCGACGCTACTTACATCAACGCTACATCGATTCACTCGCATTTCATTTGCTTATCGACCCAATTTGCTTTTTTCCACCACTCCTGAACAACCATTCAACCAGGCCGCACTTTCCACCACAATAAAACCCTTTTTGATATTCTGCAAGGAAATTTTCACGGCTGAATTCGTTTCCAAAATCTCTCACTACTACAGCGGCCTTGAGAGCACGATCCCTCCCTTAGTCTGGATGCTAACGAGGGGTTGTCAGTTGCAGGCAAGGGAGGGAAGGGTTTTCTGCTAGCGGTGGATCCGGAAGCCTGGGGGCGGGCAGGATAGGGGTAATAGGGAAGGACGGAATACTTACTGGTCAGGAAAACAGGGAAGGAGACCGGGGAAGGTCACGGTGTGGGGGTGGAGGAAAACGGGGTGGGGGTCGTGGAGATGGTCGTAGAACCGGAGGAGGAGGAGGAGGAGGAACTGGTTTTCTTCCGGGATGTGCCCCGAACAACATTCTCTGTAACAACATTTTCTACGCCCCCGCGAAACGCTCCTCAGTGCCTCAACACCCCACAAGATATAGCCTCCCAATTGGGCTCCAACCCGAGTCCCTCATTCACAATTATTGCTTAAACGGTACGATCCCTGGGAGGACGAAGGACTAGATCAGCGTATCTTTAACTACTATCTTATTTCACGGCACTCGCAATTCCACACTCCCTAGCTGTATGTCCTTGGGGATCCGGCCACCAGCCCGAGTCAACACATTATCCCGGGGCTCGGCCATTTACACAACTACAGATGCTTGGATTGCATATCTCCATGTATTGCTTCACCATCCTCGTCTGTCGTCCAATGACCCCATCACAATACTCGTGTTCAAGGTTTCTCCAAAAATTCATGATTGAGTTGGAGCTCTCACAGCTTGAACCTTCTCAGTACGGGAAATATTGCTTAAACAACTTGAAGCTGTACAAACCGTCTGAAAAACAAGGAGACATTCTTATTGCCCCACATCTGTTGGTATGTCATTTCTGAAAATAATCAACAACCAGGAGCGGATCATTCAGTTCATATCCTTAGCTACATGTACGTTTATCCCTGATTCCGACCAACAACCCACCCAGGTCGGCAGCAACCAAATCCGCTTGGGATTACTTTTCCGAGACTCTCGTTGAGGTAAGCCGGAACAGTTTTCCTTCAAAGGCTTAACATTTACTAACGTTGATTCAGAAGCCTTCGCTAGATTTTCACTGAACAAAGAATTCCAAGTACTGCAGTAGAAAGAAGGACCAAAACGAGTCGCATCGTAATGTAATGTAATATAAAAGCTCAATCTCAAACTTGGACAAAACAACAGGACCTGTGAGGTAATAAGATTCAGCGCGGTTGCGCTTACATGTAGCCACTACGACTGTCTGCTTGTGCTGTGTTGAAAAATCAAATCCGTATCAGAGATTTCGCTCCTATAATGCCATTATAATGCCTTTGTAAGAAGTTCCATCCGTTACAATAGCATCATAAGGGCCTCCTAAGAGTAGAAGGGTCGTTACACGTGGACAAGGGCAAGGTGCGTGATGGGTTAACCTGGTTCTAATTACCGTTGCAGCTCAGGGAATTCGACACCCCCTCCGACTCATCGAGGAGGACGGCATTTTCAGGAGCATATGCCTGAAGCGCAGGTACTTGGCCGAGTTGGAGGCGTCGGCGCGTGCCGAGACAGAGAGGGATGGTGTGCTGTAGATGGATGCATTTGCTAATTTATATTTTGGTCGTACAATCAATAGTGCATAGTTTCTTCAAGTATCCAAGGAAATGTCTGTCAGACCACGTAGACATTCTCTTTCTCAAAGCTGTAGTCGTCCAATTTCCGAAAGTATTCCAGGCGCGCCAGGCGCTCCGCTTCGAATTTCTGCACATGTTTAATCAGCAACATGTCGTTTTGGTGGGAGAGACGGCTTGCCTCTTGTGGGTCGTCGTCAGAATCATTATCCTCGACCACTTTCTTCTTCCCTTTGCCTTTGCTCTTGGCGCCGATCTTGGCCTTTGCCGGGCCCGTTCCAACGCGCTTCTTCGGTCTCGCTACCTCTCTCTTCTTCTCCTTGGCGGTGGGCTTGCTCTGGCCCCTCGTGCTCCTTCGCGGCGGCAGCGACGTCTCCGAGCTTTGACGCGCTCTTTTGCTCCTTGGAGGCGCGTGGTCATCATCAATGTCCCTCTCCTGTGGCCGAACGGGAAGGATTTCGTGGCTCGTGTTCATGTCCGATTCCTCGTTCAAATGACGCGTCCCTACACCTTTGACGGGCGATGGGCTGCCGAGCGACGTGGCTACGGGGCTCAAGACATCGGCAGTCGCAGAGAGCCTGCGCTTTCCAAGGGTAGGTTTGTGAGGCGTTGACGGCATGACGAGCCCGTCATCGCGTCCCTTGTCGTCTGTGAAGCGCGACGCGCGCTGGGCCGCGATCGGGATGACCTCGCGCTCTGCTTTGAGCTTGCGTTCGACCGCGAAGAAGCCAAATGGGTCGGAGAGGTTCTCGGGTGGACGGTTCTCTGCATCGTCGTCGACATTCTCGTCCGAGGGCAACATGGAGCCAAAGTCGTCGCGTCCAAAAAACGGCTCATCGTGCACCTCCTGCACCACCTCGTCCTCTGAGTTGAGGAGTGGCAACCCGTTAGAAGAAGACGAATAGAGCGGTGGGGAAGACGGTGGGAGCGACGAGGGAAAGGGCTTTGTCGTCTCTATCACTCTGAGCCGCAGCTTCTCGCCCAGCGCGCCGCTGGGGATCTTTGGTTTCCGTTTTGGGCGCGGAGAAGAAATGAAGCGGTCAGTGATATCCTGGAAAGGACGTTTGTGGGAGGTAGAGCTAGGATTCGGCATAGTAGGTGTTCAAAGTCTGAATATTCAAGAATCAAGAAAGGAGGCGTGCTGCAACGAGGCGCGACCGTGCGGCGACGTGAGAACACTGAGAGGTTGAAAATTGTCACATGACGGCGACGGCAGCCGGATCAGACCGGCGACGCGCTCCGACAATGTCGAAAAAGAGGTGCGCCGGAATACTTGGGAATTAGACGAGTTAGAATGCCTAATGGTCTGATGGACTTGAATACTTGAAGTAAACTATGCATTATCGATTGTATGACCAGAGGATAAATTAGCAAATGCATCCATCTACACCACACCATCTCTCTCTGCCTTGGCACGCGCCGACGCCTCCAGCTCGGCAAAGTACCCGCTCTTCAGGCACATGCCCCTGAAGATGCCGTCCTCCTTTTCGATCAGTCGGAGGGGGGTGTCGAATTCCACGAGCTACAAGCGAATTAGGAGCAGGTAAATAGGCGGGGATCCATCACGCACCTTGCCCTTGTCCAGCACAAGCAGACGGTCGTAGTCGATGACGGTCTTCAGGCGGTGAGCGACTGGGTTATGTGAGAGTCCATCCCGATGACAGCGATGAGAGTACGCACTCGTAAGCAACAGTGAGTCAGTGAACTCTTCGCGGATAGTGGTTTGGATTTTCGCGTCGGTCTGTGGGTGACGATGAGAATGTATCGTCTCACGAGATATTGGAATCATACCTTGAAGTCGACGCTACTCGTTGCTTCGTCAAGCACAACAATCGCACTGCGGCGCAAAAGCGCACGCGCCATCGCGATGAGCTGCCTCTGGCCCTGAGAGAAGTTGGTTCCGCCCGCAGACACCTGAGTGTCGAGTGAGACAGTCGTCTTGGTGTCCACATCCGTAAACGCGGTGGAGATCGAATCCGCGGTCTCTTCCCGGTCGATGGCAGCCCTGGAAGCGGGACGGGATGACTCGGGCGATGTCGCGACAGAAGGATTCTCCGACGCGTGGTTGCTGCGACTGATCATCTGCACGCGGTACAAGACCTCCAGGCAGGTGGCATCGTCGTGCTCGTCTTAGCTTTCCGTTAGTCGGGGCTTTGTATTCGAGCAAGGTGAAACGATACCAAAGGGGTCGAGGTTCTCCCTCAACGTGCCGGAGAACAGTGTTGCGTCCTGCGGAATAAAGGTCTGGTGAAGTGTTAGTGTAAGTTGCGTCGCTGGTAAAGCCACTGTACCAAGCGCGAGCGCAGATCTAGAACAAATGATTGAATATGAAGTCTTGGATGACAAAGAAAGCCACCGACCTTCGACCCCAATCTTGGAGATATCGATTCCTAATTTGACGCCGTCAGTCGCTGCCAAAAAGCCATATGACTGCCATTACCGTCGATGAGGAATCTACCGCTGGAAGGATCTGTGAACCGCAGAATGCTCATAGCTTGAGATTCATACATAGGTCAGTAATCCCTCTCCATACAGTAGTATTATAGCTCACCAAGAGTGCTCTTGCCAGACCCTTTATCGCCCAGTTCGTCAGTGTTACGAGAACGGTCGTCGGGAACGGAGCATACCAGTCCGGCCCAATAGCCCAACACGCTCGCCCGCCTTGAGATTGAAGGAGATGTCTTGCAGGACAGAAGGCAAATCCGGAGCGTATTTGATTGAGACGTTCTCTGCGACGATCAATGAGTCGTTCTTGGAACTCGATGGCCAGTACGCAGGCGGGCGGTTGGATTCAATCACCCCAGGCGGTTCCTGAGGCAACGTGAGGTATTCGACAACACGCTCCACGGAATTCAGATCCAACTCCAGGCCCGTCCAGAATCGGCAAGCCCAGTACACCGATGTCGTGAAGTTGAGCGCGGATGTAATAGCGAGACCCGCAAGACCAGCGTTGTCAACCAGGATGTAGATGGAGAACAACGCGGTGAAGAAAACCGCCATGCTTCCCAAGAAGTCAAAGTTCAACAGGAGCCAGCGGTTGGTCATCCAAAACGTGTACCTGAGCGATTGTTTAGTGAGTGAAGGCATGGTGGAAGCTGCATAGGTATTGGAACAAGAACTTACCACATCTTCGTAGTCAAGTCTATCCGCGTATGCAAATTATCGAGGAACCTCTTTTCGGCCGAGAAGGCTGCCGTAATTGTCAGAAAGTGTCTACAAAAACGCAAGACCTCATACCTCTGACAGTCACGATGCCTTGGAGGAGCTCCCCGAAATCGCTGAAAATTGGGGACCTGGAGTTGGACTCCATGCGGCGAAGATCGCGGCCAGTGTTGAGGTATCCGACGGCGTAAGTGTAGTAGAAGAAGCCAATGACGGATGCGCTTTTTTAAAGAAATGAATAAGTCAACGACGGCGGTGTCAGTTGAAGAACTCACGGAAGCAGGAACAAGGGGAACACGACCCTAGAATTGTTTGTGTGAGAGGTGGAACATTCCTATCGTTTAAAAACTCACGTTACAGTCAAGAGCGAAGCAATAAATCCAGCCAAGGACGAATTCACTTGTTGGAGGGAACTGGCCAGCGATGAGTCTATAGTTTCAATGTCTTTCCCGAATCGATTGAGCATTCTCCCTATCGTTGACGTAAGCCATGAGTCGACTCGAGAGGGGACGAAATTACCCTGCGGCGTCGTGTCGTGGAAGCTGGAGGAAGATCAACACTACTCGGGGAGAATGACAAAAAAGGCGGACCGGAATGTAGCCCGCACAACAGAAACGAGGAGCGCTCTGTAGTCACAGATTAATTGGCAGAGATCGCAAGATGCAAAATACACACTTAAAGAGGGCCCTCGATGCTCTCAGGGCTCCAGTCATCTGCGCAGCCGAGGAGGAAACGCCGACGAAGGCGCTAGTCAACCCAATGGCGGCATAAATCCCGACATAGAACAGAGGACGTTCCGCGGCACTCGGCCAGTTTATGTTCAAGAATCCAGTGGTCGAAGGGTGCAATTCGAAGGTGGAAAATCGAGAAAGCTGCCCATCCAGCGGAATCTCGTGCTCCCCCATGAACGACCGGTAGCTGGCGTACAATGCCGACGCATTGTGACTATCTCTGTACGCCTCACCCCAAGTCTAGACGAAGGATCAATGCTGAGGAGGAGTCAGAACCGGAAGGACCCACTTTGATCCATAACTATGAGAATGAATAAACAAAGTGTAGAACGGAAAGCGAAACGCGAACCTTCTCCCCAACACTTAAGAACTGTTGTAGGAACACGGTGAAGACCAGGAAGCACCAAACCGTGTAAGAAGATGCTTTGAGATAACTTTTATAAATCTTCCACTTCACTCCTCCCTCTTCGCGATGCTCGTCCTTGACCAGCTTGCGCGGCTTCTTGGTCTCCTCCTTCGCATCGAGGTCCGCCTCAATAGTCGTCGCCTCGGTGGCCACAGCGAGCTCTTCTTTCTTAACCTCGACAGCAGCGTCGTGCGCGATATCCTCGAGCACGCCTTGGGCGCGTAACTCCTTGACGCTGCCCTGTGTGTCGATGCGCCCATCGAGCATCCGCACGACATAATGAGCACCAGGAAGAACGAGTTCAACGTGGTGCGTGACTAGTACGACTGTCCGGTTCGCCAACAAGGGCCCGCGTAGACAGCGTTCGTACAGCGTTCGAGACGTATGGGAATCCTAAACATCACGGTGTCAGCTTTTTAGTTCTAGGTTTCGCTGTAGACGTACCACAGCACTCAGCGGATCATCGAGCAAAACATACTTGGTCTTGGCGTACACGGCTCTGGCAAGGGCCACTCTTTTTGAAGTGTCAGCGCTTCACGTCACGAAGAGACAGAAACGAGCCCATACCTAGCCTTTTGTCCGCCTGACAGGGATACTCCCTTTTCTCCAATTTCCGTCGAATCGCCGTCCTCCAACATGTCCAAATCCGGTCCGAGCGCACAACATTCAATGACCTCGTTGTATCTGGCCTCGTCGAGCGGGTACCCAAATAGGATGTTGTCCTTGATCGACTGCGTGGGAATAATGAGGTGGCTGTGGATGGACCTCAAATTCGAGAGCTTACCTGGTGCCGGAGCCAGGGCGACTGCGCAGCATAAGAGATCGTATGCATGTTTCCATGGGCGTCGATTTTGCTCGGGTTCTTTGCCATGATAATGCGACCACCAGGCAGGGTAGTCATTTCACCGAGAACAGCCATCTTGTTTTCGGTCAGCAGGTTGATACTACTTCGAGGAGATTCAACTGACCAGCAACGCTGTTTTGCCGCTACATGCGCCATAAGCAAGCGTTGAGCATGAAGAGGGAAATTACATACCTTGCTGTGGGCCCAGTCACAACTGTGAGCTCACCCTCGGGGAATATCAGGGACAGATCTTTCAGCTCGAACTTGTGGTCCGTGACGGTCGTGGTTTCGCTCTCTGTGGTGACGATGGAGTCAGCGTCCGAGACGACAGCCTTCTTCCCGTTCTTGGCGTTGTCGTCCTTGGCGTCGGGCGCCACCTCGACTTCGTTCCACTTGAACGACGCATTTTCAAACCCGAGGCGGTCGTCCTCCGACTCGGCTGACGCAGGGCCGGATCGATCCTTTTTGAGGGTCGAGACTTGCTCAGAGACCTCTGATTCCTGCAGGTAGACTGCGAGACGATTAAGAGAAACCCGGGTCTGGCGAGGACCAGCTTAAAAGAGACGGAGGAGACGAGGTTTTTCATACGTACTTGTAGGACCTGGACGATGAAAGTGGGAATAACTATACAGCAAGGTCAGTAGCTAGCCGGATGCATGTTAAGGGGAGTTTACCGTTGAGCGGCTGGCTGGTGGTTAATGAAAGGGTCAGATAAAATCGAAGAAAGTAAAAAAACAACAAAAAGCACCGGATCATGCCAAAGAGCGAAATCGCCTATAGACGGTCAGTCAGAAACTGGATAGATAGGTGCAAAACATACCGTGAACGCCGTGCTAATAGTGAGCTGGTTGCCCGCCATCACGTATACCCAGAATGAGATGACCGAAATCAAAATAGGTGCCGTAACCCAGAGACTGAGTTGTGAGTTCAGATCAAGAAGGGGCTCGCAAAAAATCAAACAATACCAGTAGAAGAAGATATAATTGATGCGAGCTGGGGAGAGAGTCAGACACCAGCGCAAATCAAGTGAATGGCAGTCACCTTTCACCATCCAGTTGATCTCGTTCGTCCGCGCTTTGAGGGCTCGATCAATCCAGCGTTGCTCCCAAGCGAAAAACTTGATAAACTTGACCGCGCTGATCAGCTCATTTAGCACCCCCATGCGATCGTCCTTCGCCTTGAGGACTCCTTTCTGAATACGGATACTGCGCCTCGAGATGTAGCTGTTCAGCGGCCATCCAAGGATGAGGACGACGAATCCAGCGAAGGCAGATAGTCCGAGTATTTGATACAAGAAGATGGAGCCGATAATGATTTCCATGGGTGCCCCGTACCTGAGCTTGATTAGCGTAGTCGGTCACATTATCGTATTCTCGTACAAGAAGTACAGTCCTATTGATCGCGGTGAGAACGCCAAAAATAATAATCGCGAAAGACCTCTATAACGCACCAGAAACCTGCATGGCGATCCGGTTCGCGTCACCCGACATGAGGTTGACGATTTTCCCAGTGTCTGCTGCTCCCGCCTTCGGGTCATCGGCCTTCTCGGCAGTTTTCTTATCCGCTTTGGCCTTGGCCTTCTGGTCTGCCTTGGAGAGTACGGCTGGTGGTGTGCCGGAGGCGGCTTTCTTGTCAGCAGCCTTCTTGTCCGTCGCTTCTTTGGCTTTTTCCTTATCGATCACACCGCTAAAGTCTTTCCTCTTGAGTGCCTTGGGTGTCGTATGAGATCGAGAGTGTTGGAAGAAGCCGCAATAAAAAGTACCTTGTCATAAACGGCGGCCATGAGCTCCGAGCGCATCCGGGTTGCGGCACGGCGACCGAGCCACAGATGCTGTACGTCGCACTGAGCCTGCGCGAAAAAGAGGTCAATTTATGGCTAGGAAAGGAAGCGCTTCGAGACGAACCTTGGCGACAGAGCAGACAAACATGAGGACAGCGTAAATGTACGCCTTGCTCTTATCCTTTTCGCTCTCATTTTTCGAATCAACGGCATCCAAAATACGCCTGTTGGGGAGTGGGAATCCGTGTAGAAAATGCAACCAAGAACTCACTTGAGGAAGAACGGTCCGGCGTAGTTGAACATGACACTGAGAAGGGTCAACACGAAATCCCCGCTGGATGATGATGAGTGGAGAGTATTGCGGATGGTAAGAGAGGTTACATGATGTCGAACGAATTTGCAGCCCAGAGTTTTGCCAACAGGCTCACTTGCCTGTGTCGGTGTAAGTTGCTAGTAGTTAGTGATGGGAAGGGGCGACGCACGGGAGAGAGCTAAATTTGATGAATATGGGTCGGGATTGAATGTTCGGGGTCAAGTCCCAAATGTCCTTCTCGTTCAGGGTTGTGTTCCGACCGCGCTGGACGAGAGGGTAAACCCATCTAAACTTTTGGCAAGTCAGCAACCACCGAAACGAGGAAGCAAAAGCGCTCACAGAAATCCAACCCCAAAGGGAAGTGTAGTCTTCGGGAGAAACGCTGCTTCCCTAGAAAGAAGTAAGATAACAGGAGAGGGAAGCCAAATGCAGCTCACAATGTCCGCCTTGTTAACCAGATGCGAGGGCAATGCCAAGGGCATGCCCATAATGACCGTTACCAATCCGACCAAGGCGGCTAGGTTCAGCGACAAGCCCAAGATAACCAAAGTGCCCGGCAAAGGTGCACCCCATGCAGTGTGCTGGAAAAGGTATCCGCCGAGTTGAAGGACTCCACCGCCAATAAGCGCCAAATAAATGGCGAACATATCGTAGGGCGGAGTTGCCGTGGGCCGAGAAATGGGCCGTACGGCGGTATAGAGCCATGGCAAGGCCACAAGGAACCGTTGAATGGCCTCCCACGGAGGATGGCCAGTAATGAGGGAGAACGAACCGCCTGCGAGCCATGCAAGGCATTGGAGCAACCCAATGAACACAAACAAGACCGTCCGCCATAGGGGTATGGTGTTGTCCACCTCCAGCGCTGCCGCTGCCTCCGGGACATTCTGCGCGTCGGCCAACATGAGCCCCTCCGCTTCATGCACGGACAAGTACCGCGTAAACGGACTCTTGACCGCGTCGACAAGTTTTCGGACTGGTTTTGGAAGGGGTGGCTGCACAAAGGACAGACATATGGCCGCAACTAGTACGCTAGGCGCCAGGGCGGCCCAGGAGCCGCGAACACACGGATCCGAGAGGTCAAAGTAGTCAGCATCGTCGCACAACTTCATGGTTGTCGAGGTATGAAAGGTTCCTTCCAGTTCGGTTCCTCTTGGTGGTCGGGAATGAACAGGCGGAATGACCAGTCACTTTGATTGCGCGATCTCAACAACGAGTATTTTTGGCTGCTACGCGCTGAAACAGTTGCTGACACAGTGCCATGCGAGGAAGATAAAAGGCGGGAGGGGATCCGACGGCGTTCACACGTCAGCCAGCACGACTTTACCCCCGAGATCCTCAAGATGGTATCAGTGAAATTTGAATGATAGCTGGTGCACGCCTCAGATAGGCTCAAAAGGCCACCAACTACCCGTTAGTAGGTGTAACCCCATGGTGGCTCAGCCCCAGTACTCTCTCGTGTTGAAGGAGCGCCTCTCAAATCAAACTAATATATTGACTTTCAAGGGTTTACAGGCGCTGAATAGAAGGGGAGGAATTAGCCCCCAAGCTCAAGGAGAGGTCAAAGCATCACATGGGTTAGGATGAGGACTTGCCTGTTGCGTTGTATTGTATTTGAACTAAGTGATAATATGTGCAATATGCTCTGCCCGCTAAAAGACTCAGTCAAATCTCCTACTGCCCTGCATCCACCACTTTGGCGCTGCTCCAAATAAGACTGCTCGCGTCGACAGAGCGCACAGCGGCAACGGCCTGTTCTACGAGACCCTCGAGTGACGAGAGAATGGTTTCATAGTCGGAACTGTCGATTAAATTACGCTGAATAGGAAGAGGGAGGGAGAGGAGTGAAAGGACGAGCTGGGCACGAGTCGCATGTCCGGCCGAGCGGAAAATTTGCACGGTAGTATCGATTGTCGAGTTCTCAAGGTTACGACCGCCCCACATGGACAACCGAATGTTCCGGACTGTCGATGGATCCACATCAGGGTTGTCCCAGAAGTATTCGCGGAGGGTCGCCGCCCATTTGTGCTGCTGGTCCACAGGGGGCACGAACGTCTGGGTGAGCACCTTGAGGAGTACGTAGACGGCGGATTCGATGTCGTCGTGCGGGAGCGGATCCTTGTTCGCGAGGCTCGCCGCTGACATTGTGTCCAACGTGCCGGTAACAGTGCCTCGGTCAGCAGCGGACGACGGCTCCTGAAAGCGTCGTCCAATCTCCCAGTCGACCATGATAAACTGATTGTCGGCGACGAGGATGTTTTTCACTGAGATGTCGCGATGGAGGACGCGACGGCGGAAGGCGTCAAGGATTGCTCGAAAAAGATCTTCCGCAGCGGCCAGGAACTCGGCTGCCGAGGGAACATCCTTGAGGTTGCGGGCGTCGGGGGGCGAGTCGAAGGCCATGATCTCGAGGTGGCGGGAAACCATAGGAGGGAGAGCCTTGAGTTGCTTCCTGTTGTTCTGCAAAATTTCGGAGTCGCTGGGCGAGCCAGGAAGAGGCGACTCATGCGAAGCAAACGCCTCAAGGATCTTTGGCGCGTACGCGGGGGCGGGCTGGACGTCGGCGGTGTGTAGAGCGTCGACGACGATCTTTTCTCGCCAGAGACGGCCTTCGGCAATGAAGCTCATCTTGACGACGACATATGTCGATCCCTTACCGTCCGGAAACTGTTCGTCGAGCTCGCCCTTGAGAACGACCGTCGAACGTTGGAAAGGCGTCGAACGCAGCTGCGACAGGCGCTTCCCGCTAAGGCGGACCTTGACTGCTCCTTGAGCGGCAGGAAGAACGACGTATGCAGGTACAGCGTCGCCGACAGAGAAGCCAGGGGGAGGAGAGGTGAAGTTGTAGATGAAGAGAGGGTTGTAGCCTAGTTGGTACAACGAGGCAATTCGGAAGAGGTGCAAGAGGGCCGAGACGATGGGCAAGTTCGAGTCGAAGCAATGGTCAACGACGGCGAACTCGAATCGATCACAGCTGAGGATGGAGACGAAGAGCTTCGCGTTCTTTCCTTTACCGTGAAAAGACAATGTCGGTACAAAGAGTCGCGTTGACTGGAACGTCAGAAGGTCGTCCGCATTGATGATAGCCTGCTGGTACTTGGCCACATAATCGGTCGCACCGATGATGGGGTTGAAGGCGACATTAGGTCCGTCGGTCTTGGTGAACTCGACGTTAACGAACATGTTGAAGATAGTCGAAGCATGTGCTGCGGAAGGTCGCAGGGAGGCGTCGTATTTCCTCCTCTTATTGTAGCCGTGCTGCTTTTCCTCAGGTGGCTTCTCAGCGGGGGTAGGGTAGTAGTCGAGCACGAGCAGCGAGCCGTCATCTGCAGGTCTCAGAGCAGCCTGCGCAGTTCATTCGTGTCAGCGGCGTTAGGATATGCGAGGGGACAGAATGAACATCTGCAAACCGAGAAAGCCAGTAGCGATTATCTATCGCGCGATCGACCGGCTTCAACGATGAGATGGACTCCTTACTGAAGTTTGCGAGTACGGCGTTTTTGAGCGTCGCGTCAATTTGATTGCACGCCACTTTCTTGAGCTCCTCAAGCTTGTCGGCCAGCGCTGACGTGCCCAGTCTGGCCAGAACGACGTCGAGTGGTGATAGGACAACGTGGCCGGCAAAGTGCCTGGCGCAGTATCGGGCGTCCTCGCTGCGCTGCTCACTGCGTTCCTCCGTTGTAAGGCTGCCGATGACGCCGGTTGCAGCCACTGACACCAGCGTCTTGTTTGGGTATTTGAGCGCCTCAGAACCCGTAGGAAGGAGTTCAGAGAAGGATGCAGATGGCACGACGGGCGGCGGGTCTGAGGCAGTCGAGAGCTGGCGGAAGGAGGTTCTCGGCCCTAGAGGAATCTGCGTCAGGGGACACAGGTACTCGGTGAGGAAACTCACAGGAAGGATGCTGCGTACCATCGCATCGCGCTCGCCTGAGGCAGCAATCTCATACAGCTCCAGCGCCTCAAATTGTTTTGCTTCGGCACGGTCCGACCTCAGTGCTCTGTTCTCCGGCAATCGTAAGGAAGTCGTTGATGCGGCGGCAGGCGCAGATACTCACATCGTTCTCATTTGGAGAGCAGCAGTGCAGGAGTAAGTACGGTGGCGTGTGACATAGGGGTCAATTCGGCAACAAATGGATTACTCACTACCATACCAACGAATTCACCGCTTGTCCTCAGGTTGAAGACACTTTCTCGTTCCTCGAAAAATTTCACGCCAGAAATAAAAAAAATCAGTTAGGATACAAGTACAAGAGGGATAGATAAATAGACCATTGATAAACACAACGTCTCCAGTAAGAGATCCATGTAGATAGCGTAAGATACAATCTAGAGTAGGTGGTAGTAAATTCAGCAGACAGCAGCGGCACGAGAGGCAAGAAAAGTAAACAGAACACAGCAGCAAAACCAGCAAAACGCAGACTCCCACACAGACGGCGCAGTCACCCCCCGCCGTTCGTCGTACGCCGCCGCCGCGTCGTGCGTTTCTGGGGCGGCTCCGTCGGGGCGGTCGGCGTATCTGTTGCCCCCGCTTTGCGCTTCAGCGGCGCGCTCGCCATCGCGGGCGTGTTGAGGTTGCTCGCGACGCCTGTGCTCGCCGTGCTCGTGCTCGGCGTCGAGGCGGCCCCCTTGCCGGGGATCGTCTTGTGCTGCTTCTGCGGCGAGTTGTGCGCGGACGGCGGCGCGTTTTGCGGGGAGCTCATGGAGGAGGAGGGGCCTTGGCCCTGCCCCGGTCCCGGGTTTGACGGACCCGCGGCGGGATTCGTCACGGAGGGCGGCGCGGAGGAGTACAGCGTGTTACCCTGCGCAGAGGGCATGCTCGAGCCTTGGAAGTAGGGGTTCGTGGCGAAGCCGTTCATCATGGCGAGCCCTGGCTGCTCCTCGCGTATTTTGTCGGCGAACGATTTCAGCGCGGCTGAAGGGGGCCCGAAATGTTAAGAAAGCTTAGAAAGAGGGAAAGGGAAGAACACACTAAGCGGCCCTACATCCTGATCCTTCGCAAATGATATCAACTCCGCCATCTGCCCCACGCTCTCCGCCAACTTGAACGCAACAATTAGTCTTTGCACCTGGCTCAGAAAGACATACACTGACCTCAAGGCATCGCATCGTCGCCTGCGGAATACCAAAAGCATTAACCGGCTCACCCGGTATCGACCCATTCTCAATGAGCAATCTCGGCTCCTCCCACTTCTTATCGTCATCCCCAGCCGCTGGTGCTGCCCCATTCATCGTCTGCGCACTCTCCTCCGCCTTCCTCGGCCCCGCAATCGCCTCAAGCGCAATATACTTGTCGTGTGAGTGCGCGTCAAACTCAAAGTCGTCAAACTTGAGCACATAGGGCGGCAAGCCGCCGCCGTTCTGCTGCGCGGCACCAGCTTGTTGTGGCGCGGGCGAACAGATGACGAGATGCACGGTCAGAGGCCCGCGCAGGGTGACGATATGCCCGTTATTATACCGGCATGTCCACACCGCGGTGACACATTCGACAATCGCGTGCCCCGGCGCGGACAACCGCTCCCGCGCGCCGTCGAGCGTAAACGACATGGACTTGACGCCCGACTGCGTCGTTACGAGAAAAAACCGCGGAAGGATGGGTACACCGATTTCTACAAAATTTTGAGCTAGTTTGAGTTTGTTTATGTCGATGATGCGAGGAGACGACGGACCGAAGGGCTTTGCCTCATTTTTCAAGCTATCTCGCCATAGCGTCAGCTTCATGATCGCCTTGGGCGTGAAGTACTCTCGTATAAGGTTATCCCAGTATGAGAGATTCAATTTTTGACTCTTTTAAGACAAGACACGAAATCGAAAATCGTCAGTAACGCAAAACGTAAAAATAAACGCGCAAAACACGCACCTGAACCTGCGGCGCATCTGAGCCCAGCAGTCCGCTGAACTGCATCACGCGGAGGAGCCCTTGTCCGTACCCAATCGCAAATGTCTGTGCGGTCACAGCGGGTGGTCGCGGGATCGCGCTGTTCGCGGCAGCAACCAGGAGCGCGTTTCCATCAGGCGGTGAGGCTGACGCGGACATAAGCGTGCCGTCCGAACTCGTTGGAGGAGGCGGCACGGGCCCAGAGAGTTGTGGTTGTGCGCCGGGGGGCGGCCGCGGCGCTATAGGCTGCTGATGTGCGCCACCAGAGCTCTGCGGGCGGAGGTTTGGGTTTTGGTTGGGGTTTGGCTGCTGCGAAGGCGGCTGTTGTGGTGGGATTCGGCCAGGTGGTAAAAGTCCGGAATTATTAGGAAGTTGTTGCGAGGGCCGAGGTGTATGCGAGGGCCCTGCGCCAGAGAGCGGCCTCCCGGGTGGTTGATGCTGGGGCTGCGATTGCGGTCGTGGGGGATGCGAGTTCATAGAATCGGAATGGTGCGGGGAGTGGTGTTGCGCGGGCTGCCCCGGGGGCGAGTGTGCATGCTGGGGCTGCATGGACGGATGCTGGTTGTTGTGCGAGAGTGGGCGCTGTGGCGCTATGAACGGATAGCCGCCATTCTCCGCGCCAGCGCCGCCATGCTGCTGCAACAGTTGTTGGGCGGGTGTTGGCGGGAAAGCGGCGGTTCGCGGGGTACCCGCTGACGGCGGGAAGGAGTCGGACACGGACATATTAAGCGGGGGAGTAGGGGAGGTGCCGAAACCAAATTGGCCATTACCCATCGGTCGTGGGGGGTACTGGTTTGGGAAGAACATCTCGTCAGGCATATGTGCACGATTCATTGAAGGTTGGGAGGGCCCAGGCTGCATGCTCATTACAGGAGTGCGGGCGCGGGGGGAGTTGGATTGGGGCGGGGGGACGATCTGATTTTGAAAACCATTGGGTGGCATTCCGCTGGGATGGGGAGGCTGACCGAGCGACGCGGGCTGCGACAGA
Source organism: Mycena alexandri (assembly GCA_029233265.1). Lineage (NCBI taxonomy): Eukaryota > Fungi > Basidiomycota > Agaricomycetes > Agaricales > Mycenaceae > Mycena > Mycena alexandri. The sequence continues at coordinate 1,399,310 of JARJCM010000001.1, read as the reverse complement.
CTGTGCATGAGCTGGCCGCTGGCAGATGCCGATCGTGCGAGAGCCGCGTTCTGCGGGTTGCCTGGCTGGCGGTTCATCATGGCCAGTTCCATTTCCCGTTGCTGCTGCTGCTGCTGTCGGGCATGCTGCATCTGCTGCATCTGCTGCTGCTGATGTTGCTGGCGCTGAATTTGCTGCTGCTGCATCATCTGCCCGCTGAGCCCCAGACCAGGATTAAGCGACGGATTTGATGCGACGCGCCGAACCATCCCGCCGGGGGCGGGCATCATGTTCGGGGAGAAGCCCATGCCACCCTGCATCTGTGGATTGTGGGCGAGCCCGCCCATGGGCATGCCTGGGGGAAGACCGGCTGGATTCATGGGGAGGCGTGCACCGGGACGCATGCTCATTGTGCGGGGCATCATAGGGTTGTGTCCTGGGGGAAAACGCATATCTGGGGCGCCCTGGAGCATGCCCATGGGGGGGTTGCCGCCGTTTGGGCCTGGATTGAGACCCATGTGGTGGGGCGGGCCCGCTTGCTGGGGCTGCATGAAGGCGGGGTTGTTGAGGCCGATCATGCTGGGAGCCGAGGGCTGGCGGAGCATTGGGTTCATGAAGGAGTGGTCGAGGTCGGAAGCAGCAAACTCTTGAGCGTCGGTGTGGGGGTACGCTGACATGCATTCACTGGGGTACAAGCGCGGAAAAAGCAGAGACTGCGGGCCCAGCAGCAGGGATCCAGTGGGACCAGTGGCAGCCTAGGCTTGCAGACGACGGGGCCTTGCTCAGCGTTCAAGGCAGCGTGGGGCGCTAAAAGTACAGCCAACTCGCTGTTTGCCCGATCGACTCTCCCACGTGTTGTCGTCTATCTAAACCCATGGTCAGAAAACTAAAGTACCACGAACAAAAGCTCCTCAAGAAGGTCGACTTTCTCAATGTATTCCTCGCTGTTCCCCTCGTTCTTGTCTGTCGTTTGACACCCCTTTTGCCAGTGGAAACAAGATGCCAATCTCCGCGAAATAAAAGTTATGCGCAGATACCACATCCAGGACCGCGAAGACTACCACAAGTACAATAAACTATGTGGTTCCCTGCGCTCGTTCGCCCACCGCGTCTCCATGCTTCCCGCGCAGGACCCCGTTCGCGGCAGAATGGAGGGCCAGTTGCTCTCAAAGCTCTACGACATGGGCGTCCTCAACATCGATGCAAAGCTCAGCGACGTCGACAACAAGCTCACTGTCGCTGCCTTTTGTCGCCGCCGCCTCGCCGTGTTCATGTGCATGTCGAAAATGTCCGAAACAGTTAGTGCGGTGAGTTTTCTTTCATCGTTTCTTTCATTCAACTCTTTCATTCATTCGTTTGTTCGGGTGAAAGGTCTTTGACCTATCTCGGATGAAACACTTCTTTGATTCACTCTTTCATCTGTCACCTGTTTCGGCCGCCGTCGAATTCCTCACTCACTGACAAACCCGCAGGCCGTAAAATTCATCGAACAAGGGCACGTCCGCGTCGGCCCCGACACCATCACCGACCCCGCGTATCTCGTGACGAGGTGCGCCCTTTCTACCTTTTCTTCCTTCCTTCGATACAGTACTCAAGCTAGTTACTCGCACAGACACATGGAAGACTTTGTCACCTGGGTCGACACCTCCAAGCTCAAGCGCACGATCATGAAGTATAACGACGAGGTGCGTCTCTCTTCTCTCTCTTTTTGTCGCGCAGAGACTGATCGCTCTGCAGCTGGACGACTTTGATCTGCTCTAGACTTCGGTACTATCGGTGCGCAGATGTAGATGCACGCAGACACGGCGTGCCGACTTCGCGTCGACTAAAAGTACTTTATTCGTACTTATTAATTTGGCGCCCGATTGAATAGCCGGATACCATGCTACATACGCGTCCAGGCTCTGCTGTGGCCGCGGATAATTATCGGGGTGGGCGGGTTTTTTCAAGCCAGATACCGATATCCTCGTACTAGGGTTGGGCTTGCAGTTGCATGTACAACTTTCTTTGTGTTGCGGAAGCAGCTACGCGTTGAAATCGTTGGTGATTTGAGGTCGGAATATTAATCCACCGTTCTCGGTTTTGACAATTGGTTTAAAGAGAGGAAGAGGAAGGGACGAGGGCGGTTCGCAAGATTATCTTCCGCACGAAATGGCTCCCCAAAAAATAGCATTGTTGAGTAGAACATCGAACTGTGCGAACTTCAGCGCAGGCGCGGTCAGGTGAGCCGACGCGACTCGCTTGCACGGTGGAGCCTGCGACATCGAGAGCACTGGAGCTATAGGGATGATGGCGGATGATGGTGAATCATTGATTCACCATCGAATTCCCACGCATTCTTACTCCATGAATATCCCTCCAAGGAAATCCTCCACTGATTTCCATCCAATAAATTCCTTCCATGAAAATTGCTTGAGTAAAATGTCCCCATTTTTCTCCAGTGATTTCCATCCCCTAATATTCATGCAGCAATTTTCCCGCATCCGGACTGAATTCCCACGGTTAAACTTCGTTCAGCGAAATTCATCTAGTGAAATTAGTTCAGGATATTCCCTTCAAGGAAATCTCTGCACCATATTTGCTCCACTGATTTCCCTCAACAGAATTTCCTCAAGGCATTTCACTGCATGGGTTTTACTTGTATGGTCATACCAGTCAATTCTCTCAGTGTAAAAAGATGATTCTGCTCCAAGAAAAGAATCGATGTCCATTGCTATCCTTGAGCCTCTCTTACTTCAGGAGGAAAGGTTTCCTCCTAATGAAGTAGTTTCAGATGATTTCTAACCATGTAGTGGGTCTTTGATTTCAATCTGTATCACTTCCTGTTGGCGTAGTGGTCACTACTATTGCTATTATCTGAAGCTATGTAATTTTTTATTTGATGCCTCTTGTTCGCATCCCGTCAGTGTCGTTCTTTTTCCACCCCTCCAACAAATTCTGTGGAGGGAAATGCCTCCAACGAGATTTTCAACTTCATCGCAGCGCTTCGTCCAAAATTTCTCAAGGGATTCCCGTGGAGGAAAATGACTGAAGGAAGTTTTCTTGGAGGGAAATCGGTGGAGGGAAAGTGAGAGTTTTGCTCAAGGGTTTTTGCTGAACACAATTCACTGGAGGGAATTTCGTGCAGTACTTTGATGGTGAATCAATGATTCGCCAACACTTCGTGGCGGACGCCATCACCCCATACCTCCAGTGTTTACGCGACATCACAACACAGCCCAGAATGAATTCGGCAACTACCGGAACCAGGTTCAAACTCAGCTGCGACGGGTTTAAAAGTCAGCCACTCCGGGTCTTCTGTCAGCCACCCGCTCTTTCTTCTCTACTTCCATCATCCGCCTTCAACTTCAAGCCCTCAGGCCTCAGCTTCAAGCTTCGAGCTCAACCTCAAGAAAGTGTGCTATAATCGGTATGTCCCCTCCGCCCTCGACGCCCTCTCACCCTCGACGCATTCTGGCTTTCTCTCCGTGCACCGAATTCCATCCTCCCTCCCCTCTGCCGTCTTGGTACACCTCTCGCTCCTCGGTGCCGCTGCCTCCCTGCCCTCGTTCTCTGGATTCCTTTGCCACCGCTGTCTGCGTCGTTCATCTCCTCCTCCTCACCCTCCTCCGCTCGTCGTCTCGCCTAGTGTGGATCGCCAAGGTCCCGCCAGCGAGCTCGCTCAATACCTCGCTGCTCAAGACCATCGGGCCGCCGAGCTCGCTGTTCGCCGTCGTCGCTGCCGTCGATATCTTCAAGACCGTTCGCTCAAGACCTCAGCGGGATACTGTCAAGCCCTCAAGTCTCCCGAGACCTCAAGCCCGCTGCTCAAGACCCTCAGCCCGCCAAGCCCGCCGTTCGCCGCCGTAAACGCATCAACTTGAAGTCGTCGACGTCGCCGCCGTCTAGCCTTCGTGGTCTTCAAGACCAGCAAGCTCGCTCAAGACCTCAGTGGGATACTGTCAAGTCGCTCAAGCCCGCAAGCCCCCAAGGCCCAAGTCGTTCCAGCTCTCAAGTCGTTCAAGCCCTCAAGAGTCGTTCAAGCCCTCAAGAGTCCTTCAAGCCCTCATGTTCAAGCCACCTCAAGCCCTCAACATTCCTCAAGACCTCAGTGGGAAACTGCAAGACCTCGAGCCACAAGTCCTCAAGCCGCTGTCTCGCCGAAGACCTCAGTGGGAAACTGCTCAACGTTCGAGACGCAGCAAGTCCTCAACATCCCTCAAGGCCGCCGCCGGCCGACTTCAAGACCACAAGACCTCAGTAGCGCCGTCGTCAAGGCCTCAAGTCGTCGACATCGCCGCCGTCTACGGGCCCGCGTTATCTTCAAGACCATCAAGCTCGCTCAAGACCTCGGTGGGACTGTCAAGCCGCTCAAGTTTCAAGGCCTTCAAGAAAATCAAGCCCTCAACTTTCAAGACGCCTCCGAGTCAAGACCTCTGTGGGAAACCGCTCAAGAATCAAGGCGTGTCAAGACTTTCAAGACTCGAGCCTCAAGCCCTCAAGCCGTCGCCGCGCCGAATGCCTCGGTGGGAAACTGCTCAAGACTCAAGGCGCCGCAAGACCTCAAGATGCGAGACCCGGCTCGCAAGCCCGCCGACGTCAAGACGCCGCAAGACCTCAAGGTTAAAGACACGGGTTAAGATTGCCGGCCGCTCCAAGACCTCAGTGGGAAACTGCTCAAGGCCCAAGAGTCAAGACGTCAAAAGCTCAGTGGGAGACTGCTCAAGACTTTTGGGGGACCCGCCGCTCAAGACCTCAGTGGGAAACTGCTCAAGAGCTCGCCGGCGACGTGTTGCATGTTCAAAGTTTGTCTGAGGTGAGTTTTTCCTTTCCCGGGGACGGGTGAGAGCTAAGTCTCCATCCTCGTGCTCCCTTGTCGTGGGCCCCGGGCTTAGTACGCGCGCACTTGGTTTCATCCACCATTTGTGCGCGGAAGCCAATTGCACGTTAAAAAAATGGTCGTGGTTCTTTTCTTGTTGTTTCTACGATTGAAGTAACGTACTTGTAGTAAATCCAAACTCTGATTCGTTTGTGGACGCGACGCGACGCGACGACACGCCAAGAGAATGATGGCTTCGAATCGTGATTGCGAAAATCTTACGTACACGTTTACGCCTCGCAGACAACCTCGACGCTGTACATTTTAAATGTCAGCTGCGTTCTCAACGGCGCGGCGGCATGCCTCGAATAAGGAAGCGACCCTGGCGGCTGTCTATAATTTCCCGACACATTGGACAGATGATTACCGACGGCGTCTTTTAACCGTCCCCTGAACGCTCCTGCCTTCTCGGCGCCATGTTTCCTCCACTCATATACCTCTCTCTCTTCCTCACCGTGACGAATGCTGCCACACCGACCTATAGCGCAACGTACCTGCCGTCGAATGTGCCTGAGCAAACTGAGGAAGGACAGACGGGGACTAACCGATGCGGGACCGCTCTGAACCAGACCTCAGGCTGTCAGGATGCGTACTGTGAGTCGTCAGATGCTATTCAGATCCCCCCTTGTTCAAACGCGACTCAGTGAACTCACTCGATGACTGGTACTGCCGCAATTCCCTTTTTTTTTCAACTGACACAATAGTTTCAACGCGGTAGGTGTGTGTGGGCGCCGCCTGAGCCTGGTCCCCTCAGTACTATCGGTGAGACGGAGCGTATCGAGGTCGCGTGGTGCATCAAGGTAACTCCCACACTGGTTACTCGATGTGAACGTCGCTCAAGGCCCACCAAGAATGGCACCGGCGCTCGTTTGATTCCAGACGGCGCGATCACCGGTGCACACTGGCTCGTAACGCCAGATTACATCCAAGTGACTGGTAAGCTAGAGGTACTTGTATCCTTTTTTTTCCTTACTTCCTGGCGCCAGGCAGCGGGAATATGACTTTGCTAAACATACCCGCCAATGATGAAGGAGGAGGTGAGCATTGGTTCCTGGTTCGTTCCGGCAGCCGTTTTCTTATCTTGACGCCCAGAATTGGATCCCCACGGCAAGTCACTTCCCCCAAGTGAACCCGTACATTCTTTGCTGACTGATAACCAGGTGCCGATGGAAATGGGAATCCCATTGGTGGAATAGTGTGGTCAAATGCTTTCGGCGGGCAGTTGGAACAAATATTCGAGTGGACGGTCTGCGCTTTATTGGTTTCCTCTCATACGACGAATGCCAATGCCTTGCCAGAACTTTATGGGCGAGGGTCAATTCTGCATCCGCATTTGTGACCCCAAAGGTCCCAACGCGCCCGGATATTGCCAGCACGTCTACGACGAGCTCGGCTGCCCGTGGAACATGCCGGCCAACTACGAGAAAGGATTCGACAGCTGTTCGGCGGACAGTGGCGAGGTTTGTTCCTTCGACGGCGTGGTTAATGGCGAATTTACTGATACGCGAACTTCGACAGCCCCCCGGCGTCTACGGCGGGTCGACGTTCCACCAGGGCGAGCCAGTAACGCCCGACCCGCACCCGGCGCCAAAGCCGACGTCCTGCACGACCATGACCAGCATCGGCAACGGGTTCATCATCCAGGGAACGAGCATTATGGCGCCTTCAAGTGTGAGTTTATTTTATTTTTTATTGTCCTTTTCGTGCAATTCGATTCTTATGTACACACCCTTCAGTCTACAAAGCCGACAAGCAGCGGGGCGAGCGGCAGTGCATCTGGGGCATCTGCAGGATCGGGCTCCGGCGGCGGCGCTAAGCCCACAGGCTCAAACAACAGCGCGCGCGGACACGGCCCTGCCCTCACGTCCACCCAGGGCTGGGAACGCATTGCGGTGAGCCTCGGGTCGGCGATCGTGTTTTCGCTCGTCGGCGCGGTCATCGTGCTTTGATTCTGTGCCGATGGGCCTGTGCAAATTTTCGTTTACAATTTCTCGAGGACTATTTGGGTTTGGGACATTCGGTAAACCACGGACATTACGCTTACTCACGCCCCTACCGACCTACACATTTCATTCACGACTGGTACGATGCATGGCGTCTGCTTTTGAAGCCAATGAGTTGATTTTTCTGGAAATTGGAATAAATTGTTCAAACGCGGTCATTCAAGTGGATCGACGCGTGTACGTACATTAACTGGCGCGACTTTGCTCCCTGCTTACTACAAGGCAAGTGATGCTCTCAGTAAGCCTGAGGCTCGCGAGGCCTTATTCGGTGTCTGTGCGCTCGCTGACCGACCAATTACGGCCGCTAATAATTCACGTGAAGCTTCGATCACAAAACCAGCGCAACTCTGTCCGAATGATGGTAAGTGGCCGGCAAGCGGCGGGGCACAAACAAAAATCCAAAATATGTTTTCGTCCCGGATCAACCACTAACGGAGCCCGCCACAGAAACTCCTGACCGAGCCCGGTTTTTAACCACTGACCTAGCCCAGGTTTTAACCACTGACCTAGCCCGGCTTTTAATATTTTCAACCACTGACCAATTTTACTTTTGGTGACTGGCAATCGCAGTGGGTCTGATGCCGGTTACATAAGCCACGCCATCACCAAAATGGTGGCAAATTCCTTTGGTCCATCCTACCACCTCACCAATCCACATTTACACCAAACTCTCGGTGCAAGATAGTCTTGTTTTATTATTCTACAGGGAATGTCCCGGCCAGATTTTTTATTTACCGCTCAGTTGAATTTGTTTCTCCCGATTTCTGGAAGCACAAAATGCAGGAGCGAAAAATCGGAAAATGTACGCGGGACATTCCCTGAGGATTCTCAACACGAATCTGCTCATATTTTTTCCATAGCAAAAGACCAAGTATTCATTGTGCTATGATGGACCAAAGAAATGCACATTTTGATCATTGAACACGTCTTCACGGCGCATTCTATGCCACAATAGCTCAAATGCTTGCTTATAACCACTGTCAGAACATCAAGGAACAGCCTGGTATCCGAAACACGCCATTTCCTCGAATGGATTCGGGGCCAGGAAAACTAGCTCGACAGGGTAACTACTATTTGAAGAGCTGTTTAGTGGTTTAAATTTGTCCAAATACTATAGAAGCCCTTTTATGTATATAGAAAACAATATTTTGAATTCAGATTGGGTTTACGAGGGCTTGCGCGGGTGTGGTGGACAAGAAAGGTGGATTTGCCATCGAAATCAGCCGCTTGGCGGACAGCACAAACATGCACAAACGGACATTTGATCTCCGCCACTTGCCAGTCACCATTACTTTCAACCACCTATCTCACGTGAATTTTCGACTTTTAATAATGTGTTCAATTTATGCCAGCGGGTACTTGAGCAAGTGGGATATATACATATTCATAAATTTTGCCTTATTTCTTGGTCCGCTAGCTTCGGCGAGTCAACGTAGAGGGAGGAATTGATGTTACCAGCGATCTGCCGCCAGGGACTATTAGGTCCTTCAATAAAGAAAGATCACAGCTTACAGTGTACTGAGTGTGTTCCGCACATCATCCTGCAGCGGGCACTGGTCTTTCCGGGTTGGTGCCAACTCCTCGGATTTTTCCATTTAAGAAAAGTCGGGCTTCCTCAGGAGTTGAAAATTTGAAAAGCCGGGCTCGGTCAGTGGTTGAAAATATTAAATGCTGGGCTAGGTCAGTGGTTAGAACCCGGGCTCGGTCAGGAGTTTTTGTGACGGGCTCGGTCAGTGGTTCATCCGGGCCGAAATTCTATTTTGCAAACAAAATGTCACCCGAATGACAAGGACGTCACGTTTTGTGCACGGCACGTGCAATTGATGGGGACATTTTCGGTCTGCTGAGCACAAAAAAAACTAAAGTTTTTGTTTGTGAACTATGACCACTACCAGAGATACGACGCACCTCAGCGACATCACCAAGATGAAGTCTACCGCAGACGGATCCTTTAATCGGCAGGCGTCCTCCTTCCGCAACTTCATCGAGCCTGGAGGCAAGTTTGCGCCGGAGAAAGGTATGTCGCAACTCCCCTGACTTCGGGCGATTGGTTAATGAATGGTCCTACAGACCGATACCGTCTCTACGTCTCGTATGCCTGTCGTAAGTTGAAGTGTTGTGTTCAAGGAAAGTCTTAAACTCGCCCTCTTAGCATGGGCTACGAGGGCCCTCATCGTGAGGAAGCTCAAGGGTTTGGAGGATTTTATCCGTAGGGCTATCAATCCCATTCGCTTGCTCTGATAATCTAAGACTCTACAGCCGTCACCGTCGTCTCTCCCCTCATGGGCACTAGCGGCTGGCCATTCGCCTCGGCCGATCCTTACCCTGGCGCAGATGTGGACCCGATCATCAACGCGCAACACGTTAGGGACCTCTATCTGCATGCGAGCCCAAAATACGAGGGCCGATTCACGGTCCCGATGATCTGGGATACGGTGAGCCATCGCGTTCGTGTAAAATGACCTGTCATTTATAAGATTCGCGATGAGGCCAACAACACGATCGTGAATAATGAGTCGTCGGAGATTATCCGTATGTTCAACACGGCGTTCAACGACCTGCTGCCCGCGGACAAGGCTGCCGTTGACCTCTACCCCGCGGAAGACCGAGCGGAGATCGACTCGATTAACGACTGGGTGTATCCGGAGATCAACAGTATGTCCTTCCCGCTCTTTACGAGATCCCGAAGCATTAACCTGAATGTAGACGGCGTATACCGCTCTGGCTTCGCGACGACACAAGAGGCATACGAGTCCGCTGTTAAACTCGTGTTTTCGGGATTGGACAAGGCCGAGAAAATTCTCAAGGGCAAGGACTATCTCGTCGGTGGGAAATTATCGGAGGCCGACATTCGACTCTGGGTCACAATAATCCGATTTGACCCCGTCTATGTTGGGCACTTCAAGTGCAACTTGAACACGATTCGCGCGGGGTATCCAGAAATCAATCGGTCCGTTTTTCCTTATTTTCCTTCACTCCTGGGGCCTGACACGACATTATGAAATAGCTGGATGAAGCAGCTGTACTGGAAGAACTCTGCCTTCAAAGATTCAACCAACTTCGAACACATCAAAGTGCATTACTATTGGTCTCACCCCTCGGTGTGTGCCTTATTCCCAACTCGCTCGTTAGTTTCCTGACCACTCTCTAGGTCAACCCTACGCGTATCGTCCCTGTCGGGCCGATTCCGAACATCGAGCCGTTGTAAAGATCTGAGTAACGATTTGGAAGATAAAATGTACTATGTCGGCACGAAGTGAACAATTTTTGTTTAAAAATGACCACCATCGTCCAATTTCTCGTTAAAACATCATGCATGCAGTCACTGCTACACCCAAGAACCCCATCGCCATGCTGAGTCCCCCGAAGTGATGCACCGCTGAATTCGGGGTCGTGGAGGTTGTCGGTCCTGGAGGTGAAGATGCCGAAGACTGGGTGGGCACACTGGTGACAGTCTTTTGCGATATTGTGGATGTGGCAGGTAAGCTGCTAGAATTCAAGATGCCACTTGGCAAAGATGAGACAGTGATTTGCGAGATCGACTTGGTCGAACTTGGAACTCCAGACGCCGTGGCCAGAGTGCGGTTGGGATTTTGGCCCGGCAGGGTGAGTTCTGGGAGCGCGAACCCTTCTTTGGAGCAAGCAATCGTAAAATCTGTGCCGTACATATGAGCCAAAAAAAAAAAAAGGCGAGACCTGGAGAGTGGCGCACCATCGAGGTCTGTTTGGGCCAGCGCAAAGTCTGCCGTTGTCGCGTTATCGGCGATGCCGACGCACTTCAGGCAATCGAAGTACCCGGACTGGAATAACGGCGTGCAGCACTCCGTGATAGGGCAAGACTTTGAATATGTTGTCAATAGAATCTGCATAGTCGAGCTCCAGGCCAATTTACCTGTTGCGCGATGGTATTTATAGGATCGCAGCTGCTGTCGCATTGTGGAGGGCTAGGGATATTGATTTGGCGGGAGACGTGCGCTCCGGCAAGACCTAGGCGGGGGCGTGTTCCACCAACCACCATGTGGACCGCCGAAAGCGCGCAAAGGATGAGAGGGATGGATCGTAAAGTCATGGCAAGAAGGAGACCGTGACCGTCCTGGAGAGCGCTGGAAGAAAGGCTGTCCAGTCGTTCCTAGTTTGCACATAGAGCGAACGTTTTGATGATCAGCGGACCGCTCGTGGCTGTACGACCGAAGAAATTTAAGTCGAAACATTGTCGAAACACGGTGAATATCATGGAAAGGGAGGGGGGCGAGAGCGGGTCGTTAGATGCGGTTGGACTGCGCGGCCACTGGGGATTGACTGGAGATAAATTATTGTCAGAAAACTCCCAAATTCCTGCGGAACAACGTCGGAATCGACGCTGTCAGGATATATATCAGATATTTACGAGATGGAAAAGAAAGAGAGTGACACGGAAGAGAATGGGCCATTCAACGGACCCGGTCTTCGAGACAGGCAGGTTGGCGGTGTGTGTGTGAACTTCAAGCTTGATTTGGACGCCAAATGATCATGATCGACCTTCCGTATGCAATGATCGACGGCGGGGTTGACTTTGGAAAACAACAAGGCCCAACTCAACCTTGAAAAGCCATCTGAATTACTTGTTTTCTGGTGGATCTCGACATTTAACTACGCATTTACATGGATTCAGCAGAACATAACGTCTTCATGTCAGAAGCTATGGCCATGGTACTTGCGGAAACCGGCTCTGCGACTCTCTGACACTCTCTGGACAGGCAGAAGAAGCCTGGGCTGCAGGAGAGGTTCCAGTGGGCTGCGTTTTTGTCCGGGGAAAGACCATAATCGCCAAGGCGAGAAACCGGACCAATCAGCTCAGCAATGTAGCTGCCCAGAGCTCAGCAAAACTTCCAGGCACTGACTTGAGGTGCCTGTAGGCCACGCGACACGCAGAACTTGAAGCAATCGATGAAATCTTGGCAGACCCAAAGCTCACGCCGCCGGGGAGGGGCGGCTATCCACTATCCGAAACCACCTTGTATGTGACCGTGGAGCCTTGCATAATGTGCGCGTCTGCTCTGCGGCAGATGGGAATAAAAGAGGTGTTCTACGGATGTGCGAATGATAGATTTGGCGGGTGCGGCGGGGTTATTGGCGTCAATGACGAGTGCGTACCCATATTTTGGCGCGTCAACAAGGATTTACCTTTGATTCAGACTTGCGCATCCTTCTCACCCCCCATACCGGGCGATCGGCGGATATGCGAGAGAGGAAGCGATCCTCATCCTTCGCCGATTTTATGTTACGGAAAATTTTAATGGTACCGAGATTGCTTCTTGCGAACGTCGTGTTTTCTCACACCCATTCAGCTCCGGCACCCAGGTCTAAAGCAAACAGAATTCTGAAGACAGAAATACTCCCTCGATGAATCAGATTCAGGGTCGCACACAAGTATTGAACTCGTTCTTCTATTGCTGCCGATCTGCAGGTCGCGGCGCAGGAGCATGGAAGATGCCTGGGGCCTCACCCGCCCAGCTGTCGCTTTTTGTACAGCAGACATTTTGCTTGCTTTCGTTTGGCCGTCTCGGCAAACCAGCCAACGGTAACCAGCGTATAAAAGACCCGAGCATACTTAGTGTACACCACGACTTGGGGGGAGATCCAATTCCATCATTCACCTCCACATGAAGTCCTTACCTGTTCATGAATTATTCTTGAATACGCCTGTGCTTACGGCTTTTACTGTACGACTTTCCACTTCTGCAGTTGTCTGACAAGAAACTGGCATTAAAATGTGCCGCAATGGAGGAGTCTGGATTTTGATTGCGAGCGTTCATTCCGTGAATCCTCGCATGTCCGTCGCATGTCTTTCGGCAGGTTACGTCGTGCATGCGCCTATGGAACTCACCATATGGCGCGCACCATCTGGAGGGATAACATGAATAGGTGAATAAATGGTGACGCGTGTATTCATATAACGGGCTTTTGACAATGATAACTGGACACTCCGGAATGGAACATTAACGGCCGCCTTTGTGGGAGCGTCTCGGGAGGGGGACAACGAAGCCTTCAGCAGACCAATAAAGGCGGACCGGGGAGGAAACAAAGTACTCAGGAAAACCAGCCTAACCTGATTTAGAAAAGAAATAAGCCACAAGGTAAGAATTTGGAACCAAGATACAATCAAGTATTTCCCAAGAGGATCCCTGAGAGCGGTCGCTTTCGGAGGTGATGTGGATGTCAGCGAATGTCATTGAATGTTTTCGACGGTCCCCGAACGCCTTGTCGCATCAGATGTCGTTGGTTTCTAGGATTTGGGATCCCAAGATTTGCTCAGGCCGACAGGGAAACCAGAGGCGAAATCCTAGGATTGTCTGATTCTGGAAGGATTTTGTTGGCTGAAAAGGCGCAAGCGGAGGGGGTCAAGGAGATTATCACAGGGACGTTTCTGCGACGTATGGCTGTTTCTTGGGGAAATGGGGAAATGGGAATGCGCGGCAGTCCCGACTATGCGCCGCGCACAGTCGGCGGTCCGACAGAGCGGGTGTCGGGGGTTCAAGTACTTGTGAAATAGCAAGTATTTTTGAAGAAATTTTGTACCCAGGTCCAGAATTCCACCCCCTATCGAGAGACGCAAGACAGACCTCGCTACGAAGACCCACAGCAAACGCCGCTGCGAGGACAGAAGGGACCTGCTCTAGACTCGCTTGTTTCATTGAGGGAGTCCGTCAAAAATGTTGATTAGGCGCAGCGTAAGGTGCAAAAGCCGTTCTGAGTTCCCCGTGTTCAGAAAGGCCAACGACGGTGGTGGCGAGAGACAAGAGAGACAGACGACGATGACAAAGAAATGGTGGCGCGCGACTTGCCGATCGCGTCCGAGTCCTCTCTCGTCACGTCCATCACTGAAGCCAATATTTTCCAGCCGCACCGACGCCAGCTGTCGCTGGAATGGCTCAGCGGACCCCGAGTTTCTTCTCCAACGCTGCCTATGTCTGTGGCGTTTCTTCCAAGTTATCGCAATTTACCAATCTCGCGTCCGTCTGCTAGGACCATGCTCTGGCCGGAATTGGTGCAGGCACCGTCGCTGTACTGTGCATGAACCCTCTAGATCTCCTCAAGGTCAAATTCCAAGTGGCGACAACTAATCCGACCGGCGGAGTTGGCAAGCAAATCTGGTATTCTCTCCGCGACATACATCGGCAAGAGGGATGGAAGGGTTTGTACCGTGGTCTGGGCCCTAATATCGCTGGGAATGCATCTAGCTGGGGACTCTACTTCCTATTGTGAGTGCGGACGCGCTCCTCGTCGTCGTCCAGCCTGAAACTATGGACCCAGTTACAATATGCTGAAGAAACGAGCCACGGACGGCGATCCCTCGGCTCCCCTGTCTTCTGGCTCGATACTGCTGTGTTCTGCTCAAGCGAGTTCGCAATTTAAAATGAAGGTCCAGCTGCAATAGCTCTAACCTCGCCACAGGCGCGGCCACTGCGATAATGACCAATCCAATATGGGTTGTTAAAGTACGAATGTTTACGACCCGACCGGACTCTCCCAACGCCTACCGCGGCGTGTTCCGTACGTCCGCACCACGTTCTTACAAAAAGGTCTAACGTTCTCGCAGACGGTTTCTCTTCAATTATCCGTTCCGAGGGTGTATTGGGGTTATTTCGCGGGACATCCCTCGCCTTATTCGGGGTCAGCAATGGAGCTCTTCAGTTCGTGGTGTACGAACGGATGAAGCGGTGGGGGTTCGAAGTGAAGAAGAAACAGTTTGCGCTAGCGGGTCGAGAATGGACGACGGAGGTCGATAAACTGGTACGCCCTGATCCATCTGTTCTTGAATCTGCTACTGAGTGTGAACCTAGTCAAACACGGCCTACTCAGTCATGTCCGGCGGGAGCAAAATCGCCGCTTTGGCAGTAACGTATCCTTATCAGGTAGTCCGCTCCAGAATACAGGTATTTCTTTCTTTTGGCCCCATCCAGCCGTCCATACCAACGTGATATTTGCAGAACAACGCGACCACCCATCTCTACCCCACCATCCCTGCTACTATTAGAAGAACGTGGACACAAGAAGGCGTTCGGGGATTTTATCGCGGTCTCGGCACGAATCTAGTCCGCGTACTACCCGGTACTTGCGTGACGTTCGTTGTGTACGAGAACATTGCCTGGCTGTTGAAGTCAACAGCTGCGAAACGAGACCGGGCCGCAAGAGAACTAGATTTATAACTGCTCGCAAAAGTACAACATATATTATTGACATTTGTACATTACTCCCAGTATAATTTTGCACGACATCCAGTCTTCAGAAATAAACGAAGCTTTGAAGCCCCGTGGGACACTTGTTATTTTATTATTTCCCCTCTATTTGTCTCAATTATTCAGCGCCTTCCCGGCCCTTCACCTCGAATTTTGACGCGTTCAAACCTTCGCGTCTTCTGGTACGCTCCTGTTGTATAAATGCATCTAAATCGCTTGCCCACAAACCGAAAACAGGGATGAGCACCTTTTCTGCCTTCCGTTTGGCCGCCAGGACATTACTTCATCCCGGCCGTCCTACACCTCATCTTCCATGCCAAAACGCAATTGCGCTACACCACCATGCCCGGTTCAAAAGCAAGAAGCGACATGAAACCCGCATTAACCTCCGGAACGACAAAATTCCCTACTCAGAGGTCTCTATGGTCGAGGACAAAGTTCTCGTGAAAGTGTCGCTCGCGCGCCTCCTCGACTCGATCGAGCTCAAGGAGGAGTGGGTTGAGCTTGTCACGGAGGACCCAATCCCCATAGTCCGGGTGGTGAACAAGAGGGACGCGTTGGCGAGGGAAAAGCTGAAGAAGATAAAACAGCGCGAGGTTGCGCGGAAGAATATTGTGAAGGAGGTGCAGTTGACGTGGTGGTCGGAGCAGAGCGATATGGAGCACAAAATCGCGCGGGTGCGGATGTATTTGGAGATGGGCGCGAGGGTGGATATCGTATTCTCCTCCAAGCCCAACACCCCGCCGCCGCCAATGAAAGTCAGGAAGGAGAGGGTGCAAAACACGATAGAGCTCATGGAGGGCATCGCTACGGAATGGAAACCCGTTGAATGGAGGAAGAGTATGGCCGCTATATATCTTCAAGGGACAGGAAACGGTGCAGCGGTTGCAGACGAGGTTGGAGGGGAGGAGGTCGGAGGGGAGGAGGCGCCTGCAGCAGTGGAGGATACAGTCAACCAGGTGCTACCCAAAGAGGTGCCAGCTGTTGAGCGAGCCCCACGACGACCGCAGCCACCTCACATGCAGCCGAAACCCAAGAACTACATAGATCTTTCGCCGTATGGCTACACACCACCACCCGACCGCCGATTAATGTTGCCGCGACTCAAAAAGTCGAGTCGTGACTCGGTAAAATGACTTTGTTCGAACTGCGCTCGACTTGACTTGACTCACCAACTTCAAGTCACTCGGAGTTGCTCAAGTCGACTTGAGTCGGTCAAGTCCACAGATTTTTTTTTTGGATTAGCTAGAATCACCACCATATTGCACAGGAATGTTGTGGACAAGTGAACCCCAATGAAATCATGCAGGAAAGATGAGACAGTGTTTAATCTGTAATAACCGCACATTGCTCACATATTTCGTGAGTTAAATGGTTCAGAAATCTTCCATACAGTAATAGTGTCAGGGATTTTTATAATATTTTTCTAGATTTATTGAGCATTTAAAACTGGATGGGAACACGAGCCAAGTGCAACACTACCGCTGGCTAAAACGGTAAATGCCCACGGTCTTTTTTTTGCCGCCCACGACCATGCAGAGGGGAAAGGAATTTAGATCTGGCCAAGTGGAATAGGTGCGACAGGAGACGGGAACCGTCCGTTGGATTAATCGTACAATTTGGCTGTTTTTACAGATAGCATTAATTATTCTACGCGTTATTTTACCTGGGCGCGCAACCTCAACCTTTTCTGCCTTGCCTTCATTTGCTGTTTCCGCTTCCGTTTAGTCCAGCGCCCAGCCAGAAGCTCGCGATGTGCGGGCGACCATTTGCTCTTCATCTCCTCCGCCTTCGCCTTTTGTTTCTCCCTCAATTTCCGCCACCGGCGCCGGGCAATGACCTTGCGCAGCTCGACGTATGATCGGCGGACCGGCAGCCCTCTTTGCTTGGGCGTAGGGAGGCGGTAGCGGAGTCGGGAGTGATATCTGTACTTCCCATATGCGAAGGGTTTTCGGTCCGCCCGATGCAGGAGAGGCGGATCGAGCTTTTCCAGCCGACCAACGAACAGATGTCGCAAACCATAAGGAATGGGATACCCCATCCGTACCATGCAGTCCGCGACCTCATGCAGCGGCGCGTTCCATCCGGGGGCGTCTGGAATAACACCCTTGAAGCTGAGAGCGAATTTCGCATTCCGGAGCTGCAGTCTATGCCACGACTTGCGCATTGGAGGCATCCGCGGGCGGAAAACGCGGAGGGCGGCGTTGAAGAAGCGGGCATCGGGCTTAGGGATGTCCTCCTTCGGCAGCCAGCGCCTCAGCTCCGGAACCTCGTCGTACGTGCGTGCAAGGCCCACCAGGCACCGGAAGACACCGAGGGCGGCCGTGATCATGTATCGATGCAACAGCGCTTGCACTTCTGCTGAAGGTAGAGGCCTCGGCAGCTTTTGGCACTCATATAGGAAGGTGGCCCAAACGGAATGGCGCGCCGTCCTTTGCGAAGTCCGGTGGTGACGGGGAAGGGTGAGGGTCCAGGGTAGTCGACGTCGAGCCAGATAACCATAGCAGTTCATCATGATCGTGTAGGCCGCTGCGTCAAGGATCCATGGCTTACATTCTGGTACGAGGTCGCGCAGCCAGCTACGCTGTTCGGCCTTCTTGGCCAGCTGCCAAACGCGATCCGCGAGAACTACTCTCCCGGCTTTATATAGCGCGTTTAACACGGCAGTGAAGAAGACGGGTCCCAGAGTTATCGAACGACGAAGGGTAGTATCGAGCGCTGCACGTCCTAGATACCGATCCTTTTTCTGATCTGAATTGGTAGGATATTTAGTCGAGTCGAGCTCGGGGAGGACGCCAAAAAGAAGCTTCTCGACTGCCTGTGGTTGACCTCTGGATGCGAGGTACGCGATATACGAGGTGAGAGTGTAGATATCCACGTCAGAGGGCAACTGCGGAATCTCTATCGTTTCACTGCCTATACCAGCCAGCTTTTTGCCCCATTTCGTACGGTTCACGATAATATCGGTTCGGGGCTGAACAGCCTCAACGGAATCCAAAACAATGTTAGTTTCAGTGGGAGGATTGGCGGTGTCGGGAAGAGGTGTGGTGGGGATAGGTGAGCTGTAGGTACCGTCGCTCCCAATGGATCGCAGCACCTCTTCGACAATATCGTATCTGCGCATCACCGTCCCCGAACGGATCAAGATGTTAGCAGTTACGATGTCTGGCGAGATGGGTTTCCAGCGCTTCTTCATCATATGGGAAAGAATCGCTTGTCCATGGGCAGGAGACAGTCGGTGGCGCAGGGCGTAGTGCAAAAGGCCGTTGTAACCCTCTAGCTCGAGTGGAGGCAGCATGTCATAGCGGCGGCTGTGGAGGATGGCATCGCGAGCTACTGGTGGATGTCGAAGGAAGAGTCGATCGCTCGGCAGGGTTCTGATGAGCTTTAGAAGGATGCGGTGGAAGTATGTATGCGCTTTTATTCGTTCTGGACAGCCACCCGCGCCGACTATCCAGATCTCGTCTTCCACGCGAGGACACTTGTACATGGTGCGGAGAAGGGCTTCGATTTCGGGGAACGGAATCTGGCGTCTATCCAGAAGACCGGCGAGATTACCGAGGGCCTGTAGGGCCACCAGTCGAGTGTGGGTGGGTTCCGGGGTTCCAACATCGCGTGTGAGAATGGTCTCAATGATCGTCAAGGCACTCTCCATAGAGTGCCTGCCCGGAAAGATTCCCTCGGTACGCAAATGGATCAAGCGGTGTCTGGCAGCCATCACCTGGCTGGAAGAGTGAAGCTCGTCATCTTCCGAGATGGCCTCCAAATTGGTCGCGATGGAGTATGCCTTCTGCCAGTCCCTGCATGCCCAGCCAAAGAGCAGCGAGAAGATGATGAGCTCCCCGTTTAACAGGGAAGCAGCCATGAGCAGCTTGAACATGTTGTCTGTCCTTCGCTGGCGATGCCGACGCGCGAGGAACAGGAGCTGCAGAGCAAAACGCGTTCGCTGGTCTGCCATTATAGCCGGGCGGAGGATGAGGACGTCTCGCGCGCGCTGCAGAGGAATGCTGGGATGGGGAGCAGCGAAGCGGAGGGCTGGATTTTTCGGGTGATGTGATACGTTCGTGTATACGAGCGCCTCGATGATGCCTTCCATGGTCCGGCCACGAATAACAAGACCCTCTGCCATGAGCATCTTCGCAAGCTCAAATGCAGGCTCGGCCAAATTGTTCCTGATGAGCCCATGGAGTAAGACATGCGCAGAGAGACGTTGCGAGATATGGGGACCAAACTGCAACGCAGCGGCTTCAAACTCGATCTTCGAGTACAGCATCCCCGGCATTTTGAATGGAATGGAGGAGGCCGTTTGGCGATAGGCAGCATAACGGATGGAATTTAGAACGAAGAATCCATCGGCGATTCCACCGTTCTTGACACACATTCGGATAGCCTGCGCGGCCGCGAATGATATCCTAGACGGTTTCGCCAGGTTGGGCAGAGAGCTTGACGACTCTGGGACCGCATCGACTGCCTCCCCGAGCGACATGGACTTGGAGACGACATGGGTGTATGATAACGCGGCGGATGTCGTAGAAACGCGTATGGCGGTCGGAAATTTGAGCAAAGAGGTTGATTTCGACGTCCGCGACGCCAATCTGGAGAATCCTGCTCTTCCGCTAGATGATGAAGCAGGTCTACCGGCAAATATGTGAAAGGCATTGCTAGCTGTCGGTGACCAGAGGCATCGCATGTAGTTTGCATTAAATTCCTGGCGGAATATCTGAGCAACCTGAGAGGGAAGAATAAACCCAAACACACCCAAGTTTCTACCAGGAGAAATAATGCAGCCCCGGGCAGCGCCCTGGCAAAACGAAGGCGAAGTCTGTGTAAAAAAAAATCCTTGGTCACATGACCACGTCGGGTACGATTTTCGTTGGACTGAACAGCGACCACAGAGTTGAGACGGTTTCTTCATATAATGAGTTACGACCGACCGCATCGTGGTGGTGGTGGCAACAGAAGACGGAACAACAGAGGTGAGACTGGCGAAAATTTGGCTGTTCCTCGTCTCGAACGCTGTGTGCAGACGACTATGATGACCGTCGCCGCGACGTCTATGAATCTCCCGCGGAAAAACTCAAAACTGCCATAATAAAGCTCGGAGAGGTGGTACGCCTTTCAATGGTGCTTGCTGTGCTGTGTGGCCAACTCAATTGCGCTCAAGGACGCCTTGGAGGAGCTTCCCCGACTTGAGAAACAGATCCGGGAAACTACACCCCTCGTTATCTCAAACCTATCTGAAGCATTTCGAATAGCGTATGTCTGCTGCTTCCTTGTGCGGAAGGACGTTTGTTCAATTCTGCAGTGTAACCGAACAACCGTTCAAAATTCCGTACTATGCTGCCCTGCTACGCAGACTGCACGATCCAGCCGAAGAGGCATCAACCGTGGACGGGCCCTCACTTGGAAAACAAATCCTCGAGGACTTTTGGAAGGGCTTCCAAGCATATCTTGACAAGCTAGCGTGGCGAGAGACGCGATCATGCGTGCGTACATTGTTTCGACCCCGATATCTCCTCACCCTTTGGATAGATCCATTTCTTTGCCCATTTGACTGTCGCCAAACTAATCACGACCGAGTCAATGTTTGCGCTTCTTCAATCGTTCACCGCGGTGTTGGAAGAGTTTGGTGTCTCTCATGGACGCGCTAAGAAAGCTGCTGTTTGTGCGGCAGAAGGTCTGATGATTGTAAGCATTGTGACCTTGGTTCACGACGTGTGCTCACCATGTTACAGGGTGGCCCTATTTTGAAACCAAGTTCTGGGGAACATGTCCAAGAAATAATCAGCGCGATCCAGGCGTACAACGACACTGTCACAAGCCCCAAATGGCTCATTGGCCCGTTACTAAAGATGTATTCTGACGAAGTATCTTCTTCAACTGCTGACGAAGTAAGCATTCTACCCTTTCCGTTGGTGGTTTGGTATTGAACAAAGCGCGTCACTAGCTGCTTGATACTGTGCTTCAGGCTCTCCGGACTCTCAATGAATCCGACTTTGCCGAGACTGCGTCCAGCTTCTCGCAACCATATGCCAGCCATGCGGACCCAGATCTGACTGAATTTACTCCTTTCGAGCTTCCCTCAGTCCTGGTTCCGCCAGAAGTCATCGAGTTGGACGGCCTCTCTACTGACTCTGGCGAAGACGCACAAGTCAAAAAAGAAGAGTGGCCGGAATATTTCTTCCGCCTCTTCGATAATGATGTCAGTCATTTCCTTCTGCTTCAGCAATGAATTCCATTGACATCCCGCAGATCACCCCCGACCCTAAAACCCCAGCAGGTTATGCCGTCCATACCGGCATTTTGGATATTCTGGATATATTCGAAGTGAACCGCAAGGAGTGTGCGCGTCTGCTGCTTGAATACCCCAAATGGACGATACCTGGTACTTTCAAGCCCAAACCCGGCGGCACAACTGTTCCCGAGCCTGTCGCAGGCAAAGATTGGCAGCTTGAAAGCACCATCATCGAAGTAAGGTTTTCCGCCTCTTAATGCATCGTGCCATAAACATGTCGCAGAACGTTCTGGGCGCCTATTTCGTCTTGCCCGAAGCCTCCCACAAATCCATATACTACATCGGTGTGATCACGGAGCTATGCAAGCTTTCTCCGTCCACCGTTGGGCCTGCGGTCGGGAAATCTATCCGTAAACTTTATGGCACGCTCGGAGAAGGACTTGACGTCGAGGTCGCCCGCCGGTTCGCGGAGTGGTTTGCGGTCCACATGAGTAACTTTGGCTTCCAGTGGGTGTGGAAAGAATGGTCTGTTAGTTTTTGCGATTAGCTGGGATTTGCTGATAAGTGAATCAGGATACCGGACCTGTCGCTGGCCGTTCAACATCCCAAACGCGCGTTTATGCGTCGTGCCCTCGAGTTTGAAATTCGTCTTTCATATCATGACCGTATCCTCAAAACGCTCCCACCGGAGATGCAAGCTCCAGAGGGTAATACCATCGGCGAGCAGGCGCCTGGGCCCGACTTTGAGTATGACGATCCAGGTACGTTTTTTTAACCGACCATACCTTGGGCTTATCGGCCGATGAATAGCAAAACCGCACCACGACTCTGCCCAAGGCGTCCTGAACCTCTTCCGCGGCCGAGCAAAGGCCGAAGACGTCATCTCCCATCTCGAGACGCTCAAGGCGACGCTGGAGACCTCTGACGACGGCGGACTCGTCAATGCCGACGTGCTCATTCGTTCTATTGCCATACAATCCCTTCTGCACATCGGTTCCCGCTCCTTCTCGCATCTCCTCAATGCGATCGAACGGTATCTCCCACTACTCCGCAGTATCGCGAGCGGGGGCGCCTCGAGCTTGGGCGGCGGCGGGAACGCGGAGGCCAAAGCGGACATCCTGACCGCCTCGGCGGCGTTCTGGAAGCACAACCGCCATATGGTGGCGATCGTGTTCGACAAGCTGATGCAGTATCAGATTGTCGACCCAACGGATGTGGTGGCGTGGACGTTCATCAACCGGGCGGAGATACGGGAGCTGAGCGAGGCGACGGGCCCTCTCAGTCTTAGTGCGTTTGAGTGGGATTTGTTGAAGGGGGCGCTGGATAAGGCGAATGGGCGAGTGATGATCGCGCGGAGGAAGGTTGTGGCGCTCAGGAAGGAGGACGATGACACGCGCGCGAGGGACAAGGCTAGCGGCGGCGCAGATGGGAACGCGATGGATGTTGATGCAGAAGTGAAACCCGACGAGGCGCCCGCCGTGGATAGCCCGGCTCTTACAACTGCACTCAAGGCCTTTGCGAGTCTGACACGGGAACAAAAGGGTGCCTTGTCTCGGACCCTCGACGGATTTGTGTCGTGTCTTGCGCCGGGGGCATCTGATTCGAATCCCAACCCCCACTCGCGCGTCGTCATCTCTGAGGAGGGATGGAACGACCGCGCAGGGTGGGCGAAGGACCAGTGGAATGCGTGGGAGACTTGGGGTTGGTACCGGCAATTCTGTCGCGCGGTGAGTTTTCCCTGTATCAGATTGACCCATATCTCATGTTCTGCTCGCTCTAGTATGCGCCTTACCTGCGGAACTACTCGACGACCCTCTGGACCGTGTCATTTGCCAAATTCGAGGGCTCGACGGACCCTGCTGCGGATTTGCTGAAAAAGACGTGGAATATTGCGACTGGGCAGGAATAGGCGTGAAGAACTTAGTACAGTGTTCTTACTTTGATGAATTTCCGTATAAGTCAAATCACCGTCCCGTGCCATCAATTTTGATCAAAGCCAAAACGCGACTGTTTCTGTTTGTTTGTTTCTCCTCTCTCCCTCCCTCTTCCTCCTCATCCTTCCTGCGTCCTCCTCGATACACTTCCACATCTCTCTATCACCCGTTCTCTTTATTGAAATGTCCCAGCGCTCTCAGTCTCGGCGAATCGGAAACCGCCACCCTGCTTCCCTCCTCCCATTTGCCGCGCACAATCCGGGCCTCTGCTACCTCATGTCCCAGCCTGTGACGGTCGATATGATCCTCTACATCGCCCGCCAAGCGTCAATTGTCCTCAAAATCGCTGGCGAGGAGCCCTACAGAGCAGACGCACTCCCTCGCCCCAGGTCGTCCTTCGAGCAGTATCAGCCCCCTTTGATCTCCCTCGAACAGTTCATCTACGGTATTGTCTCGGGCGTGAACGTACAGATCTCAACCCTCCTCACCACCCTGATCTATCTTGAGCGGCTTCGGTCAAAGCTGCCTAATGTATCGACAGGTATTGCTCGCTGCCCTTCCTCGCCCAGTGTATGGTGACTCATTTTCGCACGTTGCAGGGTTAGCGTGCACGAGGCATCGCGTCTTTCTCGCCACTCTCATCGTGGCTGCAAAATACCTGAACGACTCCTCCCCAAAGAACAGTCACTGGGCCGTTCACACCTCCAATATGTTCAAAACTTCAGAGGTGAATCTGATGGAGCGGCAACTGCTCTTCCTCCTCGACTACGATCTCCGCTTTGACGAAGAAGAAGCCTGTGCAGCCTTTGCGCCGCTCTACCAATATGTCAGCACACGAGCACTCGCTGTGGACAAGGTTGCGAGAGCAAGCAGGGCGAGATCCTCTCACGCACCGGTGCAGAAACAGAGAGTGGCGCCCCCGTCTCCACCGTACGACCCGCCTTCATATTCTCTGTCGTCATCGTCTTCCTCGTCATCGGCATCGTCTTCATCAAGCGCGTCGTCGAGCGCGTCTTCAACATTGGTGTCGACAGTCCGCGGGATCGCCAAACGCCTCTCGCAAACCCACTTGTCCTCTTCCTTCCGTTCGCACAATAACAACACCCTCAACGTGCCCAACCGCAGCTGCGACTCTGCTTCCTCGTACACATCATCGGAGATGGGATCGCTGATAGACGATAATGGTTCCTCGTCGTCTTCATCGTCGTCTGGCTGGCTGAGCGACTCTGACTCTGAATCCGAACCGGAACCGCCCGTATACTACGATGGCAACTCCGACTACGCCGACCCTGGCTCAGGATTCGAGGGTGCAGATCAGTCCGACGAATATGCCCCTGTGCCGACGTCTTCCAAGAGACTATTCGTCCTCCGCCCCGTCCCCGCGTATGCGTACAAGAATCAACACGTGCAGAACCGCTCCCGCAAACCCTCTGATACATCGTCTGTTAACACAGTAACAGCGGCTTCTCCCCAATCTTCGAGTTTACGGCGTACATCGATGGCGGTGTCACCACTTTCTGCGCCTTCTTCAAAGCGCACGTCAGCGGCGGCCTCCGGCATCTCCGTGAGCGCGACGATGCCGGCCATGGCTCGTCCAGGCGTTTCTAGCAGCTTCCTCAGCAGGATGTGGGGCGCTGCCAAGGGAGAGAGGTTTTCAGGACTTGCGGAGTCTCGATCGGATGGGCTGCCCAGCCACCACGGGCCGAGTGCCCTCAAGAGGCTGGTGCTGGTGCACTCGCGATCCAATCATCCTGGAGCGAGCCGCGGTGGCCTTCCCGATGCTTCGCTGCAGGTTTGAGGAGGAAGAAATAGACATGGGTTGATCTCCCCGCGACACACTATTCCGCCGTCCCCCATCACCACCCACTTGCAACCGCCCGCGATCCTTGCTTGATTTATTTTCCTGATTTCCCAACCGAACCCCGAGAACCCATAGAACCCCCGAGCGCTCCTTTCCAACGGACACTTACCCTCTCTCTCTGATCTCTTTGCCTTTATTTGGATTCTGGATACATGGACTGCCAGTGCATGGACACTACCCGATCTTCTCATGGATATAATCCCGCACATCGCTATCCCCCGACATAATGGACTCTGGACTTTTGGATTTTATTTTGCATGGACTCGGATTCATACCATCGCACGCACATACATCTTTTTATACCACATTATCATCATTCCTATCCACCCACATCCTATGCCCCATGTAACAAGCTCATTGCACCTATGTACCTACTATCCCCCGCATCGTCTCGACTTAATTCCCGTTCTCTTAGACATACGCGCAAATGAATATTTTGCTTGGCCGCCCGCGCGACCTTTGTGTATGACGCTGAGTCAGTCATCGCGATAATGGAGGAAGGGAGGAAGTTTGTGCGAAACAGGGATAACAATTACGCTATGAATCTATGCCAGACGCTCTCCGCTTATCCGAAAACTCGCGGTAAAGCGCATCGCACCTCTCCAGCAACAGCTCGCCCTGCACCTCGTTCTCCTTCCACTTTTTAACTGGCGTCAACCCGACCTCTGCGTGTCCCCACCGATCCGTCTCTGCTCCGAAGCGAACTGGAGTTTGGGGGTCGGGGTGAGATGCAGCGCCGTTGCCGTTTGCAGAACCGTTGGTGGCGGTTTTCTTCTTTGGGAATGCGGCAAAGGTGATGAAGGAGAGGGAGACGAGGATGAGATGGGTGGTGGCGATAGCGGCGTTGTCCGGGAATATGGAGTGGTGGCGTGAACCGAGCATGCGACCCTACGAATTCGTGGGTTTAGCTCAGCGGTTAGGTGCGAGGAGGTTCACGTACGAAGTAAAATAATAAAATCTTCAAGTTGTCGAGGATACCACCATGCGCAACCAGGTTGTTGCTGATTTTCGTGGAGCACACGCCGGGGTGGGAGACAAAGTGGCGGACGCGCTTGGCTGAGGTGTCGGCGAGCGCGCGGCGGTCGAGAATTGTGCCAATGAGGTCGACTTGGTACTTGACGCTCTCGTATGAGTGTTCTGTCTTGATCAGCTGCCAATCCTCGTTGTCATAGAACTTCGGGGATGCCTCCAACGAAGACGACCATATGATTCGTGAGTCGGCAGAATATGCAGAGTTTTTCAGTAGAGGTTCAAGGGCGCGGAACTGCGTATGATGATGGTTAGCTCCAGTGAACAACGGAGAGCCGCAAACGCACCAGCACATAATGGCCGAACAAATTGCTCTGCCAGATCCAACCAAGACCGTCAACACTAACTTCGCCTACACTCTGCACGTAGAATTCGGGGCCGGTAATCGCAGACAGGAAATTTGTGGCGACTTGTTTCAAGCAGGCAGGCCAGTCGATGTGTTTGAAGCTTGCGACGCCGGCATTGCATATTAAATGTGAGATGTGTGGGTATCTGTGGCACACTCTGAGTTTCGGTTCTCGTCAATTCGGACCACAACGCACCGGTTGGATACTTGCGCGGCAAAAGCGAAGACGCTGGGCAGCTCCGCCAGATCCAACCGCTCCACCTCTATTTTCAGGTTGCGGCGAAATACGTCGGCATGCCCATCGTAGGCAGGGTGCGCGCGAAGCCGTGCAATATGAGCGTCGAGTTCCTGATACAGCTCTTTGCGGGCCGTTTTCTGCGCGTTGGGTGCTCCGACAGGCCATTATGAGGGTCAATCCATCGGCACGGAGAGCTTCCACAGAACCCAGACCATCGTTGGAATGGTTAGCCCACGACTTGGGTTGTGAATCTGGGGGATTCGAGAGGCATAACTGGAAGAGTAACCGGCGGCAGACACCAAATCCAACACCTCTGTGGTCTACTGAGACACGATATGTGGTGAAGTAAAACTGAACCTACGCGTTAGCGCCAGTCACGATAATTACAGGCCAGGTGGACATGGTCAAGAGCAAGGTTGAAAAGCATCGTACGGTTCCAAGAAAATCCCACTGTTCGCTTCCGATATCATCAATCTCGAGCCGCGTTAGGAAATGGGATCACAGGATGATCAGAATCAAACAGCTGTTCACAGCGAACCACTCTGAACCACTACGATGTTCTGCGAGGTAGCGAAGGCTATCATAGGTGCTTTCCCTTGGGACCGGAGACCATCTTGAAGCGCGATCTGTTTTGCTCAATTCTACGGCTGCTTCAGTGCTATGTTCGACTCCATCGTGGTCACTTGCCTAGTTCTTGAGTACTGCGGCACCCCAATGAAGGAGGCGTAGAACGAGATAGTTCATCCCTTTCTATGCGCGTTCCTCTTGGTAGCTCTCTTGGTGTAAATTTGCCCCTTCTCATTGAATGGTCGCGGAGGACACATATCCTCTCTCGAGTCTCGACCAACATAGCCGTACACGGCAACATTTATCGACGCAACATATTGGCCTGTGGGGACGTTCCAGTGCTAATCAACCTGGAATTCTGCCAGCCCCATGTTTGTGGTCTTGGATGAGCGTCGTCCCTGGAGTGATAGCGCCAACACCAGAAGAGTACGGATGCCCAGAACTGTATAATTTGTTCCTTCGCATGGGCATTTGGAAGCCTTGCGCGATCCGCATCTTCGCATCTCTTTTTTGAGCACTGAACAGAAAGAAATGGTAGCCAGAATGCTTTTCTGCAAAGCCAATATCCTGAAGGCCATTCAACTTGTCGATATTACACACTATGTTCCCGAATGTTGTCCACCGGAGAAGAGAATTATTCGGGAACAGCAGGCCCAGGATCTGTACCACGAACTATGTCAATATCCTTTCCGCCTCTCGCTCCCTTCTCCAAGATTTTCGTCTTTGTGCCTCCGGTTTTCGGCATCAACGCGCATACTCCAGGTTTTCTCGAAGCCATCGTAGTCTTCAAATTGTCCGGTAAGAAATCTTACGTACAGAATTTGACTCGTAAGAAAATCACTATAGTCACTACTGCAAGAGAGATTTTCAAGTTTAACGTGCATTTGGCTTCCGCGCGCAAATGGTGGATAAAACCAAATGCGCGCGTACTAAGCCCGGGGCCCACGACAAGGGAGCACGAGGATGGAGACATAGCTCTCACCCGCCCCCGGGGGAGGAAAAACTCACCTTACACAAACCTTGAATTTGTAACACGTCGCCAGCGAGCTTAGACTCTTGAACAGTTTTCCACCGAGGTCTTCTCGCATCTTGAATCTTGAGCAGTCTCCCAACTGAGGTTTTGGCATCTTGACTCTTGGGTATTGAGCAGTTTCCCACTGAGGTCTTACCGCGGCTTGAACTTCCTTGAGCAGTCTCCCACTGAAGTTTGAATTTTGGGTCTTGAGCAGTTTCCCACTGAGGTCTTGTGGCGGCTCGAAGCTTGAGGTCTTGCGGCGTCTTGAATCTTGAGGTCTTGCGGCATCTTGAGGCTTGAGCAGTCTCCCACTGAGGTCTTGAAGCAGCCGGCAATCTTGACCCAGGTCTTGGATCTTGATATCTTGCGGCCTTGAGTCTTGAAGTCTTGACGCGTCTTGAGGTCATTTCTTGAGCACTCTCCCACTGAGGTCTTCAACCAGGCGACGGCTTGAGGATCTTGAAGCTCGAGATCTTGCTGCCTTGAGATTCTTGAGTGGTTTCCCACCGAGGTCTGGAGGAATCTTGAGGATTTGAGGCGTCTTGGAACTTGAGGGATTGAGGAACTTGAGAGCTTGACTTGGGCTTGATCGTCTTCAAGTTGAGAGCTGGAGAGACTTGGGCCTTGCGGGCTTGAGCGGCTTGACAGTATCCCACTGAGGTCTTGAGCGAGCTTGCCGGTCTTGAAGATCACGAAGGCTAGACGGCGGCGACGTCGACAACTTCAAGTTGAGGCGTTGACGGCGTCATTTGAACGGCGAGCTTGGCGGGCTGAGGGTCTTGAGCAGTGGGCTTGAGGGCTTGGGAGACTTGAGGGCTTGACAGTATCCCGCTGAGGTCTTGAGCGAACGGTCTTGAAGATATCGACGGCAGCGACGAGTGACGGCGACAGCGAGCTCGGCGGCCCGATGGTTGAGCAGCGAAGTATTGAACAGCGAGGTATTGAGCAGCGAGGTATTGAGCAGCGAGGTATTGAGCAGCGAGGTATTGAGCGAGCTCGCTGGCGGGACCTTGGCGATCCACACTAGGCGAGACGACGAGCGGAGGAGGAGGTGAGGAGGAAGAGATGAACGGCCAGACAGCGGTGGCAAAGGAATCCAGAGAACGAGGGCAGGGACCGGCAGCGGCACCGAGGAGTGAGGTGTACCAAGACGGGAGAGGGGAGGATGGAATTCGGTACACGGAGAGAAAGACAGAATGCGTCGAGGGTATCTGGGAGGGCGGAGTGAGGTTGAGCTCGAAGCTTGACTCGGAGGGCAATTTGAGGGAAGGTGATGGAAGTAGAGAAGAGAGAGCGGGTGGCTGACAGAAGACCCGGAGTGGCTGACTTTAAACGCATCGCGTCTGAGTTTGAACTTTGGTTCCGGCATTTACCGAATTCATCCTCGAAGTTTGAGGCTGTGTTTTGACGTCAAACCTCCACCGCGTAAGCGAGTCGCGTCGTCTCACCTGACCGCGTCTGCTCTTTTCGCACAGTGTCGCACAGTTCATTCTGGGATCGACGTTTCGTTGTAAAGGGAGCGAATACTAATAACGGGCTCGGCAGTCAAATACGCGACGTTTATTTCCAGACAATAAATGCAGCCAAGGGATACAGAGAGAAGACACGACTCGGAGGAGAGCCCAAAGATACAAGTTGAATCTACGTGCCCAGACCAAGAGCCTCGACCGGCCCCGGCTCAGACGTGAACCAAGTGCTATATTTGTTGCCTATTCAACCGCGACGTTGATGTTCAGCACACATGTTCCGCCCGTAATTTCAACAACTGTGGGCGATAAGAACGAGCGCTCGCTGGAAGGTCTATTACCGGCGCGGTCCCCTTAAGCCAACTCCCGTACTGGTAAGTAGGTAGGTCCTCGGAAAAGGAAGCCCAAGATCTGTTTTTAGCTGGAGAACCTCTGTTTCTTTCCACTGTGGAGTGTTCACGGCTCTCCGTAGGCCAGGTGGACGTGGCTCTCTAGTGAAGATGAAGACGCGATAAAGGACAGGAGAGGTCAAGAGGGCGAGGTCCAGGAACATTCTAAACGCAATAGATACCCGGAATTCAGGGAATGGCCAGAGCAAGGGGACGTTTTGCGCGAAAGTGCTATGTGCTGTGCTTTTTTTCGGTGAAGATACGAATTTTTTGCTGCCCCGGGGAGAATAATAACCGTGATTGCACGGAGTAACCAGAGAGGAACAAGATTACATGGTGGTTCCCCGTCGCGTGGCGTGGAGTCCAGTCCGGAAAAGAGTAGCTCCTGCAGGGGCATTCAGCTTGGACAAATTTGGACAGAAATAAATTTCAAGACGAGGCTGGTTGAAAAAAAAAATTGCACCCGACACAAGGTAACCAGGTTTGGTTTGCAAACGATCGCTCGAATTTCATACAAGCCGGCGGGGGGATTTTCAAAATAAGTCCTGATGTCGGGAGCCCGTTCGGGCGATGTCATGAATGTCTAGATACCGGGAGTCCTTCGCAGCTCGTAGGAGAAGCCGCGAACGTTTTGACTACTATAGTATTAGAAAAGCCAATCATATCAAACCGGGAAGGTGTGGGAGAATATCCTGCTGGAATGTGAGCCGTGGAAAGCAACCGCCCGCAACCGTTTCGTTCCCAAAAGACCAAGGTGAGACGAGAGTGAAACGAGGTTGTGGTTTGGAGCCAAGCGCGCCTCGTCTGAGTGGCGGTGTCCCGGGCCGGGCCGAATTGCCGAATCAACCTCTTACAGCACTAATTCGTGCTCAGCCTCTCCCTCCAAGTCTCTCGTCCCCAGGCCTCCGTTCCTTTGTCCTTCCTCCTACCTCAGTTCTGGCTCCAATCTGGCCCCTCAAATGAACTTCTTCAAGACAAAGCAGCGGACACCCCCAGATCTCGTCCGGGGCCTGCGGGACGCAATCCCGAGACTCGACCACGGCGCTCCCGGTGGCGAGTCACGGAGAAAGGTAGTCCAGTTGTCTTTGGCTCGAAATCGCTGCACCTCGGACGGTGTCGCGTCGCACCCCCTGCTCCACCTGCTAACCCGACGCTGTGTAGGCGAACGAGGACATTTCCAAGAATCTTCAGCAGATAAAGGCTATTTTATACGGCGACGGTGGTATGCATCTATGCTGGCTTATTACATCCCGCTGTGGCACTCAACGCGGCCCCAGATCCGCTCCCAGAGCTCGTCGCTCAACTCGCGCAGGAGACGTACAACACCGATCTGTTACACCACCTCGTCGTCAATGTGGCCCGCTTCGAATTCGAGGCGCGGAAGGACGTCGTCCAGATATTCAACAACCTTCTGCGACGACAGATAGGCACGCGATGGCCGACTGTCGAATATCTGACTGGCAAGCACGAAGTCATATTCGCCGCTCTCGCTGGGTACGAGAATGAGGAGGTCGCACTTAATACGGGCATGATTCTCAAGGAGATGTTGCGCCACGAACAGCTCAGCAAGATCTTGCTGTATTCGGATCAGTACGCTGTTTTATTGCATAGGAGTGACGGCGACCGACTAATTGGCCGCAGATTCTATAAATTTCCTCATTATATTGAGACAACGACGTTCGGCATATCTTGCGATGCGTTTGCCAACCTCAAGGAGACGCTCACAAGGCACAAGCCTATGGTCGCCGAATATCTGGACAAGAATTACGACAGAGTGCGTCCACTATGCCGTTCGACCGCGCCACAATTCCCAACGATTCAATTCCTTATCTAACCCTCTAGTTCTTCTCGTCATTTACGACCTTAATACTATCCAACAACTATGTCACGAAGCGACAATCGCTCAAACTGCTGGGCGAAATCCTACTCGACCGGGCAAACTTCAATGTCATGACCAAGTACATTGCGAACGAGGCGAATCTGAAGATGATGATGAACCTGCTACGGGACAAGAGCAAGAACATCCAATTTGAAGCGTTCCACGTGTTCAAGGTTTGTCCTCCGGCCACCGCGCCCGACCGGATGTAATTCTTGACAGGTATTCGTGGCCAACCCCAAGAAGCCTCCGCAGATTGAGACAATACTACGGCGGAACAAGGACAAACTCCTCGTCTTCCTCAAGAACTTCCACAACGACAAGGAGGGTATGTCGACGAACGTGTTTCGCCTCCATCTGACGGTCGCTGATTTATTTTACTCTTTACTTCTAGACGAACAGTTCAGCGATGAGAAGCAATTCCTCATCGTACAGATTCAAGGCCTCTGAGGTCTCGCGCCCCTTTGCGCTCCGCATTCCCTCCGACTTCGAGGCAAACACCTAATATTTTATATCTACCCGCTCTGCCCATACCCTGTACTCCCCCGCGTCGTGCGTGGCCGCGCCCCTCGTCGCGTTCCGCCTGTCTATCCCTCCCTCCATCCCTCTGGTCTCCCTCCGTACATCCACCCGGTCTACCCCACGGTCTATTCGCCCCCGCCGCCTCCGCATCGTGCATTGCCCCTTCTTGACTACCTGCATCACTACCCTGTATAACACACCTTCCTGGACCTGCATGCAATCCAGTTCGTGCCTCGAAGAATATGTACGCGCATGAACCTCCGCGGTCCAATCCCTTGGTCCACCTGTCCGTTGCCCTGTGGACGCATGCCGGCGTTGATGAGCGCGCAGTCGTTCACGAGAGAAGCAGCGTCTTGGCAGCGGCGTCAAGTTAGGAATCTCGGTTTTTTAGGACACGCGAGAATGCCTGCTGTCCCCGATTTTGACTTGGAGCTTGAGCTTGTTTCATTGAAAAACCCTAATAAAGTTAGGGGCTACTGCCAAGCCAAACTTGAGTGGCTGCGCAGATGATAAGCTGTAAGCGACATCTGTCGGCATCGGCGTTCAACCCAAGTCCGACAACCTTTGGTAGCCTTTGGTTCAATTCTTGTCAACTTCGAAAGTTTGGAAGGCCAACGACTCACGAGAGTCTGTGAGGCTTAGACTATACGTATTGCTGATGCAGTGGCGGTTGAAAGAGGATTCTCGTTGAATTTCAGTAGCAGAAGCCTAAAACACAGCTATACACAGTCAGGCTGAATTTAGTTCGAGCTCAACCCCGCAAGCGCTTGCAGAAGCAACGATTTTACTAGAGACACCCCACTGTTTATTGCCAGTACAGTAGAATGAAATTATTCAAGGCAAGTCGGGTTGTCGATTCTTCCTTCCCTTTCTACCGCATGATGTGGATTTTTGAGATGTACTCTGTTAATTATGTATGTGCTTCCGGCACTCAAAACAGAGACAACAAATGGCTCGGCCTATTTCACCGTTGAATGCAAGTCAAATGAACCCAGAAAATAAACCCCTTTGATCCGTTGATGTGACGATCTCCCTAAACCAAGCCCTCTTCCTACCTCTACCTGCCTTCCTGGTCTGTTCCACTCATTTGCCCCTCAGAAACGAATACCTGCGACGCCCCAAACACCCTACACAAACGATGGCTAATTTGTGCGTTCTTTACGGTCGTGTGCCCCGGAATCCTTGCTGATGCGCAAATCTAGCGTGGATCTGTTTTCCTTCGTTGCGGTACGATGAAGACTTGCCTGGCTGGTTCATGCGCTCACTCGGAGTCACACAGACAGTCGCAGTATTCGGGGGGGTCATCTACATTATACTTTCTATAGTGCGCGGCGTATCGCAGGGCGTAGAATCGGCCAAAGAAGGGTGTGTGCTCCGTCTCCTCGACATGCAGTTATTAACTCTTTCCTCGGGTACAGCCTGAAAACCAAGGGCGTACACATAACGGACAAGGGTGTATCCGTTAAAACGTCGAAACGATTCGATCGTGAGGATTATGTAGACGCTACGCAGCGGTGCGTTCATTCGACTCTACCCTCCTATGATATCGTCTGAAGCAAGCATCTGGCAGAGGTATCATGAAAACCATGAACGCGTCGTCGTTCCGAAAAGGTGGTGCAGTACACGATCCGTCGGAGGGACACTTGTCTCCGCCCTCCCTGCAGTCATCACCTTCATCGTCCTCAAGTCTCGGCTCGGACGGAGAGAAAAAGAAGCGGAGCTTATTCAAACGGTCCGCAAGCAATGGGAAAGATTAGGATTTTTTGTTACAGGTTTATCTGTGCGTTCACAAACCGGACTCGACAAAAGGATGTATTTGTGCAGGCTGTTGACAGTACGCACTTGTATCGACACTGTGGATTATCTATTTTCTATGCTGAGCCCTCGCATATTACTTAGCGTGCAATAAAAAGGAAAAACGCTGCGTAAATAAACCGCAACCGAAATTTACGAAGAACTGGCATATTTAAAGCTAGGGAACAACGTTAGGCGCAGCAACGTCTCAAAGACAGGAGAAACTCACCCTGAAAAGGAAACCAAGCTATCGGTGCTGTATTAGCCATCGAACAAATAGGGAAAATATTCAAGCTTACATCCTCTGGTGTGAGCCGTCCCATAGCCTGCGGTCGGACGTCAGTAAAGTCAGCGAGGAAGAAGAGAGACAAAAACGAACCGAGTCATCGCTCGACAGCGTCGCATCGACCATGGCGGATTTCTTTTCCTGAAGCTAAAGTAGAGATTGAACATCAGAGATTTCAGCAGAAGAGTCGAGCAGTCCACCAACCTGGACAATCCGGCTCTCGATCGAATCCTCGACGACGAGCTTGATGGCTTTGACGGGTCGGCGCTGCCCCAAACGATGGATTCGGTCCATCGCCTCTGTAGAGCACGTTCAGCGTCAATTACTAGGGTGTACGTCCATAAAAGACATACGATATTCAACCGCCGGATTCCACCAACTGTCCATGAGGTATACGCGAGACGCCTCCGTCAAATTCAGCGCAACACCTCCCGCCTTCAAGCTAACAAGGAAGACAGTGACCTCGACGTTTTCCACTGCGAGGTCCTTCTGAGTAAATGCGCAACGAAGCAAGACGAATAGCTAACTGAAATGCTTGATGGTCGCGTCTCGCGCCTGCGGTGACATTGTCCCCTCCAACCGGCAAATCTGTATCCAAGGTCACTCATTGCTCGACATTAACGAAGGAGGATGGCACGCACCTTGAAGCCCGCCCTTTGGAGACGATACGCAATCAGGTCGAGGAAGTTGACGAACTGGCTGAACACCAGACTCTTCGTCGTGGCATCTTGCATACGCAGGTTGCTCAGCTCCTCCACAAGCGCCTCGATCTTGGTCGATGAGCGCCACTTGTCCAGGTTCAGCCGCCCGAGGATGCCTTGGCGCGCGTTGGGCAAATTCTGCTCTAGCTCAAGCGCAGGCGCATCCAAGTCGATCGTCAGGGCCAAGTGACACACAGGGCACTGAGGCTGCGGATATGAAAATGAGAAAAGTGGAGGAAGAAGGGTGGTGGACGCAGACGCACATGCTGCTCGATGGCGGTATTGAGATACTGCTTGATGCATTCACGGTCGAAGATGTGGTGACATTTTGACTGGATGGCGTCCTCCGCGATGTCGTTGCAGATCCGGCAGATGGTGGCCTCGTCCTGGTCCTCGGGGATAAACTTGGTCGCGTTGGTCTTGCTCCGAAGGACGAGGTCAGGGTGGCACGCCATTTGCCTCATGCGTGTGAGGCTGGACGACATCAGTGTTCATTCAACTGCAAGGACCCAGGTAAAGTACTTACAGACTAAAAATGTTAGAGTAGTCTGAGGGCGCGATGTGAGAGTTAGATCATCGTCCAGTGTGGAAGACGACGTACTGTTGAGGATCGTCCCCTCATCCAAGTACGTGGTGAACTGTCTCTTCGCATCGGAGAAAAGAGACAGATAAAGTTCCTTCTCCTCCTGACTGAAGTAATCCCTGCGGACCAAGACAGTGCGAGGGGGCAAGTCAAGATCATCGGCCCGTTGCAGCTAACGAACGGTCAACATCCCGAGGTAGTGCAGCTCTTGGAAACAGACCTTGGTGCGACGAAGCATCATCCGGTCCAGAAGAATCTTGAGTTTCTTAAAGGCGACCTGCCCTGGTCCAGCCATCCCATGTTTCTGGATCGGAGTGAGAATCTCGTTGTTCCAGAAACAGGTCTGCAAAAAGGACGTGAGACGATGTCGTTCACGAGGAAAGAACGGGGCACATACGTGTTGCATTGGATTATGTCCGCATTCTGGGTTGGGAATGTTCAGTAAGGCAATACTGAGGACGGATAAGTGCCTTACTATCGCAAGACCGTTTGTCTTTGAAACTCCAGTGCAACGACTTGCAGTCGCATTTTTTGCCTAGACGGATGGTGTCAAACCGAGACAATCGCCTAAACATAAAGGACATACAAAAGTAGTAGGAGAACGGGTCGCCTCCGAGAAAACGGACAAGACTGTACAATTCTCCAACACGATTCTGGAGAGGCGTTCCAGAAAGACACCAACGGGCGTCAGCTTGCAGCTCAAATGCCGCCTTTGCAGTGTTCGTGGAGCGTTCTTTGATGTTGTGCGCTTCATCCAGCTATCGGAAACAATTTCAGTGACGAGATATTAGCAAAAGGGGATTCACTCACGATAATTCTTTTCCACTGCACTCTGTGCAACGGTGACTTTTCCTTGACCAAGTGGCCTTTGCGCTTGAAGCCTTGTTCTTGCTTCCGGAAACAGCTCTCCATAACTGCGTAGGTGGTCAAGACCTGCGCAGATCATGTCAGCGACAGAGCAATTGCTGAGGAGCTGGGAAAGACGAACAACGTCGTATTTTTCAAGTTCACCAGGATTAGATTCGCGTCCTGCTCCGTGCCAGATAAGCACTCGGAGCCCATCCGTATGTGCGGCGACTAAGAGAGAGTCGTTGGTACAGATATCCGGCGGGCAGACAGCGGACGCTTACTTTCGTTTTTCCATTGCATAATGGCGACGGTGGGCCTTGGAATGAAATAAGCGAAGAAAATCAAGGGTGACGGGACTGCCTACGCGACAACAAGATTGGGCTTCACGGCGTCAGACACAAAAAGAGCTATGACCTGGATGGTCTTCCCCATTCTACAGAGAGATGAGTGAACGAAAAGATCGATGCGTGCGCGGCAAGGCTTACCCCATCTCATCCTAAAAATTCATGAGTGAGAATAGCTCTGTCATAAAACGGGAACCTACCGCAAGCATGCCACCGTTCCAGATACCGGCTTCTTGTTTCTTCATCCAAAACAAACTCTCGCGCTGGAACGGGAGAAGGGTAAGCTTCAGATTGTCTGGTTGGTCGGCTTTGGTCGGAACGACGATCGGAATATTAGCGGCGAGATCGCCCCACACGTCTTTCAATTCAGGATGGTTCATGCGGAGGGCGACATTCGATTTTTCGGCCTTGAGGGATGTAAACACAAAGAGGGAGTCAGGACGCGCAAGCTACGCACATAAGTTAGCTTTCGACCGAGTTCCTTTCTGAGTGCCTGCTCTTCCAAATGGTAGGGCCTCCTCGCAAGTTGTGCAGCCTGTCGAGCTTCTCGTCTTCTTTTGCGCAATTCCTTCAATGTCGTAGGCTTTTTCGGCGCAGAGCGTACAGTGGTCTTTTTCTTCCCAGCGGCTTTGGTACAGGATGCACTCCCTTCGGCGAGTGGCTCATCGTCACCGGAGTCAGGCGGAGTGGACAAGTCGCTCTCGCGAGATTCCAAGTCGTCGTCGACGAGCATCTGGGAATCGTCGACCACATCATCGACGCCGCGCTTTGCGGCGGCGAAGCGAGCCTCTGCAGCTCTCGCGCGGAGAACTGCATCAGGATTGGCGGAGACGAGCTTGGAAGATGACGAGCTGCCGACGTTGGGTCGCTGGAGGGAGAGACGGATGGCGGCATCGAGCATGATTTCGTCTTCTACATCGTCCGCTTCCAGGTCGTCATCTAAGCCGAAATCGTCCTCTACCACGCGACGGTGGGTGGCACGAGAAGGCATCGGTTCGTCTTCATCTGAAGAAGCTTCAAACTCTGACCCGCTGTCATCAGATTCGAGGAGGGCGGCATCTTCGTCATACTCAAGCCCAGTGGCGTCGTCTTCGACAGGAGCGCGTGCTGGAGCCTTGCCCTTTCCCTTGCTTTTCATCGAGGGCGCAGGGGTCTAAAGACATGGTAAGGGGTTGAAGGGCCCGCAGAGACAACGGGACTCGCCTCAGCTTTCGCTTTTCCACCACGGGGACTCGGAAGGGTCTCGATTTGCACGTAGACCTTTCTGCCCGAAGCCCTGCGTTTCGGGACGGGGCTAGTGTCCGAGGGACTTTCTTGCGCTTTTTTGAGAGTCGTCTTGTCCTTTGAGGAGGCCGCTTTCGGTTTTGTTACAACCAGAGGGAGTTCGTCGTCTGAGGTCGGGGGTGTCTCATGCGCCGCTGAGGAGACGGTGCTGAAGGCGGGAGAGGGATTGGCGGAAGAATTGGTAGCAGTGGTCGCCGGTGAGGGAACAGCGCTGAGACGAGAAGAGTTGCGAGTGAGTCGCGCCATGGCAGAGAACAAGAGCGAGCGTAACGGAAAATATGTGACCCACGCGCTACTTAATTAATTGATGGGCACGTGAAGTGTCACCCCGCGTGAAAGTCACACCCTGACTCAGTCGCCGTCGGGTCCTCGGGTCCGTGCTTGCCGCGGCAGCCGAGCTACGCGATGCTTTCTCCTGCACTGATCGACTCAAGTACGCGTATTTCCTCTCCCTCATACTCAGAGGTCTTTCTATTGTTACTAATAAGAATACAGAGGGATGTATGCCATAGCTTTGTTCAGCACAAAAATTATTCCCACGGTTGAATTCATCTATTAAGAACGGTGAGCAATGCTCAGCTGCCTATATATGCTGTCCTCTTTCAACGCAAGTTCACTTGGTTTTCCGCTCTCCACAATCTTCCCAGCGTCCAGAACGACAACTTGGTCAAAGTCCTTAATGTTATCCAGGCGGTGCACAATCGCGAATACGGTGCAATCCCGGAATGAGGAGCGGATGACATTCTGGATAATGATGTCCGTCTCTGGGTCGATGTTCGCGGTCGGCTCGTCGAAAATGGCGAGTTTGCTTCCGGAGAGGAGAGCACGCGCCATTGCGAGGAGTTGTAGTTGACCTTGGGATAGAGTGCGCCCACTTAACGTTAGTTCGTGATCGAGTCCCCCCTCCAGAGCGGTCACAGTGGGTTTCAGCTGTCAAGTCATTCAGTTTTGTCGAGCAAAAAAAAATCAACGAAAAATAGCTGACTTCAACGACCTCCAGAGCCACCCAAATCTCTGCATCGGATTTCTGGCCCCCAATGTCGACATTTTGTCGGACTGTGCCGGCCAACACAAAGGGATCCTGGGGAATTACGGTAATACTTTTACGGAGAAGGGGTCGAGGGACATCCAGGATGTTAACGTTGTCAACTCGAAAATCGGTGAGATCAGAGTTAACACCTCGAACATTCATTTACTCACTAAGGATTTCACCTTCCGTGTGAAGCGCGCGCAGGAGTGCAAGTAGCAGTGTCGATTTCCCCCCGCCCATGCGTCCGACGATTCCTAGTTTGGATCCAGCAGAAGCGTGGAATGAAATCCCACGCAAAACGGGGGCCGCGTCTATCGTATACCTCGCGAAGACATCCGTGAATGTGACATCTCCTCTGGACGGCCACAGCCCATCAGGCATAGCGGCTAAGGTTGAGAGTGGGTCCTGTTCCGGAGGTAAATTCGAATACTCCAAATTTCGCTCCAGGGCAACAGCAGAGATTTCGAGCTGTGTCCAGCTGGTGAGCATGAGGGTGATGGTGTCTTGAAGCGATACCGCCTGCGTCAGACCGACGGCGAGCAGGCCAGCGTTGGTGCTGTGCCGAGTGGCTACCGCAAGTATGACTATGGCGGTGTTGACAGTGGCAGTCATCACCCCAATGGTGGAGGCAAACCACACGGATGCTATTGTGGTCAAATAAAAGGGTCGCTGGGACTGAGCGAGAAGGAGGGTGTTGGATTGTGTGAGACGGTGTTCCGCCGAAGCTGCTCGGATCGTTAACAATCCGTTGAAATCGATTGTCTCTTGAAAGAGTGTGTATAATGGAGCTTTGCTGGACAAGTCCATGCGACGTAATCTTTTTGCGGTGGCCTTGATATAATTTAGCTCGGAAAACGGACGAGGGGTGAATTGAACATACAAGGTAAAATTTCTGAACAAAGTACGCAACGCCCATAACGAGAACAACGACGACGGCCAGATAGGGCACGGATACAATCATGAGAATTGCACTACCGAGGAGACGCATTAATTGGTACCCAAAGTCGTAAAAGCTGATAGGAAAGAGGTCGTCGAGGATGAAGATGTCTTGGCTGAAACGGCTAATGATCTGACCCGGATGTGTTGTGCTGAAGAACTCGATCGTGGTTTTCATCAAGGCGGAGAATAGTCCATGATGAAGATTAGCGGACGCCCTCAGTGTGACGACCATGATCACGAAATAAAAAAGCGCTGTGATCGAAATGCTGTAAAGCACCTCAAAGAGGGCGTAGCCTCCAAGGAAAATCCCGGTTTTGTTTCTAGCCAGGCGGGTAGAGTGGATGTCGTTGAACGTGCTCCAGACCTGAAGGAAGACAGGAGTGGCGACTTGAATGCCGATTGCAAGGAGGAGTAAAATCGCGTAGAGTGTCATCCGGTTCCGACCGACCGAGCGCATATAATGAAGGTATGTTTGGCCCGGTGTGAATTTAGAGTTGGATTCAAGAGCCGCTATCTCGTCCGTTTCTGGCTCCTCCTCCCGTTCCATGTCCTGGGATGATTCCGTGGTTCCTTCAACCGTGAGAATCGGCTTCGACTCCTCAGAGCTGGGGTGATAGATATGCTCCCTAATGAGTCGCCCTGTGGTGTTATTAGAAGCAAGAAACTCTGCATAAGTCCCTTGGTGAGATTCTTCTGAATTATGCAACGATATAATCCAGTCCGAGTGTTTTAGTTGCGCGACTAGAGATTTGAACCACATTACGTCAGCTTGGTTGAAATTGGTTGTCACACAACTTACATTGATTAGTGGCCAAAACGACCGTTTTGCCGCGCAAGAGTCCATCAGCGCCAAATAACGCATTGAATACAGCGCTGGACGTTTCCGGATCCAGCGCTGCGAAAACGTCGTCCAACACAACAACTTCAAATTTGGAGTAGACTGCCCTGGCAAGTGCCTAGGACGGGATCAATGAAGAGCCATTTCGAATTGAATAAAGGAGCCCACAACTCTAGCCTTTTGGCCCCCACTTAGCCCGCGCGCTAAAGTCGAATCGCCCTCGGGCATCAACGCCAAGTCGATGTCAAGGGCACATGCGGTGATAACACGTTCATACCATGTTTGTTCCATGGCGGAGGCTGCGAAGAGAACATTTTGTCGGACAGAGAGACTTCCTTGTATCCAAGGGCTTTGTGAGCAATAGGCGATGGCCCCGCGAAATGCGAGGGGGAAGAAAACACGCCCAGCTAAAATATTAGTTTCTCCAAGAAGCGCCGCCAACAGCGTGGATTTTCCCTATTCTCTTCTGTGAAATTGCAACGTGTAGAACAGAAGATAACATACGGAGGCGACGCGTCCAATCACCATGGTTAGCTGCTGTAGACAAATTGTTGCGTCCAGCCCATTCATGATGACTTTATCACCCCACGCGACACGTGCAGAGTCGAAGACAAGGGATTCACCCCTTTCCCCGCGAGCTGGAACGGAGAGCGAACTGGTGCTGCTCTTGAGGTGAAGAATGACCGATCGCGGCTTCTCCAAACCCGGCGGGAAGATGGGCTCGACAGTTCTGGAAAGGTCGTTGGTATCGGACTCCTTCGTATCTGGATGCCCCGTGTGTCGGTCGTCGTGATGTTCGGAATCCGGAGTGCTGAGATATTTTTCGATTCGTTGAACGCTGACGTACGCCTGCGTTACAGCCGGTAATCCCTGCCCAATGGCAAAGAGACTTGCAGAAATAATTGTGAGCGT
Source organism: Mycena alexandri (assembly GCA_029233265.1). Lineage (NCBI taxonomy): Eukaryota > Fungi > Basidiomycota > Agaricomycetes > Agaricales > Mycenaceae > Mycena > Mycena alexandri. The sequence goes on along the minus strand of JARJCM010000001.1, from coordinate 1,357,213 downwards.
CGAATATGCTGTGAAAAGGCGGGCCGTCGACAGTGGGGGGCCATGGCCGAGGAAGAAGATTATCGAATATGTGCCGAGAGTGAAGAGAGAGAGTAGGTTCAACGTCGTGTTCGTCAGTGACACCACTATGGCGAACCGATCCCAAAATCTTCTGCGTGCGCCGAGTTCTGCTGTTCGTGCAGCCTTTACACGATCTTCTACCTCGGATTCGAGGGCGGCAAGCTTCACCCCCTTGACCTGTCGGAGAATACTGGTGACAAGCCGGACACGCTTGTCGCAAAGCGAGGTAATATCTTCTTCCAGAGGGCCGATTTTCCGGGAGAGAAGCGGGGTCGAGATGAGGACAAGAAATATGATGGGCAACGCTGCTACGAATGGGCCCAATCCGAGTTGCGAATAGAGAATGTAGAGGCCGAGGATGATTATTATGAAACCGGACCATATTTCTTCGGGCCAAGTTAACATATATTGAGAAGGGAAAATTCGACCAGCACTCACGATGACACATATCCAGATGAGTTGTGATTCGTTCAACATCCGAACTATTCAAATCAGTTCAAGATTTTTCTTTAGTAGCAATATCGTCATTACCTCATCAAGTTCAGTGGATCACCTCCAGTCGCATCCGTGACACTGTCTGCGCGTAGGACGAGCGCCTTTCTGAACATAGCTTCAATTAAGGCACCCCGTATATAGCCTCCAGTTTTGGCGATCGAGTAAAAATAAAGGCTTGTGGCGCCGGAGAGCGCCAGGAACACCAGAGCAAATGTGCCTGCGAGTGCCCATCCCCATTGGCTCGGTTGAGGTGTTGAACCCAGCGCGTATGAGGAAACGAACTTGATGGCCGCGTTCACCAGCAAGGGCTGAACAACTTGAGCTAGCGCCCGTATCATTGCAGGAGGTACTGTGCTCAAAAACGTCGGCGAAAAGGCCCGGAAAAGCGCCCGAACCAAGAGAGGATGGGCTGGATGTTGATTCCTGCATCGCCGTAAGCGCTCAAGTGCATGAAAATTGAAAATGCCCCCACATTTCCCGAGACCATGCAAGTTTGAACCGTCGGTAGAGTTCTGTTGATTCCATCTCCGGATGCAGCTCGTAGTCGATGCTTGCGTCCGCTTTTCGGCCTTTCCACATCAGAGGCAAGGCCCAGAAAACGAATAGGTGATTAAAGAGACCGTCTCCCTCTGACAGCCGATTTCGAACTTTTCGCTCGGGCATGCTGAGTCCGATTACGACAAGTGCCGTTGTCCCGAACATGGAGGCGTACGACGCCAAGAAAAACTTGGAAGTTGACCGGCCATCCAGGATGAAGGTCCTAAGAAGAGCCGTTTGGAGGATTAGGCTTATGAATTGATATAGGGCGAGCATAAACGCGAGCATTTTCGAGGTAATGGCCGAGAACCCGACGACCACAAACAGGATCTGTGTAAAAGGTGTCGATATGATTGAACCAAGAAGACAAGGCAGGCGCTTACCGACGAAACCAGCTTTAGGCCTAACGCGGCGGCGATAAGTTTTATCGTCACGGAGGGAATGTTGGGCGATGAAGTTAACCATGATACAAAGCTCAAAAGAGCAGTACAAATCAGCAAGAAAAACGAGAGGACAATGGTTATGGAGCGGGAATTTTTGATGTGGGCAAGATTGAAATTCCTCCATGGCCTTGCGATCCACAAATAGGGTGCCGCGGTACATATGAATATTGTTGAAGGAAGAATGAGTAGGATACTGATATCGGTCTGAGCTTAGAAAGTGTGTATCGTCAATATTGCGTACGATGCTTCGAATGTGACTGTAAAGTCAAAAGAACGACAGAGCGATTGCGGTCCCTGGCATATGCTGGATTTAGCGTCCACCGAAACATGTGGGCAGACTCACAAAATTTGAGTCATTTAGGCAAAGAGAAAGTATTGGTGGTGACCTCGAACATAGGCGAGCAGACATTGTCGGGGCGCGGGAGTCCAAGCCTCAGAACTAAATACGAACTCCGTGAGGACTTGGCCTCATTAACAGCGATTAGGTTTGAAGATGCTCGGTTTCGAGTCGGTTCTGTCTGCTTTTAGGATGATTGCGGATGCAGAGGATGTGCGGCAATCAGAATAAGATTCAACGGATTTGACGAGAAGCTCCGCTGGTTGAAATAAATTCCTCTCAGAGTCAGTTAAAAAAAAAGCCAGATCTAGATACTTACCCCCGGAGTGATTGATTTTGACAGTTCTGAATTTAATCGCAGATTGAAAGAAGTACAGGGGGTGAGAGAGAAATCGCTCCATAGATTCAGGTTAGGCCCAGGCGGCCATAGAAATGATAGTCGACGGTAGAGCTTTGATCCTGCCTGCAATCCCACTGTAGACGTATACTTAGTTTCACAGGTAGCCGCGTGCCGAGCGGGCGAGTAGTAGCGTCCGAGGTTGCCACTGCAAGGCCCAGAGCCTGAACTGAGAGTTCTGGCGATCGGTAGTGATGCCAGTGCGCCGAGTCAACTGGAGATTTTGGGACAAGCGTAGGCCAGACCATCCATCAAAGCACTTCCGAGTCAGAGCTCTTTGTCGTTCAAGTTGCCAGTGATTCGTCGGAGCCTCAGAGGTAGTTTGCGGAGACTCGAGTCGGGAATTGCTTGCGACAAGGCGCCGGCCCTAAATATTCAATGCTCGCAAGGCGGAAATTGCAATTGCTGCCGACAAACTGCTTCCGCGGATCAATGGTCCATCACATCAACCATTGATTTCAACCCGCCTTTCGCGTTCAGTAGCGACCCACGATAAAATAAAATGGCGAACGCCTGGCACCCGAACCTATTATGTCTGGACTCCCATCGTCCTTCGATGTTCTACGAAGTATCGCCGCTCTCGTTCTCGTGGCGTCGAAGACGCGATTCAACCAACAGGACGTCATCTTATGCCGCGTCTTCCATCCCGATGGACGCGACTATTTCATGGATATCCCTGTTTCTTCACAGGTCACTGTCGCTCAATATCTGCAGTCCATCAGGAATGCTGGAGGCCCGAATGCCAATGCCCACTTGAAGCCCGACCTGACAATTATTTTCCCCCCCACAGACATCGCTCACGCACTCGCCGTCTCTCACAACCTCCCTTCTGCAACGACCGTACACTTTCCTCTCCGTGGTGCATCGGAAATACTTGACACATCTTCCTTTCATGATCTCCCGTTGGAGAATGCGTGGACAGCTGGTCGATTTGGTATAGCACTCGATGCTCTTCATCATGCGTCAAGCGGCACACTTCTCTCCGATTTATCAGTACTCCCTCCCTCGGAGAGAGAGATCCTTCTTAATTGGGCTGTTGCTCCAGCGTCGACTCAATGTGGAGTGCCTGCGGCGTTCTCTCCTTCGATTCAGGGATATTTCGAGAAAATCGCAGCGGAACACCCGGAATTTGTGGCGATCGACTGTAGTGATGGCACCCGCGTTACTTATGGAGAGCTTAATCGGTGGTCCAACGTGCTTGCTACCCATCTCACTCAGGAACTCGCGGTTCGCCCCGGGGACCTTGTCATCCTCCTCTTCCCCAAGGGAGTAGAAATGCTGGTTGCGATTCTCGCAGTTGTGAGTCTTTCCTTTGCATCCCTGATCGTTTCTATAACTTGATTCAGTTGAAAGCCTCGGCGGCGTATGTTCCGCTGGACATTCAGCATCCTCCTTCCCGAATCCGTTCCATTCACCGTCTGACTGGCGCGAAAGTGTGTCTCACCACAGCCTCACTTCGAGGAGCAATTTCACCCCATGTTGACGTCGCATTTTTACTTGTCGACGAGTTCCTGCTCTGTTCAGATGAATCGGTCTCTCGCTCGCATCCTTCCCATCCTACGGGCGGAGAAGATTTATGCTATGTCCTCTTCACCTCAGGCTCTACTGGGGAGCCCAAAGGAGTCATGGTCACCCATTCCTCTGTCGTCTCATCGGTGATAAATGGGCCTGAATCTAACCAGCAACTTCGAAAACTGGGTCAGGGCCTTCGGACCCTGATGTTTTCGAACTATGCGTTCGACTACGTACGTATCCTTTTCTACTAGAATACCAGTGGAACTGACATAACTACAGTCAGTTTGGGACATGTGGGTGACCCTTAGCTGCGGTGGAACACTTTGCATATCACCTCAGAGTGAGATGCTCAACGACCTGACGGCAACTTTGCGGTCAATGTCCGTGACCTTCCTCGAAACGACACCCACTGTCCTGTCTCTCGTCGATCCCGCCGAAATCCCCTCCCTCCACACAGTATATTCATCCGGCGAGCCGCTCACCCCTGTCGTGCGCGAAAAATTCCTCCCGTACTACCCTCAAATCAAGCTTTTCAACGGTGGCGCCCCGACAGAAACCACAGTCATGTCGGTGTTCACTCCAATTGAGCCTCTGACGCCGTTGGGAATCTTCGGCCGACCGTTCGGCGCAAACCGGGTTTACATTTTAGACCCAAACCAACAACTTTGCCCCATAGGAGTTGCTGGACGCCTATGGATTGGTGGCCCTCAGGTCTCGCGAGGGTATCTGGGCCGTGATGACCTCACCGCTGCGGCATATGCGCCAGACCCCTTCAACGGCGGGCAGACTCGGATGTACGACACGGGTGATGTTTGTGTCTGGGCTCCAGATGCACTGGGTTCCGAGAAACATGCCCTATTTTATTTGGGACGTGCAGATTCCCAGGTGAAGATTCGGGGGCAAAGGATTGAAACTGGAGAAATCGAAACGATGTTGGTTGGGATACAGGGAGTGAAGGCATCAGGGGTAGTCAAACGAGAACGGTTGGGTACGGAGGAGCTCGTTGCTTTCATAGAGCTTGAGAAGGTTTGTCATTCTTCTTGATATATCATTCGTAGTTCATCACCGCACACAGACTGCCATTCAAGCCAATGTGCTCCACGAAGTCGATATCGCGATGCCTCAGCAGTTGCCCCGATACATGGTTCCCAATCTCGTTATTCCGCTTCCCACTCTCCCCGTCACCTTGAATGGTAAATTGGACCGCAAGCAATTAGAGAAACTAGCGCTGGAGGCGACAGTGCCGCCTGTGCACGTGAGCGAAAGCACTAATATTCTCCCCGAACACACTATCTCCGCAAACGAGGAAACCATTCGGGATGCTTGGTCTACCGCCCTGAATCGGCCCGCCACCAGTATCTCCCTTGACATCGACTTCTACAGTGCCGGAGGTGACAGTATTTCATGCATCCGCGTCGCAGCGGCTTGTCGTTCGGCCGGACTCTCTCTTTCCATTATGGATTTTTCCGCCGCCGCTACTATATCTGCTCAAGCTCGGCTGATCAAGTCTCGGGCTGGAATTCAGGCTGCAGATTCGGTTTATCAGCCGTTCGAGCTGCTTGTTGGCCCGGATTACCGGGAGGCCATTGAGCGCGAGATGGCATCCTACGGATACGAAACCAGTGAGATAGAAGATGCATACCCGTCTCCACAATCCGTCGCAGGGATGATATCTCTTGCTGCTGGAAATCCGTTGGTATGTACCTCTGAAACATCGCGGGTTCAATGACTTACGTTCGTTCAGAGCTACTTCGCACAGTACACCTACCGTGCGAGGACAAAATTTGATCCCGAACTCATGAAAGCCGCCTGGGACCTAGCCCTGAAACGGCATGAAGTCCTCCGCAGCGTTTTTATCGTCGCCCCTCCACCCCACAATGACATCGTTCAGGTTGTACTAAGCAGTCGACCATCGATCTTGTCCTGGACGTCCGATTTGTTTGAAGGCGAGCCTGACTGCGATGCCGCCGTTGCCGACTACTTAAAACGGGCTCCCGGTTTCGCGCTTGGGAAATGCCCAACCCGCGTGGGTCTCTTCCAAAGTCCGCATTCCTCGACCGTTGTGTTCGAGTTTCATCATGCCCAATACGATGGATGGTCATTCCCTCATCTGCTGCGAGACTTAGAGACGGCGTACAAAATTTGTTCGGGCGGCCTAACCGGCTGGCTCGACACTCCGACTCCCTACTCCCACTTCTCACGGTGGAGTCTAAATCAAGGCGCAGAAAGGGGGCTTTTAGCGCAAACGTATTGGCGGCGGCAATTATCCGACATCTCGCTGCCATCATACCCCAAGGTCCCCGTGTTCAACGTGAGGAAAAAAGCGGTCACGAACCAGTCTTCGATTGGCGTATTCTCCATGGGCCAGCGACTAGTGGACTTCTGCGTAGCTCAGCGCGTCACTCTATCATCGTGTGTTCGCGCTGCCGTGGCGTTAACTCTCGCCCTCCATGACTCAACTAGCGATGTGTTGCTCGGTGTGGTAACATCAGGACGGACTGGAGAAATCCCGGGTGTTGAAACGATATTCGGGTCGTGCATTTCCACCATTCCTTGTCGCGTCCGGGTTGCACCAGACCAAACTCTGGAATCTATTCTCCAGTCTGTGCATGCTCATTCCGTCGACTCCCTCCCTTTTCAATGTCTTGGATTAACCGAGATCCTGAAAGCGACGAACTTTGCCGACGACATATTCAGAGTTCTCCTCACCATCGAAAATATCGATGGCCTCCACCAATCCGAGGATGCCTTCCTTGGTGAAAACGTGCGGGGTCACCTTCTAGAAATGAATTATCCGCTAGCAATCTCCGTCTTTCCATCCCCTAAAGAAATTCGTTTCCAGTTTCAATTCGATAATGAATATCTATCCGCCACCGACCTTGATTGGATACGAGAGCACTTGTTTTCGGCACTCTTGGCTCTCATGGAACATCCGCAGTTGTCTGTCGCCGAGTCGAACTTCCTCTCTCCCAAGGAAGCCGAGTTTGTTCGGGAGATCGGAGTTGGTTCTGTTCCAGATTCCAATGTTGATTCCAAGTTCTTCCACAGTATGGTCGAGGAGAGTGCTATCCGCTTCTCTTCAAATATCGCGTTGGAACACACAGGCGGACAATGTATGACGTATGAAGCACTCGTCAACCTTGCGAATCAAGCTGCACATGGCCTGCAGGCCAGAGGAGTACGGCCGGAGATCTGCGTCCCCGTCCTCTTCGACAAGAACTCCAATCAAATACAGGCTGTGGTGGCGTTTTTGGCCATCCTAAAGGCCGGAGGAGCTTTTGTACCTCTGGATTCGACATGGCCAGTCGATCGTCTTGTCTCGTGTATCCAGCAAACGGACGCCAGTTTCTTTATTTGCGACTCTGTGGCTCCCGAAATCGCTCGCAGTCTTTCCATTCCTTTCCTGGATATCGAGCAACTGGCGCGACAGCAGCCCCAAACACCGCCATCTACCCCAAGCCTCAAAATGGACTCCCTTTGCTACGTCATGTTTACCAGCGGTACTTCAACAGGAAGACCAAAAGGTGTGCTTTTAGAGCACAGGAACGCCAGTGCCTACGTCGCCAAGTGAGTCCTCAGTTGATTATCTTTTTTTTTCTAAAACGCGACGCAAGCGCGGCGACTTTATTCCCGCTCGCAAATGCGCGTCGATTCCTGCACTTTAGCCCCTGGACTTTCGATCAGGGTCTCGCTGATTTGTTTCTTGCGCTGCCCATCGGCGCCTCCGTCGTTCTCGCCGACATGAATGAAATGTTACTGGACATCACAGCCACGCTGAAATTTTGCAAGGCTGACTACGCCGTTCTGACACCAGCCGTGGCCCAGTTGATCCGCGCCGGCACCCATTTCCCACACCTCAAGACTCTAGTTTGTGGCGGGGAAAAACTGCCAGGTCAACTGGTTCACAGATGGGGAGGGAAACTAGAGTTAATTGACGCGTAGGTCTGCAGAAAAAGGACGCAAAACTCTCTGCTAATCCAAACTCTGGCGCAGGTATGGTCCCACAGAGTTTACCGTTCATGGCGTCTCCGAATCCTTCAAGCATAGCGTTTATGTTCCAGGAGTAATCGGTCGTCCACTTGGCTCAACCCGAGGTAGGTCTGCATTTATTTTTCGCGTTCAGTTCTAACTGGTTGGGCAGCGTACATTGTTGACCAGTCGATGCGACCCGTGCCTGTTGGTGCCACAGGGGAGCTTATGCTTTCGGGGAACCAAGTCGCTCGAGGATATTTACATTTACCGGCGGAAACGGCGGCGGCCTTTATTGCCGATCCCTTCCATCCTGGTCAACGAATGTATCGGACTGGAGATTTGGCCCGTTTTAGAGCTGACGGCCGAATCGAGTATATTGGGCGCGCGAACTTGGACGGAGGATACATCAAGCTCCGAGGTCTCCGTATCGACGTCGCAGAGATCGAGGCGACGTTGATGTCGGTCCCCGAAACTCTAGCCGTAGTTGAAGCTCTCGAAGTCGGAGGGCAACCTCACCTTGTCGCATTTTTGGCTCATTCTCTTTCTCCGGCAGGGAGTACTCAACTAGCCCTTTCTCCCGATCTCCCCGCACTCCAGCCGTGGATGAAAACCCTTGTGAAAACCTGCAAGCGCATCCTCCCTGTATACTCCGTACCGACTCAATGGATTGCTCTGGAAACTATTCCCCAGGCGGCTAGCAACAAATACGACCGGAAGCTGCTTCGCTCTTTCTTCCAATATTTGGCCGCGCAGGAGGGCAAAGTGGATGAAATCACTCGGATTCTTTTATCCGCCAAACCCGCCAGGTTGCCGGAAACTCAACTGGAACGGAAACTTCACTCCATTTGGTGTGAAATCGTCGGGAAACAGCAGTTGTCTGTCCACGACGACTTCTTTAATGCCGGTGGAGACTCGCTAGGTGCTATCAGAGTCCTCGCCAGGCTAAGGAACAAAGGCTGCCATATAACCATCCAGGAATTCTATTCCGCTTCCAATATTGCCAGTCTCGCGCATTTCATCGAAACATCAGGCAATGACATCGCCGACGACGTCGTGGAGGAACCTGTTCTGGGCCTTATGTTCCCGGTGCAGAGTTATCATGCCCAGGCTTCCAATTCTCCTCCTCTTCCCCTCTTCTTGTTCCACTGCGCGGAGGGAGTGGGCAACGAATGTACTCGGTTAACGTTTCCTCGTTCCGCCAATTGTTCTGACCAGTTCTTCGTGATCAGACATGAACCTTCCCCCGCTCGAGCGCGACGTTTACGCCATATCTAACCCTTCCAAGAACCGGATGAGCCTCGAAGCCAACTTCCCGACATTAGGTTTGCCTTCAATCTAGTGAATGACCTTCCCGCTGAACTTCATTTATGACCTCTAGAATCATTTACCGACCGTTACATCCCACTACTTCCGGACGAACCTATCTTCCTAGGGGGCTATAGCTCTGGTGGCCTATTAGCCATATCGATGGCAGCTCGCCGGCGTTCTCTCGGACAGCCTGTTTGAAATTTATCATTATTCGATCTTCCCTGATTCTCACTTCAAGTTTCAAATTTCAGGTCAAGGGTGTTGTTCTCCTCGATACTTTTAATACACAAGGTATCTTTTGTTTCAAGTGCTTGGCGACGTACCATTAAATGCGAGCGCCCATCTCAGGATGGACATTCCGTGGTTTCGCTCCTAATACAGACTATGGCACAAATCACATCTCGAATGCGTTAAACCCAGGTCAGTTGCTGCGTCCGCCTTGTACATGTATTAATTCGTTGTCTATTCGCAGGCGCGAAAGAACTTCAAAGATTGAGCGAGAGACACACATACCATCTCATTCAACATTTCGTTGAACCTCAGCTTGATGTTCCGGTCCTGCTCCTTCGCGCAGGAGTACGGGATACGTCGGATACGGAGTTCTACGTTACCGACGGAGACGACGAGCTCAACTTCTTCACTCGCGAAAACAACCCTTTGATCGAGGTTTATACTATTCCCGGCGGAGAGCACGCCGATTTAGTGGGGTATGCTTCTTCCCCAGCTTTTATCGTAAATACCTCTCACAATTCGATCTGGCAGATATAAAGACAATTTCGCGACGCCTGTGGTGCAAGAAGTTGCGGAGCACATCCGCCAATGGTGTCGCAAGCTGGATTAGCCCCAGCCCGTGATCTATTCCTGCGCATTTATCACGTAACACCACGTGTTTTTGGCAGTTCAGTAATATTACCTAATTTGGCCGAAAACGACACGGGCCAGATTTGTCCGAGTTCTCGAAGGCTCAACTTCATTTATCACTGAGACGAGAAGTCCGTATGAACATCAGTACACCCTCGTATACGGCCCAACCAATCGCCGAGCTTAATATTTTCCGGGACATTCGAAGGGAGGCCCCGTCAAAAAATCCTGCCGCTCCCCGTTGCTGAATTAAATAATATGTGAGATGTTCTGGTCGATGGACCGGTTACTTACAACCCATATCGTCCGTACGGTTCGAGCGAATCCATGATATCGGTCTTCGCTTCGTACTTGTACTTTTGTCTGTATCACTTCAGTTCAAGAAACGACCCGCATATCACAGCAAATACCTTGATCACGTCGAAGGGGTGCGTCGCCATCGTAGCAATCGCACCTGCAGAGGCGGCTGACGCTGTATGCATCAGGGTAGCCTGAGCGTCTGATGTTGGGGGAAGGATGGATGCTGATTGATGAGCTCGCATCAGAACGGAGAGTTTTAAGGGAGAGAAGCAAAGATTTACCAGACTGTCGTTTAATACCTTCATATAGAACAACAAAGATCCCCGCGTACGGGGCATCTCGCAAAGAGGACGCGAAAAATCCACGAAAGAGTTCGGAAGGACCGAGTCGGGCTATGGATAGGAAGCCGCCAGTCAGGCTCGTGTACGCGTACAGGTTACTCTGGAAAGAGTAAAATCATTCGCCGAGGCGCAGCATCACAGATGTGGCAGACCTCATATCGCGCTTTTAGAACCGAAAACGGATTTAAGAGGAAGCCAACGGCCACCCGCGTCGTTGCCCCCGCAAGGAGATTTCCTTGGCTGGTGAGCTTGGGAAGAACAGACGCATTTTTGGAGTCCGGTGAACGAACTGGACTGAAGTACGGCGAAGTGGCCATAACCGTTCTTAATTGAGTTAAGCTTGTCATGTATAATGCGACGCCTGGTATGTTTCTAAAATGGAGATTAAATGCCTAAGTGTAATTAGAGAATGGATTATTCCTACCTAGCAAGAGCCGGGCTTGTACCTCGCCAGAGGCCTAAAAGGCCTTGAGAAGTAACAATTTGCTGGGTTGTTCGCAGAATTGTGGTGGTATTGCTACGTCAGCCAACGCAATTTGTTTATTTCAAACGAAGACAGGAAAATTGGGAGCGGTACCGTGTCGTCACCGTCCCGTCTCCCTGCTGTAATCGCGTCTTGAGCAGGTCAACTATAGCAATAATTGTATAAAAAAATAGTGGTGAGGTCTAGAGACCTCAAACATACATGGCTGAAGGCACACAGTTGACGCGAAACCAGATAATGCCCCTGAACCCGAAATTCTTCATCTAGCGCGTTCGCGGATTTAGAATCATTTGCTGACCAGAAAACAGCTGCTGTCCGACATTGCTCATAAGGGGTTGAAGATTCGCGTCGGCGGCGCGAGTCCTTTGAATTTGGGTCTTTTCGAGGACACTGCGCGCGCTCGGTTGTGTTTTTTGGCAACGTCGTTCCGGCTTGAGCGCGTAAGCGGGTTAGCGGCGTTGTGACCTGTGACACTACGGCTTTCCTTCGAGCCTTCACCTCGAGCCAGGCATTATGGAGGGGTCGACCGCAGCTGCAATCATCCCAACAACGAAGGGATCGAAACAACTACGCGCGTGTCTGCTGTGCTCTCTCATCCAGCACCCGCTCGACTTCCGGAAATATGGTTGTCCAAACTGCGAAGAAGTAATGCAGGTACATTTTAGCTGCCCTGCCCAGCTCCGCCGCCATTTACCCCCGTTGCGTGCAGATGAAAAATTCTGGGGACCGTGTAACGGTCTGCACCACAACCCACTTCGACGGGGTGATTTCAGTCATTGACCCAGAGACGAGTTGGGTCGCGAAATGGCAGCGCACTTGTACGTTGTTATGAACTGTCTCAGATTTAGCTTTCCCTCCTGACTTGGCGCGCGCAGCAAAATACGTTCGTGGGATGTATGCCATTCGCGTTCGAGGCCGCATTCCAGAGGATGTCGAGCACGCATTGGATAACCGCGGCATTCGGTATCGGCCTCGAGACCAAAATGAACAAGAGTAGTGCCTGCGGAAAAGAGCCTTGTGTATAGAACTTGTATCATTAGAGAATATAATTGTGTGCCATATACATGTACAAGGGTAAGTGATACACAACGAATAACACACTGCGCTACATTAATCTATACAAAGCAGATCCTGCTTATTACCGTGTTTAAAGAAGCTCGTGCAGGGCCCTATCGTACTGATGTGGGAGGTGAGCACTGCAAGCTATTTGTTAGCCAGTTTTCGCGGTGGTTTTGGCACATGGTTTTTACCTGAGCATATCCCGAGCAAAAACGACCTGCGAGAACACCTTCTCGGCATTCAAAACCTCGAACAGCCGTAGCTTGTCCGGTGCACTGTCCGAATTCGCCGTCTGTCGATGAGCAGGGAAAAAGTCGTTGTCCCGCATCGCCCAAAGCACCCGGCCTGGCGGTACCATGTTCGCCATGTGCATATTGGCCTCAAGCGTCTTCCGCACAGATATAAACTGCACAACACATGAGATAAATATTGAAGGAAAACGAGAGGCGCACCCAATCTGGATCGTCCGCGGTTCCTGTACCGCTCTGGAAAGCCTTCGCTCGCGAGGTGACGGCAGTGTAGCCTGCGCCTTCGCTGGCTGGCCGCCCATCCTTGGCTTCGTTCCCGTCGCACAACCACATGGCTGCTGCGCCGAGGTCGCGGATCGCTCCAAGGGAGAGGCGAGATACGACGTCGTGAGAGTACACGAACGACACGATGAGATTCTCCGCAAGCTTGCCCAGGGCAGAGTCAACGAGAGAGCTAGAAAGAGTCAGACCAGGCAGTAGCCAAATGACGGAGGAGTACTTACGGAGGCGCGAAACAGTAGACAGAGACACGGCGATTAACGGGAAGACCGCTGGAGCGAACTGTCAGGCAGGTCTTGGGATCTGCCCACATCTACACAAGTAGCGTTGAGCTGGACTGATTACTAGAACAAGATATTTCACTGACAAGACCGAGGAGACCGGCGACACCAGCACCGAGACTGTGTCCACACAGGACCAATTCTGCAACGACATCAATGGATGAGAAGGAGTTGAGTCCGAACAACGACATACCATAGTCTGGGTTATGAAGCAGGGCCTCATGCACAGCAAGCTGCACGGGCTTTCCAATGCCGCCCATCGCGCGGGCCATTCTGAGCATGCCTCCGTGTGCATGATGTGTTGACTGCGGTGGTGTCGTACTACCACTGGGGAAGTGTACCTGTGGCCTTGTGCTCGCGCTGGGGAAAACAAAGTGGCCTGGGACGGGCTCTTCCTCCTCCTCCGATGTCGTTGTGGTGGCCGGCTCAAATTCCTCGTCCTCGCAGGTCAGATCCACAGCAATCTCGTTTAGAGACATTGTGCCTGATTGTGTGAGCTTCGTTCATATTAGAAGAAGGGAATAACAAACCTCGAAGCACCAGCACAATTTGGGCCCGACTGTGGTCGGTGAGGACCCAAAATCGCGGCATGAGATGCTCCGACCCGATCTTGGCCGTCGCGCGCATCTTCTCCTTGATCTCAGCGTCCGCCTTGTCCGACGCCGTGTTCGCATACCGCTCAAAGATCTCGTGGTCGTGTTTACCCAGTAATACATCCCACCACGAATATTGCGGATCGCCCAATCCCGTAGAGGGCTCAAACTCGGGAAAGTCACCCGCGGCTTCAGCCTCGGAGGCGTCGATAGCATGGGCTAAGTGAGCCTCTTCTGACGCTTTTTCCGAGGACGAATTGGCAGATGCAGGGCCGTGGGGAGAGGTCAGAGATACACCGAAGAACAGCAGACTCGCGCCGCCGTAACCAGCTAGGACGAGCTTGGAGAGCCGTCGCAGCGTCGTCTTGAGCTGACTATTCGACAGTCTTCTGGGTCCTGGTACAATCGTCGGGGGTTTCGGCGCCATCGTTCGCCTTGCGCTCTTTCCCTTTGTAAATATGGACTGCGCGCGTACAGGTGCCGCCTCTCCAATGTCCGCTAGGATAAGCTGACCTCGATTCCCGGGGAAAATGACATCGGAAGTAACCCGTATTCGTGAACCGCTAGGGACCCGTTAGTTTGGAGAATCGATGCTGAAGTTGAGATATCCGTACCGGCGTGCTCGCATAATTGACTCGAAGCTCTTCGGTACGTCCTTGACATGAATTTCTCGCATATTCTGAAGCCACCTCTTCTCATCCCACTCTTGGGTGACGCCCTGGAGTGCGACCCAAGCAATAATGGCCCTTGCCAACTGGGTCAAACCAAACTGCTTCTCGGGCAGACTTTCTCCAGCCGCCGGGCTCTTCAATTCACGCTTGACGAGTGTAATAAAAGAGCTCAAGGAGAACGAGGCTTCACTGCTCCCGGGGATTATGGCGGAAAGAAGATTGATGGAGCTATGGGCCGCGAGCAGGGAAGTACTCGTTATATATTCGCTGAAGAATATGGGCTGTCAAAACCATTGTTAGTCGGTTTTCAAGTCACAGAGATACAGAACACCTACCGCCAAAGCTATTTGCTCCGCCAGCGAAAGCACAGTCGAGACAGCACCACCGATAACGGGTCGGACGACGGTGAGACCTCCGAATAGAGTGTGGTCAACCACGGCTGCAGTGAGGCCCATCGCAGTGGAGGTGATGCCCCGAGTGACCGCAAATCCCAGTCGAGTTCCAGTCTTGACTGCAGAAAAACCTAATGAGCTTGCGGCCGACGCAAGGTCCACCGTTTGTCTCGAATACATGTCCCATGCCGGGGCCATCGTTCTTGAACAGGCAATACCTAGTGGAATGGCCTGTGCGCAATTCGAATGCAGTGTTCTTTCAGACCACCAACGTTTGGGGCATGAGGTGAAGAGGGAAAGCTTTGAGGTTTAAGCATGTGAAACTGGCGAAGAGATCCGAAATAGGGAATATTTCCCACGATGGGCTAACAGCCCCTAAACCGTTGAGTACGCAAGTTCGACTGGGACACAAGGACGCGAATCAAGGTCGAATGAATACTGCGTTATAATTCTACAACGGATCATACACAGGAATCCGAGTCGGCGAAAGTCTGACAACGAAGAGAGAGAAAAAATCGGGAGAAAATTTAACGTGCATTTGGCTTCCGCGCGCAAATGGTGGGTAAGGCCAAAAGCGCGCGTACTAGGCCCGGAGCCCACGACAAGGGAGCACGAGGATGGAGACGAAGCTCTCACCCGCCCCCGGGAAAGGAAAAACTCACCTCAGACAAACCTTGAACTTGAAGCCGCTCAATGCCTCAAGCTTCAAGCCCTCAAACCTCCGAGTCAAGTCGTTCGAGTCCTCAAGGTCTCAAGTCCCAAGCCGCCTAAAAACTCAAGAGTCAAAACCCCTCAAGACCTCGGTGGGAAACCGCTCAAGAATCAAGACGCGTCAAGACTTCCACGCAAGATTCAAGACCTCAAGATGGGGCAAGACTTCCTCAACACGCCTCGAGGTCAAGACCCAAGGCCACAAGGCTTCAAGATCTTGAAGACTCGGGTCAACAACGCCGACCGCTCCAAGACCTCAGTGGGAGACTGCTCAAGGTTCAAGCTCAAGACGCCGCAAGATTCAAGATGCCAGAAGCCCTCAGTGGGACACTGCTCAAAATTTAAGCCTCAGTGGGAAACTGCTCAAGATCCAAGAGCCAAGACACCAAAACCTCAGTGGGAGACCGCTCACGGACGCGGCGACGTGTTGCAAGTTGGACTTGATCGTCTTGAAACTTGAGGCCTTGCGGACTTGATTGGCTTGACAGTATCCCACTGAGGTCTTGAGCGAGCTCAGTGGCTTGAGGGTTGAAGACTGCGAACAGCGAGCTCGAGCTTTGAGTCCTTGACCACAACGAACGGCGAGTTCGGCGGTTGGAGGGTCTGGAGTAGCGAGCTTGAGGCCTCAAGGACTCGAGTTGAGCGGCTTCGACAGTGTCCCACTGAGGTTTTGAGTGAGCGAGCTTGATGGTCTTCAAGAGGATATCGACGGGTCGACCGACGACTTGACAAGTTGAGGCGCTGACGACGAACCAGGGAGCTTGAGACTTGAGCGGTCGTGAGCCGCGAGTTTCAAGGTGTTGAGCGGCTCGCCGGCGGTGGGCGAGACGACGGGCTCGGCGAGCGAGGAGGGGGAACGACGGTGGTAGTGCGAAGGAGAGGAATGGGTACACGTCGACGGTGGAGGAATGAGAGGACATACTGTACTGAGCATCGAGAACGGTATCCTTGAGGTTGAGCTTGACGCTTGAGGTCGATGAATTGAGATGGAAGGAGGGGGGATGATGAGAGTAGAGAAGAAAGAGCGGATGACTGACGAAAGGCAAGTGGCTGACCTTTAAATCGCGACATCATGCCGAATTAAACCTCCGCCGGCAATTACCGGAACCTTTCAAGGCTGTGTTCCCCAAAATCTCAGTTCAAGGCAATGGGCGCAGACGAAAACGAAGCCATCCTTCAAGAACCTTTAAATTCCTTTTTTTCGCATGGCCCAAGCATGGCCGTCTTCTAGGGCGGCACTGTTCGTCCTGCAGAGAGCCAATATGTCAACGGAGAAGAGGGAGTGGGCTGTTGAGAGATTCCTGGCCGTCGAAAATCCAACGCCATACAGTATTCTGACCTAATTCTTCAAGCCACAATCTATGTTCGCATGCAGCATAGACGCGTACGTAAATCCTTCGACGTAACAGATTTGACGCCGTCAGGTGATCGCGTAAGGACACTATCACTCAATTTTCGTGCCACACGGCGCGCTCCTCTGCTCTTACCGCATCTGCCATCTGCCTCCACTCCACTCTCTACAGCGGCACCATCGAAGAAATTTGCAGGACTCCAGGACTGGGCTCACTCTGCTTTTGTCTCAGTCGGCTTCGCTGATCCATACGATTGACTTCGGCCCACTCTGCATTCGTTCGATGCCATACAACGAGACGAGAGAGAGCTCGAGAATGCGTAGAGAGGTGCACTCGACGAAAATGGAAGAATACTCGAAGCTTCAAGGAGAGATACTTGGCTCTGAGCGCGTACTGCATGAGACTGGTTGCCTCTGGACAGTCCCCCAACGCACCCGTCTCCATACGATCGCAAGCGTTATCTTCAAGTCTCAGCAGGACATCCGCGTCGTTTTGTTCTTTCTTATGCGCTATCCTGTAGTTCTCAGGCGTACCTCTGTGACTTGGATACAGCTCCCTTCCTGCCCCCCAGAGTTGTACCTTCCTGGCGTCCCCCACTCAATTCGCCCTCAAATAGGCCCGCTGTGGAGGATCCTGGTGTTTCTGACAACTTTCTGACTACCATCTTCAATTCGTCACGGTTCCAACTCTGCACCTACGCTCCAGACCTGCATCCGGCCTCACTCGTCCCCTCGTTCCAAGTCTACGCGTCAAAGTGCAGTAAACGGGTCGCGTTCACCGCTGTCCGCGTCGTCGCTATAAGCGAGTAGGAGTCACGAGAGCGAGAGCACATTTCCCCTGTCGATCAACGGTGACATCACAGCACCGGTTGCTTTCCGCCGCAATGGCGAAACCGAGCATATTGCAGAAATTTTTGGGTCGTCCGTCCCAGACATACGAGATGCCCGCACCCAAGCACTACTACTCGGACAAGCCAGTCATGATGCGGATAGCGGCGGAGGCAAGGCAGTCAATGCTCATGCAACAACACGACACCCCACTTCCACCTGCTCTCGAAGAACAGGTACGTCATGTTCGTATGGATTATAACCGGCTTATCTATAAGTGTACTCGTTCTATTCGCAGCATTCGCAGGACGAAGAAGAAGAAGACGACGACGACGACACAGACCTCTTCTACACCCCGCGCTCGTCCATTGCCTCGGATACCTCCATGTCTCTGACCATGACCTCTCCGCCCACCTCCGACGTGGGCCATGCTCTTTACACCGACCAGGAATGGACAAAAGACATCGAATGGTTTGCAACGGCTATCCAGAAACCAAAACGAAAGCCCCCGCCGATACCACCACCGCGTTCATCACGCTCTCCGGCGCCCAGTATGATGATGAGCATGACTACCCTGCTGGAAGAGGACGAAGATGCACCAGCAGTCCCCCCGAAGAGTGCTCCCCCCAGCAGCGTTATTCTCTCTTCGCGATCAGGCACTGTTCCCCACCGCCGTGCTCGCTCCCATGGCACCTCTGCAACGTCAACCACGCTGTCGTCCGTCCACCTTCCGCCATTACCCTCTGGCCCACCCGAGCTGCCATCCTATGGCACCCCCGCATACACCTCCCTCGAAATTCCCCTTGCCCCTGCGTCCACAACATCTCTTTCCCGCTCCTCCTCAATTTCCCAACGCCTCCGCGCCTCCCTCCGCCGCGAAACAGCCGACCTCTCCCGCTCTCGCCTCGCACAGACCACCATGGCCTCCGTGGAGGTCGTCGGCGGACTTGCGGCCCCCTCTCACAACCAGCCGCCACGCCTCGGCTTCACACACTACCGCGCTCCGCCGAGCGTCCCCAAGGCCGGCGTCCTAGTACAAGTTTGGGCTGTCGGACTGGACGTCGTCGACCTTCGGCTTCTCGGTGGGCATGCCCCAGCACCTCGCCCGGACCTGGCACGTACACGCACGCAAAGTTTTGGTCGCTTCATGGGCCGGACGATCAGCCGGCGAACAGCGTCGGACGTCGGCTCAATAAACGACGACAAGGAGGCCTCTCACGCTGCTCCGCAGGTCGGGTTCATCCCGGGCCGTAGCTTCGTGGGCCGTGTTCTCGAATGCGGTTGGGAAGTCCGCGACGAGGTTGTGCGGCGTGGCGAGTGGGTCGTTGGACTGCTCGACATCCGCAAGGTACGTTCATTTTTTCTTCATATCTCCAAAGAATTAGCACTTACTGTTCAAAAATAGAGTGGTGCCCTTGCAGAATTCATCACGGTCGACCGTCACCGCATCCACCGCGTGCCGCATCCACAGATTCCACAGACAGTTCCTTCTGGTGGATCTTCGACACCTTCGTCACCCTCGCCTACACCACCATCCTCTACTTCTTCCGATGTATTTCCCATTTCCCATCAAAATCAAGACTCGCCGTATCCATCCCGGCCGTCCTCTGTCTCCTTCACCCGCGATACCCCGCCTCCGTCACGCCCATCATCACGCCCACCATCACGCCCACCTTCACGCCAACATCGACGCGGCGCATCCGCGCCCCCTCTTGCCCCACCATCACCACCGAGCCTCAGTCTGATAGAACTCGCGCTCCTTCCCCTCGGCCTCGCCGCATATCGGGCCGTCCGCACGCTCTCCAATGTCGACGCCCCCGCACCCACGCCCAACCCGAGCACATGGGCGCGCGACGCGGTTACACCGGAAGGAGAACTCGCAAACCCGTTCAGCGACGAGACGCGCGCGCCGTCCGTGCACGTGAACGCTCGGGGCGCGGCGCGGCGTGCATTAGTGCTCCAGGGCCATACGGGCACGGGCGGACTCGTCGCGCGCATGCTCACGCGGCGGGGATGGCGCGTGTGCGTGCATGCGCCGGGATCGCTCGTGGAGGGTGGGGTGGACGTGGATCCGAGCGAGGAGGACGAGCAGCATATGCGGCGCGTCCAGGCGCGCGCGCGCTCTTGGGGCGTGGAGGAGGTCGTATTTGATGATGGAGGTGCGGTGGGGGAGCAAGGAGACGGAGGACGTGGTGCAGCGGTGCGAGCGGTCGAACGGCTAATTGGGGACGGGGACTCGTTCGATGCGATTGTGGACACGGTCGGTGGGCGGGAAGTGTGGGAGGCAGGGGAACGGCTGCTTGCCGGGAACGGCGGCGCCGGTCAGAAGGGTGCGGGCCGGCGGAAACAGTTTACGACGACCGTGGGTGATTGTCCCGCGAGACCAATACCCACCGCGAAGGATAACTTCCGCGCAGGGCTGCGGTCGCTCCGGGGTAACCAAAACGAGGGGAAGAAGAGCAAGAAGGAGAACAAGAAGGAGAAGGCTGCTGGTGGCGGGCGGAGCGAGGTGGGATACGCGTGGGTGAGCCAGGCGCAGGACGTGGACTGGGAGGGCGAGGACGTGCGCGATTCCCTCCGCGCCGTAATACGGATGGCGCTCGAGGATGGTGTGCGGCCTCTCCTTGAGGAAGAGCGCGTACCGCTACCATTCGAGCGCGCGGCGGAGGTGTTTGAGACGCGGGATGGCGGCGTGATGCGCGGGGGGAACGTCGTGGTGCGGGTCGCGGGGTAGACTGCAGCCCGCGCGGCTTGCGGACGGACTAGCATTCAGCGCTCAGCATTCATTCATCGGATTCAATTGTACATATAGAATTCAGCAACAGTACTAATTTACGAATATATACACGCACAGTACGACGCGACGAAACCCTGTACGATATCTAGCTAGATACCACTCTGTATTGGGGGACATACTTGGTCATGGATTTTTCTGATCCCTTTCGGAGAGCTGTCTCGAACCTGTCCATCGCACACGCCACGGTTGTTCTGTGCGTTTTCGCTTGGTTTTCGCTCTATCCCAAATATTTGCCAGACCGCTGTCCTTGGGATAAAGCAACGTTTCAAATTTTCCTACGTACGTTCGGGACGTCCCGTGCGTCGCGTCGTGCGTAGCAGGCGCCGATTTCCAAGTACACCTCAATCGGGCTCAGGCACCGTCAGACGAACTCCGTATTCGTTCTTCTAGACGCCTTTTCTCCGAAAACATCAACGTTCAACGTGGACTTGTCGCAAAAATGCTGTGGTCCAGCCCAACGGCAACTTGAAAGCCCACTTGGCGCCTGTCTCGCGGAACCTTGTCTTTGACCACCCCGAACACTTGGAACCTGCCCGCCCGTTCGAATGCTCTCCCGAACGCTCACCGCCGCCCTCGTGCTCGCGCAGACAGTCGCCGGGGCAGGACTAATTCCTACGTCCGCCCGGCGTATCATCGGTCTCCGCGCGCGAAGCCTTCCAGTCATTCCGAAGACTTGCCAGACTGGTTGCGCGCCATTTGCGCCTTTCTTCGATGGAGCGGTGCGTCCGTGCCTCGTATTCGAAGTGTTATTATTGCTCACGACATTTGCCCTGAAAGGCTTGCGCTATAACGCAATGCTGCTCCGCGATATTCCAGACGGGGTACTTTGACTGCTTCCTGTGTGTCGGAAACGCCACAGGTGCGACGGACTACACGATTGCGCAGGACTACGTTGATGGTAAGCCTTGACTTCGCATTTTCCTTTATCCCTTGAACTCAACGCGATCCTCAGTCCTAACCACCTCGTGTATCGCCGAGAACTTTACTCTCCCATTGCTCTCGCTCCCCGGCCAGGACCCCAACCGCACCCCCACGACCGCGCTCCCCGCCGGTGCGTCCGCGATCCCCGTCTTCCCCGCGGAGGGTTCTGGTTCTGCGGTACGTCGCTCTACCACGACACTCTCGCGTACCAGCACCAGCAGCCCCGCTCACTCCGCGACCGCGTCCTCTTCGCAGCTTTCCGGAGTGTCCAACTCGGCGACCGCTTCGCAACCCTCTAGCGTGCCGCCGATCTCGGGCAGCGGTTCCCCGTCGTTAACTGCACCGCCGCAGAGCACCGTTACCTCCCCGCCCTCGCAGAGCAGTGCTGCCCCCTCCAGCAGCGCCCCACCCAGCGCAGGATTCCGCGCCCGAGCTCCGTTGGAAGCCGTGCTCGGATTCGCGGCGTTGATTGCGCTTCAAAGCTGGCTGGTGTGATGACCTTATTTCACGCTGGTTAATGGGTAAACTTGGACATTTCGAGAGGAACCATGTTGTATTTCGAGTCCTTGGTTTAAATGATCATGAAATGTGAGACCCATATCCGGGCAATTATTGATCAGTGGCAGCGTCGTTCGCGACGATCCTCCGATCCGCGAACTCTCGCTTTGACCGCCCCTATCCATTTACGGGGAAAAAATGATAATGAAATTATTAGCACAAGGAGAGGTACAAATCGGTGGGGTTGAGTTGCAGGAGGAGGGAGGACGAACGCGAGATCATGGATGCCCGCGCAGGTGGGCACAACCTGAGGATGTGAATGGCAGTTGAACATCGACTCGTTCTCATCGTCTCAGCTCTAAGCTGTGAACATTAGGGCCAAAGGCCCTACATCCGCGCATTGCTAGGCATCTTCTTCATGGCCTGCCTCACGCCCAAATCAGCCATAACATCCTCGGCGCCAGCCAGAACTGAAATAACCAGTCAATCTTGCTTGAATCGCTTTCAAGACGAAGCAGAAAACTCACTAGCATCAAACGCCGACGTTCGTCTGTAATTCTCGATTACCTTGCCCATCCCGGATACCGTCAACGCCCGCCCGCCGAATATTTGTGTGGCGTCCGCTGCTGTCTCCTCCCCGGATCGTGTTACGAAGCTGCTTCACATCAGCTCCGGCGATGCCCAACGGCAAATGAAGACGCACGATTTCAGCAGCCCGATAGGCCCAGCGAGCTTGCTCCCCATTTCGGCGTAGGTCATCTACATATATGTGCGCAAATGCACATTCAGCGGGAAAAAAATCGAAGAGAAGGGACGCACATTATTCATCTGATGCGTAATATGCTCTAACCAATTCTGCCCCGCCTCCACGCGCGAAATCATCCCCGCCAGCTTCGATCGAATAACCGCCTGCGAGGTCAGCGGTTTCCCAAACACCATCCGTTGCGACGCCCACCTGTGTGCATTTCTCGTCAGTTCCGTATCTATGGAACGAAAAAAAAAAACGCGACGCACTTCATACACTCCTCCACAACAAGCCGCTGCGCAGACAGCGCCGTGCAAATAACCATCCACCGCTCGTGGTTAAAGTTCGTCAGGATGACGTTCATCCCGTTGCCCACCGCGCCGAGCGTGTTGCCTACAGGCACGCGCACCTTGTCGAACGTCACGTACGCAGTGCCGGCGGTCGCAGAGTACGAGGTCTTTATCGCCTTGGTGGAGAGGTTGTCGGAGCGCTCGATGAGGATGACGGTGAAGCCCGTCTCGGTCTTGCACCCCGTGGTGAAGTAGTCCGCGTACGTCCCGTTTGTTATCCATTTCTTGGTTCCAGTGACGACCCAGAAGTCGCCGTCGCGCACCGCTGTTGTCTACAACGCAATTAATACATAGGTTGACCAGCAACTCGAAATGAGAAACAACCGACCTGCAGACCGCTGACATCCGACCCCGCAAACGCTTCGCTGATAGCAAGCGCCAAAAACTTCTTGCCGTTTAGAATCTCGGGAACGACGCGCGCCTGCAGCTCGGGCGAGCCGTAGTTGAGGATCGGGGGCACGCCGATGACGGCGCCGTTGAGCAGCCCGTCGACGAACCCACGCGTGCCGAAGCGCGCGAGTTCGGTGTTGAGGATGAGCTTGAGGTGAGTTGGAGCGTTAGCGAGCCGTAGGCGAAAGGACGGCGCACCTCGTGGAAGTAGTCGAATTCCTCGGGCGTGACGGTGCCGTTCATGAGTGTGCGGCCCTTGAGGTGCTTCCCGGGTCCGAGACGCATGGCGATCACGTTCACCTCGCTGCCAGGGAATACAGTCATGACTGCAGAATTTACAGAACGAAAGGACGTACGCCATCTTGTCGACGACCTCCTGCGGTATCCGCTTGCCGTTCTCTTCGCATTGGATGGCGGCGGGTTGCACGACCTCCATGAAGAATGTCCTTTGTTCACATACATAAATTATGAGGACGACGGATGAAGTGGAGAGCAAACGAAACCCACCTGACGGCTTTCTGGAATTTACGGTGTCCGGCGGTGTAATACGGGCTCTGGAAACCAGAGGCGAGCCATGTCGGCTCGGCGTACGGGACTCGAGAGACCTCCCCGGGTGCAGGGGCTTTGATTACAGACTCCTCGCCTTTACACGCAAGTTCAACTTGAGTTCCGGGGTGCGTCTCGGAGACTCTTACCCAGAATCGTCCCGATTTGAAGCCGCGCATATTGTGGTCGGTGGAGGACCTCGAGACGATGCAGCCCAAAGAAGGCCTGTCCCACATATATTTGACCCATAGAAATTTGCGAGTTCAAACCTTCCTTACCTGCGTAGCGTCCTTCCCAGCTGGCGGCGCGTCCTCAGCTTCATTCATCCAAATGGTTCATCAATTTAGCTCACCGACACCGTCCGCAAAGAGAACGTTCGCGCCCCCGGGATGGAGGTCCGCAAACTTGGAGAGATTGTACACCTTGGCGTCGATCGTGACCCACTGCGCGTGTTGATTGAATATATTCATGCGGGGAAAGAAAATTTACCAGATCGCCCTCCTTGTTGTGCTGTTTAATCGGTACGGTTAGAAATCCTTTCAAGCGCACAAGAACGAGCAAAACCTTTGCAACCTCTTCTTCTGTGTACTGTTTTGTGGTCATGAGCGTCGAGGATGGCAATTGAGGAACCGGATTCGTCTCTATCACATGCGAATTGCGGGTACGTAAAGGACTTGACATCATTGATCGACATGAAGGTTTGCCTTCACTTTCATGTTCAACCAGCGTCGGATGAAAAGGGCGTTTCAATACTGCACTTGGTTCTGGCTGCTAGAATCGCGGATACTCGAGTGTTCTATTTGAACTCCACCGTGCCGTGGTCTCAAGTTCAAACAGTGACTCCCAAGTTTCAAACGTTGCGTTCAATTCTTGGTTTCAAATAGGATAGTGGCGCTCGTTAACCACGACGAGGGATACGTCCTCCGACGCCGTTAGGGGATGCAGTATCTTTGCATCTCCGTCGGCTTCCGGCCAAGTTCTTGAGTTGCGGCAAACAACGGTTTGGATGGGACTTTCATGTTCAATCTGGCGCGCGCTTCCATACTGCACTTCGGCTCTAGTGGTTGTTCCAATCGCGGACACTCGTGCGGCCTATTGGAACTCCGTCGCGCCATGACTTCGAGTCAACTTCAACTTGAACAAATGACTTTGCAAAGCGTCTTGGCTCGAAACACATTTTGGGCAAGGAATTGCCTGTTCAACTGAATGTCAACGCGTCCGTTTAGTTGTGTTTCTGTGTTTCTACACTGCAGCACGTCAACCTGCTACATCTCCGTCGGCTTTCAACTTGCTCCTGCATAAACTCTGGTCCCGCTGGAACACTCCTGTCTATTCGGTGCGCTCTCCACGGAAAATTGCCCTAAATCGGGACACAACGGCCTGCCCTGGCCTTGTGATGAATACGGGACCGGCTCTTGTTTTCCATTCAAAGCCGATGCTTCTTGGATGTATGTCGGGTAAAGGTGCCGTGGCGGCGGCGCGTTGGCCGCCGTCGATCCGCGCCGCCTTACGCGCTTCGTGGATCCGTGTGATTGGTGGAGATGGTTACATCCGTCGGGACTGCGGATTTTCCTGCAGTAGTATGATTACTCTGGCGGGGGCGAGTGCAAGTACTGTATGGACATAGTGCGCACTTGTACTGGATGGATCTACGAATGAATTACTGGAGTAGTAGTGATATTTCGAGTGCGACTGATGGGTCTAAGCGCAACATATGGCAATGGCACTCTTTGATCACGAGCTCAGATATTGGGTTTCCGTCTCCCTCCACTGTGCGGACGATGCAGCGAGTCTGGTCGACGTATCTGGACAACTCGGGGCAGCGGCGGCACAAGCCAACGGTGAGCTCATCGTTCCCCCATGCCGAGCCGCTGACAAAGCATTTACATGATCCTCCGCGCAGAATCTCTCGTGAGCAACAAACCTTTTCTCCGGCCAAATCTACCCTTCTCACCGTACCCCGCAGCGAATCCTCTCTCACTCCGTCCACCATCTCCCAGGCGCCCCTCGTCCCCAGCGCCAGCATGTTTGGCCGTCCCCTCGACCCACCTCATGCCCCGTTCGCCGAGCCCACCATCGGCACCTCCCTCTCCAGCAGAGGCAGCTCGCCCGTTGGCGGACCGCTGGACGGTAGCAATGTCTCGCTCACTGTAAATTATCTCCCCTCAAAGTTCCCGACCCTCAATACCGGTCCTCGCAAACGGAGAAACGGCAAGGGCATAGATGCCATGATGCCGAAACGCGGCGGCGGCGTCGAGGCATTTCGCAGCGGCGAGGCGCGCATGCCCGGCCAGAACGACGAGGACTACGACGGCGTCAACTTTGGCAAGGGCCGGAAACTCCGCTGGAACAAGTTCAAGTGGATACTGTTCCTGGCCAACATCATCCTCACCTCATACTCCTTCCTCGCCCTCGTATTCTGTCTGCTAACGTGGCTCGACGTCTGGAACCACGCCGACGTCGTCCGCGTCGCCAACCACCCCGAGCTCGTCCTATCTACCCTCGCCGCCTCCGCAGCCGTGTTTACCTCCATCATCGGTTTTGCCGGCATCCTGCTCAACAACCGCAGCTTCCTCGCCGTCTACACCTTCCTCCTCTGGATCTGCTTCGGGCTCCTCGTCGTCCCGGGCTACCTCACCTACAAACACCGCACCCTCAACCTCGAGGCCAAGATCAACAACCAGTGGTCCCGCGACCTCGGCGCCGATGGCCGTCTGCGCATACAGAACCAGCTTCATTGCTGTGGCTACTTTAGCCCCTTCGTGGAGGCGACCGTCAGCTCGACGTGCTACGCGCGCAGCATCCTCCCCGGGTGCAAGGCCCCGTATCTTGCGTTCGAGAAGGTCGTCCTGCAGCGCTGGTACATCGCGTCCTTTGGGCTCGTCCCCATCCACATCGGCGTGATCGTCGCGGGCCTCTTGTGCTCGAACCACGTCACATACCGCTTCGGCAAGGGCATGACGCCCAAGGCATACCGCCTCAGTATGACCAGCATGGCTGTCATTATGGACAATTACGCCAAGTGCGCAAGTTTACCACCACATTATCCGCACATACTGATTTTTTTGTTTTCTTTTCCAGCCAACTAGCAGAGCAATACGGCCCCGAGGTGGCCACTGAAATCCTCAGCCGCTCACGCTCAAACCTCAACCTCTCCGACGCCTTCGCCAACGGGCCCGGCACATACCAACGAACCCAGTCCTAGACCAGGCCGTCCTCGATACCCCCCTCTCCGCGAGTTGATTCGCCGTCGCCGCCGCGCATGATAATGATATCACCGCATTCATCTCCATCTACACACCATCTACTGTCAATGTATACTCACTCAACCACCCGCCTCGCTATCGCACCGACTATCATTACTCTACTTTATTTTTTTTTCTGTCGAATTCGGACGACGTTTTTCTGTGGTATAGCTAATTAGCAGGCAGGCACGGAATTGTGTGTACAGTAAAATATTTCGGCGCTCGGCGCTGGGTGGCATGGAAATTGAATGGATGGGCGGCGTGTAGATTGTAACTATGCGGCTGCTGTGCGACGGACACAGTCTAAATTCGGAAGCCACAAGCTGACTATTAATACCGCGTCGAAATTAGTTCAGTCACTGGCGGGCTATTCTGATTTCTGAACGGTGACTTCGAGTGAGAAGTGTGTTTGACTGACAGACATGAGAACGGGGTCGGGGGTAGCAGCAGTCATTTGTCGGCGCGCCCATAGACTCATACGCCGACAACTTGCCGACGACCTCCGAAAACACCCAAAATCATTGACGATTATTGAATTACTAGAAGATATTGTAGGTGGTCACACCCACTCTAAAGAACCCACCCAATCCGAAACAGTCTATACCCAGCTTCGTCCGCACGTCCAATACCCACGCCCTGCCGCTCTACCGCTGCCGTATCCAATATCCCAAGCCGATACGCGTCTGCGTCCGCCGCGTCGACAGGATCGTCAGTCTCGCGGTCACGCTTGAACACCTCATCCACGGTGCCGTCCATCCCCTCATGGCGCCCCGACGTGCGCACGGGAACGATGAGGTGGAACACCCCGCCGGGGTCCGCGCTCGAGTCGGATTTGGATTTGGAGCTGGGGCGGCGCAGCATGCGCGCGACGCACCCACGGATCCAGCGCGCGTGCTCCGGGTGGTACACGACGTCCGCCGCGAGCACCACATCGAACGGCGCGTCAAAGGGCGCGTCGCGCGCGGGGGACGCCCAGTCGAGCTCCAGCGCCGAGACCCGCGCACCGGAGCGGTCACCGGGGAAGTTGGTACGCAGGTTCGCGGCGAGGTTAGTGAGGATGGCGGGGTGGTAGTCGGTTGCGACGACGATGGTGTCGGGGTGCGGGAGGAGCTTCGCGACGGCGATGCTGAGGAGGCCGGTGCCTGCGCCGAGCTCGAGGACGCGGAGGGGCTGCGCGTCGAGGAGGTTGAAGGACGCGGGGGACGCGCAGAGGCGTTCGGCGAGGACGATTGCGCTGCCCCAGCTTTGCAGGCCGACGGAGGTGTGGTCCGCGTTGGAGAGCGGCGCGTCGTTTAGCTCGATTCGGATCGTTCCGCTCTTTGAAGGGAAGGAGAAGGTCCGGGTGATATCATAGTCCGCCTCATCCTCCTCGTGGCGCGAGAATCGGGCAAGAAGAGCGGTCGTGTCGTCGAGTAGACTCTCGCGCGTGTCATCTGCGTCGATGGTAGGGTCATCGGAGGATAGTTCATCGATCCGACCCATCAAGCCCGTTAACCACTTGATAGCGAATGTGCGTTCGAGGGGATCGGCTCGGAGCTCGTCGAGGGAGTCTGAAGAGTCGGAATCTCCGCTATCCAGAGCAGCCTCCTCAACGTCGGATTCATCAGCAGAGGCATATCCAGAGTCCGGAATTTTATCGTCGCTGTACAGACGGAGCAACTTGGGCCGATTGGCACGTCGGGTCGGAACTGCGAGGTTTGGAGGGAGAGACGGAGGGGGCGGCCAGTATAATTGGCGGATACCGCGAAGACATCTAGCAACATCCTCCGCCGAGTACTCAGCAAGGCGCCGGAGCGGAGGAAGGGAAGTCGGAGCCGTTATCGGTGCCATATAGGAGCGTGAAAAAAAATCTAAGGGTTGTCTAGGGGTATCGTCTAGCGTCTAGAGTCGGAAAATATGGGATACAACGGGTTAAGCGGCAAGGACTCGAGGCCCAAGCCGCTAACACCCAAGGACTGGCATCGTGGTGGTGGTTGGTGCGAGAGCTGGAAGCGACCAAAACGGATGTTGAAGCTTGTTGTTTCTCGAAGGCATCGGGTTGCCGGCCCGCTGATCTCACTCCGCCCAAAACAAAATAATGTCCTGCTTTGCTGCATGCGTCTTGGACTGAACATGTACAGTGAACACCCTCCATGCCACCCTCGGATAGGGCTACCCACTATTACCTGAAATAGACGGCGCTTGGGCCGCTTTGATTGGTGGCCTCTTCTTCTTATTGTCCCCTATTCCCTTTCCTGGACGCGAGGTGGCTTCAGCTGCAGTCATAAGAGCCATGACGGGAACTCCACCTTCTCTCCTTGAACTACCATGGAGGATGACTACAAACCCTACACCCGCTCGACTGAGCAGCTTCCTCCGACTCTGCCATCGCACGCGCTTCGCAGGCGGGCCGTCCCTGATGTGCCGCAGGATGCGGTCGACCACGACTATTTAATGGAACATCTGAACGACCCCAACTTGGATTTTGATAATCTGAGGGGCGAGCCTGCTGTGGAGACTGTAAATTTGGAGACTCTCCCCAAGAGGAACTCTAGACCGGACACGGACGTAGAGTCTGCGCCCTCGACACGTTCTGGCAACTCGGGCATCTCTACCGTGGTTGAATTTGACGAGTGGGTCGCTTCGTTCGACGGCAAGTATCATGGCTAATATTCTGCAGTGAATCGCCTTACCCCGAAGTCCGCATGGCCATTTCGAAGGTTGACGATCCCCTCATGCCTGTAAACACCTTTCGCATGTAAGTTTCATCCCTTCCACCACTCTCCCAACGTATTCTTATTTTTTTGAAGGTGGTTCTTAGGTCTCTTCTTCACCGTGTTGCTGGCCGGCATAAATCAGGTTTTCGAGTATCGCGGTTCGTCAACATGTCCACACCTTAAACCTCCTCTCATTTCTGCGCACAGCTCCTTCTGTGTTTATTACAGGTATCGTGGGCCAGCTGGTCTCCCTCCCCGCCGGGAAGTTCCTCGAATGGGTGCTACCCACCAGACAATTCAAGACCCGGGGCTACGTTTGGTCGTTCAATCCTGGCCCTTTCAATATCAAGGTATACTCCATATAAATTGTTTGAACGCCTTAGCTCAAATAATTATTCAGGAGCACGTCTGCATCACCACCATGATCAACGTCGCCTACAACGGCGCCATTGCCACCGACGTCCTCGCCACCCAGCACTCCTTCTTCGGTCAGCGGCTCCCATGGATGTACCAGATCCTCCTCATCCTCGGCACCCAAACCTTCGGCTTCTCCCTCGGCGGCATGCTCCGCCAATTCGTCGTCTGGCCCTCCTCGATGATCTGGCCTAGCGTTCTCGTGAGCTCGGCGTTATTCAACACCCTGCACACCACCTACGGCAAGCGCGATCGCGGGCATATGACCCGGCAACGATTCTTCTTCCTCGCCTGCGTCGCTAGTTTCGTGTGGTACTGGTTCCCGGGGTACCTCTTCACGGCACTCAGTTTTTTTAACTGGATTTGTTGGTTGGCGCCGACGAACGTGACGGTGAATGCGCTTTTTGGCGCGAGCAGCGGTCTGGGGATGAGCATTGTTTCCTTTGATTGGGCGATGATTTCTTTTATTGGTAGCCCTCTCGCCACGCCCGCAAGTTTATTTCTTTCTGCGCTTCCTGAGCCTCTAATTAATTCTTCTTTAGTGGTGGTCGACGGCCAACGTAATAGCGTCCGTTATCTTTTGCTTCTGGTTTATAACACCCATCATATACTGTGCGTTCGTATTTGCCTATTCACCGGCTTGGCTAAATATCTTCCAGTCAAGAATATCTTCTTTACCGCTTTCCTACCCCTGTCGTCTTTCTTGGTGTTCGACAATACCGGCGCTCCGTATAACACCAGTGCCACCGTTGTAGATGGCGCCTTTGATGTAGCTGCATACGAGGCCTATTCGCCCGTCTTCCTCACCAGTGCCATGGCCATGGGATACTTTGTCGCCTTCGCCTCCTTCACCTCCATCTTCACCCACACATTCCTTTGGTTTGGCCGCGACATTGTCCGCCGCTTCCGCTCGACGCTCAAAACCGAACGCGACGTCCACTCCCGCTTGATGCAGGTCTACCCCGAAGTGCCGTCGCGCTGGTATGCGATCGTCGGCGCGGTGTCGACGATCCTAATCCTCATCGCGGTCAACCTCTTCCCCACCGGTCTCCCCATCTGGGCTGCCCTCCTCGCCCTCGTGGTTGCCGTCGCCGTCGCCCTCCCGCTCGCTATCATCCAAGCGATTACCAACCAAGTCATCGGCCTGAACGTCATGGAGGAGCTTCTCGCTGGCTACATCGTCCCTGGTCGCCCCGTCGCCAACATGATCTTCAAGGCCATTTGCCTTGCGGGTAGCCAGCAGGCAATCACGTTCGCCAGCGATCTGAAATTGGGCCACTATATGAAAACCCCCCCGCGGACCATGTTCACCATCCAGGTCTCCGCCGTGGTCGTCACCTGCTTCGTCGTGACCGGCGTCAACAGCTGGATGCTCGACAACGTCCCCGGTATCTGCACCGCGGACGCTCCAGACAATTTCGTCTGCCCGTCGACCAACGTCTTCGCCGACGCCGCCCTCATCTGGGGAGGTATAGGCCCACAGCGGCTATTTGGGCGCGAGGGCCTCTACAGCCAACTCCTCTGGGGCTTCCCCGTCGGCCTCATCGCACCAATCCCATTCTACTTCCTCGCGCGCCGCTTCCCGAAGAGCAACTGGCGCTATGTCAACATCCCCGTGTTCTGCGGCGGCGTTGCAGCCATCCCCGCCGCCTCCGCGTACAACTACGCCGCGTGGGGCCTCACGGGCTTCATCTTCAACTACCACATCCGCCGCGCGCACTTCCGCTGGTGGATGCGATACAACTACATCCTCTCCGCGGCGCTCGATGCGGGGCTGGCGTTGGCGTTGGTGGTGATGTTCTTTGTGTTGGTGTTCCCGACAAACGGGTTTACGCTTAACTGGGTCGGGAACACGATCTGGCAAAATACGGCAGATATTATGGGGCTGCCGCTCCTTACCTCCCCCACGGGCACGTTTGGGCCCACGCAATGGTGATCCCCTTGTATCGATTTTATCTCCAAGTATGTATGTATCATTAGCGGCTTAAAAGGCTCTGCATCTTTCCTTTATTCTGCACCCCATCGTCTACACACACACACTCCTTGCATTGCATCCCCTCATGTATTTATTTCACTCGCACATCATGTCCAAATAAAACCCGCGCTACCTCGTTCACAACAAGTTACATTTTTGAACTATTACACTGCGAATTTAATTCATCTACAAAGCGTTTTGCGTGCTACATGTTATCGACGGGAAAATACAGGTGGGTGATTACAGCAATAACAAAGAACGTTCGCACAGAAAACTTCAGAACTTCATGGCCCAATGGCTCCTCGATCATTTCCCTTCGTCCCTTCGTTTGTTCCAAGTATGCAGACTGCTCCTCTACCCATTCCATCAGCTCAAGTCGTCTTCTGTCACCACTCCAAGGATCGGGGCCTCTTGTTCGAGTTTCACTTCTTCCCTCATCTGTTCATCGTGCGGAATCGAGGATATCTGTTCTTCTTTCGGTTCTTCTTTGACCATTTCACCGCGCGGAATCGGGGATATTTCGTCTTCTTGTTTTACTTCCTCATCAAGTTTGACCATTTCATTGTACGGAAGAATCGGGAGTGTCTGCGGCGTAATATGACCGTCCTGCCAGGCCTTGATAATACGCACTTGGTCTTGGCCGTCGAGGTTTACGAACCCATGGAGCTCAGACACTTCGTGCATATTCTTGGCATTCGAAATGTCCTTCGCCGTCAGGCAGTCCCAGTGGCGCCAACCACTTTGGAGGAAGAGGGGGAAATTGAGCATGAAGACGAACGGTGGCAGAAGAGAGAGTGCGTACAACGATGGCTGCGTCGACATCCCAAAAGCTATTCCGAGACGCAGCTCGTCCTTGAGAATCAAGGTGCCTGGAATAGAAATCGTCAGACACTTGTACATGCCAAAAACGCGGGTTCCTAACCTCCACAACTAAAGCCTGAGAACTACCCTCAGCATCGTTATCATTCTCAAATTTTTGGACTGACCTTTGCATTTGGAGCGGCCAGACAATGCATACTCCACCTTGTATCGCGCGAGTTCGTAGTCGGCGTTTTTCGCCGCCTGTGTGTTCTTCGCGGGTTCCAATTCGTAATCTTCGCCCGTTGCAACTTTCTGTGATGTACGCTCGGCTATGGCAGTGAAACAGAAAAAAAAATGAATAAACTAACCTGCTTCTTAGATTTGGGCACGTAGGTGGCCCCGTCCTGTAGTATGTCGCTTCGGCGAAGACAGTAGATGGAAAATGAATAATCCAACCTTCTTGGACCCAGGGTTGTAGTCGTCCTCATCCCAGTCCTCCTCCGAGTCCGACCCCTCGAACTTCCTCTTGCGCCCTTTAATACCAGGGCCGGGCGCGTCTTCCGCGCGAGCAGTGTATGGGACGTCTTCGTTTGCAACCCGGTCGGCCGCCCATGCATTCGCAACACGCGCCTTGTCCTCTTCGGTGAGGGCTTCAAATCCGTCGATATCAGAGGCCTCGTCGTAAATTTTCTTCACATTCGAGATAACCTTGGCGGTCGTACATCCCCAGTGTCGCCAGGCGCTGCACAGAACTCGAATTTGAGCGCGAAAATCCGCGTGGAACAAAGTTGGACGCGTACAAGAAAGTGTTCTCCTGGATCGTCACCAAGGTCCCGAAGCGCAAGTGGCCCCTGGGAATCGCGGTACCTGTTGGAACGTTGAGCCGTCGCACCACAAAAGGATGGTGCGGCAGGGCAGAATTCTTTACCATTGCAGGGTTTTCTGCCTACAAAGTTGT
The DNA here is from genome assembly GCA_029233265.1 of Mycena alexandri. NCBI lineage: Eukaryota > Fungi > Basidiomycota > Agaricomycetes > Agaricales > Mycenaceae > Mycena > Mycena alexandri. The sequence continues at coordinate 1,323,414 of JARJCM010000001.1, read as the reverse complement.
CAGTGAACTTGAAGGGTTTCGTAAATTCGGTGCTCGAGAATGACCTTTGCATTTCGATCGCCCAGAGAGCGCATATTCCAGTCGGTAAGCGGCCTGGGTGTCGCGGTAAGCAGACATGAAGATTGCGAGAAGAGGAATTGTAACGCGCGTTTGATGTGATTACGCTTCTTCAAGTTGAACCGAAAAGAGTCAAATGAGGATGCCAATAAAGTCTACCTATTGCTTACATCGGTGAGTGATAATACAACAGTGGTAATACAGAGTTATTTGGTTTCCTGCCATCTAAATTGTCCTCGTTCGCTGCCAGTCGCCATGAGAAAGCTTCAAACTTTATGCCTGATACCCAGTTTGTCCAGCATAAGTTCGACCAGTTTCGGCTCATCGTTCTGCGCAAGGGTCCACTCCCATTCTTCGTTGCCCTGTTCCGCCTGCACCTCGGCGTTGCCAAAGTCAAGTACAAACGCCCGGGAGGGCTCATCGTGGGTCGGGGAGAGGAGGATGTTGTCCGGCCGTAGATCATCGTGGATGACCCCAAGTGCGCCAAATGCACGGACGGTATCGACGAGAGCACGGGCTACAGCGGGTGCTACTCGTGCTGGGTTCACGGCGCGCAGGTTTGGGCCCGGCACGTAAGACAGGAGTAGCACGCGCGGAACAACCATCCGCGTCGCTGGGGTGGGAAGAATGAGCGTCCCATGCGCGTGGCACAATGGGATAGATTTTCCCTGCAGCGGTAGCAACCGCGTGTATGCTGCCAGTTCAGCCGAAAAGAGGTGTTGTAGATTCGCGAAATAGTATTGCTCCCATCCGGCGGTGTCGGATTCGTCAGGCCACCAGGTGGGAAGAAAGGTATCTGCGCCAAAGGCGCGACGCCGAGCTGCGGTGGTCTCGGCCGCCAGCGTCCAGGGATGTGGCGCGCTCGATTTCGTGCCCTTTCGATGCTGCAGAAAGCGCGGATCGTACACTTTGAGAACGAAACTCGTACTTCCGGCCGGAAGAATGTCGGGGACGGGAGGATTAATGTTGACCAGGAGGACCTGGCTCATTGTAAATGGCGTGAAAGCCTTGACAACGGTTACTTGAACATTGCGCTCTGTTTTATCATCGGCGCAAGAACGAAGGTTGAGTGACATCTGGGCGCCTGGTCGATAGTAGGGATGAAGGTATAGCATGGATGCGTTGCATCAACGAAGGCGAAGGGAGGGCTTTATATTGGAATGCGATGTCTTAGAGTCCCGGAAGCAGATCAGATCCGGGGTCTTCGACAGTATCCATTCCGTACTTAGCATTAGCGACGCAATTTTCGGGTGTCGTACAAGCGACCAAATCTATTTCCAGTGAGGCCAACGAGTACGAGCGATTGTGGTGTTTGAAGCGCTCCCTGAGCCCAGGTTTTGACCATCGCACAAAGCCAAAAATTGGAGAGAACGGCTGTGTCGGGTTTCACCTCAGACAGTCTTGAAACGATCACCATTGTGGACCGAACGGGTATGGCGGATGTTGAGGAAGAAAGCAGGTAGCTTGCAGAAAATTAAAGGCGCAAAACCAGATGAGGGATGGTGGTGGTCAGTGCGCAAGTCATTGAAATGATGACATCAACAAACCGTTGAATCCCCGTCTTGTCTTGTTTCTCGCCATGTCTGACAACGAGGGAGGGAAAAAAACTGGTTATCGTCTCGGTACGTCCTTTCCTTTGAGGGCATTCATTTTTGTGATGCGGACCACCGCAGAATACGCCTTATCGAGCCGCGCAAAATGCAAAGGTCCGTCGACGTTGTTCTCCGGTACAATCCATTCTCAATTCCTCTAGGCGGAAAACCGTGCAAAGGTCGGGACATTATGCCACTCGTCTTTGCGCTGTCTGACACGTCGCAATAGGTACGGCCATTGAAAAGGGTGAATTGAGATTCGGAAGTTTAGTCGATATGATGGGCAAAACCTCGTTGTAAGCCGCTCTCCTCCGTGCCACTGGATTTTCACGCTCAAATTCGCGTCGTGTACAGCGCCTGGTAATATTCACTGGTTGTCTCTTGCTCCTGCGTTCGCTCAATTAATCTTTTCAGGCGCCATTTTGGTTGTCTTACGCCCAAGGTCGGGATATTATGCCACTCATCTTTGTGCCGTCTGACACGTTGACACAAGGTCATCTCAAACGCCAAGAAAGTCCATGATGAAGCCTACGACCTTGACGGGTTCGAAGATCTCAACGCCGAAGACCAGGCGCGCGTCTCCAAGGCATGGGAAGAGGGTCATGTCGCCGACGAAGACATCCCGGAGTCTGCACGCAAGCCCGCTGGTGAAGACGATGGAGACGACGGAACACCGAAGAAGAAGAAAGCGGCACCGAGGAAGAAGAAAACAGATGCGGAGGACGGGGACGAGCCCAAGCCTAAGAAGAAAGCTGCTCCCCGCAAGAAGGTAGCTGACACCGCGCTTTTCTTTCTTTCTACAATTGCTAAAACTGTATATTACAGAAAGCAGTAGACGACGATGAAGACGCCGGAGATGAGGAGACTGAAAAGAAGTCCAAGGTATCTTAGTTTTACTGCGACGTTGCGTCGGCTTGACTTCGTGCACCTAGAAACCTGCGCCGAAAAAACGCGCACCCAAGAAGAAGAAGGTATTTATTTATCTGTCGACCTTGATTTTTCATGCGAGGAATTGACTCGACGCGCAGGATGAGTCCGACGACGAGGGCGAGGATTTCACGAAGGAGATGGATGATGTAAAAGGTGAATCCGACGACGAAGGCGCCGGCTCTGAGGAAGAAAAGCCCAAGAAGAAAGCTGCTAAGAAAGCTCCTGCAAAACCCTCAAAGGAAAAAGCGGCGCCGAAAAAACGAGCCGCGAAAGCGAAGAAGGTTTCATTATTTCGCCGTCTCATCTTGTCTTTTTCCTAATATCCTGCAGGAGGAATCCGACGATGACGACGCCGGCGACGACGATGAGGAGGAGGCTGGCAAGAAGCGCAAGGTACATATTTTATTCCTACTACAATGTTGCATCGGCTTGAGCTCCTACACGCAGAAACCCGCGTCCAAAACCGCGAAGCCACCAGCCAAAAAGGCCAAGGCTACGAAGAAGAGCAAGGCGACCGTACACGATGACAGCGCGGGCGAGGACGAGGAGTGAGCAGCTCGCGGACTCCATATTCCATCATCGTACACGCTATAGTCTGCGTCTAATTTGGTTTACGGTGGAATACTTGCTTTTGGTCGCACTAATACTTGTACATGAATCATGAAATCACAAATGGGCAATTGCTCCGTCGTCTGTCTCTGCAATTGCGGCGCTTACTTGGGCTCTTACTTTCGTTCGTCGCGCCATGGAATGGAAAGTTGGTCTTGAATGCGAAGAGGATTTGGATTGCTTTCTCCCCAGTTGGGCTGCCCTCCTCGGCGAACAAGGCGTATATACTTTTGCTGAAAAGATCGAATTTTGGAACTAATCACGTGTGTACTAGTGTACTAGTTGCATTACGACACGGTGTAACACAGTTGAACACGGTCTTTCCGTCTTTCGATGTGTATCGTCTGGCGGGCTCATGACTACATCACTCTCAGTGCCTCTAGCAGCCCCCGCGGAAGAAACTGTTGTTGCTTTTCTCAGCCGTATAGCCTACTTGACCACCCGGACTCGGATGGAAGGCAACAGATGGGTGGGCAGTCCTGAAGTAGCAGTCTGGAACGCTTTAAATCCCATGGTGCGTACAGCGAAATATCCTCGCGCTGCTACTGACATATTTCAGCCTTGTGTCAGATGCTCAACGAGTAAAGGATGTGCTACATGCACCGTCCGAGAGGGCCATCCCGGTTGTCTGGAGTGCCGGCGCTCCAAAATTGCCTGCGATCGGAAAATACGATTTCTTTTCGAAGCTACGAGGGAGGAATTTTTCCCGACTCGGGAACAATTCATGAGCGTGTACACTCCTCGAGACCGAACGCGTTGCCGTACCCTCAAGAAGTCCGCCAACAAACGACGGAAAACACACGTTCTCTTCGGTGCGCAGCTTATAAGAGAAGGCAAACGTAGTAATGAATTGTTAGAACAGTGGAAGGAGCCCAGGCAGTGACAGACTCAGGTATGTCAACAAAAAAAACTGATTAATCAGGGCTTCCATGCAGTTCAGTTCAGTCATTGCGGAAGGAGATTGAGGACCTTCGGGCTCAGCTGCAGACCCAGACGGCAGTCTGATTTCAAGAGGGAACAAGCAGTTCGGACAATGTACATGCGACAGTTGTATCTACCGTTTCTTCAGAATCCCGCATACAATCACCCACAGCAGATTACACGAGACGTGGGGCCGTTTGGGTCCAGATCCTCCAACCGTTGCCCCATCGGTGCTCGCTGTGTACCCAGTGACGATGAACGACCCGACTGGAATCTCGCCAATCCAGCGCGGCAGATCGGACAAGTCATCGAGGTCGACGGCCATGTCCAAATCGCGGTTGGTGCAGTCGAACGCAGGAACTACACATATATCAGCGTTATAGTATATTCTTCTGTGCACTTTGACGAATGTACTCTTAAAAAAGTCAACGTTCCCACGGTTCAATTGCGAAGGTCATTCATTTATATTATAATAATACAAGTGAATAGGGCGTACCGGTTTCATCGTAGCCAAGGGCATACTTGACTTTAAACTTCCTTGGAGACGTGGAAGCAGAGCGAACCGGCCTCATGATGTCGGGGTTAATGTCGGCCAAGTCGCGAGCTGCAATAACACGTCAGCAGGAGAGGGAGGGTGGTATTACAAGCTGAGGTAAAGCGTACATTTCTGTTCCTCAGGGTAGCTCATGTGATGCTGCGCACTTGCACCGCCAGACCCGACATGGACGTGAACATCTGTGGCTCATTAAAGCAGAGGCACATCCACGCTGCCCAACGTTCTTGGATGAAGGGCGGATCGTCTGGTTGAACTCGCGCAAGCAGTCAGCACTGGATGGAGCGAATGTGTGTTCCTCTATGGCGTCCGAATCGATTTCCTCGTGGTCGAGGTGAAAGGGGCGGTGAGGGTCCATGCGGAATCCACTTCTCCATGTTGGGCCCAGAGAAAGGGAGTAGTTTGAAGAAGACTGTTCGCATTTGGAGATGAGGGGGTATTACCAAGCGGCTGTTCAGCTCGGAGCTTGTGTCCAAAAAGAAAGTGAGGCATAGTAAGACACAACAAGTGAGTCTTACCGAATTGTCAGCCACCCTGGCTTAAATACTTAGTGGCTGAACACGAAAGCGCACTTGATCATGAGCTGCATTTAAGTATCCCCGTCGTTATACGTACTTGGTGGATGCCGGGGCCGCTGGACTGTGCGCTGGTGGGATCGCGGTAGGTATGTACACACGCGTCTGAGGGAGCGCGTACGGCCAAGTCGCAACAAGTGTGACGAGAAGAAAGAGAAAATCACGAAGCACCCGCTGGAGTAAGAGCGAGAATGAATTGCATTCACGGAGGGAGCAGAGAGGAGTAGCGTCCGGAGAAATTCGTATGCCCTTCAATTCAAGTTGGTGGCACCTAAAAGAACTTGAATTGGAGGCTCGAAAGTGCTTGAACCCTCTTCCAGACAAATATGGAGCCGCTCAAGCAGCTAATCTTGTATCAGGACGTGGCAAGAGTTAAAGTGGTTGCCAAGGTTGAATTAAGCAACAACGACTTGCAACGACTCGGAAAGGTCAACAGAAGCCAAGGTCGATAAAAGGCGTGCTTTTGTTGCCACCGAGATGGTTTGTTCGACCTGCAATCTAGCTGCAGTGGTTCGACGAAGGAGAAAGGCAATAAATCCGAGACACCAAACGTGGCACTTGGCCACATCGCGTGCAAACAAACACTACGCGAAAGTGTTGATTATTGAACTCGCACAAAAGACGCGTCAAAAACGACCGAATCGCGTCGCGGAGTTACAATTTGATATTTGAATGCCATATTGCCATATACTTGAACATAATACTATGTGTTTACAAAAATGCGTACAGAACAATGATGATGATGAGATATGTTGGTCTAGTGTGCACGGTGCAGGCAGTGATGCATCTACGAGCGCTCCCCGCGGAGACGACGCGCGAGAGCGAGATCTTTGGGTTGGATGGTGACGCGCTTGGCGTGGATGGCGGCGAGATTGGTGTCCTGCAACCCGCGTCAGCGAGTGGCACGACGAGGAAAGGGAAGCGGAAACGCACCTCGAAGAGCGAGACAAGGTAAGCCTCGGCAGCCTCCTGCAGCGCCATGACGGCCGACGACTGGAAACGAAGGTCGGTCTGCGAACAAGGGTGAGTACGATGAATGAGAACAGCGAGCAGCAGACGCACCTTGAAATCCTGTGCGATTTCACGGACGAGGCGCTGGAAGGGGAGCTTGCGGATGAGGAGCTCGGTCGACTTCTGGTAGCGTCTGATTTCACGGAGGGCGACGGTTCCAGGCCGGAAACGATGGGGCTTCTTGACACCTCCAGCGGCACCCGTGGCTGTCTTGCGCGCGGCAGAGCTCTTGGAGGCGAGCTAGGAGCAAGTTAGTATTGAGCGGCAAGGCGGCGGGGTCGAAGGCGACGATGACGGACCTGTTTACGAGGAGCCTTGCCTCCGGTGGACTGCAAGACGCGTCAGTAAAGGGAGCATGGCGGCTAGTGTGAGGACTGACCTTGCGGGCGGTTTGCTTGGTGCGGGCCATTGGTGTTGAGTGGCGAAAAGGGTGGTGGCTGGTGGTGGTTGGTGGTTAAGAGACGAGACGCGCTGATCAACAAACTTATACTGATCGCCCACGTGATCGAGTTTATGTGGTCACAACAGCTGCAAAGAACCGGGCCGTCCGTGCCGCCATTGACCGCTTCAAACCCTACAACTTCGCTCATCTGGTTCTGCCTTGGGCGTCGGCGTCGGCTCTTTCCCTTCTCAGCTATGAAATACACCTATAATTTGGCCTTCATCTCGGAAACTTCTATTTGCTTCGACCCGACGGGGTTCAATTTTTTTCATCTTAGTACTATCCCTGAATTTACCTCTCAAGACCACGAAGGCACTGTGCACCACTAGGACAGGTTCACCGACTCTGAATAGTGCAAGCCTAAGCATTCACACGCGCAACATGCACAAGACCCCTATGTGCCAGCGGTAACTCATCGGACGAATCACCCCAGCTGTTTGAAGTTCAGGGCCAAAATCCGACGTGGGATGGCATTGACCTCCAACCATGTTGGCGGGACTCGGAGCTGGATGGGGCTTGGAATGAACTGGGGGCTGGCTACCCCAAGTTCAGATTCCTCGCGTCTTTCAAAAAAAAAAACAGCCTTGCTGAGGCTGGGTGACAACTGGGTGACCGGCTTAACGTTACTTATTCTCTGACCCTTGACCGGGCACTCAAGTCATACTCTGAATTTTCTTTGTTAAGGTGCAAAATTCATTCCATCTACTTCGTAAAAACATTCTGCCCGCACTGGGCATGCGGGGTGTAGATTTCGGTGGTACGCTGAGACGGTTCGGAGGAGGCGTTGAGTCCCACAAGGATTCCACGGATTCCGTTCCATGTTTATTTGGCAAACACCTCCGGTGATAATTAAGGGATCAGTAACCACCTGATGAGTCTTTCAGACGAAACGTCGTGGTTATCCTAATATTTCTCGGGGTCGTTTCAGGCAGGGTTGGTGGAAGAGGTGCGAAGTCAGCAAGAAATGTTGGCACATCATGATGGCGTTTTCGGATCAACGGGAACAAACTTGGCCACTTAGTTCAACCGTGTGAGTTTTATCGCACGGTCTCACGCAATCGTTCAAGTTGCCGACATTCAAGCGCCAACGCCCGTTGTCTGACTGGCTCCCAAGCGGGCCGCCCATTGTACGCGCCATCACAGCATGACCTCGGTGACCCACTCTGGCCCATGCTTTGGCCCTCTGAGTCTCCAAAGTCACCTGCTGTCTCCTGCAGCCATACTATGGATCACTTCGCACATCAAAATGTCTTAGATGTTCAAAATGCAGTCGGTCTCATTTAATTCTGAGCCAAATTCCTTCGGAAGTATCGCAAATTAAACCGACACATGTATAGTTGTAGAATATGAAAAAATATTGAGGGGTTTCTGTGCAGTATTGAGCGAGATAGTGCCCCGTGTCCATCAGACCACTGATCTAAAATCAAAATCGACTTTAACTCTATGTCCCACCACTGAAATTTCTTGCAGCAAAATATAGGCACTCTAGTCGGGTGTATCAATCTTCTGCGCAAAAACTTTGGGGAAAATTGGTTGAGAGTCGACCGCCACAATGCATTTATCGATTTTAGCGTGACATTCCCATCACCAAAATCCAATGTGACATTGCGTGACGTTTACTGAAAATCGCTCGCAGTGCCCGTTATTTCACCGTTTTACCTCCGGAATTTTGCGCAGTGAACTCTTACAACACATAAGAGTACCTATATCATGCCGCACGAAATTTTGTTCGTGGGACATAGAGTTAAAGTCGATTTTGATTTTGGATCAGTGGTCTGATGGACTCGGGGCACTATCTCGCTCAATACTGCACAGAAACCCCTCAATATTTTTTTCATATTCTACAACTATACATGTGTCGGTTTAATTTGCGATACTTCCGAAGGAAATTGGCTTAGAATTGAACGAGACCGACTGCATTTTGAACATCTAAGACATTTTGATGTGCGAAGTGATCCATAGTAATACAACAAACGAGGGTACGAGTTTACCGCTGTAGCATCTGTTTATAAGAAACTATAAGTGGCAGATACCGTAACCAGCGCCCCGTTCCCCTTCCCCATTCCATCCAGGAAAAGTGTATGCCGCCGCACGACTCGGAGTCTATGTGTAGATGTTCTTCCCGTTGCCGCTTCTGGTCCGCTATATAACAACCCGCGCATAGAAGGGATCACATCCAAAGATGAAGTTCCTCTACATGCTGTTCGCTGCTATCCCAGCTCTGGCCGTCAATATCACGACTTTCACCGTCATCGGCTGCGGCGGAACAACCCATGTTAGACAGAGACTCAAAAACTTTTGAGACTTCTTTGTGAAGATAGTCGCTCACCTAGTCTCTCAGATTTTCCCCTGTGATGGGCTTTGCCACGCGAGCAGCAACATGCGCGCCTTCAAAGTTGACGCTGGTGCCGAGCACTGTGTGACGGTATCCAGTAGTCTCTCACGACAGACTAACCACTCATAACCTCGTTCTACAGGTATACAGTGGCAACGCCTGCCAGAGCGGTACCTTGCAATTCCCAACTCCAAATTCTGAGGGTGAATGCGAGGTGTGCACCGTACCATCAATCAGCAGCCGATATCCTAACAACTCGCGTAGCCCATCGAAGCATCACAGGCGACTCTCTCATTCTTGTGTTCTGTCGACAATACTTGTGCTACTTGAGTGTCTGCTTCTCACGTTATATCTATCACCAATGTTCAATGTTATGACTATGCTACATTCTCGAAGAGCCGCAAAAAGGTCCCGGATAGCCGTCAGCTGCAAGCCTGAAAGCAGACCGCTCACTACTAGTTCGGGCCGCCCTACTTTCACTCTGGAAAATGCCCCTTCATGGGCAGTTTCATTCTATGACGGACTTATTTGGTGCAGAATTAATTTTTGGCTATTTTCTGTGCCCGTGAACATCATGATCTTGTGCTTTCAGAGGCCCTGCGCTGGCACCTGAACGGCCAAGCCGTCAGGCATATATCTCACAGCCATAGCAATCCTACGACCAAAGTATTGTTGGAATGGCATGCGTTGGAACTTTGGTGGAGATAAAATGAGGGTCTTTGGCCTTGAAACATTGTGCAGTCCGAGTGTTCCCCTGGGGCCTTGAAGCTTGATCCAGCTTTGATAAAGATGTTGAAGGCTGATAAAATGGTCATACGAGAGCAGGCTCTGAGTCGCGGAGGTCTTAACTGTAAGGGTAGACGATATCAAGACAGGAATAGTGAGCATGATGATTGAAGCGACTCGGTCTTGAGCATTAGGCTCGCGCGGGGGGATGTCTGATCGCACTGGAGTGTACGGTCACATGACCGCGCCCGATGCTTTCGACACAGTAACTTGGCAGTGGCAGTGCTTCGCAGCGTTTCCCGACAGGCGCAGAGGGCCTTAACTTGAGCGCATTCCTCGACGAAAAAGATCGAGTGTAGATGTAGCAGATAGGTGGAAATCAAGGCAGATACACAAATTAAGCCTCCGACTTTCTCTTCTTTTTTTTCGGTGACTCGGAGTCCCCGTTCGCATCCCCGTTCGCCTCTGCCGCCGCTTTCTCGGCTTTCCTTGCCTTCTTCCTTGCCTTCCGTTCCTCCTCCGTTTCATCCTCCTCCTTCAAACACCGTCAGTCTCGAGTAAGCTGCGTCACGGAAAATACACACCTTGGCTTTCGGTGCCTCTCCGTTAGCAGCCTCGCTCTCCCTCCGCTTGCGTTTCTTGTCCTTCTTCGCCTTCTTGTCCTCATCCTCGTCTGCGGCGCCGTCGACATCCATCGACACGTCCCCAACCTCCTCCGACTTCTCCTTCTCCGCCCGTTTCTTCGCCCGCCGCTCCTCCTTCGCCCGCCTCTTCTCCTCCTTCACATCTAGAACAGCCTTAACCGCGATCGCCATCGGATCCTCCCGCTGTGTCGAGACCAGATCCACCGCATCCGCCTGCGTGTTGTACGTCTTGGTCTCGCCGCTCATCTCGAACTTGACCTGCTTCTTGCCGCTGTCCGCGAACCGACGGACACCGGAGAGATCTCCTTGGTGCTCGAGGGCGCGCAGCCGCGACTCTAGCTTGGCCCGGTTTTCAATGCCTATTGAGGGAGCCATGGGCTCCGACTTGCCGTCCGAGTCCGTGAGGGCGTCAACACGAATGGAGAGCGCTGCTTTTGTGGCGACCATGCGAGCCATCTGCGGCCAAACGGTCAGTTCCATACATTTTTTGGGTAAGACGGATACTTACTTTACCCTTTAATTTTGGCGGGGCTTGGCCAATGAGAGAAGCCTGTGTGTGAGCTCAGTGGGAAAGGGAAAGGGGGACTGAGCGAAAAACGTACATGATAAATTAATCCGTACTTCGGTGTGTCATGTTTCGTTTTAAGAGCTCGGAACAGAGCCTTTTCTGCGCCGAGAATTTGGACAGTACTTGCGGGGTGCTTGGCCAAACTGAGCAAGCTGCCGGCATGGCTGATCAGCCGTGCGCCGACGAGTTCACCGACAAGTGCGGTCAGATTCGGCGCAATGGCGTTCATGCGATTCCGAAGATACTCTGCCAGCTGTGTCCGGTATGCAGAGATCGAGATGACCTGGTCGCATAGAGAATGGATGTGGGCAATATCCGTGTCGGATATTTCGGTGCCCATGGAAATTTCAGCGGCGGCCTTGACGACTTCCTCGAGGTCCTCAGGAAGGATGGCCGCGAAGGACGTTGATGAGGCGTTTGTGCGGAAACCTAGTAACCTATTAAAACAGAGTAGAGTAGGAAGGCAATAGAGGACATACCCATTAACCGGATGACCTTTGCATACGCGATGTTGTCGACAATAATTTTGGCCATTTCGGGGAAATGCCAGCCGTACCATTCCTAGACAAAGTCAGTCCAAGCGTCCGTGCTGGCGCATACAAAACCTACCTTGACCCTCATAGAGTAAATGTTAATCTCCTTATCAAGGTCGTCGAGGAGAGCAATTGCTTGTACGACCATGGTATCAACCTTGTCCGGCGAAAATTTTAACTTGAATCTGAGAGAGAAAGGACAGTTCAGTCAAACACACAAGCGGCGGAGAAACAAACTTACCGCGAGAGCGAATGGCTGAGACCCAAGCTCATGGTGGCCAAATCCTTAGGATCCACGCCGTTTAATAGTGCCGTCAGCTGGGACCGTATGCCGCGCCACAGGTCCTCATTTTTGCCCTCCAAAGCGCTCACGTTGATGCTCAGTTTTTTGGCAATGGAATGTGCTGAAATGCGCGCATGTTGTGAGAAAATGCGGGTCGTGAAGAAAAAAGGCAAGACATACACAGATGCGGGTCAATAACGAGCAGTGACTCCTTGCTCTTGCCCTTGTCGACAATTTCTTCTGTCAGGAAGTCCTTCAGCCCCTTGCCCAGCTTTCCCTTCTGCAGTGCAGTGATATCCTCTACTGCTGTCGCGGTGGAATGGAATCGGTGAATTCCCTTGAGTTTTAGCCTACAAGTAGAAAACAATCAGCTGCAGAGCCAGGTTCATGCGTCTGACAGAGCATACAGTTTGCTTGCCTTTTCCGGGCTCTCAAACTCTTTCCACAACTCGTCGCTCTCCAGCTTTGCGGTGTCGCCAACCTTGAACAGGCAGTAGCCCATCGCGGTCTCGTACAGTACGAGCATTTTTAATGAAGAAATGGAGGGAACGGAGGAGAAAGGGAGTGCCTGGGTCGTGCAGGACTTGTTTTGGATTTTTTGCGGACGAGAGAAATTTCCTGACAGGCGATCAATTCAGAGGCTTGTGCCTAACAAGCGCCAATATACATCCCGATTCACTTCACTTTTCATCTTTGCGCGAAATAGGATTAGGGCCACAACTACTATGCTACATCTTTATTCGATTAGTGGGTATAACCGCATTGTACTGCTGCTGCTGCGTATTCGATGGAATCAACAAGGCAGATATTTCAGCCTGTAGAGCCGCCGCTTTTTCCAAGTCTGTCTCATATGGCGCCGCGCACGGATCGTCCGCGAATGTTATTTTCAGTCCTTGGTAGGCCAGTTTTGTGGGTAGTAGCCGCGACGTCTTGAGCGCGTGTTGAACGGCGGAAAATGACACGATTGACCTGTGTCCAAAGGGTTGGTGACGTGAAAGCACAGAGCTGAAGACGCACTTTGTTTCTGAGAAAGTGATGCGCTCTACGTTTCCGTAGCGCAGGCAGTCATTCCTAAGCATGTCTGCATTAAGGATACCCTCGATCGCCAGACAACGCGTTACACCTCGGTCGATTTCGTCACGGAGGAATCGAGGGATCTGCTTGGATTGCGCTAGGAATACGGCGCTGAGGCGCCTATTCTTGACCATGACACCATTGTATAGTGCGTATCGGTGAAAGGATACTGCAGATGAGTGTTCTATGAAATGTATGTACTTCGTAACAGTTAGTTTATCATTTCTACAAGTGACTGAGGACGCACTGCAAGACCACTCTCCGGTACCACGCCCATTCTATAAATGCCTCCGCCTCTGATCTGGTCACAGACATCCGAAAGACTGGCGCCTGGTGGTATATTTCGCAACATAATCGTTCGTGAATTGTTTTCTAGGGCAAGCGCCTTGGCTTTTCCAGCGACCCAACAGCGATCCGGCACGGGAACGACACGAGCACCAGCGTCACGAAAGGTTTGAGCCGCCTACATCGTTTGACTCAGTATTTTTTCGAAAAAGATAGAGAGAAACATCCATACATGAACACCAGAGTCGACGCTCAAAAAGTTTATGAAAGCACGGTCTTGGCCTTTTTCTCTCATAATACTAAGTTTGTCGATTGGACCGAATGCCTGGAGGTAATCCGTAAGTTCTTGTTCTGTTCCTAATTGACCTCGGTCACAGATGGTGAAAGCACGGCTCCGGTTTGGATCCAGAAACGGCTTGGGGCCTTGGCCCCATGTAAACTCGAGGCGGCGACCATATAGGTTGACCTCGTGGTTCGTGACATCCCGATAAAATCCGAGGGCAGCGTCTGCCTCAGAAAAAGTGAGAGCGACGACCCGGGAGCCATTTCGAATGGAGTCCTGGATGTGGAATATTGTCCCAAACTGCACGATGTCGAGGACGTCACCAATCAGCGTCTCATAGGGAACGTTATGTATGCAGATGGTATGGCTAGGAACTCCGCCGGGCAAATCTGGAGGTTCTGGCGGCGGAGCTTGGGGTTTTACCTGCTCCGGAAGATTTGAGGGCATTCGAGGTTCAGGATACGTTCTTGGGCTGGGTGCTGCCCAAGTCTTGGAGTCCCGAAACTCCCAAGGAATTCTGACGACAGGGGGTTTCTCGTCCGATGACTCTTTCGGCAACGTATCGTCGAGCGTAATGGAGGGCCATGATGGAAGACCCGAATAAAATCTTGGGCTACCCCAAAGCCGTCCCAGGAAGAACTTCCGGGAGAAGGACGCGTATAGTTTTAGTCGCATTGGCGCAAATTTTCACGAAAGCGCGGCGGGATCCATAGAAATTGGCGACTTTTGCATGAGTGCGTTGTCGAACTTGGAAGGTTTGTAGCCAAGCCGGCCCGGCCGTCCCGGATCTTGCCGAGTTAACCTTTACCTCGAACCTCTTTGTCGTTTCTTTTTTGGCGTTACTTTGGCACGAACCAACAATACAAATGGACGAGTCCGGGTCGACGAACTGCATGAACCCTACGCGCATCTGTGCCTCGGATAGTCGGCCCACACAACATCCTGGTACATCGTCTACTAGTAATCGGCGCACAGGCCTTGAACAAGTGCTTCATGCACTATATCTTCGTATCTCGCTGTTTTTCGCCTTGCGAATGCCGACGGACCCACTCCCGATTTCACGTTCCTCGTTATGCACGGAGGTCCCTGAAGCAAATAACTTCCTCCCTATTTGCCTTATCCCCCCAATAGCAACTGCCTCGTGCACTTTATTTCGTTGTTTTCGCCAACAGACGGCATAGAACACGGAGTTCCTTGAAGTAGATAGGCACCCTCACTGTTCGCCTCCGACTTGTTCATATGCTGTCCGGACTCCGTGGACACAACGATCGGCGAGTTCAGCCAGTATATATAGTACGTTTCAACGTTGGATCCTTACGGACAAGTTGCATCGACGGAGAAGATGAGCACACTTGTATGTACTCGTCAGGTCGGTGATATTAATATCCTACGACCTCGACTGCTGAGAAATTATGCAGCTGCTGGGTTCGTAGGAACCGAAATAGTGCGGCAATTCGTCGACGCAGAATTGAAACTTCGGGGTTACTCGTTCCACTGCACGGATTGGCCTTTGGCCAATTCCGTGTATAAAACTGTCCAATGTCTGTACACAGTTTGCTCGGGAAACATTACAGATAACTTTCAACGGGAAGATAACGCAAAAATCACGCTTCTTCCCGCCATTCGTATGTCTAACGCGATGGTTGAAGCGGCGATAGCGGAATATCCGTTGAACATACGGTCATTACCCCCGCATTCGCTGGAGTTCTCAAACGGAGTGACCTTTCCCCGCGGTAAAGAACCCTGCCAGTTCGTTTAAAGCTTCCTACTTCATTCAAACTCAGTATCCGTTTACAGCGTTCGACGAGGCGGCCGCGTCCCGAAATCCCGTTTTCGCGTCCTGTGCAGCGAAAGCACTCGGAGAGCGCGCTATCTTGGAACACGCGGATCCTATATCCCGTGTTACATCGATCTGTCCCGGCGGGACTCTACCGCTTTTCCCTTGGCCTTTACTCGTGCGGTTTTCTTTCCCCAGCCATGATTCAGGCTATGGACCTCTAAATCAAGCAGTCAAGAGCACGAACACCTCCAGCCAGACCTTCCCACGTCGCAAGCTTGTTGAAAAGCTTCGCCGATTCTTTCGAGAAGCTTCAGCGACGGTGAATCTGCAGGAGATTCGGTCTACGAGCATTATACGTCGGACTCGAGCGAGGCTGAAGCATTGTTGGAACGGTCTTTCATTGGCGCCGACCAATGTGATAAGGAAACTGCTCTGCGTCTGTGGGAAATCGAGAATGCGCTGTCCTGAATATAATACCTGCATTGTGTGGTGTATTGCAAATTTACAACATGGTTTAAATAGATGCTACGATCCAAGAACTTGTATCACAAATACATCGCCCGCCCTAAATAACATGTTAAAAGGGCAGAAAGCCGTTTGTCCATCATATACAATGCAACTCCGGATTACTGAATAACGTTAAAGTGTTCCGGACTGTAACTCGCTATTCACGGAGGATGTTTCCCATCATGCAGAACGCCTTCGAGAATACATCTCAACAATTATCTGTTCAACTCTGGAAACGACATCAGTAATTTTGAGCGATAGAATCAAGAATAGACCGACCGTCCTTTGACCAAAAAAGTCACACCCTGACTCAGGAAACCCTTCACGATCTGCATCTCCAGGCCCTGGTAAAGTCCGGGGATTCCAGGATTCTTCGTCTGGAACTCCGCTCCAGGCAGCCTCTTTGTGCTCCGGCCCTTTCCAGTGTACGCGTCGTGTAGCACCTCACCCATCGAGGTCGCAGACGAGGCTTGCAGGCGCGTTTTAGCAAGCATGAGGGGATATAAAATGGTAGCCGCTGAGTTAACGGATCAGAATGGAACTAACGCTGAAGAATATAAAACACACCGATGGAATTTGATACGGCGGCCAAGAAAAAGGCCTGGGTGGGCTTTGGGTCGGTGCCGGTGGTTGCAGAGGCTCGAGCAAGAAGGCGACGGAACACTTGGAAAAACGCGAGCGTCAATGCGGGATTCAGAGATAACAGGGTCGTCGTCTTGAAACCTACGGTATGTGGAATTAATTTCTGGTTAGAATAAACAATGGTCAGAGTCTACCGCGCCAAAAACCCAATATTCCCTGTTCCTGATAGATCTTGTTCACAACTCCGGCGACTCCAGAAACCGGTTCATCCTCATTGGTAGCTATTTCTTCAAGTCCTTCATTCTCCTGCTCGGCCTGAAGCTTCAACGTGATAATGTTCAGGGGCGTAGACATTGCACGAGAGGCGACGCCCGCCACGAAGCCCAGCAATATTTCCTCCGGTAAAGTAGGTTTGTGCGGACGAGCCAAGTGACTCGGCTTGGAATTCAACGAAAGCCGGCGCCGCGTGAGAAGATAGCGAAGGAAAGCGTAGAAATAGAAATAGAAAAAGCTTGCAGCACGTCAGTTTCAGCGAATGCAAGTTTAACTAACCAGACGTTAACATACTTTGAAAGCAACGTTGCGCCTGTATCCGTCGCCAATCCAGCGTAAAGGTCTTGAAAACCGCGTTTTCGGATGATACCGCGCAGAATACGAATCGCGCCATGATGACCAGATGACCTCTTTGCTTTCTCTGGCGAATCGAGCTGGAGACGAGTGGTGACCAGGTCCAAGGGGTAAGTCAAAGTGTTGGCAGACGCGCTGCCGATAGCACCAGAGAAGGCTTGCACGAGGGGGGGTAGATTGCTCGTCATAGAGTGGTAGGATTCTAGGGAGAAAGAGACGCGGTGGGAAGAGTCAAATCCTAGCTTGTCGTGGTAGCGGAAAAGCTCGAGCGGAGACGCGAGCTGTTAGAATGCGCGGTGACATCATGGGTTCGCGATCACGTGACCATCGCGTCGATGACAGCGAGAACTTCAAAACGGCGGGGGTCTGTAATCAGAAACCCGGGTAGTTAAAAGGCGCCTCAAGATCAGCATATTCATCGGCGACTTCGAGGCAGGCAAGCACGACAAGAAAATCTACTGCGGGCGACACCCTTGCGCCGGGTCCTCATCGTCATCGTAATATTCGAGTTCCCGTGTCCTCTCCTCCTCTCTCTCTTTATCTCCAGCTGCCTGTTCCACGGGGTCCCGTGCGAGTTGAAAACCGCAAGCTTTGCGGACCTCCCTCGCCATCCAATGATCTGACAATCCAGACAGCATCCATGCGATATGACCCTGCTTGCTCTGCAGCTGGTCCCGGCCGGGCGGAGCGTCATCCTCGTCCTCTTCACATGCAATCTCGTAGTCGATCCCTACTGCGGCGAGCAAGAGGCGTACAACATTCACTGAAGCCTGCCTGCGGACTAGATCTGATGCGCCGTCGGGCTCTGGCAGAGGCCCAAAAAACGCTTCGTGCAAATCGATGATGCCTTCGTCGTAGAGGTCGAATGAGCGCTGTTCTACTCTGCGTTGCCCGAAATTGGTTCCGCCGAGATCGTCCCACGTCGCCCACGCTATCGACCGCCACCCCTTGTTGACATGCATATTACCCAGCCCGCCGCCGAGCTCATCGTTGAGCGCTTTGATGTCGAGATCCGCGGGCATTTCTTTTGCAGGACCGCGGCCCTGAGGGCGCGTGTGGATCTTGTACCCAATACTGAAGTGCCACTCGAGATGGTCGTAGCGCATGCGGCAATGGTACAGCAGATGAACGTCGACATACACCGGCCGAGATGGGGAATATATCCTGGAGATGGTAGAGACCGTCCGGGGCTGGAATCAACGCTGAGGGATGTCACAACCAATCTTTACCCTGCACTCACATCGTCCGCCTCCTCGAAGGCCGCATCGCACTCTAAAACCGCGACACTTTTCTGCAAGAGAGTATCAGGAAGCCCCATCTCATCCTCCAGCTCCCTCATCGTGCGACGTATAGATCTCAGCACATAAATCGTGTCGTTGCGGCTCATAGCCAAACGCATGTTCTCGTCGTCGTCCGAGTCGGGCGATTCGTACTCTGCCTTCTCGGCTTTCTTGTGGCTCTTACGGACGGTCCATGCGGCAAGCCTGTTGTTTGCATATGCTCTCCACAGGGCATCTGTCGCTTCGATGGGATTGTGAAGCAGGAATCGCTTTCCAGCTTTTTGAAGGACAGTTTCGGGGGCGGGTTGTGGATCGGTGGGCTGTGGCCCATCGGTGGGGATCGCAGCGGCGGACATGAATTAGAAGATAGAGAAACAGGCGGGAGAGGTGCTCGCGTGGATTTGCAACGCGAACGTAAAGGCAGCGGCCAAAGCTGGAAATATTCTTTGACTTTGATGCGCCCGTGGGAATAGATCCGTGTTTCCAACTTCCACCCAGCTTCCACCACTTGTTTTTGAACTCGACCTCTACTCTACTATGCAAGTCGTGGATCTATCTCATAGGTTGGAATCAGATATGCAAATCTACCCCGGTGACCCCGTCTTCAGCTGCTCCTCCGCCACCTCTGTCGAAAAAGACGGCTATTCCGTTCGATCTTTGTCCCTGGGGTCACATACGGGCACACACGTCGATGCTCCCTCCCATTTTTTCGCCCAGGGCAAGTCAATCGAGCAGATTCCACTCGAAATGTTCATCGGGCCCATCCTCCTCGTCGATGTCACCAATAAATCTTCCCGCGAAGCAATAACTTGGGATGACCTCGCGCCGTACGCCCCTCAGATGGCCGCAGGCATTGTACTCCTCCTTCACACTGGTTGGTCGAGATATTGGTGCACAGATAAATACCTGGATCACCCATTTCTCGAGCGCAAGGCCGCCGAACAGATTATCGCCACTGGTTTGAAGGTGGTCGGTATCGATACGTTGAGTCCAGACGAAACGCGCCTCGACGGGTCTGGCAGTTTCGGCGCCCATGAGGTCATCCTCGGGGCGGGGGGCGTCATCGCGGAGAACCTCACAAATCTGCATGCACTGGATGGCTCCGACTACGTCGCGCATCTCGTCCCTCTGAACATCGATGGAAGCGATGGATCACCCGTCCGCGCCTTTGCGATGAAAAATGCTACTTGATTGGTGATCGAAGTCCCAACCGCATATTAGGTGCTAACACTATCATAGGTCTAGATAATCCATCCATCCATCCACGCCTGTATGTATTTACCGCCCGCCCTCAACTCTGGTCATGGCATCCGCAACATTGAGTTGGAACGCTTCGTCCCCCAGCAAGTCGAATATCCCCGCCTTCGAGAACATTGCCAACGGGCGCGGACGCAGGTGGGTCACAAACAGCCGGACATGGCGACTCTGTTCAATTTCCAAAAAATCAACGACATGATGCGTAACTGGAAGATAACGAACCTTGTACTCCTCACACAGCTCGTAAAACATTTCAACGGCCCTAGATATCGTCAGAATCTCGAACTAAACGAAAAACGGGGAGTTGAACATACGAAGCATCACACGTCTCCACATCAGCCATATGGAAAACCAGCGCCGTGGCTTGTTGCCTGCGCGGCTCCTCCGACGGGTGACTTTTTCCAAGGCCATACAACTCCAACCTTCGCAAGCGCTCTGTATTTTAAAAACATTGAAGTTGGTTCAAAACAACGGAAGTGACGCAACAAACCTTTAAGCTGTGCCGTATTCGCTATTAATTTCAATAGTTAAGCATTTGGTTGGAAGAAGAGAGTTTAAAAAGTCGAACCGAAGTCAAGATTCTCGCGAATCCGCACAATTAGCGCGCCCGAGACGTCTTCCTCTGCCTCGGGATTTTCATTAATGGGCTTCCACCGCTCTGTGCCGGGGATCCGTCCCTGCAGGTTGGTTTAATTTTGTTGCGCCTCATAGATGAGTAGGAAACAAACCAGGATAGTCATGCGCGTCTTCGACGAGCGATGTACGACCATCAACAGGGACGCAATCAGGCTGAGCATGATGCCGACCTCGATGTTCCACACGATTGCGCAGAAGAAGGTAAGGAACATAAGACTGAGGTCGACCCATGCACTCATTCTGAATCATGTGATCGGTGAGTTGGGTGAAACATTAATGGTGCGCAAGAACACGAACTTCCAATAATACGCAACATCGTGCGGCCCCTCGCGTAGGAGGGAAAACACAACCAGGCAAATGCTGAAACGAATGCATTCAGGATGCTTCCTCGACTGGAAAGACCAAAAAACCCACATCGCGGACAAGACACATTTAGGCAGGTAATACAACCACGGAAGGAGGAAGAACGTCGCGAGAAGTACGACGAAGGAGCAGACGAGCGAAGCCATCTGCGTCCGTCCGCCAACATCGCCGTTAATTTTCGACCTGGATTATTCCAGGTGTCAGTGTCATAACATACTTTAGGGACACGAAATCAAAAACCTCGTGATGGAGCCCCAAGCCGGAAGAGTCCCGGGGACGAAGGAAGCCGCAAGGTTCGATGCACCAAGTGCGACGAGCTCACGGTTGGGGCTAATTGAGTACCCGAAGCGCGACGCATTCTGCTTCGCCGCCACGATACTATCCAAGAAGCCAACAACACAAATCAACCTGCGGGACGTGGTGAAACTCATCTCGACAGTCAAAAGGCAATTAATAAATACTAACATGGCGGTGGAGGTAGTGCGTCGCAGGTACTTGAGATTCGTGGCTTGCAGAGGAATCTGTATGAACGATTTCATGGATGTTATTGGGACTGCGCCCAAAACTTCAACACCATCTTGATCCCAACTGAACTCGTCGGACAGAACTACGTGAAGGTCAATGCATGTGCGATCGACAGACGGGGGAAAATACCCACAAGTTGAAAGTACAACCACTACCAACACCTCGGGCAGTCGGTAAATCCACCAGTATTTTTGGAACACCCCTTTTATCATTCGCAGTCCGATTAGCACGGCGAGCGCCGAGAAGCTAATGACAGTCGTCGTAATGTTGGCGCTCGGAACTACATGCTCCAAGAGGAAGAGGACCTTGTCCAAGGTTGATTCTGGATGCAGCTGATGCATGAGCGATGTGAGCCCGAACATTGGCACAAGTTGCTCAGTCAATATAACCACCGCGATGGCACTGATGAAGCCGCGTAGAAGCGCACGACTGAGCACGACGTCGATGAAGCCCAGACGGAAAAAGCCGAGCAGGAATGAGAAAATTCCAACCTTGAAAAAACCAAGTTGAACATTTAGCGAGGTACATGTACGACAAAGATTACCTGCATGGTGATTATAGTAGATACAGCCACTGAGGCAGCTATCCCTGCTTCGGAATGCGGATCAGGGTGGCCAAGGAGAATGTCCCCGACGGCTTGACCAACCAGGAGACTAATCGCAGCCTCGGGCGCGACATTGAGCTGTCGGCACGTCCCCAAGAACGCGTAAACGATTCCTGGGATTGAAGCGGAGAACTAGCGCGCCACTGCATGAGAAAGCACTAAATGTCAGACTAAATACGTGCGTGCTCACCAGTCCGGTGAGTGGACTCATTTGCGCTAAGGACGTGGCATAGCTGACTGACTGCGGAATAAGCATTGAGGCCACGGTCAATCCAGCGAGAACGTCGCCCCCAAGGTTTGTGCGCGAGTAGTTGGGAATCCAAGCAATTCCGGGAATATAATACTTGATTCGCTTCGTGTATTTGCTTCCCCTCATTTTTTGGAACGAAGCTATGCGGCGATGAGAGAGAAAGCGCAATGAACATTCACTGAGACCCACCTCGGTCGGAAATTGAATCCGGAGCTCGCTCCCGTCCGCGCTCGACGTCGATTAAAGTCACTTCGCCGACGACGCCATCGATGTCCATAAGAGACGATGTAGAAGCAGCTGAGGAAGAAGGATCCAGTGGCGTACTAGTCAAATGCGACCCCTGCGGCATGACGGAGTAAAGGAAGGAGCACGAAATTCCAAACGAAGTCTGCAACGCGCCATGGGCGCCGAATCTGATGCCTTACCGGCCGCGGCAACCGCCGAAGGCCGAAAAAGGTCGAATCGCTCTTTCACTTCGACGATACAATGTAAAACTCGTTTCTTGGAAGCCACAAATCGAGGTTGAAAGGTAAGACTTCAAGAGGCATCGCATTGGAGGTATTGTGGATGCACATCTTTGGTCTTTAAGCTCCGCATCGATCTGTAGCTGGATCCACTGGAAACACTACTAGTCCCTCCAGAGTCGCTCTATAAATTTTGCGTTCGTTCCTCGCGTTATGGAAACACCCTACCATCGCGTCGAGGATTTTCACCCTTTGCCCGCGCTCAAAGCTCAACTCGAACGGTCCGCCAATGTTCCCCTCGATGTCGAATTCAGCTGGAACAATTCCGAAAATGAATCCTACTTGCGTAGCCTTTCCACACATCAGAGCAATCGCTGCGAGCGGCTTAAATTCACGTGGAAAAGGAACATTGTTAGGTTGGAGGAGGAGGAGGAATAAATTATACTGGCGCGGTCCCACAATTGGAACAGCCAGTTCACTAACTTAAGTAAGTCAAGTCAGGTTGGTAGTATCCAACAGTAATCGAGTGTTAGACGAATTTTTCCCCTCCACGTGAAGACTCCAAGTGCCAGCGTCAAATACTTGTGGCTTCAGCAGCCATTCCACTTGCGCTGATTTCAGTCCGTTTCGAGCTATATATTACAATCTTGTGTTGATACATATTCATCTCGCCCATTCAATAAATTACATTCAGCAACTCTACCAAATTATCATCTCCTTGTGAGAGGGCAGCGAAGTCCTCGCGTGGCACCTTGTATTCACTGAGCGTACTCTTGAGCCCCAATTTTTCAACGAGCCTGCGTATTCGTATTTTCATTCAAGGCTTTAATTGCAGGGCGCGCGACAGGACGTACCCGTCGATGAGCGCCGAGAGCTTGAGGATGTCTCCCTCGATTGAGCCTGTGCTCGGCTCACGGAGATAGAACAGAGTATTGGCAAGGTATTCCTTATGTTCCTGCGACGCAATGCGTGATTGGATCGCAACAACAGGCGAGAGAGTGAGGCACTGCATTTCCTACGTTGAGTTGGAGCCTCTTAATCAGGAAAAATTAAGCACGCACAGAAGTGATACCATGTGGTATTCCATACTTTGCACCGAGTCTGTGGCCGAGCGCATGCGACATACCCAGGGCACTGTTGTACCGATTTTAATTCGATCATGACAGCGGGAAAAACGAGCGAGTGTACCTGTATTTCTCAAATTTGGTCGGCCAGAGGCTCATCCAAGCTGCGACAAGTAGCTTCTGACGCGCCTCGACGTCGGTAGGGTCGGCTTTGGAGATAGGAAGATATTTGAAGAAGTCGGCGAGTGCGGCATAACACAGTATCTTGACTGGATGGGAGACGCCGGGTCTGTACATGTTTTCTGGAAGCAGATGCAGTCAGTGATATTTCTATGTAGTGACTTAGCCACCCAATATTACCGACTGCGTGGTCTACAGCGCGGATGCCAGTGGAGAGCCTGTAACGGGTTAAAATAATTGATCTTGGAGAAGAACACAGGAGACTGACCATAGACGACTCGGCGTTGGAAGTGTTAGCTCGGCGTCGAGAATGATACCCGCTGGCGCAAGCATCTGGTGCGAAACCGCAACTTTATTCCCATTCTCATCCGTGTACCCAGCACCAATCTGGGCTAGTAGGTTAATAATTTACGGGGACGCCTTCGGTCGGCGTACCGAATACTCGGCTGCAGAAAGTGTCGTGGGAACCGCAAATTGTGGAGGCGGCACTCCCCCATTCTGCTCATGAATTCGATATCGCACGGCCTTGGCGCCATCGATCGGGGAACCGCCGCCTAGCGCAACGATAAAGTCCGCGCCAGTGTCCTGATAAACCTTGATGCAGGCGTTTATTCCCGCGACGGGTGTGTGCTCCCCGAAATCAGTGAAGACCCCTGCATACGCGTCGTGCGCCTTGAGAATTTCCTCGACCTTGCTGACCACGTCCGTCTGTGGGATGGGCGTTTTGAATCGCTCTCGAACGTCGGAATACACTCAACCTTGGTGTATAAACTGCGGCCAGTTACAATTAGACCCTTCTTCACGCCCAGAGTCTCAATGAGTTTCGGGAGCGCAGTTGAGACGCAGCCGGGACCGTATTGCACTCTTTTGAGAGTGTCTGTCCAGCCGTAGGACCCCGACATGATGGTGCAATTAGACATGGTGGTGGGAGGGAAGATCTGCGGACTCCCTGTGTCTTTGTTCACTCATTCCGTTCGCGGCAAAATAGTCTCCCCGGAATAAATCAGCAGACGATCTCGACGCGTGACGTCATAAATTCGCGCGCTGGTGAGATTTGATGAGTACTAGGAGGAGGAGGAGGAGGATAAATTATACTGGCGCGGTCCCACAATTGGAACAACCAGTTTACTAAAGACAAACAAGTAGCTAGAATATGGGTGGCTATCCATATTTAACTCCAAGAAGCCTTTAGAACACGACATACTACCAGCGGGGGGCGGAGAACCAACGACTCCGGTAAGAACTCTCTGCCCAACACGGCCGAATGTTGGGCTGGTGATGCGCAGTTGAAACCCGTAGGAAAAAAGCCCCGTAACATCACCGAGAGTTCCTCCACAGCCGAGGAACTGCAGTCCCGTTGGGCATGCATGCGAATACTACAAGAACAGGAGAAGGTATAAATTGAGAACAGCAATCGTCAAGACGTGTCCGCCGCAATTTGCTGCTTGGTTGAGTGTGTAATGATAAAATTCTGTTTTATGCATAAAGGTTGGGATGTTGTCGTCTCGAGATGAGGTTATGGCGAGTTGATGCAATGGCACATTGATACACTGTTGGCCATCAGTGAAAAACGGCGGGCATCCTGAGGTAGTTTGGGGCGCGCGGTGAACTGCGGTAGGTAGCACCTAGATAGCACCTTGCTTTGACGAACTGAGATGTGAGATCCTGCGCAATGCTGTCACAGGGAGCCATCCACCAAAATGAGCTGGATGCAGGTCTGTCACCACAGATGTCGTGCAAATTTTATTTTCAATAATTTCCTTGTCCTGTGCTCTTCATCTGTATACAAAGTGCTCAGTTGGTGCTCACTCCCGCATCCACATTCAGGATGTCGGGTAGCTGGGCGTGCCAACGGCAAACTTCGACTTTCGAGATGGTGGTGGTAGCGGATCAAGGGAAACTCAACGGAAGCGTCCCGTAAATCCGCCCCATCAACATCGACTGCCTGCCAATACTTGTCTCCCTTTTCTGCGAGGAGTCGTCCCAGTTCGAATTGCGATAAATGAGGCACACCTTCATTGTTTTAGACTCCTTCAAAGAGACTGAGCTTGTGTTTCCTCATCTACCAAGACTTTTGTTTAAAATTGTGGCCAGTGCAACTCAGAAGTGGGCGACAACGAAACCAAGAACGAAATTTCAACATATTTCTTCCAACCACGCGGCGGTGTAAAGAATGTATGCAGATAGTTTATGAGTAAATATGTACATTTGCCGATTCAGTGTCACTTCAACCTCAGCTCCCTCAACTCAAACAGCCACTCCTCCCTCGGCGCCTGATTCGCGTATATCGCAGGCGTCACGGGCCGACTCAAATTCACCTCCTCCCGCGTATAATACGCGTGCCGGATGTTGATTAAGAGACGCGTCGAACTGGTGATGGAGAATGCCAGCGCGAAGCCGACGGGGATTTGCCCCAGAGCAAACTAACCAAATAATTAATCCACGAAAACCTGAAGAGAGGGGAGCAAGCGACGCACATCACCCGCTATCCAGAGGATGCAGCATACGAGGTACACGGTGAAAATCCTACCGACGACTCAGATCAGTTCATCTCTTGGTTGCAATCGGGAAGACTTAGACTGACGCCAGGAAATTGATGAGACTACGCCGATATATACCATGCACGCGTGGAATGTAGGTTGCACGGAAGGCGTCAGTGCCTTTGATGATGAACAACGCCAGAATTGCCTGTAGCCGAGTTATATATTCAGAATAGGCACAACGAGGCAGAATGGATACACGCACAGCATTATACAAGAGTACCGGCAACCAGTACCAGAAGAAAAAGGCTGGTTGATGCTGGAGGGAACAGAACGCGATACGTACGTCGTCGATATGAGCAGTGACTAGTGCGTATCATCAGTTGAAAAAAACCGACTGCTCTGGGCGAGGACATACTTGATAGATGAGCAAATGACTTGGCGAGAATCACGATGACCGATACAGATTGGGCGACAAAGAGGACGCTAAGAAACGCGAGAACGGTGGTCTTCCTATTGTAGAGAACGAATATCCACAGAAGCAGTACCACTGGTCATGACGGTGGTTGAAGATCTCAACTGGAAAAGCAACAAGACACGCACATTCAGATGTCAGCACTACGACAGTATACGCCCACAGCTCCCAATTGAACCAGAAAGTGCCTGAACCAACGCTGTCGTAAATGTCCAGTGGCGAACAGAATATGCCTACTTACATCTATTGGCCGAGAGTGAGCAGAACAAACCCCACATCACAGAAGATTAACCTACATCTAGAAATACTTCAACATCGGGCATGTAATTTTTTTCAGAGAGGCTGCTCACTGAATCGGTGACATCAGGGCTCAAGATGGCTGGATGTAAGTCATGTTCACAGAGTGCAGGAAATATTGCGCAATCTCCTTACCAAAAAGCTCAATTCTATATTATCCCAATGGAAAGATGAATTATTAAGCGAGAAACGGCCTAGAAATCACGTACATGACACCCAAAAGCCCTGAACGTTTCAACCTAAATTCAATGAACCGTCGGCCCTGCAGCGCGAAATCACTTGCCTAGATATCGGTGCTACCAGGGACACGGTAAGTAAATCTGGAACAGCGTAAAGATAATAAACCGCTCTCACGAATATGAAGACGCCCTTCAAGAGGGACCAGTCCCTCCTCTGCACCAACTTAAATGAGCTATACGACAGTGGGAATGAACCGAGCCAATTTTACCCAGACAAGATCGATCTGACGGAAGGGTGAGAAGGCTGCAGGGAAACGCAACCGCCGACTGACCTCTTGATCGAAGGTTATGACTGCGACACTCAGTATGAGCCCGAGTCTTACTACCGAGCGAAAAACAGCGTACGGTGGTCATATAACAAGACGGTCGCGGAGCCCACTTCCGGAGGGTTCGAATGAGTTATTGTTCTTGAGGGTCAGAAAACCAAAGAGCCACTGACCTGCGGCCAGCCGAGTGCTCTGGATGGATTCGACGAAGCGGATGTACTCCATGACCAGGGAGGGCTTGCAAGAGACGAGTACTGCTCTATATAACAGCGTTCGCAAGTCGGACCACCTATCAACACATCTTGAGAAATATCAGAGATGGGGGTTGGTCGGCGACAGAGGGTGTTTTAGAAGAACGGCGTTCAATTTTACACATCCATATCCGCCATCCAGGGTTGCGGCGAGATGCGGTGGGATCGTGACAGCATCCTCCCTCGATTGACAGGTTACATACAGACAAAATGGAAATCAAGTACGTTGTCGGTGGGCGTCTACGCGTACATCAATAAACGAAATGAAATGAAGAACACAATCGTTTGTTCACCTATTCCTGCAAACCCTTCGACAGCTCCTCGACCCTCGAGCGGATGGCCTCGACATCGCCGCCAATCTTCTCTGTGTCTCCGCGGTTGTATATCTTGATCGCCGCGCGTGCCTGCTCCGCGAACTCGTAAGACCGTGCAACTGTCCCCTCTGAAACCGCGTCGGAGGATGTCAACGAAGGCGTTTGCATTGTGGAGGTCGGGGGAAGGAGAGACGCGACATCTAGACCCGAGACGCGCAGAAGTGCAAGGTCCCGCAGCGTAGCGCTGAGTGCGAGAGGCTTTACATCCTTCGAAAACGACATGGTTTTGGGCAAGAGTGGCCACCACGCGCTTGATCGCCGGCACCGCCTCTGATCGATCCGATCGGCAACTTGGTTCAAGGCGCCGAATCCAAAATTTATTTTGGTTTCGCATTAATATTCAAAGGAAGAGTTCTTGACCATCCTGGCGGTCAATAACTTCGCGAAAATTAAGCTTATATAATATTTAGATCTATATGTTGGAAGGAATGGCTCCAACGACCCATTCTACGAGCTTCATCATTACCTCTCCCTTCACCTTTCCGATCTCTAACACTTCCTCATGCGATACCACGTCGGCCACGGGCAACTCGACGCGTTTCCCCGCCAACTAGTTTATTTAATGAGTCGCAGCCAAAAACAGAAGGGAGAGAGGAACCCCTACCTCCGCGTTCACCTCCTCCCGGATACTCCGATATCCCTCTGGAATCACCACGGCATTCGTCACCAGACTGAGCGCCATAACGTTCAACCCCGCCTCACGCGCCGCCAGGACTTCGGGGACGGTGCTCATGCCGACGACGTCTGCACCGGCGAGGCGCAGGAAGCGGCCTTCCGCGGGCGTCTCGTACGTCGGACCGCTGACCCAGGCGTACGTGCCCTCTGCGAGCGCAGATGGCTCGAGCTTCAGGTGGTGCGCGGCGAGGAAGAGGAGGCGGCGGAGAGCGGGGGAGTACGCGTCGGAGAGGGGAATGAAACGTTTATAGGTGGGCGAGGTGAGAGGCCCAAGGAGGGGGTTCATTCCTGAGATGTTGGGGAGGCCAAGGTGGTCGTGGATTGCGACGACTGTAAAACTTGTTAGGCGACCGCGACGCCTTATTTGGTCCAGAGCTTACTGGTTCCTACGGCTAGTTTAGGATTAAGCCCACCAGCGGCATTGGTAACTGCACAGAGATAAACAAAAGTATGACGATTATCAGGCGAACTCACTAATAACGTCGGTAATTCCGAGCTTTGCCATAACGCGCATAGGATAGACGACGGTGGTCATAGCATGCCCCTCGTAAGCATGGAACTATGGCCAATTAATTGCTGCATTCCCCCGAACCGCGTGAATTGACTTACGCGCCCAAGCATAGCGACCACGGGTACGCCCTCTCCAGAGCCCATGAAGCCAAACGCGAGAGAACTCTTGTGGCCCGGCACTGCGAGCGATATATTTTCCGCCGCAAGTTCCGTCTGAGGGCCCGCTCACCAGTACTCTCTTGAAACCCTGGGATCTTGCTGTAGGGGACGATCACAGTGTCCTGAATGGAATCTACGATGCCGCCGAGTCCCGAGCCGCAGACAATGCCTACCCGAGGTTTTTGAAGGCGCTCTGGGAGGAGAGATTTAATAGCGTCGATGGCAGCGGCAAATGGAGGTTCCGGTTGGTCCGACATGGGGTGGTTCTAGCAAGCAACAGGAACAGTCGGCGCGTCGTACGAGGAGGTTGGTGCCTCAGGCAAAATGCTAGCCGGCTTCGCGGCCCGGTCGATACAACTTGCTTTCGACTATCTTGTCCTCCAGCGTGTGATAGAGCTGGCTCGCGCCTTTGGCGATTTCTCCCCAGTTTTTTCCTACTGGCTTCTGAAACTCGAGGTTACGTTCCTCGAAGCCGAGTCGATATCTCTTTATGAACGTGACGCGCCGTTCTCTGCCTTTACTTCGTCCTCTGGGCCGCAGAATATCGTCAAGTTCACGCAGATTGAGCGAAAATGCATTGGAAGACAAGAAACACGAAGCGCGGCTGAAAACGGCCGTCAATTGGGTCCATCGCACTCTCAAACCTACCACCGCCATCCGCACGGTGTTACC
Organism: Mycena alexandri; assembly: GCA_029233265.1. Lineage (NCBI taxonomy): Eukaryota > Fungi > Basidiomycota > Agaricomycetes > Agaricales > Mycenaceae > Mycena > Mycena alexandri. The sequence continues at coordinate 1,293,476 of JARJCM010000001.1, read as the reverse complement.
CACCACAATTTATGCGCACCAGGTCCCACGCGACACACCCGTCTCAGAACTCCTCAATCTCGTCTTATTTGGCCCCCTCTTTCGCGTCAAGGTCCGAGGCGTCGGTCAGATGCGCTTCGTGTCCCTCACCTTCTACGAAACCGACAAAGCAAAGGCTTTTTTCCGCGAGATGACCGATAATGAGGTCGTGCTGCGTGGTTCACGGCTCAAGTTCACATGGGGGCATAGCAGGGTGTATCATAATCGCCGTCCGGGTACCCGTGCGATATATCTACATGATGTGCAGCGGCTCGGAGGCACGAACGACGCCATCAAGGAGCGTATGTCCCAGTATGGACGCGTCGATCGTGTGCTTTTCACAAACAATGGACGGACCGCGTTTGTTGACTTTTACACCGAGGCATATGCTAGGAATGTGCGTGGCCCACCGGGTTTATCGTGATTATTGTTTAATCATACCAGGCAATCGACGAACTGCACAGAGAAGGTGTCAAGGCAGGCTTTGCTGACGATCGGTGCTATACTGCGGGAGCTCTGCGCGCTGCTGCAGTCCGTAATCACGTGCGCCAGGTTATTCTCAGCAATATCCCCTCGGAAACCTCCGTTTCTGAGCTCTGCGACCACATCCGCGGTGGCGCGCTCGAAAAAATCGTGTTCGTCCCCGAACGGCGCGTTGCAGTAGGTTCCTCTTCATAAATTGTGATTAAAATTAGCTGAATACAACGCCCAGTTTGTGGACTTTCTAACGCACGAAGACGCTATCGCCTTCTCGCGATACGCTATATACCACGGGATCACTCTTGCGGGGCAGCGCCTCTTCGTGCAGATGAAAGAGGACAAACCGCACTTGACGGCGTTGGCGCCACACATAGCGGCGAGCGCTGCGCACGGTGCCTCGAGATGTCTGCGCGTCATCAACACACCCGAGCGTACCGTCGACGCCGCACGGCGTGCCTTTGAGCGCTATGGAGCGGTGGAGAGGGTGGAGTTCCAGCCGCCTGCGTATGTGCCTCCCTCTTCTTACCATGCGATGATGGATTAACCCGTTCCCCAGAACCGCGACAGTCGCATTCCTCTCGATCCGCGGCGCGATCGCCGCTTCGCGCCTCATCCTCAGCCAACCGGGATACGAATACGCCGAGGTTGAGTTCACGCCGGATCACTGCGCGGCGCCGCTCCCCAGCGCGCAGAACGCGGCGCAGACGTTGCGGGCCCATATCACCAAGTTCTTGTCGTTGCACGAGATGTGCGTTGGCGTTTCCTTCTGTTATTCCTTTTCATAAACGGGTGTTTGTTTCCGTAGGCTTCAAACTCACGACCAGAGCCAGGCGAATGGGTGGGCGCCGGAACCGGAACCGGAACCGAAAGGCGGGGAGGAGTCTGAGGGAGAGGAAGTACAGCAGCCACAACAACCGTTTCAGCGCGGACGGGATTTGGCGCCACATATTTTCCGGAGGGATTGGAATCCGACCTGAGTGCTCGAGTCTCTGACGAGATTTAGAGACCGATGGCGGCGCCGGATTCAGATTTCATCTGTCTTGCTCTCGGACTCGGAATCTCTCTCCGCCCAAGAAGCAAAAGGCGGCCATACGGTGCGTTGAATCTGCAACGCGATCTTTGGGGTCAAATCGTGGTTCACTAGCACCACTTGCTCCTCTTGTACTGTCGTTCAATCAGAGCATTTGTGCCGGAATGACGACTCGCGAGCCGACGCCTGGCGTACAATCCCGTAGATATTATTCTATCACTCGGGAAAAAAAATCCTACTTATTCCTCGAGCACTTGCTGTACAGCACCAGCTTCGGTTTGCTCTGCCCCCCGCGACGCGTTATGTACATACACCTGCGGCCAATATTTACGCACCAGCTCCATGCATCTGCCGGATTATTGAGACAGACGAGTACGGACTTCAATCATTTCAATCACGCCCTTTATGGTAACTGCATTACCATAACAGGCTTCCGAATTTGCAGCTCAATCAGGATGACCGAGAAAAAGCGTATAATTAACTCCGTATTGCAGTTACAAACATGGACTTCTGGTTACAAGATACAGTACTATACATGCGAGTCTTGCGAAGAAGCATGACTTCGCCTTTTGTCGAAAGGAAGAAGGAAGGAAAAAATACACATTCATCCACTCGTTTCTCTTCGTTTGCGGTGTTCGGGATCATGTCTTCGGTCTATGCAGCGTCATCTACTTCTCAGGCTTGATCTAATTCTTGCGGGTAGGGAATCGTTTTGGAAGCTGAAGCGCCGGTTCCGGGAGAGGGCGGAGTTCGCGAAGCGACGCAACGGAGCGCGAACGTTTGAGGTACCACCCCATGTCGTGCTTCATCGGCGGGTAATAGGGGTCCTAACATTCTCGAACATAAGGGGCGGCTGGGATATCAAAAGCTCGACTTACGGGTCGGTGAGCCTCGAGGATCGCAAGGCGCTCAAACACATCCTTGCTGACTTCGCCGTACACCTCCTGCAATGATCATCAGCCCGGAAGAAAGAGAGAGACAATAGGATTCGTACCGCCTGCCACGACATGAAATCCCTGGTGTGCATCTCATCCGCATAGAACCACGCGAGCTCCTTGGCGTGCACCTTGAACGCACGGCCTCTGCGGTGTTTGCGCTTTTCGTCCTGGCGGTCGAGGTAGCGGTGCCAGTTCTTCCACTGGCAGTACTCCTCGTCCTCGAAGAAGGGATGGACCGTGCCCTGGTGGATCGCGGCCCACGATTCGCGGCTCTAATGCGATTTATGCCGTGTTAGAACGCAGCCGGGGATGCGCACGAAACCGACCTTGGAATGCTCCCCGCCAGAGAACGAGTGGGTCTCAGACGCACGACGCTCGCGGGTGCTTAGCTCCAGCGTGTATTCCAGTCCGTACCACTCATCCTTGTCGTCTTCAGTGATGATACTTCCGTCCGCGTTCGTGTCGCCAGCGGTGAGCAGTGCCGAGTCAATGCCGTCGGCGTCGTTAGAAATGTCTGCGAGGAGCGTGTCATAGTCCTGGAAATTGAAGACACGGCTTAAGGTGAGTGCTGTTGGAGCCCACGAGACGTACGACGGGACGCTCAGGCTTCTTTCCCTCCTTGATCTCCATCGAGTGCGGGCGCATGTACGCATACTGCTCGTTGGGCTCGTCGATCTGCGTGCGCATCCTGTACCCAGCTTCGTGCCCGTCTCCTTCGTTGTAGTCGTAGTGGTATGCATATCCTAGTTCAACGTTCTCTGAGGTGGGGGACAGCAGAGAGATATCAGCGAGAAGCGACTCGGGGGTGAGGGGCGGGGTGTCGTCAGATCCATACGAGTCGGAGGGCGAAATCTGCTGGTACTCGGAGGAACTGTACTGATGGGAATACTCCGACGATGCGATGAATTCAGAGCCGAGGGGCGAGGTCAGTGGTTCGTAGCGCGGGGTCTTGTCGTCTTCCTCTGCCTCCATCAAAATCTGCGTCTGCGCATCGAAAAGCCGGACGGATGGCGGTGGATTTCGCGAGTTGCGAGAGGCGAGGTTGGTGAAGATGTTCTTGACGCCGGGAAAGCGGCGAGGCGATGGAGGGCGAGTTGGGGTTGGGGTCAGAACTTCCTCCGGGTTGCCACCCTTCCTGCTCATCTGAGCGGGTGGTCTGGGCAGATCCAAGGTATTGTAGGGCTCAAAGGGAAGGTTGTGCGAGGAAGAGGATGGAGAAGAAGCGGTGGAGTTGAACAAAGCGCCGATGGAAGGAACTGCGAGATTGTTGCTGAAATTGCGAAGTTGGGCGAATATAGTGGTACTAGGATTTGGGCCACTGGGCGGGCGAGTTTCGTCGCTGGCTGGGGCCGCGTCCATTGGGTGCCAGTGGTCGACCTTGGTATACATTGCGGCTTTCGTCTAACCGAAGATCGACGACCACGTGACACGTTGGAGTCGCGTCAGGGGCCTGAGGGGCGACGCGCCACAAAATAACAACTCCATTTCAAGCTATTAAACCGCTTGAATATATGCATTCACACAGATTAGTCGCGTCCAATTTCATTCAGGAACTCCACCGAATCCTCGGGTTCTGCCCCATGATGAGAAAATGACCGCGACAAACATTTATATCTGAAGCACGAATTGAGCCAGAATCTATGCGAAGAGTCAGCTCAATCACAAGAGGGTTCCGGGAAACCTCACCGCTGCATGGGTTTCTTGCACGATCAGTTTGCGACGCGCGGGTTTCTGCTCTACTTTTTACGACAGACTCGGAACCTGGTACATCAAGATCCGTCCCTGGAGGACTCGACCATTATGAACCAAGACCGATTATCTGGCAAATTTCTCCCTCTGGTCCATTTGATCCGAGTTCGTAGAGTGAACAAGATTTTTGATCAAGGCCGAATTTTCCCGTTGTTGTGAATACCACGACGTAAGTAACTTGCGCCCTGTGCGCATAATCAATGTGAGCGTCTTAGATAAAGTATACCTGCGGGAAAACATCCAGGAGCAAAATAGATGCACGAGAGTTTGCGTTTGCCGAATCGGAGTTATGAATAATCCCTATGAACTTACGAATAGCGGGAGGAGTCAAGGAGGAGTGCATTTGAACATGGCCGAGATGCCCGAAATAATTCAACCATGGTCACATGACCACGGTAACGCTACACCGAAGTATTCTATTGGTGGCTCACTACTGCTACTCTTTGTGGCATAGAGACCCGGAATACAACGGCTTCAGTTGCTGGCCCCTGAGCTGGCTTGTGCAAGGTATTTGTGGCGGTGGTGCCTTTTTATTTTTTATAGCTACAGAATCTATTTTGCGTCGACGGGTTCAACGACTTCGCATATGTGACAGTGCACCCACAGCGAAACAGCTGACGTTCTTTTTGACCGACGCTGGCTATAATTTGCGACCTCTTCAATCTTGTCGAGCGCGGTAAGCCCAACAACAAGGTTGAAGAACAAGGCCCGATTTCTTGAGTTGAAGTTTTGAGTGTATTGAGAGGTTCTTGGGGCCTTGAGGTTTGAAGTAATTTGAAGGCTTGGGGCTTTGAAGTCTTGTTACTTGAGGCCTTGGAGTCTTGAAGCGACTTGGAGGCCTTGGAGTCTTGAAGACTTGAATGGCCTTGAGTTTTGACTTGTCGAACTTGAGGTTTTGACGTCTTGTTCCTTGAGGCTTTGAAGTCTTGTTACTTGAGGTCTCGAAGCGTCTAGAAGTCTTGACGTCTCGAACTTGAGGTTCTTGAGGCTTTGGCTTAAGCTTGGCACGTCGGGTCTCTTCAAGACAACAATCCTATGTCAAGTTCGGATCTGACGACCTGAGTTTTGCACCTTGTTCCGCGCACCGGTTGGCCTCAGACCCAACCGGTCATCGGCGGAAGTATTTCCTAATTTGGAAGGAGATAGGGGCTTGCCTATTTGGGCGAGTGATGTTGAAAATCCAAGTTGCGTCCTGCTGCCTCGTTGCAGTTTGGATTGGCTTTGGGTCGGAACTCTACGGACGAGCCATGACCAAATGGCGCGCCCAGCACGGTATGAAGCTGAAATAAGCCATATACATCGTAAAAGTTCGCACCTTCGTCGTGCCTCCTAGGTCGGCGAACACGTTTTTCTTAATTTCGGGGCCCGAGCCAAGCCTTGAAGCGAAAATCGGACCTTCCCAAATATAAGGAAAGTGGGTCGAAGAGGGCGAGACAGGCGGGCGAACGTGGGCTAGATGCGGAAGAGCTTGAGGATGATGATATTTTTTGTTGAGTGCTTTAAACCATACACCAATAACCATTGACTGTGGTCCGTCCGCCCAGGCAGCGATAATAGCTAGATCTTCCAAGAAAGTGACCAAGGCGGTACGCGACAGGGCGGTCAATGCTTACAGTCCTCTGCCAGCAGCGCAGACAAGGCGGCATTATGGGTTGGTGTCGAGCTGAAGCGCTGGCAAAGCCAGACACTGAACCACTGGAGCATCGGCAGCAGCCGCCCCGAGAGCGCGTGACACCTGAGGTCCGATGCATTCACTGCACACTTCTGGTAATGTTATGGCACCGTGCCAAGGGGCCATCTTGCTCCGAGAATAGAGGCAACACACCCTGTGCAACACGAGTGGTCGTCGCGGGGCGGCGGGCCACGCGGGTGACCCGGCCAGTGCGAGACCATTCACGGCCCAGCGGGGATTTGTAACGTGAACCAACGCGGTAAATAGCAGTAGTTTAGCTGCGCATGAATCGTGTCTAACCGCGACAGCCATCCCAGTACCTCACGTCCGGAGAAACCGGAAAACAACACCCACAGGACCCCGTTGACGGTGTTGCCGTTAGCTAAATCTCGGGGAAGGTCGAACAGGCCATGAGTGATACCCCAGGCAACGAGACAACGTGTGTCCTCAGGGCTGCGACGACCGCCGAAGGCCGACGGGCAGCAAGTCATGAGAACACAGCGTTCCCGAGCGCCGACGTCTGCCAGGCGGCTAAGCCAGATGTCTCGCACGGATGGCAGAGGCCCAGCAAGAGCCGGGCCTGTGGATGCACCTAAATACTCTATAACTAGCGCCTTCATGGGCGACAAGTTTTCGAGTTTCCCTGTGTTGAACGCCTGGGCGAGCGAAGCCAAAGCACCAAAGGCCCCAACGAGTCCCGCGTCTGGCGCATCCAGTGCGCTCGCCATGTCAGCTCATAAGGGAATTGAGGTGACTACCGCGCCTGAAAACAATGTGTCCCAATCGAGTCGAAGGGCCCAAAAGAAGCCAAGATTGGATCCTGTCCAACATCGATGAAAGGTGCACGGTTTCCTGCATGCTGATGGGAAGGGTAGTCCGCGGCCGGGATGTATTGTGCTAGTTTCGAGCCCACGGGGGCCCATAATGCAGCATAAACCGCGAAATCCGCCTGGGCGACAGCAGCCCATGAGTCGACCTTCCCACTCCCCGTGCTCTTCCTCTCCCCTTTTGCCCTCAAGACCGGCGGTGAAGGCTGCCAACCAGGCAGCACCACGTAGATTGGGAATTTCGCTGGTGGTGATGTCGAATTGCTCCTGTGATACGCGATTCGGGGAGGGAGATTCTGGAGCAGCATAGGGGGCCGACACCTGCCGAGGTCGATTCCAGACGAGCGGAGACTCGGAGTCGTCTCCGACTTCTCATCCTCGCCTCATGACACTCTCGGAATGTAGGGTTGAACGATCTGCCGCAAGATCGGGAAAACCAGGAGTCGCTCAACTTCAAGCCGCGCTTCAAATTGTGGCTCGGCTTCGAAAGCTGCCTGAATCGTCGGTCAGCTACCGCAAAGCCTCTAAGTGTTCACTCCTATGTGGCGCTGGCCATCGACTTGTTACGAATTACGCCGCTTGGACTGTACACAATCCTTCCAACTTCATTCTTGTTCGTTCGTGAAACAACATTACTTGTGAGTCGGCATAATCTTCTCTCGAGTTTAACTCGACTCACGTTCGTAAATTTGCCCCTTCCCCTCCCCAGCGCGCCAATCCCAATCCGATTCCCTTATCCGAAATAAGTAAGAATGTGCTGATGCAAGCACGGCGTTGGACGATGCGGACTCTGGCGGAGATGAAGCGCCATTCAGCGACGCTCGGTGCTACGTGCGCTTCCCTGATGCGGTTGTTCTCGTAACATAGTAGCCGATCTAAATTCCGGTGGGCCATATTCCTCTGATGAAGTTAACATTTACAAGGAGCACCAACAACCATGCGATATGCATTGGCTATCGGCGCGGGAGAGTGGAAGCTGGGTGAACTCAACCTGCGGGGTTGGGCTCGATCCGACTTCAGTGGCGTAGGCGACGACAAGCGAGGACGGCGGCGGTTGTCAGTGCAGAAAGGTTTGGACGACCCGCGCTCTTTGCTCGAAAAGATTGAGCCGAGGAGTCGAGGTGCCGGAGTTAGTAGGAAGCCGGTACTGTTCCAGAGAGAAACTGTTCAACAACAGAACATAGTTCCGCCGTGGGCTTCCTACTGCAGATGATATTCCAGTCACCGGGAAGACGACTCGGCTTCTGATTTAGGAGTCGCCTCTGCTTTGTGTTGAACTTTTGCCTTTCGTTTTCTGGGTTAGAGAAGAAACAAGTGCCCTGAGGCCCGGGTGAGGCCTTCTTAAAGTGCTACGTCATGTTTCCTCGGTCGTACGGATAAACATCTTTCAATTAGGTGGCCCTCAGTGGATGACTGTTTAATTTGAGTCAGGAACGTTCGAACAAGGAGAAATCCACAGATTTGAGGTGAACGAAGCAAGCCATATCGCTTCAGAGTGAACTCGGTAGCGCCATTGGGGGGTTGAGGTTGTTGTGGTTGAATGCAAGGAGGATTCCCAAAAGGGGCTAGTGAATTGTTGTCGATCATTGCTTCGGCAGTTCTTGTCCTCCACCATGGCCTCGTCTGCTGAGTCCTGGATCCCGAAGGGCACCCACGAAGTCCAGATAGGCCCCTCTCTCAACAAGGCCCTCAAGGCGCGCAAAGGCGGGCCCCCGCCGCAGGTGAAGCGCACTGGTCCACCCGAGAAAGATTTCTATTCCTTTCGCTGTCTGTCGCTGTCTCTCTCCTCCAAATTTCGGTCTAGGGCTCATACGTCTCAGATAATTTCAGGCCGCCGTCTGTAGAAACGACAAGACCCGGCAGCATTCAGATTAATCGCGCTAAAGATGCCACGACCTCGACTATAATCGTAGAGCATCCTAGTTCGCAGGTTGGTGCCGCCACCCTCCCAGGATTTTCTCCTGCATCTTACGCGGACCCTAGCCCGGCGAGACCCATGTATATACAGGGACAGAGGCCGCTGTAAAGGAAGTGGACTGCATTCTAATTTATGACGAAGAGACCGGGGTGCGCGGAGCTTCTCTCCCTATGCTGCTGTGAACTCACATTCGGCTCTAGTCTTATAAACTAGAGAAGCTCGAATCCTCCATTATCCTCAATTATGGCCACAAGGCCCATGCCGCCTGTAAGTCTCGCGGGTATGTTTCCAACGAGGCTGTACTAATCCTGGTACCGTCGAATAAGCTTTACCCGCGTCCTCCGCCTCAACCCCGAAGCTTGAAACCGACACGGAGGCGACGCGTCTCTCACAAGACGCCGATGCCGACGGCGACATCGACGACGAGCTGCCCAGCCATTTCTTTGCCGTGCCCGAAGAGTCGGAGGAAGAAGAAGAAGACGGCGAGCTCGAACCTGTGCCCGTACTTCCGCCGCCGCCCCCACCGCCGCCGGCCAAACCGGCAAAGGCTGCACCCCCACCCAAGCAGCGCCCCGAACCCGTCGCGCCGCGGCCGACGAAACCCGTACCGCAGCGCAAGAAGAAGGCGGCGGCGGCGCCACCACCACCTCCACAATCTGCACCGCCTCCCGTGCACATCGACGCAGACGAAGAGGACCTCGAATTCGGGCGCCCCGCCATGAAGCGCGCCAAACATACTGCACCGGCATCGCCCGCCCCCGCCCCTGCTCCCGCTCCCGCGCCCGTCGCGTTCTCCCTCCCTGGCTCCTCCTCCGGCGTCTGGGTCCCGCCACCCGCGCCCCACGCACAAAGCAGTAAGGCACCACCGCCCTCCGCGCCCTCCCCCATCGCGATCGCAGACGACTCGGATGAGGAAGACGACTGGGACGAGGTCGCCGCGGCCGTACCACCGCCGGACGCGGAGGCGACGCAGGAGATCGACATGAACGAGTTTGAGCTGACGCTGGAGCTGGAGATGGAGGCAGAGATGGAGGAGCAGGAACAGGAACAAGACGAGGAGGGCTCGGAGCAGGAGGACTTCCTCGCAGCGGCACTGCCGCAGGCGCCCGACTCCGCCGCGACGCCTATACGCCCGATGTCGATGCTCGCGGGCTTTAGTGACGATGAATTTTCGTCGAGCGAGGACAGCGACGATGATTGAGCGCTGTTGTTGCGTGTTCATTTTATCCGCGTATTCTCATTTCATTTGCATTTCCATACCCTCGCTCAAACTTATTATTATCTCGGCAAGTACGGAAACTGTATTATCTTCTATTTATGGGTCTCCCCGCTCTGAATGCGGATGCAACGAATCGGCGTAACCACCTCCGCACACTATTAAATGAATGATTGATCAACAAGATCGCGTCCCTGTTCCCGTTTTTATGAGGGCCTCGAACGCGTCGTTGTCGTCGCATCCCGCATATACATCTTGCCCCTGTATTAGATCAGGTATTTACATCCCATCGGTAGCTCTCCCTCCCCAAGTCCGAACAGTTGTAATTCAGAGCGAATGATCCAGGGCAGAAAATATGCTCGATTTCGACTTGCAGTATGGTATCTCGTACTGTACTGTACAACAAATTGAAAGCAAGTAAATAGGACACCTACTATCTATGTGGTATGGTATCCCAACCCTTTCCCAAAAAAAAACACCATGATAAAATGAATCGCGTCGCTCTGTTTCTGTACTTCACAAACAAATGAGAGGTAAAAAAGAGGGCATATTAGGGTTGGTAAGCTGCTTTATCGTTGACAAACTAAAAATGCGTCGGAGGAGGAGGGATGAGAGCATCTAGCGCTCAAAATAGGTTCATGAAAGGGTGGGTGGGAGAAGCTCTGGTTGGGTTGTGTGGTATCATCGTGCCTGGTCCGTTTCACTGTCCGTACATTGCAAAAAAAATTGAACCCCAGTCTGGTAACCACGTAGCGTGAAATGTCCGTGATGCGTGCACACGAGACAACGATCAGTTAGAGCTGCTCGAGCTCGCGGCGGCGGAATCTGTCGAGCTTGCGCTCGAGCTATCCGTGGCGCTTGCGCTCGAGCTGTCCGTGGCGCTTGCACTCGAGCCATCCGTGGCGCTGGCGCTGCCGCTGGCGTTGGGGTTCGGCACCAGGGTGAGACCGTTGACGGTCACCTTCCCGTCGGGCGATGTGCCAGTGAAGTTGGAGGGCAGGGGAGTCGACGCGGGCGCAGCCGGGGCCGCAGCGCCGTTTGCAGCGCCGCTGCCACTGCTGCTGCTGCCGCTGGTCGCAGTCGCCGCAGCGCCAGCAATGATCGACGACGCCTGGTCAGGCGAGATCGTGGTCGTCGAGGTGCTGGAGCCGGCGCCGCCCGAGCTGGAGCCGCGCACCATCGCGCCGAGCATCTCGGGCTGGCTGTCGATGAAGACGATTGCGGGCCCGGCGACCTGCTGCGTGGTAGCACGGTCAACGACGTTGTTGGCAAGCGGCTGCTGGTCGCTGGTGATCCAGATGGCGACGGGACCGTTGATGCCCTGGGGCACGTTACAGCTCGCGAGGGGCAGGTTGATGGAGAAAGGTGCTCCGCCGACCATCATGTTGCAGAAAAGGTTCTGTTGCGGGAGGACAATCAGTTCTTTGCTTCCTTACTTCAAGGGGCGCAAAACGTACGTCAGTCCCGGAAACGTTGGCGGCAGAGACGGTGACCAGGTCGCCCGCCTGGAGCGGGGCAGTGTTGGTGACGGTGAGGGGGTTGGTGGCTTGTGAACCGAGTCAATTTCGCCGCTTGTTTTCCGGGAGAAAAATGGAGACTCACGGGTGATACCAGTGGGGCAGTCGCCGGTGATGAAGCCACCCGCAATGGACAGAACCTCCTGAGGGGTAAGGGGGATATCGAATGCTTGCGGGATTGATGAAGCGCCGGCCAGGATGTTGAGCATGGTCTGGTGGCGGGCCTCAACAGTGAGGATAGAGGCCGCGGCATCGAGGAGGACGGGGTCGTCGAGGAGGGTTGCTGCACCGAGGTATGCAGCGACACCCACATACTCTACTGCCCGGGCAGTTGCAGCCATGGTGGGGACATCGGTCAACACCTTGCTGAAGTCAAAGTTGCAAGTAAGCGGGGTTGCGCCGTTGTCTTTCAGGGCTTGCTGGATGACGGTGGTGTGTGTGGCCTCGTCACCTTGAATTGTCGTCAAGGTCTGGGTGGCGATCAGGGCGGAAGAAAAGCCCGCTGCCTGGAAATCAGACTCCTGGAACTTTGCAATTCCCTGCTGATAGAAAGTGGTCTCTAGTTGTTCCAGGACGTTGGCGAACTCTGTGGGGCTTGGAGTGAGGATTTAATTGGGAGGGGTAGGGTAGCAACGCACGGAAAACGAGAGCATCTGTGGCCGAGGCGGCACGGGTGCGGATGGGCCTTGCAGACACGAGGAAGGGGGATGCCAGAGCGGCGGCGAGGAGGGAGGAGGAGTAACGCATTTTGAGTTTAAAGAGCTACCAGAGGAAGAGCCTGCTTTTTAAGGAACGTGTGAAGTATATCGCAAGCGATGGACCAGAGGTGCAACCGGGCAGCCAGAGAACGCCTGCGAGATGAGCGGGGGGCAAGGGAGAGGACAAGCAACTTACGAGGCACGGCGAAGAAAGGAAGAAGGGAAGGGGAACGAAGGGTGAAGGGACGTGATGGCGACAAGGGTTTTGTATCGACATAGGGATCCACACTTTCGGGCTGATATCGGCCACACCGGTATGTGATCTATTCCTCGTCTCTATGGCGATATGCCACCTCCGGGACACCCGCCTCCTGTTATCCAAATGTCTGTCCCACAAAAGTCTCTGAGTCAAGGGCCATAAACACATTTTATATCTCGTCAATATGGTTGTATACGACTTGCAAAGCGTCTAAGATAACAGGCGTAAACAATTAGCTCCTAAATTAGAACATCCCATCAATGATACATCCACCAATCGCACAGCTCAACTTGATACAAATACCGCTCGTTGTTGGGATGGTCTGAAACCTGGCCAGCATACTGGTTGCAAACGAATCGGCGGTCATCCTTATCGTCGCGTGCGCGTCAAATCGCAGCTGCAAGAGTTGCAGAGTCCACAGTCAATTACCTCGGAAACCAGCGGATCCGGAAACGCCGCTGATGAACAGCACCGGCTAACGAGCGGGATGTGCAGCCGTGGTGCCGAACCCTTCTTTTGCAGGGCCTCGGCTGTTTCTTAACGGCACCAGTGACCAGACGGATAGCAAAAAAAAATGACGACAAGCAACCGGCGTTTTTGTTCAACAAAGTTGCTCTCCCCGCAACACATCGATCGGCGGTCTCGGCCCCGGGAAAAACAAAGGAAATCCGCAACAGCCAACAATACTCCAGTAGGCTCCAAACCCAAAGTATGCATATATGTATGCGTGAACCAAATCCAATTCAACGTTTGAGGAAAGCTTTCCCACTGCAACGCAACGCGATTGGAGGACCCCTGACAATACACTTCGAGGCTAGGTCCCAAAAATCCGGAATCTGGGAATTTTTGTCCGGACAGTTTTTGGCGGGCTGGGGCGATTTTTGTCCGGTTTGGACCTCGCCCTGGCTGCCGTAAGGCATCCGGAAAGGGTAATTTTGGAGTCCCACGGCCCAAAAAATACAAAGAATTCTCCCGCTGCGTGTTTTTGCAGTGTTCTCAGCGTGTTCTTACGATTGCGTGTCAATACAGACCATTTGAAGCAGTTTCTACCCAAAAAATTGACCAAAACTTGTGGTGAACTTCGAAATTTTTGTCCGGTTTGGACCTAGCATTTTGGCCAGCGCCGCCCGTTTTTGTCCGGTTTGAACCCAGGTTTGAGGGTTGAAGTCCCAATTTTTTGTCCGGTTTCGGACCTGGCCTCGGAGGGTATTGTCAGGGGTCCTGCGATTGGCCAACCCTCCGCCGATTACAATTACCTCCGCGAATGATGCGCATCCCAGATTTGATCGCCGGAAAGAAGGAAGCTTAGCGAGCGGGGGTCGCACGCGCGTTCAGGTTCGCGTTACATCCCCGTCGACGCGTCTAGACCTCTTCCTCCAAGCTACCTTCGTTTCTACATGGCTCGTTTATCAACTCTGGTTTCAAGCAAAGTGGCGACATGACGAATGAAGCTCCGACAGAGTGCTTGTAAGTATTCCGTCGTTGTCCGTCGCCCACAAAAACAACACCCACGCCCTCAACACGACAGAACTCCGCGCTCGACGGCCGTCTTCAGATACTGTGCAATGGAAAGGATAAGTGTTACGTTGCGTCGTGGGAGTCAGTCTAAACGACGACTCGTGTGTCGTGAAGTTTCGACGGAAACGGCCCACGACTCCACTGTTTGCATCCCTGAACTTGACTTTTGGCGCAGCCTGCTAGTACCATCTTCAACTGACGTCGACAGGTAACACTGTCTACTTTCTCCCGACTACGTTCAGCAACGCTCCATTCATCGGCGCCCACAAACACAGCACAAGCGCGCCCTCAAGACGATGAACCTCCGCTGCCAAAATCAAGAACACAGAGGCTAAGCCCGTTCGCGGGATCCGGATCCGGAGTCGGGCCACCTAGACCAACCAACCTTCCACGCCTGCTTGAAACGGCTCACGATACGCCAGCCATAACGTCTCGCAACACCACTCTCGAAGCAGGGTAATGGTTGGAGAATTCCTCGCGAATAACTGTCCTCCAAATTTCTTTATATTGAATATACATACAATGCTGTTAACTTTTTCCTGCACTGCACTTGCAACAATCTCATGCACTGCGCGCTCAAGAGAAGATAAGTTAACCGGACTCCAGATTGCTCTACATTAGATATACACTGCTGTTAACTAGAAATACACACTCAGACCTCATAGCCCGGAGGATTGTCGACCGGGACGGTATTGACGCCCGCGGACGATGTGGAGCTGCCCTCTGCTGGCGTGGTGTACACCGCTACATAACGCAAAATAAACGGCGTCAGTGCAAGTCGAATGTACATTTGATAGAACGGGAAGAAAGAAATCTGAAGGAGAACACAACACGAAGGAGATATACGCACGCGGCCCTTCCTCATTCTCCACCTCCTGCCTCTTCATGTAAATCGCCCGCTCCCGCGTCTTCTCCAGCGTCGCAACAAATTGAAACATCGCCTGGTCCTTGAAGCGCACCTCCGCCGTCGTCCCAGTGGTCAGTCCCCCATCCGCCGCAGGCCGAACGTCGAACGTGAAGTAGTTCGCGCCGAATGTGGGCTGCTCGAATTTCGTGGAGAGAATCGAAGGTAAGGGAACTGTGTTCCGCGATAGCATATGATATCATTGAACAGTTAGTTTCGCGATTGTACGGAACTCAAACCAGTGAAAAGAAGGAAAGCAAAAGACTCACCCGAAAGCGACTCAAATGCAGGATCCGACGAACTCGTAAAGATGAACTGCTCTCAAATCAGCAAAGCGTTCCACCGATGTCCACAACAACAATTCGCCCACCCGTTGGTCCGTAACCGTAATCTTTCCCGTCGCCTTCAGTGTCCTGGATCCCCCCGAACCACCCGCAGCAGCCCCCGCACTCGGCGGTGCGTCGGGAATCCTTAAGGTGACTTCTGCTCCGCTTTCGATGGTGGTGATGGTCATCTCGTTGGGCAGCGGGACGGGCGCCTTGTTCGGGCCTAGCATTGTCCAGTTCAGCGCCATTGTATGTAGGTAGTGGTGGTGAGGTTAGAGGTGGGCGTTGAGTGTTAATTAGCGCAGCTACGCGTGCTGTGTAGATCGGAACGTGCAGCCAAACATCACCTGTGACTAATTCCCGAAATGGTCAAAGAATGATGTTTGAAAGAAAGAACAATTCAACGCTTGAGTTTCGTATGCATGTACATCGGTAGGGTAATACATTTCTGTACAGTAAGAAAATACAACATGTACTATTCAATTCAATTCTGCGGCAACCAAAAAAAAGAGAAAAAAGACTCAAGCCCTCCTCTTCCTCATCTTCTCCTCCTGCTGACAGCACGACAGCCACGCAAACCACATCATGGTGCGCAGCTGGAGCACATCCTCCTTCCACGCCTTGGTGTGGTTCACTTCGCGGAACTCCTTCGTCAGCTTCTCGCACCGCTCGATATTCTCCGGCGACACGAAATCGATCGCGACCTTGATGCAATCGCTCAAGTTGCGAACCTGACAGATACATCAGCAAACCAGAAACAAAAACAAAAGATCGTTTGAAACATACTTGATGCGCACACCCCGCTGGGATAAACACCGCCTCCCCAGCCTTCTGATATACTCTAAAGCTCTTCACCCCGTGCTCCTCCCAAAGCTGCCGCCGCTTCTCATCGTCCAAATACACCTGCTGGCTATGAATCGGGTCCAGCCCCGTAACCGTAAACTCCGACCGCAAAAACTGCCTAATCGCACCACTGTCCTCTGCGCGGAACAAATCCCACGCCGCGCACCCTTCTTGCCCGTCGGGTCCCGGCGCAGCGTACGCCATGAGATTGAGCGCATCTGCCATGTCCATGTGCAGCCGCGTCGAGCCCTTGGTGCTGACCTCCTCCCGGTTCGCGTGGGCGTTGTACATTTTCGGACCTGAGAAGGCGGACGCCGTAAGAAGGGAAAGAACATACCCTCAAACAAATATAACCGACCTAAATCAGGACCGATCGTATTGAGCGGAAAGTGTGACGCAAAGTTGAGCGCCCCATCCCTGCGGACATAATTCGGCATCGGCACCGCCTGGCTGAAATCGTCGTAGAGCTCGGGGAAGGCGGTCTGGAAATCGCTCGCTGGCGGCCAATCCTACCATACACACCCAATAAGCATCCGCAATTCAATCAAAATAGCTGCTCAAAACCGACCTTGAGCTTCCAGCAACCCTCCCGCCCCTCATAGTTCCCAAAGTCCCGGAAAAACTCCGCGACCGTAATCCCCTTGTTTATCTCTGTCTGGCACTCGATGATCACGCAGCTCTGCGAGCCGTACTCCTCCATGAAATATTCGGGCGACCAATCGATCTTGAGCTTCTTCCCTGCATCCGTGATGAGCAGCGGCTGTCCCATGGCCCAGAGCGGGCGGAAAATCTCCTCGGTGAGCTCCGAGTCCTTGAAGCGCATGATCTCGTGCGACGGGATCTCAGAGAGGGTAGATCCAGACGTGACGGGAGAAGAAAAATCGGCCGGGACGAGTGTGGTCTCGGAATCGGAAGAAGGCGACGGCGCACCGTCCGATGAAGCCGGCGAGCTGCTACGGTTGTTTGAACGCGTCTCGACGGAGCCGGACGGTCCAGCGACAGAAACACCATCGACAGCCATCCCATCCTCGAGCAAAAGCCTCTCCATATTCTGAATCGTCGTCTCGAGTTCACTGCGGGCAAACCGCGTCATGGGCGAGAAATGATTGGCGCCGTGGTCGTGCCGCTTCAAGCACGACAGGAAGCCAGGATTCAGATGCAACTGTCTTTCGACGAGTGCGCTCCGCTCATCGATTTCGTTTTGCGAGGCGCCCTCAGGCAGTTCGATTGTGAGGGCTTTGATTTGCTTGAAGCAGTCGGAGCACGCTTCGCGTCCACAGACGCGGCACATCCAGGAACAGCAGAAAATCGAGGTGAGGCAGGTGTCTTTACGGGTTCGTCAGAGTGCAGGAAAAGAAGATGTGAAGAGAATAGAATTACCACACGTAGCGCGGACTTCGTTCTCCCTGGGTCTGTATACGACCTCCTCCAGTTGGATGTGCTCGAGTTCTTCGCGGAGGGTGGGCAGCAACGCAGCGGCGCTTATTTTCTTGCGGCGGCGTTAAAGCGCGTTGGTAGTTAAAACGCAAAAAAAAACGTACCTTTGTCTCATCGATGTGGGCCTTGTCAAGCGGAATATTCCAATTAGCAGGGTACTGCAGAACGACCTGCGGCAAATCCTCTGCCCTTTCGGTGAAAGACATGCCCGTCAATCGCCCACGACTGTCCCGAAAGAAGGATCGAATGTTTTGGAAGCGGCATGTATCGCCCTGCCAGCGGCGGGTGCAAGCAATACATTTTGAAAAGCCTTCGTCCTTGTAGCGGCTCGACATGCATCGCGAGGTTTGGGGATCTCTAACGCATTTTGTCGTCTCAGTCAATTTGACTCGCACGACATCGTACCGCCCTGTAACAACGATCCCGAATCAGCTTTCTGGGACATGTGTCAGGATCGGAGTAGGCTTACCTTCGTCGCGATCCCTCCCCTTGGATCTTGGGACCAACGTGTACATATTATTCGGAATGCGATCTAGGGACGTCGACGGGATTCGTCAGACATTCTGGAAACACGATCGAACACTTATTACCGCTTAAGGCGGCCGTTTGGGCAGCCTCGCTGCGTTTCTTATGCGTATACCCACTGCGCTTATTCGTGCCTAATCAGCATCATCAGATCGAGGTTGAGCTAAAGAGTGGGTCTTGCACGAACCGGATGCAGTCTTTTCTCTGGGCTTAGCACTCAGCTTCCGTTTCGATTTGGGAGGTTCCTCCGCGTCTTCGATACTGATAACATCGCGTTTCCGCTGGGGACGAGTTCGATCAGGGTTCATTCAAAACGCGGGGAAAACGTGGGGAAGACGTACTTGCTCTTGTAGCTGCCCGCTCGCAGTCGCCGCGCGCCTATCGATTTCGCCCATGCGCGCGGGATATGTACGCGGATTATCGGTGGCGGGAGAGCTGGAGGTTTCTTTGGCAACGAGACGAGCAGAGGCTCGTTCGACTTCCTGGTATTGCCGTGCGGAGTGAAGATCAAGGGAAGAAGCCCTGCTGGAGGAACTGATTTCTGAAGCTGCTCGGTGACTGTAGTGACTGGACTGCGGGGACCGGGGCTGGGGTTGAGTCTCATCTGCTAACCAGATCAGTGGGAGCTCGGGTGGAGGTAGTTGTGCACTGACTGGGGTCCGCCACAAAGGCGCCCAGCGACGCGGTCGTCCGTTCCTCAGAGCGCACGACCACCCGAGAGGTCGTCATAGCAGGGTATTCGTTTCCCTGGCTGAAATAACTCAATTCTGGGAGCGGGGCATTGTAGTTTGGCGAATAATAAGAATTGGCGCGCGTAGGCTCTTGGACCTGATAATGATTCGCACTCGATGAAGGCCCCGCGCTTGCCGTTGGGAAATCGTTTGCCGCTGGGCCTAGAGAATGTACCCGCCGGTCAGGGGATGGAAATCCGTAAGCTTGTTGCTGCGGCCAGTGCATATTCTGCGGGGTTTCATAGCGTACATTGCGCCTTTCGTATTGTACATGTTGCTGTTGCCTTTCATGGGACTCTGCGTGGCGAGGGTACGAGGGGGATTCATTGAGAAGACGGTGTATGGCCATAGGCGCTGAAGGGGAGGACATGGCGGGGGAGGTGAAAGAAGTAAAGGCCAAACTTGGCCTGAAAGACGCCGCTCACGTTGACCAGACGCCGGACTGATCTCATCGCGGCAGATGCCGTGGACGAAAGCTTAACACCTCGGTAGCAATATCCAATAATTCTCAAATCGGAACCCACGTGTAGCACAACCCTGCAAGAACTAGAAAAAATATACCACGAAAAAAAGGAACGTGTATGTACGGAGTGTCAAATGGAGCTAGCGATATACCGGCGTAGAGACACGGCGATCCTCAGCGAAACGGGGTAGTACAAGACAAGGCACCCCAGTATCACTCCGAGGATCGCCCAGCACCGTCATCGTCCAGGAAGGATATCTGACGGGGGCGGCGCATCGGCTGCAATGCAAAGTCAGTCGTTTCAGAGAAAAATAAACCGCCTAGGACATACGCGGGACGTCCGCGGTCGCGTCAGGGGCAGGTTCGTACGACTCTTTCGTCTCTGCGGAAAATAAGTTGCACACGA
Source organism: Mycena alexandri (assembly GCA_029233265.1). NCBI lineage: Eukaryota > Fungi > Basidiomycota > Agaricomycetes > Agaricales > Mycenaceae > Mycena > Mycena alexandri. The sequence continues at coordinate 1,274,001 of JARJCM010000001.1, read as the reverse complement.
CCGTTCAAAAGAAAGAAAATCCAGACTCGCCTCCTGTCGATGGTGAGTCGGGGTAGTTGTGGTTAGTACTTTGCAGCGGCAGCGCGTCGGCCAGCTTGCGCGCAGGCTCCGGGATCCCTAACGTCTCCCAGAACGAAACAGGCGAGGGCATCCCGGGGCTCCAGAATGCAGACGACGTCGACGAGGCTACCCCAGTCGTTGGCGCAGAGACTCCCCCGGCTGATGTCGACGCGCCTGGGTCTGCCTCCGGCTCTACCTTCGCCACCCGCTTCCCATGAGGTTCAGGCACATGCAGTCGCTCCGCAACCGCCTTCGCATTATGGGCCAGCCCATTCTGCTGACCTCCCAACGGTGGCATATCCGCCCACATCTGCAACGCCTTGATCGACCCCCACTCCGTGACCTTATTATTCAGCCAATGGTGGTTCACTGGCTTGGTTAAAAAGTCGTTGCACCCCGCCGCGAGCGCTTTGACCCTGTCGCTGTTCAGCGAAGACGCCGTCTGCGCGACAATGATCACGGAGGAGCGGTACGGCGACGCGCCAGTGGACGTATACGGTGACAAGCTGAGCGCAGCGTTGGACTGCGGAACAGTCGGACTGGCGGGCGGGTACCCCTCAGCCGCGTTCAGCTTCTCCAGCCGTCGAATCTCCTTGGTAGCGTCGATGCCATCCATGACGGGCATTTGAATATCCATCTTCCAGAATTTCTCGGTTAGAAAAAAAGAGAGCGATGCGAACAAGGCGCCTACCAGAATAAGATCAAAATTGCCCGTCTTCCACTTCTCCACCGCCTCGAGCCCGTTTTTCGCAACCTCGTACTTGAGCTTCTTCTTCCGCATGAACCCAGCCAGCTGCATCTGATTGACGACATTGTCTATCTCCCGCCGTCAAAAATGAGGGAAATCCAGACGAGAAGATGAACCTGCCTTCAACAATCAGAACGCTAATTGGGGGCACGATATCGACGTCCGGTGCCGCCTTGGTCTTCCCCAATACCTTACTATCGGGCGTGGCCGTCCGTCGCCGCATCGGGCGCCGAAACGTCGGGCTTGACATCTGTGGAGACGATGACGGCGAACCCGACTGCTGCTGGCCCGCAACTATGGTCATCTCCTTGCTATCCGTCCTCACCACCAACGGCGGCAGCACCGGATCACTCGTTATCGCAGGCACAGTCGTATCCATCACGCCAGGTGTCGTCGGTATCCCAATCGACAAGCTCGACGACGGGCGCGGCGCCGCCTCCTCTGCTGACTCCTCCTCCGCCACCTTGTGCAACGAGGAAAACGTTGGGTTATCCGACGGAACGCGCGATATTGACGTCCTTCGACTCGACGGCGGAAGCACTAGCTGCCCTCTATCCCTCTCCATCGGCGGTCCAAACGCCGACTTTTTCGGCGTCTTGGAACGCGGGCTGAAGAAGATGCCCGCTGGCTGCCCAGGCGGACTGGAAATGAGCAGGCCGGAAGATGGTGTCGACCCGAGTTGCACCGCGTCTTCCGAAAAGTACTCGGTGCTGTTCGACATGCCGAGCGGCGAGGGCGGCGGGAGCCCTGCGTTTGCGCGCTCAAGCATCTCCTTCGTGCTCCTGCTTGAGCGGTCAGAGTTGCTCCGCGCGCTAGGTGGTCGATTACTCCCCGCCGGCGACCGATTCGACGGATGGCCGGTGTATCCCAAGAACGAGGATGCGGGAGTGGCGGGGGAGGTGGCGATGGGTGAGAAGAAGGGGTCTACGGGCGGGCGCATAAAAGCCATGTGTAACTGCGTGAGCACCCTTTGTGGGCCAGCGGGTTTGGGCACGATCATGACCTCTGGTACGGGCCCAGATGTCCCCAGGTAGGACGTAAGGACTGACTGTAGCACTTCCTTGACGACCTTGAAATTAGCCAGACTTGTGAAATGGACGATGACGACGGAAGAGGTGGAAGCGGGTATAGGGGACATCATGCGGGAGATCTGGGGGACCTGAGTAGTAGAGCGGCGGGAATGATGTGGGAGTGGGGGTCGTTTGGGATTGAGTGTGAGCTGGTACGGCTGCTCAATGCGGAGCGCATCTAACCGTTCCTTGAGGACCGAAACATCATCGTCGATAAATACAAAGGATAGTCTTTGCGGGCCCAACGTCGCTTCCGCGCCCCCAGAAGACGTCGTCGAGCTCGGCGAGCTCGAGGGCACGTCGCCGTCCGCGTCACCATCGGCGGACATGTGGCTGACGTCCATGCCCCAGTCGACCAGATAGCGCGTTACATGTTGAGCGAAGGAGCCCTTGGATGACGCATACAGTGCGACCTTGGCGCCCTTGAGCGTGTCGGCAAATGCGGCCAGCTCCTCGAGCGTTGGCTCTGTTCCACCGCCAGGCGTCTCAGTCGGGCTCATGCTTATCGGCGGTGCGCGGTCGAGGGCCAGCGACAGTTCGCACGAGCGACCTCCACTCGAGGACGCAACATCGTGCTTTAGAGCCCCACCGATCTGGCGCAGCAGCCGTCGGAGAATGAGGCTCGAAAAGTGCGGTTCCTCTCTAGATTCGGGCTCGGTCGCGTATGGATTGGACGCTGCGAACTTGTGTGCAATTTGAATAGCGCAGCGTATTGGACCCTCTTCTGTCACGGGCGACGAGGCAAGGGCGTCCGCAGTTACGAGGTCGTCGGAAATTGTAATCTCCTGCCCCGGCACCGGGGAAAAGCCAATAAAGAGCCCTACCTCAATAGCATCACCCGCGTGCGCGACGGACATGATTTGACGCAGGACCTATTCCAGTTTAGGTCTCGAATTGAAATCAACAGAGTGATAACCACCCACATGAGACAAGGCGACAGTGAGACCGCTCTCCGAGCCGCTAACCCACGCATACTTTAAGCTGAGATCACCATGGTACAAAACCAGATCTACGCCCGCTTCGGCTGCGGCGCCGCTCATGACGTCGCCGACGCTCTGCAGCAGCTCGCCAAGATCGAAGTTCGTGTGCGCAATAAGCCCTGACGGCCCAAGCACCTCGTCTGGTGGCTCCTGGCAGAACGCGGCCATATTCGCGGAGAAATAGTTGAGGTTGCGCATGGCGGTGAACATGGCAGACATGGAGGGGGTGGGTACCGACAGTGCGCACGCGGAGAATTGCTCGCGTGTCGGCTCGAGTACCTGCGGCGGGGAGATCTGTAGCAGCGTCTGGATTGCCATCTGGACCATGTCTGCGAGTTCAAGGGACAATTCGTAGAATTGGTTGTCGCTGGGAGTCCCTGGGTCCGAATTGCCATTGGTGTGGGTTGGCGGCCGTCCGTTCCGATGCGGGTTCTGCAGGCGACCAAGCTGAGGCAGAGAGAATGCGCGAGTAAACCGGGGATGCTGACGAGGGGGCGAATTTGTGGGGGTGTCTTGTCTGTCCTCTGGCTCCATGTCAGACTCGTCGTGATGGTCTATCGGCGTCGGCGGAGTCGATGGCTGGTTAGACGAGTCCTGGCGGCGGACAAAGGTAAATGTAGATTGCTCCTTGTCTGCGGTCCATTCTGCGTCGCCGTTGGACACTTCTGGCCGCGGTGGATCCTCTGCCATGTCCCAGCCACGCCAGGGACCTGGTTCAATTCAGGAATCAATTCAAATATAAGCTCGGCAATATCCGTACGCAATACGCACAAACACCGTGTGCACCGAGTCCGTGAAAATAATATTGGGAGATACAGCTGCTGCGGTTCCTACCCTAGGGATTTTCAGCCGCACGCAATTTCTCCAAGACAAGTGCAGATTTTTTTTCGTAGTGAAATCTCCTTTTTTTTCTGTCCGACGAGTCGCACGAGTCGCACGAGCATTTGCATCGTCGTGAAATTGTGAAAGTGGGGATTCGTATCTAAGCAAACTCGCAGCAGCCACGCCCTCTTCGTGCAGCTTACGGCAAACGCGCGCCAAACCCCACGCTGTATCGCTCTGCCCACGCTAAATAGCACCATCATCTTGTTTCAACTACACTACATCTTACATGTATGCACGCGCGGGAGGAGTGGAGGGGTCAAGAGTCTCTCACACACTAGTAAGTTAATTCAACATCCCCCTGCAATCGAACAATAAGCAATCTTCGCTGCGAGCGAAAGGAAAAATTCACAAACCTCCGCAACCAGATCCATATCGTGGTAGCTCACCCGCTTCCCCGCCGCAGCCCGCGGATCCTCCTTCGCGTCCGGCGGCGGTGGTGGCAACGGGCCTCCTGCACGCCCACCACCGCCACCACCGCCACCACCGCCACCCCGACGCCCGCCCCCATTCCCGCTCACCAACGCCGAATCCAGCGCCGCCGGTGTAGGCTTCGCGGGCAGCCCCGCCCCCTCCGCGAAGCCCCCCAGCCGCTCGCTCAGCCGACGCCCATTCGGCCCATCGTCCCGCCGCCCAGAAGACGAGTGGCCGCCCCCATATCCTCCGTGGTGATCCCACGAGCCCCCGCCCCCGCCATGTGAAGGCGGGTAGTTGGACGACCCCGAATAGGAGCCCCCTCCACCCCCGCTATACCCACCACGCCCGTAATTGTCCCCGCCACCGTGATGCGCCGGCCCCTGGATCCCATACGCTTGCGGCGGCGGTGCTTGTCCATTGCCCACTATCGGTGGCGGGTGCGCAAACGGCTGGATGCGGTGCGGGTCGAGCGCAAAGTTGTTAAAGTAGGGTATCTACAACGAACGAAGGCGCGTCAGCAAGGTTTCCGCGGACCTGAAAAGTGAATGATAATCACCTCATCAAGCGACTTAACGAGCTCAGGGTGCTTGTTCGCGATGTGCTTCTCGACAAAGGACGTCGCCTTGAACAGCTTTTGGCACGTCTTGCACCGGAACTTGCCCTCGTCCTCTTGCTTCAAGAATGGCTCGACAGCTTTGGTTAGTTCCCTACATCATGCTCAGCTTGCAACACCCAAATGAAGTGAGATCGGTACATACTCGTCGTAGCTTTTTCCACCATATTCACGCGGGTCAACCGCCTCACGATTAATCAAGAGCGCAATTTTAGAATCGAGCCACTCCACCCAACGTTCGTCTTTGAAAAAAAAATCAGCACCTGTGAAAACCAGTCTGAGAAACAGAACAGACCAGTACGCCTCCAATCCCTATCCCCACGTTCCTTCCCTGGAGTCTTTGGCTCTTTTTCCTTCTCCTTCTCCTCAGTGGGCGCCTCCTCCCCCTCCTCCCCCTTGACCTCCTTCTTCTCCTTCTCCGCTTTCTCCGCCGCCTCAGCTGCCTTGATCTCCTCCAGCTGGAGCTTCGACAACGGCTTACGCTCATGCTTCAGACACTTGCGCTGCAGCTCCTCAAGATGGTCTGTTATGATCGAGCAATAGTAGCACGTGTGGAACGCCGCGCGCAAGTACGCTAGGTAAAGATCGAGCGACACTGTAGTCTGCAAAGAATCCACTTAGCTTGCTGTTGCGACGAAAGCAAGAAATAGAAACACACCTTCTTGACCTCATACGCCTTCTCGTCATTCACATCCACCAGGCCCTGCTGGCGCATATCCGCCAACACTTTCTCAATCCTCCGCTCCACCGCGTCCGACCCTCGGTCACGCGGTTCCAAATCGTCCTCCTCGCCCTCCGCCGCCTCCATTGACACGTCATCTCCCTCCGCTGTCTCACCCCCTTTGGTGGACGCCGCCCCCGTCTTCAACCTCTGCAGCTCCGCCGCATCCCTCTCGAGCTTCGCCGCCAGTGCCTTTGCATTCGCCAAGTCCTTCTCCATACGGTCCGGCCGACTCGAGACCTCGGGTGCGTACCGGATGCGGTTGGTGAACGCCTTGACGTTGTGCGTGATGTGCAGCTTGAAACCCTCGATCTGGGAGCGAGCGCGTTAGTTTCAACAATTGAAAGGAGGGGAAGACGAAATACCTTCTTCTCCGACAGCTCCGAGAGCACGGCACCCATGTCGGCGTCGTCGCGGAAGCGCAGCCACCCCGCGCGGTAGTAGTTGCGCTTTTGCAGCGGGTCACCGAGAGCGATGTAGATGAACCCGGGGACTTTTGAGCATGCCTTGAGGAACCATTAGCGTTGAACGAAACGATAGCGCAGAACACCCACATCCTCAAGCTTCACGCGCCCGATGTCAGGCGGGATCGTCCGTATCATGACCTGATTACCTTCAGGCATCACCGACACCTCGTCCCCACGATCAGAGGACCGCTTGTTGGCGCTACTGCCCGCGCCCTTGCCGTTAGCGTCTGCCCTTTGCGCATCCGCCTCCGTCGGGTCCTCCTCGACGTTCATATTGAACTGCATCTCATCGTCGTCCGCATTCGCCTTGGGCTCTTCCGAAATCGGCGCGGCGTTGCCGTTGGGGTTCGCGGTGGTGTCCGCCGGTGCGGGGACGGCGCTCTCGCCGCTTCCATTCGTCACACTGCCGTTCTCCTTCACAGGCGACTCGGGCTCGGGCTCATTCAAGTCGGGGTCAAATTTGCCCGCCTCGAGATCAAGCAAGAACGTGTTGATGCGGTCTTTCCAGCCCTCCTTGCGTACCCGCTTGCGCAGACTCTCGAACTCTGGAGCAGGGTCATACTTTTCACTGAACCAAGGAGACTTTCTGTGGTGCTCAAACATCGTCTGCAGCTACAATACAACGGGTATTCAGAATCGGGTCATCATCTTCGAGTAGTATGGAATAGAAAGAACAACGAGTGCACGCTGAATGAAAACTAAAAGACGACGAACCTGTGCATTGGCAAAGTCTTTTTTGTATTTTTCCCACATGGTTTTGATGCCATTTCGGGGCTTGGAGCCGTCGCCAGCCGTCTGCTCTGCCACCTTGTCGAGGTTGTCCTCTTCAAGAGCGGCCTGGGCATAAAAGTAGCGGAACCACTCTGCGTACTGCTTGAGCGACGCAGGATATTCGAATGTGTGTGGATCCGGGGGTGCACGGCGCGCAGGGGGGAAGGACGACGAGTGCCCGCGGCGCGGCGGCGAGCCGTACCCACCATAACGACCATGCCCATCTGAGAGAAGCAGCATCAGCTCCAGTTTCAAGACACTCGCTTCATAAAAAAGGTCAAACCGTAGTCGTCGTTGTACCGCGGGCGCGGGTCGTACCGGTCGCGGTCGTACGGGGAGCTGGAGCGCTGGCGCTTGCGATTGGCTGCTTTTTTGGGGATGAGATGAGGACGACAACGGGGAAGTTGCGGGTACGCACGTTCGGGCGGTGGGCTGCGACTGCGGCCTCTGCGGTAGTCGTATGCAACGCGGTCGCGGTCGTATGATGCCCAGGCCCGCTCGCGGTCGTAGGCGTCCCAGTCAGCGCGGTATTGGTCGGGGGGATACGGGGGCTCTGCACGGGGCGGGTAGGAGCCGCGTGGAGGGGAGCGAGAGCGAGAGCGACGGGGAGGCGGAGGGTAAGAGGCGTTCCAGGACATTTGCTAGAGTGAGACGAAAGTGAAGGCAAGCAAGAGACGGCTGATCAGAGCCAGTCGGATTGAGAGGTCGAGCATAGTGAAGCACGGACCTCTGAGATCGCGACGCACAAGGGCACAGACTGCTGGCTGCAGCGATGGCTTGTTTGTGGTTTGCGATGACCCTTGCGCGCGCCCAAAAGCGGACCTTGAACCGATTCAAACTCCGCTTGATCCAATTTTCCGTTATGGACAACGTCGCCAGTGGGTCAAAGCTTGTCGAGGAAGAGCAGGAGAAAGGCTTGGGAGATGAACAGGAGCTCGACCTCGCAGACGGAATGGATCGCGAAGGCTTCTCTGGTCCTGCAGAAAAAATCGTGAAACCCCTCACTCGCGAGGCCCTCGCCGCATTCCAAGCAGCCCAGAACCGTGCAGGCGTCATCTACATATCCCGGATCCCTCCAGGCATGCGCCCTACAAAGGTCCGACATCTCATGAGCGTATACGGCGACGTCGGGCGTGTATATCTGCAGCAAGAGGGTTTGTTGTCCCTTCCCAACCTCATCGTCCTCGTTTAACACCAATTAGACGCCAAACGAGCATACCTCCGACGCAAATACACCTCCACCAAAAAGGCGCATTTTACTGAAGGCTGGGTCGAGTTCAAAGACAAAAAAGTCGCACGCAGCGTCGCCGAGATGCTCAACGCGCAGCCCATCGGCGGCAAAAAAGGCACCCGGTGGCGCGACGACGTCTGGACGATGAAGTACCTCCCCAAGTTCAAGTGGAGTATGCTCACAGAGCAAGTTGGTGTGTCCTTTGCGTTTTACATGGGAATTCTTCTAACACGATAAAAACCAGCCCATGAAGCCGCAATCCACACCGCCAAACTCCGCGTCGAGCTCTCCCAATCCCGCACCGAGCAGCGCGACTATCTCAAAAACGTCGAGCTTGCCCGTGTCCTCGACAAGCGCGCAGAAAAGAAGCGCGAAAAGGGCGAGGTGCTGCAGCTCAAGGAGCGGCCCAAGCGCAAACGCCCTGCGGACGAGGAAGACGGTGGCGGTGGTGGTGACGGGGAAAGGAAGGCGAAGAGGGAACGGCCGCCAGCGGAGGATTCGGGCGCGAGGGAGGCGCAAATGAGTAGTGTGTTAAGTAGCATTTTCTAATTGTATTTTTTTCGATGCCGGCTCCTCACGGTACTCTTGCTGTGACTTGAGCTAAATCGCAGCAGAGTGCAGGACGCTTGAATCGAAATACCCTTCAAGTTATAGTGCCACGGTATCGATTCCTTTCAACGGGGCTTGAAGCAAAAGTTCTTGGGCAGCGTCTTCCACGGCATCTCGTTCCAAGCGTCCTCCCCGACGTCCAGCGCACACTTGAAATGCAAATCGACTTTTGCTCCTTGTTGTCCGACTTTTTAAGAGGAACCCATGCATGCACAATTCCTCTCACGGTTTATCAATCCACAGCCCAGTCACTCAGTTATATTACCGATAGGTTTAAAATACGGTCCCTAGCTAATATATATTTGACGCTGCCAGTGATCAAAGGTGCGCGAATACAGAGTCTGCTCCTTCCGAAGTCGAGTACGGTGGACCTAACGTCTGTTTCGACGGTTCTGCGTACCGCAGGGACACATGGGGCCTTCCGGAGACTCTTCCCTTTAGCAGCTGCGACAAAATATCAATCTGCATTTCGCGCGTAAATGCAACATCAACGCGGACGAAACGAGACCCCTGCCACGAGCGTTCCTCCCTTTTCTGAATTAAATCCAGCAAAGCTCGGTCCGAGAGTCCAGCGCAACCAGCCAACTCGAGGTGTTCGAGACGGGGGAATAGACAAGAAGCTTTACTCCCTAGTTTCGGGGTTAAAAGGTTTATGGTCTTATCGTCTAGGATAGGTGGCGGGTATATAAATCCAGGCCAACCGGAGGTGCCTTCTGTCATGAGGTGAAGTCGCAAACTGACGATTGTGGAATGAACATGTTGGAAGCAATCGAAAAGTTCGGTTCGGGATAGTCCCTTGACTTCTATATCCAACGCTTCCAGCTGCACACAGCCTGAAAGCAAAGACGTAAAAGGCAAGGTGGTGTGACGCTCCGTGGATACATATTTCAGGGATTTTAAGGCCGGCAAATTTAGATTTGCAAAGAAAGCTTGAGCCGGTGCATAACCCTGCGAGATGAGAGATATGTGGCGAAGGTGTGGGAGGAGAATTTCTTCGGCGAAATCTCCAAGGTCCGGGAGGGCAATGTGCATCACACAAATCTGGATATTGGGACATTTATTGAGGATTTGGAGTGCAGCTGCGACCGACAGCAACGACGACTTTGTGCCTCCCACTTGTAATTCGGTTACTACCGCCCAAGGTAGTGGAAGGCTCTGGATATTTGCAGCCATGGAAGAGAAGGAAACACTCCGGATCCCTGGAGCGTGCAAAAAGGGGAGGGATTGCAAGTCGAACATGGGATATGAATAAAAGTCGAAGGTGACCTCCTCCAGCATGGGGACGCTCTCAGGAAATAGTTTTGCCAGAGAGGTGAAAAGTAGTTCGGGTTGGTAGAAGAACGAGGATGAGGGCGAGATGAATTGCACTCTCTTCCAACGGTGGGAAAATGATGTGAGAATGTCAAGCAAGTTCGACACGGATTTGGAGGAAGCCAATCGGTCGGCGGTACAGGCTTGGGATATGGTGATTGATATCGACAATGGCAGGGCACCGGAACGCCCGAGCCATGTCACGACTAAGTTGGATATTTGTTCCATGCGAGACGCAGGAGGGATGGGAACGTGGAGTGAAGCCCACAATTGTGGCGTAGTCAGGGCAATATTTCGCCATTCACTGCAGATTTGGCCGAGGAGGAGTGGAGAGTGAGAGGGATGCATGGTGCCGTTGCGCGAGGATGAAATACAAGAGACAAATATCTCTCGGACCACATCTTCATGCAGCTTGCGCGCAGGTGATAGCACTGCTCGATGCGCTGCAACAGCTTGGTGCAGTCGATTTCGCCGTTGTTTCAAGGCGCTGAGTGACGCATCTATCTGAGCAATCTCGTCATCGATTTCTTTGAGGCTCCCAGTAAAGCTGCTGAGCAAGTTATCGACTTCTTTCGATTCGAAATCGGTGGGCAGGGTGTTTGTTCGAAGAAGTTGGTGAAAGTTAAGCCCTGGAAGTTACCTGAGGCCACATTTTTGAAAGAGAGCATTCAAGCTGACCTGCAGGTAATCCGACCATCCGCCGTCCGGGTCCGGGTCAGTCACGAACTTGAATTGAGGAGTAGGTAGAAAGGGTCGCAAACAGGGCAAATATGCGCCTTCCGGAGCCATGAATCGTCCCCCATGGGCGTGTTAACCCTGACTGTGGTTGACATCTTTGCGCTGAGAACGAAACTTACAAAGTTGAAACCCGCACAAGTCCGACTTAAAGCCCGGAATCGGCTAACCGGATTCCATTCTGAACGGCCACGAGTCTCTTGTACCAGTTCTACTACGAACCAAATTTGGGCCGAGTGGCTGTCACTTTGAAAAACTTCCTGAAAACGGGGCTAATCTTCGCTTACCTCGGCTCAGTTCAGGTATTCAATACTTAATTGGGACTCGGCGCCGGTAAGAACGGGACTCGCGTTTCGGCACATCAAAACGAGCACCGCGCAGCAGCGGATGAGCGAAGGGTCGGGTCTCCTCCGTGCTCGTCCCAATAATGCTTCAGCCTCGCTCGAGTCCGACGTATAATGCTCGTGGACCGCCATTCTTGATGCGTTGAAGCTTCTCAGGAGAATCGGCGAAGCTTTTCAATAAGCTCGCGACATGGTGGCAGTTGAAGCTATGGAACGCCATAGCGAGATCCGCCGATCGTAGGAGACGGTATGCGCAGTTTCGACGGCGCGAACGTGCAACGCCGCAACATCCCGGACGTCGGTTCCAGTGAGAATTCCCGTTGCTGGGATGGGTCCGTAGACTCGCCGTTGATAAGGTACAACCGTGTCGAAGTGCGCGGAGGACCTGGCGGCCTGAGCAGTCCAAGAAGTTGTCAACGAGCATGTGAGCGACAAATCGGTTTAAATGATAGCTTGAACCGCGACGGTGAACCTCGTCGTTCTTGCAAGCGCGGCAAATGGTGCGTACGCTTGCGTGATGGCTGTGCTAGTACGTAAATCACATCAACTTCAACCGCGATCACGCCTCTCTAGCGCGTCGCCACCTCTTCTCCCGCGAACCACCATTATCAGTCTATCTCGCGATTTAGACCTGTACATATCTGCGGCAAATAATGCCCGCCACCGCTTCCAAGAAGAGAAAATCCGAAGGAGCACTTCCGTCGAAACGTCCGGTGAAGCAGCCGAGGCGTACTATTGACTCCTTCTTCTCCCCTCAAGTCCTAGCGCCCGCCAGCTCCACAAACGACAACGACAGGAAGCTGGTCTCGCTTAACGCAGAACAGAACGCCATATTGCGGCAGGTCGTTGACGAGGGGAAGAACGTATTCTTCACCGGTAGCGCGGGGACTGGGAAGTCGCTGTTGCTCCGGGCGATTATCAATGCGTTGAAGCGCAAGTACGCCAAGACGCCCGATGCAGTTTCTGTCACGGCGAGCACCGGGATGGCGGCTTCGAATATAGGAGGTGGGTTCCCTTGACTTCGGTTCTGCCGTCTGCCTCTGAACTCATAAAAGGCCTCACGCTGCACGCCTGGGGAGCCGTTTCTCCGACACCAACAGATTTTGAGCTACAGATAAGCTGTATCAAGAAATGCCGACCGGCGCTTCAAAGGTGGCAGAAGACGCAGGTGCTCATCATCGACGAAGGTGTGTCTGTGACTTGAAAAATTCCCGAGTCAAACTAACTTCCAAAGTTTCTATGGTGGATGGTCCTCTGTTTACCAGAATATGTAAAATTGCGGAATATTTGAAGAAGAGTAGCAGTGCGTTCGGTGGCATTCAGGTATTGGAAGCGTTTTCTTGAAGCAAAATCAGTTTGATTAAAGCCCTTTCCTGTTGTAGCTCGTAATAACTGGCGACTTCTTCCAACTGCCGCCCGTTTCTAAGAGCGGGACGCCTATCTTTGCCTTTGAATGCGAAGAATGGGAGCGATGCATTGACAATACATTAACCCTTTCCCAAGTTTTCCGTCAAAAGGATGATGGTACGGCTTTCCTTGCAGTTATTTTCCATAAGACTGACGTCCTCCTCTAGAATTCGTCGGCTTACTGAACCAACTCCGTCTCGGTACCATTACCCCAGCCGCGACTGCTACTTTCAAAGCGTTATCTCGTCCCCTTCCTCCCGATCCCGCCGGCATCCTCCCCACCGAGCTCTTCCCTTTGCGCGCGGAAGTAGATCGTGCCAATTCCGCCCGCCTCGCTGCCCTCACCACAGCCGAGCATGCTTTCACTTCTCGGGACTCTGGAACCGCACCACAGGATAAACGGGCCAAGCTTCTCGAGAACATGATGGCCCCGCAGAAGCTCTCGCTCAAGGTCGGAGCGCAGGTCATGCTGATCAAGAACATCGACGAGCGGTTAGTCAATGGCTCCGTGGGCAAGGTGCTTGGGTTTTGGCGGCAGGGCGATGTGCAGAGTGGTTCGGGGACTCCGTCTAAGAGCGGGACGGCCCCGTTACGGAATGTTCGTCTGCAGGAGGACGGGCGGACCCCAGCACGCCGGACGTCGAGCACCGACGACAAGGAGAACGCGTCACTGTCCGCCAGTACCAGCGGGAAGGTCAAGCTGGAGGAGGACAAGGGAAAGGGCAAAGCGAAGCCGAAATCTGCCGCTGCATCTAAAGATGAGGAGTATTATCCTTTGGTTGAGTTCTCGGCGCTCGATGGGTCGTATACGGAGGCTGTGCTCCTGGTCCGCGATGAGTTCAGGGTCGAGGACTCGTTGGGAGCGATTTTGGCTCGGCGGATGCAGGTTCCGCTTATTCTTGCGTGGGCGATCTCGATCCACAAGAGTCAAGGCCAAACCATTCATCGCGTCAAGATCGACCTCGGGAAAGTCTTTGAGAAAGGTGAGATATCGCTAGGCTTTCTGGAGCTCAAACCTGACTTGAGGATAGGTCAATCATATGTCGCTCTTTCTCGTGCTGCTTCCATCGGGGGTTTACAGGTCCTGAGATTCGATGCTAATAAGGTGCGCCCTCCTGCGATCGAGATGCACGTTTTCTTATTATGCTATAGGTCAAGGCGCATCCGAAGGTCGTCAAGTGGAATATGACACTTCAAACTCAGACCTCGCCCAATAACGTGGCCTCCTCATCTGGATCCAACTCCCGCCAAACGCCGCAGGAAGACGGAATTGCAAAGCCTTAGACTTGATATCTACAGCATATTTTCATGGACGACTTTAAATATTTACTGAAGTGTTAATGTATGTAGCCCACGGTTCGGATTAATATGTTGAGAGGAGGTGGCAAATACACGAGTTCCAAACAAAAAATACACGACAGGATCATGGAGTCTTAGTCCTTGTCCTCTAGAAACGCGTCCAGCTCCGCATCCAAATCCTCAGCCGTCAATGCTGGACGTTCACTCCGACCGCGTCGCTCACCGCCCCTGCCCCCGTTTCTTCTCCCATCTTCCCTCCGAGCCCCGTTACTCCTGCCGCCGCCATTTCTACGCGGCTCTCGCTCGCGCTCGGATTCGCGCTCTCTGCCCCATTGCGTGTCCCGACCCCATTCCAGCCTGTCATCCGTCCGGGTATCCTCGAGATTGTCGGCGTACATCGTCCCTCCAATACTGTCGGCGTACATCGTGCCACGATTTTTAACACGCCGCGGCAGGGGCGCCGTAAGCCGCGCCTCGAGCGTGTCCGGTCGCGCGCGCATCACTGACGTGCGTTCGAGCAGCGTTCGACCATCGTTCAAAATATAGTCGGAGCGCATCTTGGATACGGGCGAGGATGAGACTTCGGGCTCTGGTTCTGGCTCTGGCTCGGGCTCATCGTCTGCGCGGATGAATGCGTCTAGCTCCGCATCGAGCGCCGCCCTCTCCTGTTCGTCATCCTGCCCGGGGCTTCCTCTTCGCCGACGCTTGGCGGCGGGCGCAGGCGCGCTCCCCTCCTCAAATTTCTCTTTCCCCGCCGTCCATCCGTGTTTCCTGTAGAACTGACTGTCCTTCTTCGCCCCCCGCTTCTTTACATCGTCGGTCCTCGCCCAGCGCATGCGAATCGTGCCTTTGAGGCCGTCGCCCTTGCCGAGACTCTTGTTGATGCGGTCCTCGGGCGGCCAAATAGCCACAGGAATGGGCTTTGCCGTGATATACCCCTCGGCGTCAGGCTCCTCCGAAATGTGCTTTTGTAGAGACCGATGTGCAGCGCGTGCTTCGGCTTTTGAGTTGAATACAAAGACGCAGCGTTCGTCGTCGACCTGCCACGGGTTCATAAATTTTGTTTCAAACGCTCAATGAGAATATGTACCCATTCTAGACCTAGCGGATGGGCTTCAAAGTGCGTCGCGTAGGCGAATAATCCAGCGGTGGGCAGACTTGATATGGGTGATCCATGCAATAATAATGCATTCCCTCGGTAGGTGGTATCTGTCTCATATTGTAAGACGCGACCCTACGTTTAAACACACAAAGTACATACCTTCGTCCATATCGACGTCGTCCTCGGCCATGGCATCCTCTTCCCCGTGTTTGCGCTTACCGTCAGAAAAAAAGCACAAACGTTCGTAGATCAGGCTCTGTTGCCGCATCCTCCAGGACATGCTACCAGCGCACCTTGCCGCCGACCCTCGTAGCTACTGATTCCGACAACAGGTACACTTTGTTTGAGCTTATGCGATTTGCGAGCGAGGCTGCTTGCTCTGCGGGTGTTGGCAGCTGCTCCTCGTAGGCGGTGTCGTCGTAGGAAAGGTCGGGAAACGCGTCGGGAGCGCCATCGTCGGGAAATGTATCCATAAGTCGAGTGAATGGGCGGGAAAAGTACGAGCTGCCGCGAGGGTTGTGGTGGACAATGTCAAGAGACTCAATTGACAGACCGGCGTCTATTGCTCACGTGCAATTTTTCGGACCGGCGTCTATTCGACTTTCTCCGCAAACTATCATGAGCGCCGAAGAAGGAGAGGTTGTGGTGAACAAGAACAAGATCCACAGAAAGGATAAACGTTAGTCTCGTTGCCTTTCACTTTGCATTGCCTTTCACTTTGCATTGACTCACAGCGTTCCACAGCATGGGACACGGACGATATTGACCAGTGAGTCTTGGAATCTGCACTTTTTTCGAAATACTGAAATTAACCGCAGTGTAAGATGGGCATCGCCGCTATTGCACTATCTAACCTTGCGCAGTGGAAAGTGGATTCTTTTGTACGAGAAGACTACAAGGCAGCAAAGCCATTCCTCGAAGAGTCCTCGTTCGCAACATTGTTCCCAAAGTACCGAGAAAAATACCTGCGAGAAGTATGGAGTGCGGTGACTCAAGCGTTGGATGCACAAGTACGTTCCACAGTGTTTCAGGTGCCTTTCACCCCTCACCTTGGACAGTATCTTGCTTGCACGCTTGACTTGGTTAGCGGTTCAATGTCCGTTCGAACAACTCGTAAAACATACGATCCATATATCATCCTTAAAGGCCGCGACCTCTTAAAACTGCTTGCTCGAGGTGTCCCCGTCACCCAGGCCATTAAAATTCTGGACGATTCTGTCGCATGTGACATTATCAAAATCGGGACACTGGTGCGGAACAAAGAACGGTTCGTGAAGCGGAGGCAGAGGATAATAGGGCCGGACGGGAGTACTTTGAAGGTGATTTTCCTCCTCACCCCCTTGGAACTCGCCTTAATTCTTCCAGGCTATCGAACTTTTGACCCAGTGCTACGTCCTGGTTCAAGGAAACACTGTTAGTGTTATGGGACCTTATAAATCTCTCAAAGAGGTCCGGCGGATAGTCCTGGACTGCATGAAGAATATACATCCCATATATCGCATCAAGGTGTGTTGCACCAACCATTTTATACGACGGCGGATAACAATTCTAATAGGAACTCATGATTCGACGAGAACTGGCTAAAGACCCCAAATTAGCAACGGAATCATGGGACCGCTTCCTGCCTACGTTCCGCAAACGCCATTTGAAAACATCCGAGAAGACGGCCAAGAAGAACGAGAAATTCGAGGCCAAGAACGAAGCTCGCACTGCCGCTGGGCTGCCTGCGGCTGGTCCTTCAAAGCCAGCCAAGAAGGTGTACACACCCTTCCCACCGTCACAACTGCCTCGCAAGGTAAAATCTCTAATTTTCTTGGCTGGATATAAGTTCTGACGCTGTATATAGATCGACTTGCAACTCGAATCCGGCGAGTACTTCCTCAAAGCGCACGAAAAGGAAGCCCGAGAGGCGGAGCGTCGCAAACAAAAGGTAATACTCATATTGTCTTCTTGGAGAATGGACCCCAACTGAACAACAACTTTCAGCAATCCGAAACGACCGCCAAACGACGCGCCGAACGCGCCGAGGCATTTATTGCGCCCGCAGAAGAGTCCGCCCCGACCATCGAACAAAAGCGGCATCGAAAACGCAGTGCGGTGGAAGCTGAAGTCGATGGTGAAGCTAGAGGCGATGGAGAGGAACGATCAAGAAAAAAGAAAAAGGGCCGAGATGATACTGCAGTCTGAGCAGTAACGCTGAGCGCTCGTGAGTGCTGATGCACGCAATGAACAGGAACTGGAGTAGGAAGGGATATCTGTTGCTCAAAGAAGTCGCCTGTAAAAAGACGTAAACCACTGAATTGTCCAGTGAGGCGCTCACCAAGGGGCGCGAATCGTCTCCCACAGCGTTCTCGCTCGGTCGCCGCCCATTTTACACCACCCTGTATGTTCCTTATAGGGACCGCCGCGGTTACACACTTCCTTCCTCCCTTCCTGTAACATGTTTCACCATGAGAAAATAAAGTATGAAATCATAAGAGTCAGTAAATGACTCGATCTCGGAGTCGGGCAGAATCATAAACGCGCTTGGAATTCATAAAGCTGTATGTCACTATAAGAAAGTTCAGCATTGCCTCATGTGAGAGTTGGATTTGGACTTTCGTCGAACTCCGGGAGGTTCGAAATCAGAGGAAATCGGGGCCTCCGAACCCCATTTGGTATGCGCCTTTCCGAGTCCGAATAGGTCCGAATTCGGACGCGACACGTCCAGTGTGCGCGCCAGAGTCACTTTGCCCTCACGACAATGGACCAGTCCTACGCCGATGCAGCACTGATCTATGACTATCACTGTATGCACATGACCCTCAAGCCGGCAGACGCAATCTTCACGCTCTGCAGCCTCGACATCCGCGTCGCTGAGCGCGCCGCACAACTCTTCCACGAAGGTTACGGAGAATATATTATCTTCTCGGGGAACGTCGGGGCGCTGTCTGCCGGGCGCTTCGCGGAGTCCGAAGCGGAGGCCTTCGCAGCTGTTGCACGGCGGATGGGGGTTCCGGTCGACAAGATCGTCGTGGAACCGCGGGCCACCAACACGGGCGAGAATGTGCGGTTCACACACGCTTTACTGCAAGAGAAGGGATTAGCTCCCAAGTCGTTCGTGCTCGTGCAGAAGCCGTACATGGAGCGCCGGACGTACGCGACATTTGTGAAGCAGTGGCCAGATCCGACGACCGAATTCTCGGTGACGAGCCCGCCGATGGGCTGGGATGAGTATCCCGATGCAGACAATCCGCGAGAGTTGGTGACCAGTATCATGGTGGGGGATTTGGTCCGCATTAAAGACTATCCGGTCAAAGGGTTCCAGATACAGCAGGAGATTCCAGACGAGGTGTGGGCGGCAGCCGAGAGACTCATTGCGGCAGGGCGCGTCCAAGAGAAGCACCTACCGTACCTCGAGACTTTTCAACGACTCGGACCGGTGTCTCCGTAATGAATGCAGGATCGATAACAGAGGCTTTCATCCGACTTCGAAAAATCTGAACGGACAAAAAGCTATTCCCACGGCTGCTTGCGCGTTGGACGACCACTGGAGTGTATATGTGTCTTCAGACGAGCTTTGTCTCTCGCGCGATACTATTACTCGGACTACTTTGAATCTCGCTCGGAACCGGGCGGACTACGAGGCTACACTTTTCCCTGCCATCAGAGATATTGTAGCTCTGTTGTCCGCACTGTTTGTTGCATTAGGGGAAGCGTCGATTTTGCATCGATTTTACCTTTGATTCTCAAACGATTCTGAACAAGAATCGAACGAGAAACCTCCAGCGGCCATTCTGACTTCGATTCTCGCTTTGACCACCAAATCAGACGGCATCGAAGCCGCAACTGCAACGATACTGCAACGATACTGCAACGATTCTGCCAGTGGTTCGATTCCCATGTTTGATCGATTCTCGAGGCAGCAATTCTGGGTCGATTCTCGGCGTAGAGAAAATAGAATCAACTCAGAATCCAAGCCTCAATCGCCCCAGAATCGTTCACTTTGACTTCCCCTATTATTTTTTGATATCACCGAGCTTGTGAAAGGGTGGGTGGGTCTCTATAATGTGGATTATCTCAGTCTAATCGAAGTCCTCCAGGAGGCGCTTCAGGCTTTTTCGAGGATTGAGACATTTTTTCTCACACTTCGAATGGTCGTCAGATCAGCCACCACAATTGCGGCCGCGTCTACGAAATAGACGACGCCAAAAATCACCTTGAGGATTTCGCGTCTTCGATAAAAGTAGCGCGTCCAACGCTCCGTCAAGTTGTTGGGGAAGACTCGGAGGTGTATTTGGGCCAGGAGACGACCTACAGTCTAAGAACTTCCTTGACAAGAAAAAAGGCGCGGTCTGTGGGTTTTGGAAACCTTGAGTGCGTCTCTCAAACAAACTAATTTCGCGAAATCATACGCCAGTTTTCTCTCCAGGAAGGAAGGCAGGTCTAGGTTGTCGATCGAACCTCGTATAATAGCTTGCTTCAATCTGTGGTACTTAGATCATAGAACCTTCCAATTGCCAAGCTTCCATCATGTTTGACGCTTTCTTCTCTTGGCTTCAGGGGCAAGTTTTTGATTCGAAACTGTCAGTGAAGAGGGTTGGCACGCGTCGTGGGCATTACAATTGTCACGTTATCGTGTTTTGTTCAAGTTGGCCCTGCTACATCCCGCCTTACTCTTGCCTCAACTCTCGAATCTCGGCCGTTTCAATTGGCTGCTTGACTCTTGGACGAGCGGTTAGTCTCGGTTGATGCCATTCTGACTCGGATCCTACATAAAGACAACAAAAACCTGGTGGACTTCCGCGTCGAATTCTCCAGTCTGACAATTGGCTCCGTGAATTCAATGAACCGGGATGCGCAGGGCCATACCGCCGTCCAAAATTACTGCTCGCAGACCCAAATTCATCTCCGCCGGCTTAAAAGGCTTTGCGTTGCTGTGGATCTAGGACAAGCGGCAAGAACCTGACCGTTTCATGCATTTCTGATCTCTTTCGGCGAGTCGCCCCAACACCTGTTTCCTGGGGTGTGGGGTGAGCCTGAATATGGTCCAAGTTACTCTTGGTCCAGTTTTATGCGTCGTTCAAGCATTTTATGTTCGGAATATCTCCCAGAAATTCCCTGGCCAAACCCTGGACATCAAGCGATAAATGACGGGCGACACCGGCGATAGCCACATCAATTATGCTGATACTTATTTTGGAAGACAAGGCCAGACGTGCAGCACAGCTGTCGCGCCTTTTGACTGGATATAATTTCTGACGCTGTATAGATCGTCTTGCAACTCGAATAGGGCGAGTACTTCCTCAAAAGTGCACGAAAAGAAAACCCAAGAGGCAGAGCGTCGCAAACAAAAGGTAATACTCATATCTTTATCTTGGAATGAACCTCACTGAACAACAACTTTCAGCAATCCGAAACGACCGCCAAACGACCGCCAAACGACGCGCCGAGGCATTTTTGCGCCCGCAGAAGAGTCCGCCGGACCGTCGAACAAAAGCGGCATCGAAAATGCAGTGCGGTAGAAGCCGAAGTCGACGGTAAAGCCAGAGGCGATGGAGAGGAACGATCAGGAAAAGAAAAGAAAGAAAAGGGGCGAGATGACACTGTGAGCGCTGATCCGCTGATGCATGATGGCTTTACCGATTATCCAGTTGAGTTGAGCAGTGTTTTGTCCCGTAACCTATCCTATTATGTATGCCCTTACAGACTGCAATATCGCTCGAATAGAGGAGATGAAGATCGTTTGTGTCGGTGTACCATGAGATTTTGCCTTTTCTGGTAATCGCTTAACCTCAACTTAACTGATCATTGACATTGAATGTGTACTCCGCCAATGTAGGCGCTCGTAGGCGCTCGTGGTGTGCTAGGCGATTCCCAAGAGTGCCCACGACTCAACGTCAACCATCATGAGCAAGTCCCCGGTCAAGACCGTCCTGTTTCAAGCCTTGCCGCCGCCCTCTGGCGCGGGCGCCGCTGCTTTTGACGGCGACCTCAGCAGCGGCTCTCGGGCCGTGTCCGACGGTCTTTACGACCCTTATGCCGCTCATACACCTCTGTTACCAAATCGCAATTCATCCGCGAAGACCCGCGCAGCATTTGCGTCGACGCGCCGAGGCCAGCCCGAGTATCTCTCTTTATCCGGGGCGACGTACGAGGATTTTGACCCAAAGCATCTCCACGTCGACGACGATGGCAAACAAAACCTATTCACGCCGAATGCGGCTGAAACGGACTTTCTGAAGACGCCCTTGTCGGCACTTTTCCCTGGGGGTTTGCCGAAAGCTCCGCGACAGCATCCATTTGCGAGCGAATACGAGGCGCCGGAATGGATCTTCGTCGCGATTCATGTCGCGTTCTGTTTGCTTGCGTATCCAGTGCTACTGGTGTTCGTGATATTTGCGGACCGCAAGACTCTTTTCTGGAGCCGGTTGATAGTTGGGATAGGCTGCAGTGTCGTAGGTGTTGCGCTCGGCTTGAGTATTGGTCGGCTAGCTCAGGGGTTTCTGGAGGCTGCCAGTGCGTATTTCTTTGCCTCGTTTGTTTCACCAGATACTTATTTTCATTCAGCATGGGCGACTCTCATACACCAATCTCGACTTCCTGACAATCCAGGCATCAGAATGCGAGATTTCGCAACGGGGTCCCAATATCCAACCAGTGTATTAGCTGCTTTGCGTCTTCTGTGGAACCGGACTTTTTATCGAGGGACTTCTCGGGGTGCCCGAAAGCACTACGAGTATGTGTGTTTCCCTATCCAATCCTATGTAGTTGACGTGTGCTTTCCAGTCCCCGGCCTTGGTCCTTGGTTGTGCTCTTCTTCCTCCTCCTTGTGATTATAGCTGGATCCCTGACGTTTGTCCTTGGTCGGGTTGTGGATATTAGTACCTTAATCGAGGTAATTTACTCCTGCGTACACTGATATCCGAGCTCATCCCTACGTCGTTAGCACCAATACGAAATATATCACGAAGTCGCCATCGCGGCGGACTCGAGCGACGCTGACATTGAACGAGCCAACGCTCTTGATCCTGCCTTCAATGTAGTTCAGTAATTTATTCCACTGGCCTGTCTAATACGTTTGCAGGATTTTACTTTAACGTGGACATTGTCCCCTTTCTCAAGCCACGGAGCTTTACCGCCTGCCGTTTCGCTCGAGTGGGAGGAAGACACCGTGTATTTCTCAGAGACGACTCGCTCCCAGCTTCTTCCCGGCGGCAGTGGATTTGGAACGTTCGAATACAACACGACGGCTGCGTCAATTGAAACGGATTCTCAATCACCTTCCAGTAGTACTACGGCATCTGGACAAATAATAGACAGTGGTATGATTTTACGGTCAGTAGTCCTCTGATGTTCTTGTGCGCTTGCGATTAAATGAGCCTATAGATATCCTAGATGGGGCATTAGAATCCACTGCGCCAAGTTCAATGACCCCAACACTATGTGCGTGTCAATCTCATCTTCCAACAAAGCGTACTCACCCGCCGTCCAGTATACCCCGCTCTTCCGCCTCATTTACATACGTTTTTACACCCCGAGATATACTACAACAGTTGTTTTCGTCGTTCAAGATGGATTTCCCCGCCGTTTTAGGGGCCCCTCTCAACACGACGGGTGTGATGCAACCAAACGATACGTTTCCTGCCGCTTTGAACGCTAATGATATCGCCCTGGCCTGTGAGTCGACAGATTTTCAGCTTTCTAGCGGCTCATATGAGTTGAACGTCGTAGCGCTCTTCAGCGACAACGGCGTAGCGCATAGTTTTAAGAGCGTGCCTACCTCAATGGGTATGTTGTTGACCTAGAATCTGGCATTTTTATCGATTTTTTTTTCAGGCGCGGATGGGAAGGGATTTGTATCCATCGAAACTCTGTTAGTTAGACTGAACACGACGAACACACCCAACGGCACTTTCCTAACTCACAGTGACATTCCTGTTCCGGATATCGCCGGTCAGTCAATTTCTGCGCGCCATTTCTCTCGTTCTCAACCCACTAGGACAAAACACATTCATCGGGTATGATGCGGCCGTTTGCTTGGAATTATACGAGCCGTGGGTCGTCGAGACCTACAATAACAGTTTCGGTGCGCCGATCACAATGCGGATCGTGAATAAAGGCAACACCATCGTCAATTCGAATACGACGCAATTCAAGGAAATAAACATAGCCCGCCCGTTGACGGATCCTACACTAACGAGGCAATTGAACTCCTCTAATCTGAGCACTGTTTACGATGTCGCGCATGGAAATTCAGCGAATCAGCTTCTGAAGGTCAGTCGGTCCAATAACCGTCTGACCTTGGTCTGATTTCTGCCCCCAAGGACAACGGACGAGATGCTTTCTACGTGCCATCGCCTACATTGGTGCGCCCGCTGGGTTCTTGTCAAATCAAGCATTAAGCACTGTTTATCTAGGTGTCCTTCACCGGCGGTCAAGGTCCCAAAGGATATCTCGAACTCTCAGCGACCTACTTTGCGCAGGCGCGTGCTCTGGCGGACGCATCGAATGTTCTCAGTTATTTCGCGGGCTCAGGACAAACTGTCGCTCGGTCCTACGTCGATAGCGTCCTCTCGAAAACTCGCATCAACACAATCGAATGCCTGGTCGTCCTGGGGATTGTCCTGGTACTCGGTGTTCTGGCAGGCCTGTTTGTCCCAAGGCTGCCCATGTCAGTGCCCCGCCGCGGTTTCGAGCTATACTCGTGGATGGCCGCGTTTTATAGCCATGAGCTCGTCCTTGACGAGATCGATCAGAGCGAGGCGATGGTTAAGCGGATGGAACTGAGTAGTATAAAGAAATATCTAGGTGACTTGCGATTTCGCTACAGCTTCTAACTTGGGCGTTTTCAGGGCACCCTACCGAGGACTTTTTACATATATATTTGCCTACGGACACTATTACTTAGATGGTGTTTGAATTGTAATCGATTAGCCAGCCCTTCAAGTGAGTATTATTTAGATCATCGCATCCAGACGACAAGACCGTGCTATCTGGAATACGGATGGAAGTTATGCTGTCCGCGCGTATTCGTGCGCGCTGGGCCAGCCCCACCAGCATTCATCATCATGCGACCAAAATTGGGGTTCATCGCACCCGCCATGCCCGGCCGCATTCCCGTCATGCCCATCGCACCCATTCCAGTCCCAGTCCCACCGATCGGACCCATGCCCATCCGCATTCCGCCCATCCCCATGTTACCCATGGGATTCATACCATTCATACCGCCCATCATGTTCATGGCGCCCATCCCTGCCATGGGGCTGAATGCGTTCATGCCCATGCCCATGCCCATCATGGCCATCGGGTTCATGCCCATCCCCATCATCGGCATTCCAGTGCCCATCCCACCGGCTCCCATGCCTCCAGTGCCCATTCCGGTGCCCATTCCGGTGCCCATTCCAGTACCCATCGCAGCATTGCCCATTCCGCCACCCATCCCTACATTGCCCATTCCGCTGCCCATTGCGTTGCCCATCATGTGGGGCTGCCCCATCTGGCGCTGGAACATCATCGACATCTGCTGCGGGGTGTTACCGAAGGAGATGTTATTCTGGGGCGGCGTTCGAGAGTCTCGGTCGTTGAACGCTGTGTCGCGGCCCCCATTTGCCATCCGTCCCTGGTCGCGTTGGTTGCGTGGTTGGGCCATTTTGACTTCAATCTGCGTAAAAAAAAATTAGGCGTAAGTGCGTGTAGAACGTCTTAGGAAGTGGGGTGCCTACCTCCTTGTCGTCAATCGTCAGGCCTAGTTTGCCAACCAGTTGGTCGGCGTTAGTAGCGTCCTCGAAAGTAACGAAGCCAAAGCCTTTCGACCGCGAGGACTCGCGGTCCACCATCACCGTTGCATCCACAACCTTGCCGTCTGAAAAATAGGGTTTAATCCTAGTGTCAACTGGGAGCAGTTTTAGAACTTGCATGCGCTGAAGAACTCCTTCATCGACTCGGAGGTTGTGGCAGGAGACAACCCTCCTACGAAGTAGCGAGTATTCCGCAGATGCTCTTCCCGAGGAATTGCGCGCTTGGGGTCAATCTATGCCGCAATGACTAGGCGTTCACTCGACGACTGGGTCAGCTTACCGCCTTGCCATCTAAAACATGGTCGCGACCCAGCACAGTCACTACTGATGCCGGATCCTCAAAGGTCATGAAGGCGAATCCTCGAGAGGTTCCGGACGGGTCGCGCATAATCGTGCACGCATCGACCTTGGGCTGTGTGAGAGGGGACGCCAAAAGGGCGGCGGCGGAGAAAATACCTTGCCAAATTCGGAGAAGTAGTTCCTTAGACCTTCTGTGCAAGGGAACGGCGGAAAGAGCGTTATGATTAGCTACATAAAATAGGTGGATGTAAAACACGAATACCATCTGTTGTGTCCCAGTTAAGTCCGCCAATAAACATTTTGCTATGTGGACCGTAGGTGATAGGTGACCATAGGTGAAGAGCAGAGAGAGCGAAGGCAAGATGTAGCAAAAGAGGGTGACCAAATCAAAGGTGATAACGAGTATTAGTATCGGCAGAGGTAGATGCAGGAGACGAAGAAAGACCACGAATAACGAGGTAACGTAACGGGTATAGCTCCAGTATACGTGGTAGATAGCTAGCAGGCATACACCTCATCAGCGGTAGATAAAACAGCGAACTTACCCAGCGTCGTGCATTTCAGAAGGCTTCTTCCCAAATACAGTATCCTCAGAAGAAGTTATGCTGTATGTCTGAGTCGAGTGCGTAGGAATGGCCGAAGTCGACTGTGTCCGACCTGGTAGCTCTAAACGCTGTTGCCGCTCTTGGCTAGGTGTCTGCTGGTACGCAGAAAACTGCTGGGCAATTTGCGCAGAGTAAGACAAAGACGCCGCATTTGCCGCATTTTGGTGCTGCGAGGACGAAGCAGACGGCGGGGCAGAAGCAGGTTTGGCTGGGAGGTTGTGGTGCGTTTCGTGCTTCACGGCCGTCGGCGCTGACTGGGTATCCCGGTTGGGTGTTATCGGCGGTTGTCCGTCTGCAGGAACTGCAGTTTCGACGTCGTCGTCGCCGTAGATATCTGGAAGGACCGTTAGGTGAGATTAACGGAGGAGAAGAGGTGCCTTGCCTCCGTACAAGTCGTCGACGGCCACCTTGGACATGGTACGAGCACAAAATAGACGGCCGGTCAGATGACCTGCCCCTTGAAACTCGTTTACTTTTACGGTTTTCAACCACCACTCAACATCCTGTCTGTCGCTAGTCTCGCTAGTCTCGCTACTCTTCAATCGTTCTCTTACAATTTTGGAGCATATTTATAGTTCTTGGGGTTCACTAAAACCGAGGTCCCACTTTCTGCGATTTTCTGCGACCTCCCGCATACCCACGCCGTATTTGTTGTGGTTCTGGCCCTCCAAGAAATTTCCCGAAGAATCTTTGCTTCCTGGGCTATAAATTAGCGTTGTCGTACAGGTATCGCATGGTCTCCTAGCAGACGTAAGCTACCAAATATCCCACCCGATCTTCGGAACCTCGAGGCCTCTGGCTTTAGCTCTCTTCAGCTGCGAGGTTGTCTGCTGCTCTACTTTCTTTGGGACATCCTTTTCTGCCTTTGCGTTGGATTTATCATGTCCCGGCCGGAAACCTCACGCTGCAATTCTGAGTGACATCAACATCTTTGAGTTGAACCTTTGACAATCTTTGCGTCCGGCCATTCCGATGTGGTGTCGATGTCATTCAATGCGTCGAGAAGACTGGTTTCGTTCTGGATGGGCCAGACAGTTTTAACAGCTTTCAACGTCGATGGCATCAACGCTTTCCGGAGGGTTCCACCAGCTTGCGCTGGGAGAGCCGCAAGCAAAATTGTCCTTTTGGTCCAACCACGCCGATATATCCGCCCACTTATAATTACAAGCTCAAGTCTGCCAAAAAAAAAAACGGCGGACCGAAGAAATAACACGACCACGTGAGACAGTCTCTTTTTCACGTCGATTTTGAAATCCAAGGAAGGGGAATCAGACTAGGATCGAAAGTAAGCTAGTAACAGCCAAGTGCTAGTGTTGAACGTTGAACGTTGAACAAATGCACCAGATACTCATCGGCAAGCGCCTTCATTTTTTTTTGCGGTCTGCGATGCCTCGCCGCGCACACCAGACGCATCACCAGAAATATCCGATAGGTCCGTATTCTATTGACACATGCCGGGCTATTCTGTCAGATGGTGTATACTGTTCCTCGCGTGCGGTCTGACTAGATCTGACTTCTGCCACAGTCGTAACAGGACAAAATCGCGGCCGGGACGGTTCTCGAAGACCGCACTTTCCATGTCTACGGTCCTGCCAACGCGCCGAACCATGCCTGGGACCTCCACCGACCCCGCGGCCGCGACGCGTCAGTTAACTTGGTCACCGTAGTGGGCCAGCGACCTCTTTTAACAAGCTCAACTCCACATGGATTTCATGGCCGCAATTTCTCGCAGATTTTTAATTTTCCTTGTCTTTTACCTAACAACGATCGACAGCGATCCTCGCGTTTTACCTCGCCTTGTTCCCCATGGGCTTTGTTTGTTTCGGCGGTAGGTGTCTGACCTCTCAAAAATCAGAAAGACCGGTTTGGGACAATTGATGGGATGGCGGACTAGCCTGGAGTGTTTTGATTGCCCTTCATTTTAACCTGGTTCGGGGCCTAATACGCCTCTTCAGCGGGCAGGGAGAGTCACCCAAGTCGTCAGAGTTACGGTGATATCATTCCTCCGGGCACCGAGTACAACGACGATAAAAAAATGAAAAGGGATTGCCGCGTTCTGCGCAAGTGCTACCCATCTGTCTTGCCAGTACGAATATTCGGTGCTACTCCATCTTGCGCGTTTATATAATATCACTGTGTGAAGAAACGAGACTGACGTGAACCAAGGTGAATTGAACCCCAAGACTATTGTTTTGTTCTACGATCGGTTTCGTCATGTATGTTAACGTTCATCTAGCAAAGATTCTAGGGCATCGATTTCGGGGTTGTCGACATCTTTTATGCACCCACATCACTGGCCCATGCGTGGTGGTATCAGTGCAATGTGACCCCTGCCGTGAAGCTGTACTTAAGTTATGGGCGTCAAAGTTCAAATGAATTAGAACAAGACACACGAACAAGATAGGATCCATTAAAGCTGCTGATATCATACTGCTTGTCAGCGGCGCCCGACCATTGCTACGAGGACTTCGAAGATGCGCGCATGAAAGCCACCCTGGAATTGCAGTTAACCGAGCTTCTCACGAATGCCTAGACACGGCGAACTATTATGGGAATGGGCCATTTTGGTTTTCCCCCATTGTCATTTTCAAGTGGAGAGTAAAGATGAGCAAGTCTTTCTCGCTCATAAAAAAATTCAGATACGCGAGATGGAAAAAGGAAGGACGGACCCCACTTTTCATTTGCGGCATCTCTGGCGATTCGCGAGGCTGAGTGCGGCGATCAAATTAAATCTACGCTTGGTTAATCGCTGTTAATCGGTTAAGTACTTAACGGCGCAGCTTAAGCCAACCGGGTTTACTGAGCATTCCTCGAAATCAGTGATCAAGATCCGCAAGCGATGCCGCAAAGAGTAGACGAAGAGGGTGAAAGTAGGAGAAACTCGGGGGAGAGAGGAAAAAATGGGAAGCATCACACTCACACCTCAAATCATTGAAGTGGGACGCGAGCGCCACATCGGACCTGGAACGTACGCAGTCTTGGGACATTCCGGAAATTCAATCCAAATGGCGGCGCGGAAAAACCGAGGACGACGCAAGGACCTGAAGTACGCTCTCAGGCATGTGCATAGCACGCTGCAGATATTTTACATATATGAAACAAGCGGTCAACAAGAATACTGATCAGAACGTACCGCCTACCCAAATAGGCCATCGTTTCTTTTAGTTGGTTGGTCCTACTTAATCGATTCTTTAATTAACAGGCTCTCATGCCACACAGTGGCGGGTGTGAGTTAAGGCGGGCACAACAGGCCTGGAAACGAAGGATCAGTCGCAAAGAAACAGAAAGTTCCAAGATTCTCACTTGTAGCATGATAGACGGACCATTTGAAAGCCCAACGAGCGCGACTTTGAGGAGAACCGGTGGACAAAAAGTGCCAGAGGCAAGTAATATGGTGGCCGAGAGATGAATCTGTTAGAATCTGTTGGAGAGGCCGGGCCGAACTTTGAAAGAATCTTCGGATCCGCTGTACGCAAAGCTGTCGGGGTCTTTCGTGGAGGAAACGGGGAAGCCCGAGGGACCATTCAGGCAAGTTGAAAGCAGGTTGAGGGACCAGCGCGGAGGCATTTCATATAAAAGAATGGACGATGGCTGTGGCGCGGACGATGGTGGGAAAGAAACCCATCTTCTCTGAGTTTGTCATCTTCTCTTCGTATGGGTGCAAGGTTTAACCAACGCTCGGCCTGAAGTTCTCTGGATTCTGGATCTCGATTTGAGTCTCTCCAAACTTCTCTGGATTCTTCAAAGTTGATATCCACTGCGCAAGCCTGAATCGATATTGAACGCGTTCAAGTTGACACCAGAAAGGGGAGGCGTGGATAGGCAAGACGAGCAACAACCAGACGGCGAGGGGTTTATTGAAATAAGTTCTTGGGGAGCCTTAGCAGGCCTTAGCCGAATGGCATATGGCAGATCGCCGTCAGCAAGATGGGGATAGCGAACCGAAAATAATCATATGGCGCCCAGGACTGTCATCCCGGATTTTTTAGTTTTCCTTTTTCGTGACGACCTGTGTTCGTGTTTCCCTTGGGCCCCATTTTAACCCTGGCGTTGAACGCGGAGGACGACCGTTACGGCACTTGAGGCCTATCTGACTGCCACTAGGACGTTCCCCGGCTCAGCGCGTCGCCTTCGTTGTCGAACGCCGCTTCCTCATTGCCCTCCCCTTACCTCTCATCATGGCTACACCGTCTCCCGGGCATCGTCTCCGTCCAAAGGCTTCAGACATCACCGATTTTTTCAGAGCAGGAAACAGCTCGAAATCGCGTGGTACCGACACGGATGCCGATGAACCATCCTCGCCCACCTTCCTTTCCGAGCCAGAATCGCTCGTCAGAAAGCGGAGCAGCAGGATCCCATTTCTCGGCAGGCAACGGAAAAAATCGACGGTTTCCGACGCGTCCACTTCCTCCGCAGGCCGCCAGTCCGACTCCGACGTCCGGCATAGCAATGTTTCGAGGAAAGCATTGTTAGTTTCCAATTTCTCCCCCTTGCGACTGCTACTCACCCATATTTTATATCAGGCCTGCTGTTCCACCGCTGGATGGCGGTCCAGAATTGTCCTTGCCGACAAGTTTCCCTTCTCCGTCCTTGGGCTCCAAACTTGCCGCCCATTTCGCTCCTTCACGACAAAAGTTTCTTAATATTTCGCCGCGGAAACCACTGCCGCCCTTAACTAATGACCCAGCATCTGATACATTATCATCTCGCACATCACCCTCCCGTGGCACCTCCGCAGACTCCTCGTCGGATCATCGGTCGATTACGCCTCGTCCTACTCACCCTACCATCACCGTCTCCCTCCCTCCAGATAATTTGGAAGGCTATGAAGGCATGTTCACCTTGCCAACTACGCCCGGGGCTTCAGTCGATGACCCACAACGAACACCCATCGCTGCTACTCCTCCGCTACGCTTTCCCACCTCACAGCCGTCACGCCATCCCGACGCAGATACTACGGTCAAACGCCGGAGTTCACGGTCGGTAACGGAGGAGAGATCCTCCAGTCGATCATCTCGCATCTCACGGAAACCTATTGGAGACACTTTTAAACACATCGACGTAGATTCCACCGATGCAGAGGACTCCGAGGCAGTTATGTCGGATTCTCCGAAGCCATCGCCGTCCATGACAGGCGGGCCCACTCCGGTTGCGGAAAAACGGAGGACGCTGGCCACGATGCCGTATGGCTTTTCGTCACCCAAGTCGATTATGAAGCCCACCTCAGACCGATCTCCCCGACCGCCAGCATTTCCCCCTCCTCCTCCACCATCTGACCCCCCGTCTTCGGCCCTTCCAGTAATACCTTCGTCGTCGACAATGTCCCGCAAGTCGAATGGTAGCCCTTCCCTCGGCTTTCCAGTTGCGACGCGACAACGAGCACACACTTTATCCGGCGCCCCCAGCTCTCCCCTCCCTATTTCTCCGTCATCATCTCCATCCCCATTATCCACCCTTCCGTCGAGGCGCATCACTAAATCTACCATCGGAGGGAGTACCCCCGCCGCAGCCTTCCCCAATAAAGGAGTTGAGGAACCGTCTGGCAAAGAAAACCTCGACATGGACAAAGCGTCAGCCGAGCAGTTGCGCCAGGCGCTCGCATTGAGAAACCAACAGTTCGACGAGCTCGCCAGTTACCTGCTCAAAATCACTGAAGCTCACGTTGCTGAAAAGCACGCCCTACTCAAGAAGGTCGCCTCGCTCGAGCAAGAGGCCACGCGGAGGGAGAATGAGATCAAGGGCCTGACTTGGTTGGTCACAAACAACCCTCGCCCAGGTAGCTCCGGACCAGGATCACTCGGCATGCCCAATCTAGCGTCGAGGTCCACGAGCGCGTTGGAACTGGAATCGGAAGGACAACTCTCCTCCGGCTTCAGCGCTTCTAACCCCGCCGATGACTCCGGGACTGAATCGCATCAGACACTGTCAGGCGCAGAGGAGTCGCACAGAGAGTCCGGCCCGGAGTCGGTCTGGGGCTCAGGTACTTCTGGTGGCGAATCCTCGTCATCAGGGCGAGCAAGAAAAGCGAAACGAAATACTAATCTGATGTCAAGCTTTTATCGTTCCTCGACGAAAAGCGGGCGACCGGAGGCTCAGGTTGTTATTCCAACGGCGTTGCAATACCCATCCAGTCCTAGCACTAAAAGGTCATCCGTATCGTCTTTTGGTAGTTCGTCGTCGTCTTCAACCTCTTCCCATTCACTTGGTACCCTCACACCGGCAACGACTGTCATTTCCCTCAGCCCTATCCCTGAGACAGTATCAGCAGCAGCGTCGACGAGGTCACAGGATCCGATCGTCGCAGCCGCTATTCTGGCGACCGAAAACCAACGAGCGAAAGAAGAGCGGCGTGCAAGTCGTGCCTCGAACAGGTTATCTGCTCCTTCGATAGTTCCTTCCATGACTGCACCCTCTCCTGCCGCTGCATATTCTGCGAACCTGAAGCGCACACGACCTCCGTCGATTGCCCAGGTCCTTGCCCAGTCCCCGAAAATGGAACATGGTCGGGACAAGTTACGATCCTACGGCACGAGCGGGTCTGCCTCAAGTTAGCGGTACGGTACTACGTTGAGGCATCAGTTTCGCGAGCTGAATTCACACTTCCAGGCCCGAGTTCGCATCTTTATTCCCGGCCTGACCGCCACACGTCCCGCCAGCCCCTACAAATATCCACACTCGTTTCATCCCACATTCGCTCACCCTTCTGCCCTTCGACCCATACACTATTCGCGTATTCATATGTGCGGTTTTTGCCTATTGTTATTAAATTAATCGGACAGGTCATTCATGTATCCCAGCATCGCATCTTTCACTCTGCCTCATCCCTTATTGCTCATTCAAGTGTATCTACACTGTATTCATACGCACATAATACATCGCTTTTGAAACAACGAGTGATTCTGAATCTCCGTTGCCTCTTAAACCTAAACTTCCTCTCCGCAAAAGAAGGTCTTTTGCAAGAAAACCAATAATATTTATCTTATCATTCCGAGTTCGGCCAAGTGGCACGGCCTCTTCAATATGCGCGTTTCCGCACATCCGCTGGATGACGGTTAGAAAGACGGTAATGCTCAGGCACCCCCGGTTTTAAAGCTCAAAATATGTTTTCGTTATTCGCTGACCTCTCCCTGCCCTTGAAAAATGTCAGATCCAACTCGTTTCCTCCAAAAGGACTCGCGAGACCCAGACGCTGACGACTCCGGAGGTGCCACTGCCACAAGATGTACTCCCCGGCAGGCCAGGAAAGAGTCGCGCGTTCTATCTAACCTGCGTTGCAATTATGGTCACAATGTTTCTGAGCGCTTTGGACTTGACTGCGGTTGGGACTATGTATCTTGCCTACAGGCTACGATCGCAAATGCCCTACATACGAGTTCAGCTTGGCACTGTCCTGCAACTGTCCTGGCGAAATCGCAGACATCAGTGGCGGTGCACTATATCAAATCCAGCCGAGAGATCGGCAACCGATGTTTGGTTCTGGTTGAACTTTCTCAAAACTTTCTTCTTCCACCTCCATGTCCTCGACCCGCCCGCCGCGTAAACGTCAGAAGAAACAAAGTGGCGGTGGCGACCTGTATGCTCCAACCCCAGCGCAATGGGCAAAAATGTCATCATATGGCTCTTTTGTCGGTAATCGTGATCGTTTTCAGTATTTCGAGCTCGTTGAACAAGTGTATCCGAAAGTGACAGACGCTCAAGGTCAAGAAGTGGTCTTTCGTCTCGGTGACACGTATGGGTTCGCGCCACTGAAATCCGTCAACACTGAGTGGTTTCCATTAGCGCCGCAGTTTTGCCCGGCAGCAAAAAAATCGGAGAGGCTCTCGAACTCCATCGGTACTGGATTGTGAAGATTATCGCTATTCGTGGGAAGCACGTACTTGCTACTAGGTCACGAGGCAATCGGGAAAAAGTGCGTATGTTTCGGGTTCCACCTCGGCATCCATTTACCTGCTCACAGTCTGAATATTGGATTAAAATCCGATGGTTCTATTCGCCGACGGAAGTGTCGTGGCGCATCCCAGGCTTGTAAGCTCTCCCCGAAGCGGTGTAGAAGATGGACTTGACGTGACTCAGCCAAGCCGCTCATTGCTCAAAATATGAGCGAATATATTCCGACCACTCCGAGTTGGTTTCGCCACTTACCTTCAATGGTGAGGGAATATCCTGCACTTCTGTCAGCGTGTGCTAATTGTTGAGTGATGACTCAGAACTGGTGTCCGTTCAAAAATTCCACGAAGACGATCCAGACCAGCCTCACATTGACTGCGACCAATTTTACACCAGATACTTTTTGAAAACATCCTCCAAACAGGCCGAGATATCCAACTACGTCTTGCAGACCTCCACGGACTTGGGACTCTCCGTTGGCTGCATCTGTGGAAAGCCATACGACGTAAACAACCCAGAACTTTTCCATGTCATGCATATGTGTCCGCGGCCACGCTGTCGCCGGTTCCACCACTCCTGCTGCCTGTTAGAACACGGATATTGGACCCGAATGACTCATCCCCTCATGCGTCTCTTAAACTCTCCCGACACGAACGAGATCCCTATGTTTCCATCTAAATCCTCAAAGTATGCTGCACATTTGCCCGCGGACCTCTTGCTACTCGCGGCCCAACCAATGGTTCGAGGAGCAGCGCTTGATGATACTCTAGGGGAAAAAATTGCTGGGAATTGCCGCGACGTTACTTATGCGCGGCGCACCGTTTATGCGGTCATGCAGGGCACTACGAAAGTTCCAAACAACTGGAGGGATTGTGTCGACTTGACTGCAGCTATAGTGGACCCTCATTTGCCGACGCTGGAGCTTGATGGAACAGGCGAAGAACTGGTCTTGTCGTGTCCTAATTGCTATGGACCAATTTGAGACTATGTACTTGTACTTTTTTGGGGGGGTCCTTGTAGAAGTTATGTGTAGACTCATGTTGTACTACTTTCTTGCCGTGTTGTTTGCGTTATGATGTGCTGACAGCGGCAAGTTGCCCCTGCAGTACGGGGTGATGTGCCCGCCTGATCCAGGTCTGTCGCCGCAGTCAAGGACATTCCACAGGGATATTGTTCATGCACAAATATTTTGAAATGTCTCTTGATACAATTCGAGAGATCGCCAAGGTTGAAGTTCAGGCCTCAGGGTTCGGGGAAAACCACCCTGAACCTGAACCGAACCGAACTTTCTCATCATTAGGCAATTCCGTGGTGAAAGAGAAACAAACAAGCAATACAAAGACATCGGAGGGGAGTAAGCCATGCCGACGTTGAGACAAAAGATGGAAGATTACCGGCAAAGTACAAAGAAATACAAAGGTGTGCAGTTACCTTGTACCAGCGACAGCCTACAAGATCTTCACATAGCTCGCCGGGAATAGTCCGCTCTTTCCCTCGAATTCGCCTGTCCACCTATTGAAGTCGTGTCAACACTACCACAGCAAACGCGGGCAGCAACGCACCAATCATCCGAAGTGCGCTCTGTGACCCAGACATTCTGATTCGCCCGGATTTGGAGGTCGCCAGGGTCCTAACACACAATGGTTAGTACAAAGCAACACTCGAGGAAATGTTAGACAATACCTTCGAGTCGTAATCATACAAAGCTTCTGCCCATTCTCCTTCGGCCGTTTCTTCTTCCTCTTCCTCCTCTTCTGGCTCTTCAGGTGCGGGCGGAGGTGCAGCCGCGGCGGCCCTACCAGGAGGTGGTCCATATTTATTTTTCACGGGAGCCAACGCCGGTGCGACTATCGGAGTATTTTGCGTCGTTTTCCCGGAACCCCGAAGGGAAGAGAACATGTTCTTCGCGGACGTAGTATCCACATCGGAGCCAAAGGTCTAAGAGAGCTTAATATGTTGAAACGCAGTCATACAATTCGGTACTCACACGAACAGATTTAAGATTAGCAGCGGAATTTGAGGAAGGAGGAGTCGTCGAGTCGCCAGTTCCTCGTCGCGGAAGTGAGGGGGCCGTACTCGATAGCGATGCTGCACCCATTCGGCCGACTGCATTGCTGATATCTGGATTCGACGCCTATCCCACGGATACACCATCAACCAAGAATTACGACGCGTCCAAAACTTGAACTAACGGCGGCAGCGTATGGACTTGATTTGGGAAGGTTCTGACCCACTTGCCGCAAGCCACCAGAAATGAACCTGGATGCGGCCTCTGGGTTGGCGGCTATCGCACGATGGGCCGCAGAGGCTGCTGCGCTTGAGCTTGATTCACCTTCCGAGTTGCCGAATATCTCTGGCCGTGAGGCAAAGTATCTGGATTCCAATGAGAGGCGATGAGAGAGACGATGTGCGCCTCACTCGTCAAGGAGCGAAAAGAGCGCGTCCTTCTCGTTGACGCCGAGATTCGTGAAGACCATGAAGGATTATGTCAAGCGCGTTCGGCGCCTAATCTTTGATGCGATTGTCACCATCAGTTCCGACAGGCGTATATGTACCCCCTAGACAGTGCACCCTGATGTGGTAGTTTACCTGATACTGGACTCACCCGGACACCACTACTCTCCATAAAAATTGAGCATCTGTATTAGTACCCTAGGCATACCCTGATGAAAATTTGTGGTATTATGATTCTGAGAGGCAACAACCAATGGAATTTGAATGGAATCGGAGTTTTTGTGACAGTGTTTTGTGACCCTGCCAAATCCCCGCCAAAAGTGACTACTATCGATCGCCCAGAAGTGCAAGATGACCGTGATGTGCAAAATAAAGTTAAATTACATTTCGA
The DNA here is from genome assembly GCA_029233265.1 of Mycena alexandri. Lineage (NCBI taxonomy): Eukaryota > Fungi > Basidiomycota > Agaricomycetes > Agaricales > Mycenaceae > Mycena > Mycena alexandri. Next base: position 1,237,818 of record JARJCM010000001.1, on the reverse strand, counting down.
CCCAAGGTCGGCCCCATTTTATTCAAACTCAAATCCGAACCCAATGGCGTGCTTCCCAAGAGTACACTGATGTACTTTGCAACGGAAACGGGGACAATTTGACCTCAGAATGAACGCAAAACTTTTCTTGCACAAGTGGGTACTTTTGATGGGAGACTCGGCATGTCCACCACACCTTCAACTCTACATCCCATAGAACCGCCTTTCATAGGTGAACTTCATGTGGGTTAAGGATGCCCCTCTCCAATTCCGAGCAAAATCCGGCCAAATTTGTGGCCGTAGCAGCATCATCAAAAAAAATCTTGCACTTCTGGGCGATCGATAGTATCACATGGGGGTGCAGCCTCGGGATGCTCATTCTTTGTGCTGAGAAAAATCCGCTGAGAACCAACAAGTTCTCGCACCCCATCACGAGCTCTGTCAGAAGGGGGACTGCGGTGGCCCATGCATTTTTGGGACCAAATAATTGGCTGCAAACATGTCTTCTAGTTGGCGGCATTTTAGGAACACCACCGTGATCGAACCCAGCAAATCGCAACACGTCGTCGTGGTTCTCCATCGACGTGTTGGTTGTAGTCTTATTTGGCGGCATTTTAGGGATGTGTTCTAACACACTGGATTTCGCGGGTACTGTACTTGCACAACCGTGATCGAACCCAGCAAATCGCAACACGTCGTCGCGGTTCTCCATCGGCGTGTTGGTTGTACATGACCTATGCACCCATTTACCGTTCGCATATGATTTTGGGGAGCAAGTTCTCCGCGGTCTTTGTGCAATGGACGAGAATTTCGACAGGCCGCTTGCCGAACGCAAGGTCGTGTAAGTTGTTAGAAAGAGTACGATGCCTTCGCCTAGGGCAAGACGGGAGTAAAGTGAACGGCGGCCCATGAGTGCCAAGCGAAGAGAACACCCGGGCGCGATTAAAGTTAGCCGCATGTCGGCGTTCGTGCGTTCAAAGGGAGCCCATTGTTGGAGCACTCGTTTACGCCTTTTGATTTACATACAAGAAGACTGAGAATGCCGTGCTGGAGATGGTACACACCGAACGGGCGCTTGCTGCAGCTCGCCGAGGCCCAATCGGGTAACACAATCGCCAAAAGGAGATATACGGAAGTTTAGAACTCATCCGTACAGCGACAATCGCAGTTAGCTACAGCGCACAGCCCATGGGACCGTACCCCATCGTCTCCAAAGAACCAATCTAAAATGTGAGACGCATGCCCGCCGTGTCTGCACGTCTGGCAGATCACAATGGCATCATCAATGGTGTCTAAGTATGTATTCTGTTAACAGATAGGAGGGGAGAAAATGATATAACGCGCCTTTCACCGGCGAATACATCAACTCCACATCGCGGTCGGCGTCTGGGATGATGCTGAGCGTCATTAAACAAACTGAGCACCGAGGCAGCGAACGGCTACAATTAGCACAAGTTGTAGGCTGAAAAACACCGTGTTATCAAGAGCCCAAACTCGAAGAATGAATCTTAACTGACCCTGTGCTTCGGCGCGGCACCCGGAGTAGTATTAGTAACCGGCTTGTTGCAATAATTGCACCGAATCAAAATCTGCCTGGGTGCCCATTCGACCGGAGCTCTATCGCCGTATTGAAGAGCATCCTGTATGAGACCGCCGCGCTCAAGGTCAAAAGTGACTCGATGGTGATGGAGCTTGAACCCGTCCAACAAATCGCGATAAGCCTCCACCCAGCGTTCCACTCGCCCGTCCTTGAATTTGGTTGGGACGGCATACGACGCGAGGATCGCCGCCGTTTGCACGTCGCCTGAGCGATCGACATAGCCCTGCAGAATATCTAAACCGCGCTTCGTGAGCCCAGTCACAATGAGGCCATCAATATCACCGCGGTGCGTGGAATTTTCAACACAGCGATGCAGATACGAGGACAATAACTTGTCGTCGAGGAATTGGAATGCAATCGCTAGACGTTCGCCAAAGGGGAGGGTTTCCTCGTCCAAGACCTCAGACCAGTCTCCGAGCGTAAGGTGTGTGAGCATCGCGCGGAAGTACGGGTCTTGTAGCCGGATGATTAGACGCTCGCAGTGTTCGCGGAACTCTGCACTTCTCGTCGAACTGCCAGGCATCAGGGCAGCGAGAGTCCCGGACATCATATGGTGGGTTTCGTCTAGCAAGAGTGAGAGTATTGGCGCAGTGTGGATGATATACACGTACCATTACTTCGCATGAGAACCTCCACAGCTTTGGTGTATTGCCGAGTGAAAACCAACCAACAAGCAGCTCGAGAATGATGTCCGTCTTTTTCCCATCTTCGAATACATTAGCTACAACTTAGACGACGAATAAACAACAAACCTCTTAATATTCGTCCATAAATCCTCCTCCCTCAAGCTCCATCCACAAAGCTGCAGCGCAACCTGCCTCTGGAGGATCTTCGACGACGACACCCCGGGAAAGTTCCACCCAGACGTTTTGTCCCCGCCACGTATAGCCAACGCCGTCAACGCCGCATGAAAATTCCCATGCAGATCATCCGCAGGTGAGTCGCTTCGCCGTGACCGCGAGCGGCTACGTCCGTCGCGGATGTCGAGCAGGTCGCGATGAATAATAGGCGGCGCGTGTATTTCTGGCAGAATTTGTGGTTCCGCGTGAGGGGTAACGACCGCAAGCGGCTCAAATCCTTCCCATATCCCCATAATTCCTTGATGTGAGAAATCATAGGAATGCAATCGAGGTGTCGGCACACAGAGGAAATCCTGCGCATCTGAAAATCTAATTGAGTACGACGAAGAACAGCAATACCAGGAGTGAAAATCACTGTTTATCCACCGCCATAAATCCGACAGCATCTGCGGTACAGGCGCATCGTCGTCTCGCGTCACAGAAGTGTTGTGGTACGGCTAAAAGAAAAAGGGGTCATGTCATTTACGCGCAAGAAGCCGGGAGATGAACGTACATTCCCGATGCTATATCCTCGCAAGCACCTCCGACGCATAACCATGGAGATATCATCTTCCACAATATGCTCAATCCCGCGCAGCTTGCTCAAACTGCGACTATGCGCCCCCCGGTTCGCCTTGCTCGTCCGTCCCCGCGTCTTAATAGCCGTGTCAGTGGACTTAGGCATAGCCTCCGACGACGACTGCTCCGTCCGCGAGGGGTTGGTAGTATTGGTATTCTTCTCCCCGGTTCTCGACCGTGACCGTGATTGCGCGGGCGTCTCGTACGGGTAACGGCGCATCGACGCGGGGCTCCACGTTCTCGAAGCGGATGCCGAGTTCGGTCGCGTGGCGGATATCCCGGTTGGCGCGGTGGTGCGAATGGCAGATGACCGCGAGGGGTTTCGCGTTCGCACAGCAGTTGGCACAACCCCTGCCGAATTCGCAACTCCGAGCGCGGGGAATCCATCTTCGTCTCCGCGGCCAAACAATGCAGGCGGGGGCTCGAAAGGAGGGAGAGACGTCCTCCCACGTTCTGGACGCTCCCCGCTCGTCGATTCCACGGTGGTGACGGACCTTGAGCGCTCGGTTTGCATAGCCGCCTGCTGTTGCGCATAACGAAATTGCTCCAGGGACGATTCCTGCTCCTGTTCCCGCTGTTGGACAAGCTCGCGCTCCATCTCCTCGTCGTCCAGAATACCAGGGAATACGCGGCAGGATTGCCCAGCACTGATGGCGAGATCTCCACGACTGCTCCAAATCGCTTGTTTCGGCGTGTCGTGCAAGGCATACAGCTCCAAGTCGCCCTCCCTGTTGACCACCATCACATTAGACGCAAGAGGAAGACGGGCACTCTGAGAAGGGGATGGAACGAGAGCGAAGGATGACAAGGTTCTCGGGAATAGTTTAGCTGTGCATTCATTCTGTTAACAGCACCTGGTTGAAAATAAATAAATAGCACGCACTCCGCCGCGTGTCGCCGAGCACGAAAGACCCTAAATCAGGGTCCCTGCCAAAGGCTAGCATCCCACTTTGGTTCAAAGGTAAGCTTGGCAAAGTTCCACCCGTCCAAGGGAGCCCCGCAGTCCACGACTTTCTCGTTAGTCGACTCGACAGCGACGAGCTTTCTCCCGCGTCCCCGTCCGACGAAGCTTCACCAACGTCTGCGCGGTTTCCATGCGTGCTCAGTACGTCCCAAAATCGCACGTACCCCGCATCACGATGGAGCGCAGCGAGCGTCCCACGACGCGTGCTCGAGAACTCGATCCCAGCATACGTTGATGAGCCCCGGAACTGCGCCCCATCTGCCGCCGCGTCCTTCTCCGTGAACGACAGCAGCGGCCCCGGTGCGAGCTTCCGCGCGTCCCACACGGAAATCGCGCCGTCCCCAAAGGTCGCGATCCGATGCGCGTCGCACGGGTCCGTCGCGATGCTCTGCACCTTGGCCGCGAAGCTCGTTACGGCGGGCACCGGCGTGCGAATGTCAAGCAGGCGGAACCAGCGCGCGGACATGCCCGTGAGGAGCAGGTGGTTCGAGTTGGCTACATAGGCGACGGCAGAGACGAGCTCCGTGGGCGCGTGGTACTGTACCGTGCGCTGGTCCGCGCGCGGCGTGATGTCGTACCGCGGGATGAGCGGCGGCGGCCTCGCGAGCGGCGCCACGACGGCCTCCTCCCCATCCGGCCCCGGGAGCGCGAGCGACAGTTTGCTGCGCGCGCTGCTGATGTCGTAGATCACCAGACTCGAATCCCCGCGCACCTTGTCGAGCCCGACGGCGATGAAGTTGGGATCTACGCGGCAAAAGTCGAGCGCGTTACAGGCGCGCGAATTGCGCGCCGTGAGCGAGACGAGGGGTCCACTGGAGAGGACGCTATGTCCCGCAGACGTGCGCCGCGTATGCCGGGTCGCCTCGAGGCGCAACAAGTCGACGCGGCCCGTGCTCAGTCCCACTACGACCAGGTCCTCAAACGCTGGATCCGGTGACCACGCGAACGTCTGTCTGAATTAAATACGGGGTCCAGTCTGCAGATATTCACGAGGCAGGTACCTTCATAAACTGCAAGTCATGCTGCGAAGTAATATGTCGAATCTCCTGCTGGTCCGGCGCCCATTCATACAGCGTTATCTGCGAGCCGCCGCCGACGACGAATTTGTTTTCTTGCCGCGGGTGCCAGAGTAGCCTCTTTTCCGGACCGGGGCCCACCATAAGCAGCGTATTACTGGGGTCAGCTCCTGAGTGAGTACTTATGGAGAAGCTTCAAGCCCGTCGGTGACGAGTCCGAGTCGCGTAATGCACCCAGTTAAAAGCCAGTAGCACGCGTCTATCGCCGAGTCCTTCGAAACAAGCTACCCAGCGTCCAAGGAGAGCGTTTCTGCGGCCTAGGGTACCTCGACGCGCGTACTTGGTTCCGCGCAGGTTTTGTTGGTGGTTGTGTGCGATAGCATCGCCTTCTCGGGCCGATATCGGACTCAACGCCTGCGTCCAAATTGGGAACCAAGTCCTGAAAACTTTTGCGCGATTTATGTGTATGCATGGAATTTCCTCAAGATTCTATACATTATCGCATACAACATACACGCTCGCACAGCAGTCGTCGAAAACATGGCACATAACTAGAAGAGGAGGAGGAAAGGCGCAAAAGAGGATAAAGTAAGTAAGGGAGCAGTTGTTTTTGTTTGCATAAAAACCGAACAAGGGAGGGGGAAAAAAACAGAAGGAGCCGTCCATCCATTTAATCGAATCCAATCAGCCCCAATTGAAGGCATCAAAGTCCGCGTCCGGACTTGAATTTTGTTGCATCTGCGGCGCAGGCGTGCCCGACATATGGCGCTGCATCCCGAGGTCCCCGCCACCAGGCGACCCGGCAAAGTACGCCCCGGGTCCCGGGCCCTGCCCCCAATTTTGTCCGCCGCCCATCCCGCCTCCACCGCTCCCAGGCGGCGACGGCGCCCCGCCGTACGCACTCCCTGGCCTCTGCCCCCCGCCCCCGCCCATCCCCATCCCCATACCGTACCCACCGCCTCCACCCCCACCCCCACCCATCATCGCCTGCTGCTGGAGTGTATTCTGATTCCATCCCTGACTCGGCTGCTGCGGGAACCCCCCCGGTCCAAATCCACCCCCACCCGGCCCAGCCATCCCCCCACGCTGCTGCATCATCGCCCGCTGAAAGTCGTCCGCCCCCATCGACGGCCCCCTCGTAGGCGTCATCCTCGGCGTCATCCCCCCCGCCCCCCCACCATCCGAGGGCGAGCGCGCTATCCGCGCAATCCCAGGTATCGACGCATTCGACCTCAGCGCCGGAAAGTCGCCGCCCATCATCGGCGAGCCTGGATGCGTCGGCGACCCGCCCTGCTGCGCCGCCATCCCCATCCTCTGCTGCTGCTCCATCCGCATGCGCTGCTGCTCTTGTTGCTGGTGCTGCAGCATCATCTGCTGTTGCGGGCTCATGTTCATGTTCCCCGGCCCCCCACCGCCGCCGCCGCCGCCCCGCTGTTGCTGTTGCATGAGCATGAGTTGTCGTTGTTGTGGTGTGATGCCGTTCATCCCGCCCATGTTCATCCCACCACCACCGCCTCCTCCGCCGGGTAGTGGCGTCGAGTTCATCGCCCGCAGATCCATCCCAGCGTTGTTGTTTCCAACGAACATCGGATTCGGATTCGGCCCTCCCCCACCACCACCACCACTCATCGGCGACACGGGACTCGTCTGCCCTCCTCCAGGGAACGGTCCCCCACCGCCACCCTGTCCATTCTGCTGCCGCTCGCGCTGTATTTGAGTCTTCACGAAAAACCATGAGCATCCTTGTCTTCTTTAAGGAAGGAACCAAAACTCACATGCGCCTTCAACATATTCTGCAGCTTCGCCCCAATAGGCAACGAATCAAAGTTGGGCATCATCCTCGACATGTACTGCACAAACGGATGCCCCGGCGTCGTCAGAATCGCATACATCTGCTGCACATGCTGCGGCATCCCCGGCGGCATCCCCCCAGCACCCGACGGGCCCGCGATCGCATTGTTGCCTCCTCCGCCTCCTCCACCCCCAGGCGGGAATGCGCCGCCCGCCGGACCCGGATTGGGATTATTGCTAGACGGCGGCGACATCTGCCGGTTCCCCTGCCCCTGCTGCTGCGCCGCCCGCATCTGCGCCTGCCTCACGCGCTCTCGCGATGCCGCACTCAGCTGTGGATCCCCCATCATCGGATTTTGCGGCCCCAGTAACGAATCCCCTCCTGGCGGCGTCCCCACCCCGCTCCCATTCGTCATCCCACCCAGATTTGAATTCGAATTATTCGCAAACGGACTGGCGGCGTTGGCGACGGGGCTCGGAATCGGCATCGGCGGCGGCGGCATCATGGTTTTGCTCTCCCCCGTATCGCGCCGCTTGTTCATCACATCCGCGGGTATATTGTCGTCAGAGCGCTCGCGTTTGAGGGGAGAGGCGGATGTGGACGCGCGGCGCGCAATATCTTTTGCAAAGACGGTGGGGAGTTCCATGTAGAGCTCTTGTATGCGTTCCGTGGGGTAAAAATCGATCGGAGGTGGGGGATCCATCATGGGGAGTGGGGGTATTGGGCTCTGCGAATATAGTTGATTAAAATCAGGCGAAAATTTGAAGGCAAGGACGCACGCCTGGTTGTCGATCCCGGTCGACGACGCTCGCAGACCACGCGAGGTTTGACTGCAGTCGCAGGGAATATCTAGCATGTGAAATATTTAAATTCCAAGTCTCGCTGTCAAAGGACGGGAGTCTTACGCTTGGAACGGCGCCTCTGACAACGCCATCTTGCGTTTTTGAAACTCCATGCAGACTCTGACAACACATAAAATGAATGAGAACAGACGCCACTCCGAATAGCCCTCCAAACGCACTTGAGCAGCTCCTCATTGAGCTCAAGCATCACATTGACCTTTGGGTCGCCCGGAGCCGGTGATGTAGGCTCCGTCCCCGCCGCGGACGGTGTGGCAATAGAGTCCACAGGCGGGGCGACTGGTGACGAGGCTGGCATGAGGTGCGAAGATTGTTGGGAGGGCTTGGGATCATGATCATCACCCCTGGAGGGCGGAGACGCCGGTGCTGAGGCGGCGGCGTCCTTGGCCCTATTGTTGTTGTTACTGCTGCTCTGTTCCTGCGACGAGGACGAGGACGAATCCTGCTTGGCCGGTGTGGGTGCGGCATCGTCGTCGTCGTCGTCTGGTGGCGGAGAGAGCTCGCTGAGGGGCGTGGAGGCCGCCGTCTGGGCGTCTGCGGGTGGGGGACGGGGGGAGGGCGCGGGGGAGAGGGAGGATGAGCGCTCGCGGGTGGGGGACGCAGAGGTCCCGTCTGCGGGGCTGGCTGGGGACGAGGGGGCAGAGTCTTGGAGGGGGTTGTCCTGGTCGGCGGGGGTCATGGGCCCCTTTGAATTCTTGAGCGGGTTGACATAGTCGTCGTCTCTCGCAGGCCAGGATATTGGATTTGTCGGCAAGATTTGATGCTTGTTCTGGGTTGGAGGGGACGGGTGATTCCGATCGAGATGAATCATGCTGCCAGAGTGCCAGGGTGCGCCAAAGATGGACTGCGAGTGTGTGTGTGTGCCCCGGATGCGCCAATGCCGACCCTATAATACCCTAGTATACCCTCCGGAGTCCCAGCGGTAGTGGTTGCAAACAAGAACAAAGGCCTGCGGTAAGCGGAGTCTGAATTCCATTTCAAGCCCAGCTCTGCGCGCAGCGCTCCTGGGGGACTCGTCCATGGCACCAACGACAAGACAGGGCTTTATAGAATCTGATTTACTCTTATCCTCAAAACATGCATGCAAATCTTGATCGGTTACTTCTCTTCCACTGACAGAGCGGGCTTCGGCGTGCCACAAATAGCATCACCTGTTTCACCAATGAAGGCGAACCATTGCCCTGGAACCATAAACCCACTCTCCCGCGCCGAAACGAGCCCACACGACGCATTTTCCGCACACATTCCCGTTAAATCTGATCAACAATTCGTCTGATCCCGCGGCGAACTCAATACTGAGCAGACACATATCCAGGGCAGCAGAGGTAGTCCCGCCGAGGAATCCGGAAGGAATGGATACGCAGCGTGTGAGCGAAAATATGAAATTACATGGCAGCTAAAAATTGCTATCGACAACAATAAAAACCTCCAAGTTCAACTAGCTAGCTTCGTATCCTTGTCAATTCCAACCGTCCCGAATCTGCTCGAGTGGCGGCCTGCGTTGAACAGACGGATGGACTCGAAGTCGACGGGCGCCAAGCTTCTTAAGAACGATGCACAGCCACTGATGCCGTCATAAATATCTGATCTGCGCGTGTTGACATTTCACAAGGCTGGAATCTCAAGTACTTAAGAGGTGAGGACGAGACTGTATGTCGAACGCATGGCATATTATTGTCGTGGGCATGGCATACATTTTTGTGCGGCAGTGAGGGAAAGCAAATACTAACAACGAGCAGCTCAAACCTCCTTGACCTTGACGGTACCGCGCAGCAGACCAGTTCTCCGAGCGGCAATGAGACCGACTTTTTGACCGGGGACGGCAGAGCGGGCGATGGTCGACGCCTTTCCGATATGCTGGTGGTTTCCTCCTCCGTGGGGATGGTCGACGGGGTTCATGGCCACACCACGAGTACGGGGCCAGCTGCGTCATGTCGTTAGTCTCGTGTTAAAATAAAATAAAAGGACGAAAACGGACTTGTATCTCTTTGCCTTGAACTTGTAGTACGCACGTCCAGCCTTGAGGAGCGGCTTGTCGATACGCCCACCACCAGCAACAATGCCAACAGTCGCACGCGCACCCCCCGACACGGTCTTCTTCGCCCCACTCGGCAACCGAATCCGCGTCTTGTTGTCGTCCGGCGAGTGTCCAATAACCGTCGCGTAGTTCCCAGACGTGCGCGCCAGCGCACCACGGTCGCCGACCTTCTCCTCGACGTTGCACACGATGGTCCCCTCGGGGCACTGACCAACGGGAAGAACGTTCCCGACGGCGAGGGTGGCCTTTTTGCCGCAGTAGACAAAGGCGCCGGTGTGGAGGCCCTCGGTGGCGATGAAGGTCTCCTTGCGGAGCTTGTAGCGGTAGGGGTCGCGGAAGACGACGCGGGCGAGAGGCGCGCCGCGACCAGAGTCGTGGATGATCTCTTTGACGATGCCGCGGATGTAGCCGTTGCGCTCAGCAAAGTCGAGGGCGCGCAGCCGTGCGGGCTGCTTGTTCAAGTGCGTGTGTGCCTTGAACTGTTACGGTGCGTTGAATAATTAGCTGTTTTGTAAGGACCAGAGAACGGCGCAAACGTACGATGGCATGCGACCGCCTTTGTGCTCTGATAACCCGACCCATTTCTGCGCAATGTGTGAGCAAGAGCACCAAAACACCATGTCACCCAGAAAAAAAGCCGAGTCTGCATCATCCAACTCGCTGTCCGCGCATCCGCCCCAAATTGCACAATTCCAGTCAAGTTTTCGCGCAGAACACGGTAGACGGGTCCATAGCGGCGATTGGGTGAAGTTTGAGGCATAGACTTGGGGTACTCACATGGTATAAGGTGGAGGGAGGTGTTTTGTCGTCTCTTGAGGACTTGTGATGGGATAATGCCTACTCGGGGATATTAGCTCAGCATAGGCAGAGCCACTGATGCGCTCGGACCTCTCCAGCGCTACTTACTTCTGGTCGACCTTTTCCTCAACTTGGAATCGCCAGCATGAAGCGCCTCCTTCCATTCATCTGCCAGTGGTATCCTAACGTCCTAGGCATCCTAAAATCACTCCTACCCAGAAAACTGCGCTACTACTGCTTACTCGTCGAAACCATACTCAATATTCTGACCGCTCAGATTTATTACTGGCAGGATCAATGTCCGTCGCTTGCTTATGAAACAAACGATACGAGATCCTCCTCGTCCCCTTCGGACCGACGGCCTCGATCTCGCCTGCGCTCTTGGGCCTCGGACGCATACGAATAGGACCACCGCGCCAGTTTCCGTCTTCTCCGTTCATCACCCACGAAATCACCTCGCTCATTCCCAAAATCCGGCTCAATAAAAAGGCCGAAACAATAACAGGCACTGGAATACTACTGCAAACATTAATGCGCTTCTCACCGACGGCGGGCTCACGAAGATGAAACCCTACTCCGACATGAAGGCTCTCAAATCTAAATGTGTGTTCAAAATTTCGTAAATTAACGCTGTACAACACGGGACGATTAATTATTTGTGCACATGCATCAAAACCCTGAATCCATTTCCTTCCGATTCGCTTTGCCGTGACGGTGCGAGAATTACCTCCTCCAATCACCCGCCCCTTCCTTTACGCCCTGCAGCTTTTTCTGCATCCCTGCCTGGGCGTACCTTAATACCGCAACGAGAATCAACTCAGCCACCCGGGCCCCTGTCGGAAAGGCAAACTCCCTCTCAAAATCAGCATGTTCCTCTCTGCAGAGAAATTTGTATGCCCTTCAATTGGTGACACCTAAAAGAACTTGAATTGGCGGCTCGAAAGCACTTGAACCCTCTTCCAGACAAATACGGAGCCGCTCAAGCAGCTAATCTTGTATCAGGACGTGGCAAGAGTTGAAGTGGTTGAGCCAAGGTTGAATCAAGCAACGACTCGGAAAGGTCAACCGAAGCGACGGTCGTAACGCGAGGCAACTTTTATAGAGCGTCTGTCGAGAGAGGCGGACACTTAGCCACATCACGCGCAAACAAACGACGCGAAAGTGTTGATCATTGAACTCGCACAAAAGACGCGTCAAAAACGACCGAATCGCGTCGCGGAGTTACAATGCCATATTGCCATATATACTTGAACATAATACTATGTGTTTACAAAAATGCGTGTGGAGAAAAATAATGATGATGATGAGGACGAGATGTGTTGTTCTAGTGTGCAGTGATGCATCTACGAGCGCTCGCCGCGGAGACGACGCGCGAGAGCGAGATCTTTGGGTTGGATGGTGACGCGCTTGGCGTGGATGGCGGCAAGATTGGTGTCCTGCAACCCGTGTCAGCGAGTGGCACGACGAGGAAAAAGAAGCGGAAACGCACCTCGAAGAGGGAGACGAGGTAAGCCTCGGCAGCCTCCTGCAGCGCCATGACGGCCGACGACTGGAAACGAAGGTCGGTCTGCGTACAACAAGGGTGAGTACGATGAATGAGAACGGCGAGCAGCAGACGCACCTTGAAATCCTGTGCGATTTCACGGACGAGGCGCTGGAAGGGGAGCTTGCGGATGAGGAGCTCGGTCGACTTCTGGTAGCGTCTGATTTCACGGAGGGCGACGGTTCCAGGCCGGAAACGATGGGGCTTCTTGACACCTCCAGCGGCACCCGTGGCTGTCTTGCGCGCGGCAGAGCTCTTGGAGGCGAGCTAGGAGCAAGTTAGTATTGAGCGGCGAGGCGGCGGGGTCGAAGGCGACGATGACGGACCTGTTTACGAGGAGCCTTGCCTCCGGTGGACTGCAAGACGCGTCAGTAAAGGGAGCATGGCGAGTAGGGTGAGGACACTGACCTTGCGGGCGGTTTGCTTGGTGCGGGCCATTGGTGTTGAGTGGCGAAAAGGTGGTGGCTGGTGGTGGTTGGTGGTTAAGAGACGAGACGCGCAGATCAACAAACTTATACTGATCGCCCACGTGATCGAGTTTATGCGGTCACAACAGCTGCAAAGAACCGGGCCGTCCGTGCCGCCGTTGACCGCTTCAAACCCTACAACTTCGCTTTATTTTATCTGGTTCTGCCTTCGGCGTAAGCGTCGGCTCTTTTCCTTCTCAGCTTTGAGATCCACCTTAATCTTCTGAAATTTGGCCTTCATCTCGGAAAAACTTCTATTTGCTTCGACGTCTTTGAATTTATCTCTCAAGACTTACAACGACGGTACTACATATGCACTGCTGGGATACGTGTGTAATTTGCTCCGAGCGCCGACTTGAATTCGGAGAATTCGCAAATGCAAGCACGCGGCGTTGGACGACCGGGACGCGTCTTTCAGTGGAGACAACTCGGCCTCCAGCGACTCTCGAATGCTCTGCGCACTTCCCCGACGCGGTTGTTCCCGTAAAATCGCTACTGAACCGGAAGATGCAGTCGACGCAGCTGTGGCCGCCGGAGACGCCGAACGGACTCGACCTCTCGAGGTTAATATTTGCCATGGACGTCCTGATATTCAGCCTAGTTCTGTCCCAAAGTAACCCATACGCCCAACAGCAGCTTCGACAGTTTATCGAGCCACACATCGAAACGCCGCCAGGTTCACGTTGGGGACCCACCTTCCGCTTGACCTTCCGCGGCACTGAATCCCGATGGGTGTAACTTGCTCGACGAGACGTCTGCCGGTCATTCGAGGAATGGGAACATGCGCCTCCACCGGCGCAGTCGTGTGGAAACTGCGGTAGTACCACGACTTCCAACAGGTGGAGGAGCAGCAAACTCGTCGCCGCGAAAATCTGCGCAGCCTGCTACAGCTACGAAAGGCGAAACTCCAAATGCCGACCTTCGGGTGCGTGCGAGAATGCGCAAATTGCGGCAGTACTGGAAGTCCCGCTTGACGTCCTAGTAAGCTCTTGGTCGACGCGAAGATGTGAGTCGCTTTTACCTTTTTACATTCGGACATCGATATCCAACGCCCTTTTCCAAGTTGCAATGTTTGCTCTACGTATGAGCGGAATAATTCGAAATGTCCTCCTCGTTCTTTGCCAGTTCGACGTACGCGTCGGGATCGTCCAATTGACCCCGAATGCGCGAACTGTGGAACTCATACGAGCTCCGACAATGAATGAGGAGATAGCAAGCTGCTGATTGGGCATATACTCTGTCGTCCCTGTTTTCCGCTACGAGAATCAACACTCCAAATGCCGACCTTTCTCACTCATTCAATGCGGGCGAAATCGAGCTTATATCGTCACCGAGTGCGCCAATTGTCGCAGCAAAACCACCTCGAATGGCTGCTGGCATAGCAGTCTTACGCACCCTGCATCTAAATGGCACGGATTTTTTTGAGTATATATCCAAAAGCTAATCTGCGATCGGCTATTTAAAGGTATCGGGCGTGTCACGACTATGAAAGAAAGCATGGTAAAGCGCGACCTGAATCGCTCTATCAGAGGCCAGCTCGGCTGCCGATGACCAAGTGCCACAACTGCGGGGAGAAAAAGACTCGAGAATGGCGGACCGACGGCGAAGGAAATACCCTTTGCGATGGGTTCGCAGTCTCCGCTTCCTGTCTAACCATGTTGTCATTTACAAGTACAGATGGGGCATTTACTATTTGGCCAACTGTTTCGCGCGGCCACTTTTTAAAGCGGATATTCGAAGCGGCGCCATCGCACGCCATGAGAGCAGCACCGAAATGCCTTTGCAGGGGGCACGGTGAACACTAATCAGGCCGCCCCGTCGATTGCCCCGCCCGACGGATGCTCCAACTGCAAAAGTATGGCGACGAGGGGTGAGTGCTGGCGTCCCAGTCGACTGGGTCTCGGGCGCGTGTGTCAAGCATACTATACGTACGAGAGGTACCATGACCACCATCGGCCGATCTCGGTCATCCAGCGCGCAAGGCTGCACCCTGGGCCAGGCGGCTGCTCGAACTGTGCTGCACAGAGCACGTCTCGAGGTTGGCGGCGTAGCGTCCTGACCTCATTATGCAGAACGTGTTCAGCTGATGAGTACGACCACAAGCGCCATCGCCCTCAATGGTCTGTGACATTCTCGTCGGGCTGAATCTGGTTCAGCATCATTTTTTATGTGGCCTAATCTACTGGTTTCGGGACATTTTCAGCTGGGCCTAAATTCCTTTTTTAGCGGTGTGAATGCTGAATCCGACTACTTTCTTGGACAAATGGAATAGACCTGAATGAGGTCATTTTTTTCCCTCTCACCGAGTTTTAAGTGCGCTCGAGCGTACTACTTCGCGGGGGAAAAAAAATGAACGTTAGTCGATAAGACGTCGAGATAAGATTATGGGATCAGTTGGAATCAAGGCTGGCGCCAAACAAAACCTGCCCACCTCCGCTCATCGACCTCTGCTGCAGGATGGCCTCTAAAGCTGCCGTCGCCGCGGTCGTGAGTTAATTCGATTTGCCTCGAGATTATGCTGAAAATCTGCTTATACCAGGACTTTACGCGCATATACACAACATTAGGCCTTGGAAAAGGTCGGTCGCATTTCGGGGTGTCGGGGTGTCGGATTCGCTGCTAAATCAGCGGACGTGCGTTGCACAGAAACCATCGCATCCCTGCAGGCATTCCGAAAACGCCACGCCGAGGCGCAGCGGCTGCAGAAGCAATACGCCAGCGAGCCCAGCACCGTCGACCTCTCCCACTACCGCTCTGTGCTGCGCAACCAGAGCATCGTCGATGAGGCGGAGAAGCTGCTCAACGGCTTCAAGCCCGTGACGTATGATGTCAACGCCCACGTCAAGGCGATAGAGGCGTTTGAGGCCAAGGCGGTGGGTCACGGTTGAGCTTGGTGCTGGTTGACGCGTGGGCTAATTTGCGCTTTGTGTAGGTCGCATCGGCGCAGGAGATGGAGGAGAAAATTGAGATTGAGATCAAAGAGCTCCAGGCGACGCTCGCCAACATCGAGGAGGCCCGGCCGTTCGAGGACTTGACCGTACGCGCTTCCTGTTATCCTTTGCCCTTGACCTTGTTCTAAATTTATTGCTTCAGAGCTACGACGTCGGCGAAGCACACCCGCGTCTCGTCCAGGTCATGGAGACGATGATGAAGAAGGGGAAGTTCACGGTTCCCGGTGAGTTTATGTTAGGCCCACATCAACTTTTTGTGCTCATGCAATCCCTCCAGGTTACTCCGAGAAATTCGGAGACCTCAACCTCCTCTAATTATTGCAATGTTGTCGCCTAGAAATAGCAAACGTTGTAATGGACTCTGGCGTATTGCTGACGGAAATGACGATACTAACAGGGGAAAGCATTTCCGATCGAAACCAATAAATATGCGCGACGAAACGAGACTAAGTTATTTCTAACATTTGTAACATCATAGCTCCTCGCGACTCCCATTCGCGTTCGCATCCAACGGGTAGCACAGCGCAGGTGACGTCCCCGTGAGCTGGTACTCGCACTTCTCCAGCTCCATGACCGAGTGGATCGCGTTTTCTGTGCCGCACTTGAGCACGAGCTACAAAAAAACGACGTGTTAACATTAAATCAGACTGGAGGGAGGCGGGAAAACGCACGATGACGCTCCGCTCGGGGCCGTTCCAGCACCTTGTGCCCTGGTTGTAGACTTGTTTCTCGTAGTAGGCCGGCTCGCCTGGCTGGACGTCGGGCGAGGGATTCCAGGACGAGAATTTCCTGGTCATTGTGTCAATTTGATTCAGTCCGTTGCAGTCAAGGGAAGAAAAGCATACCCGAGGTTAAACGTCGTTCCACCTTTGTTGGGTTTCTGCTTTGCCTCTTCGAACATGCAGACCTCGTAGGTGTATCTGCAACCGTCGCAATGAGCATGGAAACGAAAGAACGAAAACCATCAGAAGCTAAACGCACTCTCCAGTATCGAGCGCCAAGCACGTCCCGTCAAGTTTCTTCCACTCGCCATCGACGCCGAAGCCGTTGATGTCGAAGATCTCCTCAAGGTCCTCCTCGGCCTCTTTCTTCTCCTTCTTGACCTTGTTGAGTGCGGTTTCGGCGGCGTTGAAGGCTTGGCGGGCTTTGGATGAGTCTGGTGGGGAAGTGTTCAGATAAATCATCAAGCGAGCAGAGAGAGGGACACTAGTACTGACCTGAAGAGACTTCGGCGTCGGAGCCGGAGATTCCGATGACTTCCAGCCATGAGATAATGGTTTCACGCATCTCCTCGTATTGGGGGATGAAGGATTCGGGAAGGTAGGAGCGCATGTTGAATACTTGGGCCGCTCGGTAATTGAATAACAAAGAGAAAGGAGACATTTGTACTTACCGGTACTGGGCGGGGGGGTGCGCACATGGTCGTCGTGCGCCAAGAGCAGCGACACATAATCCGTGTTGAGCAGCTCCTCCAGGCCGGTCTCCAGCTCCTCCGCGGTCCAATCATCCTCATCCACCGCCTCCTCGACCTTCTTCTCCTCCTCGCTCTCCTCGATACCCGCTTCGTCGTCAGAAACAGACAAGTCTGCGGCCACCTGCGCGTCCGCCTCCACACCAATATGCGGCAGCTTCGCCAGGTACTCCCACCCGCGCACCGCCTCGAGGACGGCCATGTCCTGGTAATTGGGGTTGTACCCGGTGCGCAAGGCATCGAGGATTTCACCGAGCTGCTTCTCCCGTTCGAGGTGCTTTTTGTGTTCGCGTTGGAGGGCCTTGAGGGCAGAGGAGTGGGACATTAATGTTGTGTACAGTGCTATTTTTTGGGTGAGATGAAGGTATCGACGTCCAAGTAACGGACTCACGGGATTGTTGTTTGTGCTCGAGAGCAGCAGCGGACATGGATTCGGTGCGGTCGGCAATATCTGCGAGGCGTCGTTAGGAAGAGTTTGGTGAACCGTAGGGTACGGCTAACCTCGTAGACGGGCAACCTCTTTTTCACGGATGATAATTTCCTGACCCGAGGATTCTACCAATGCTTCTAGCCGCTTCTTCTCTTTATGGGCGAACGCTATATAGGTGGATCGAATTTTGGCGCCCTGAAGATAGCAACGCGCCATATAAGAGCAACAGCAGCCTCAATGAGAGATACACATACAGTCTTTTGAATCTTTCGTTCCGCATCCCTCTTTCTTCTGTATTCCTCTCCGATTTCTTTGCACGCATTCTTGCACACGCCAGGTCGTTCGTCGGAACCGTCGCAACATTGCGGCTCTACACCACGGTCAGCGGTTCCGAAAACTAAGGCTATGCATGTCAGAGCATACCGCAGAGTCCGTCATTTACCCTGGAGCTCGGAATGGTCGCGCCAATGTGGCCGACATTTTGGCAGTAGAATGTGCTGTTCGGGCAAGCGCTAGTGCCTTGGAATCATGGTTGAGTTAAGGAGTCGGTGAGTCAAGCGCCGATGAGTCGAACCTGGCTCGTCGCTGCCGTCGGGACAGTCACAGGCGTCGTCGTTGACAAAGTCCCAGGGAATTTCTTTGGAGCCGTCCAAGCACTTCCACAGACCAGATTTCGGCGGAGAATATTGCGAAAGGAAAGCAGGGGCGACGCCTAGGGTCTTGTCGAGCGCAAGGGCTGGGAGAGGCAGCGCCAATAACCAGAGCAGCATCGAGCGCAAGTTGGGACGTGTCTAGAATTGATGGTTTCGATTATCTAAAGCACGTGGTCACGTGTCAGCCCCTATAAAAGTTGAACAACAGTTCGCAAACAGCCAACCGCCTTCAACCCGAACCACGACCACCTCAAGACACCAATGGCCCGCACCAAGCAAACCGCCCGCAAGGTACTTGTCCTCGCTCTCCTTCACCGGCCTTCACTGACATCTTCTCCAGTCTACCGGAGGCAAGGCTCCTCGTAAACAGGTCTGTCGTCGTCGTTGCGCGGACCCGCACCGTATTGACTCATCGCTCGTTAGCTCGCCGCCAAGAGCGCCGCCCGCAAGACCTCTCAGCAAGCCGCGGGAGGTGTGAAGAAGCCCCATCGTTTCCGGCCTGGAACCGTCGCCCTCCGTGAAATCAGGCGCTACCAGAAGTCGACCGAGCTCCTCATCCGCAAGCTCCCCTTCCAGCGCCTCGTCCGTGAAATCGCACAGGATTTCAAGGTGCGTCTGCTGGCTGCTGCTTGCCGTTCTCATTCATCGTACTCACCCTTGTTGTACGCAGACCGACCTTCGTTTCCAGTCGTCGGCCGTCATGGCGCTACAGGAGGCTGCCGAGGCTTACCTAGTCTCGCTCTTCGAGGTGCGTTTCCGCCTCCCTTTCCTCGTCGTGCCATTCGCTAACTCTCGTCGCAGGACACCAATCTCGCCGCCATCCACGCCAAGCGTGTCACGATCCAACCCAAGGATCTCGCTCTCGCCCGTCGTCTCCGCGGCGAGCGCTCGTAGACTGTACACTATATCACTGGCATTTCTCCATCATCCCTGTATGCATTACACGTCCACGCAGTAACATTATATCGTCTCTGTAAAAGCCCTACAATTCATGTTTCTTGACCCCTACATGCGTCTTTCTCTTTGAATGTTCGGTCTAGCGCAGGCTCGTTCAGAAACAGCCGCGGCCTTTTCATTTCATTTCTATTCCATTAAAGTGTACCAAGGGGCCCATGTAGCACTATTACAAGATACGTAGATGTCGCTAGCAGGCATGGAGAGAGCTCGGGTGAGTGAACCATAAGTAGCTATGGAGGGAAGCGGTGGATAATGGGCTCTTTCACGATAAACACTCGTTGAATCAACAACCTCTTTCCTTTTTTGGAACACGCGACGCGACGCGTCTCGACCCGTGACCAGGGAAGTTTGGCACATTGTTTTTCTTCTCTGCCTTCATTCAGCGATGGGGCTATCGGAAGGCTCTGTAAAATACTCTGGTTTTCACGAACGCTCTTTGGGCAAAACGTGAGATACGGAAAACGAAAAACTCGAGTTTCGCTTGAAGAGCCTTTCCCGTAGGTCAGTAACTTGGTAAATAAGGACCGCTATATACAGGCCTGGAAGCTGGATACTATTCACGTCTTCCCTACCCTTGAGGAATGTCTTTCGTCGCATCGTTATAGGGGCCAAGGCCCAAAATGGGAATTGACTCAAGATATCGGCCCTGAAAGCCAACAGCGACAAGCAATGGCGGATGCTCCCTCCCTCGACGACAAGGCGCGCTATGAGGCCTTGAAGAAGGAGCTCCTGCAAGCGCTACCCAAGAAACGCGCTATAGATAAGCAGCTGGTCAGTCCATCCCTTTCCCTCTTGAAATAAATAAAATAAAATCCAAACAACAAAGGCGGAAATCGAGTTCCAAATTCACGACCTCGAAAAGACCTACCTCACCGAGACCGCGGCACACAACGGAGGCAACATCATCAATGGCTTCGAGGGCTATCTCAAGAACACCAACACCAACCGGCGCAAGTACGACGTCGCCGACCACGAGCGCCTCTTCAGCAACTCGAGTCTGACGTACCCAAAGGTGAGCTTGCTCCGTGCTTTGGCGGCGCCTATGCCCTTGGAGAATCCCACCCAATAGTCACTTGAGCTTCTCCGCGATAATGATGTTGACGTGCCGGAAGAAGGATCGCACGGTGGCAGCATCTCCCTCTTCAAGCAGCCAAGCAGCACACCGGGAGTGACGACGGTCATCGTGCCGCCTGCGACGCGCGGGCAGGAGCTCGACCAGTCGACGATTAAGAAATATCGGGACCGGGAGTATCAGAGACGGAAGAGGGCGAGTGCGAGTGTCAGTCAGCGCAGCACGAGCGATGAGGAGACCGTCACTAGCTCGTCGCGCAGGGCGACGAAGAAGGCGCGGTTAGGGGACGAGTGAATTCCCGGTGCGTTTTTACTTCTGTGGCTCTCACGACTTCGTGCTCATACGCGTGTGCAGCATAATACCTGTATTATAAGGAAGGAAACATGTACATTACTTTCACAGTCCCAAATTCCGCAGGAGATTCGCGATACCTGCTTCGTCCGTACCTCCAACGTCGGGGTCTACCGCCTCGATACACCGCGCAATGCCAATAACTTCTCGTACATCTTTCGCGTTGACCCACACTCGCCCGTTCACACCTATTGCGGTCTCGAGGGGAAAGCGTGCGCCGAGCATGGGTAGCAGGAAATGTTTGGAGTCGAGCAGTCTTTAAACGTGTTCAGAGGGTCGGACCTCAGTATTTGGGAGGGCACATACTGTCTGCACATGGCCGAACTGCAGCGCACCATAAACCCGCCCTTGAGTTCTCCAAAGCCTTCGGATTTACGCGTCTGCGCGTCGAAACATTCGAGCTCGGGCTCCATGTCTTTGTGCGCTAATGAGACGCGCGCGTAGACGAGGCTTCCAATCTAAAATGTTGCTGTCAGAAAAAAAAAATTGAATGAGCGCGTTGAGTACCTTGAGATTTGGTTTGTTTCTTTTCGTCGCGCTTTCGAACGCCAAACCATCGAGAGAGGCGGCCTGCGCCGAGCCAATATCGACGCGAAACCCCTCGCCCGCTTTTTGGATTATAACACCGACTACGGACTCTTGCGCCGCCGGCACGTACTGTAGCAGGGCCGCCAAGTAAACACGAATCCGCCGGGGTAAGGAAGACACAAACAGACCCGTCGTGAATTATTCTCGACCCACCATTTGCTGCCGTTTGGGTTGTGGTTGAGGGTGCCGGCGCGGGTAGCGATTATTGGCGGCGCGGAGGTGGACGCATCGCCGCTGGTCTGCAGCAGTCCGGGACCGAGCTTGAGGTTGACGTGCTGCGCGGCGACGTGCTGGCCAGGGAGGACGAGGGACATGAGCGTTGCTGCAGGAAAATACTTGCAAATAAATATTCATCCTTCGGACCACCACAACGTCGACGCTTATTCATACCTCTCGTACTCTCAGCTCTAGATATCGCCACATTGTCGATGAGCACACATTCCCGGCTGAAAGGCAGTCACCCCAAAGCTAACCCGCACGAAATCGATAACTAATCCATGGGGTGCTCTCATTCTCCGCATCCAATGCGACGTTTCCCAGCCTCCCTTCTCCGTGGTGCGACTGTCCCTGACCTGGCTTGTTCAAACGGTAAAAATCAATGGATCGAACGACCCTGCTCCACAGACCGACACTCCCAGACCAGATCCCCTACCGTTCATTTCGACACCCTTTCTTTTCCAGAGTTTCACATTCAAAATCGGGTTCCGCTTCGCGGATTGACTCAAGGTCGACTCCAAGTTCTAGGATGAGCCTTTTTTTTGACAGCACATCCGTTGTCTTTAGTGGGACTGACCCTCGTCCGAACTTGCCCGACGCGCGAGTGATGCATGGTGCATAATGCGCTTCTTCGGAACACCGCGACTCCATGCTTAACTTGCACTGAAAACGAACAACTCTGAAGCGCGTGCGTCGACGTCCATCTCAAGGTTCGCCCATCTCTGCCCGTACAAGTACATACCAAATACATTTACTTGTTTACTTCATCGCCTCCTCCATTTCCTTCCTCCACCTCTTTTGTATATCAATCGACTCCCTGAATATCTTGTATTTCGCCTCCAAGAGTTTCTTCTCTCTAGGCGAGGCGCTGGGCGAGACGAGCGTCCCGGGGGGTGTCATCTCGACCTTGGAAAATAAATAAAATAGTAAGCAATGTACCAAGGCGTGAATTCGATGACCGGCGCGCGCACCATAATCCGCCAAAGCGCCTCCCCCTGCTCCTTCTCCCCCATCGCCGCGCCTTCCCCTCCCCTCGCCGCCGCCTCCGCCGCAAACCGTCCCAACATCGCTGCCCCCCGCACCACCGCCCCCGCATGCTCCCCCGCCCGCGGCACAACCACCCCCATCCCGCACACATCCGCAAACAGCCGCATCAGCACCCCATTTGTCGCCTGCCCGCCGCTCATGTATATCTCCCGCACCTCGTGGCCCGCGGCGTTCAACGTGTCGATGATGTGCCGCGTTTGGAGCGCGATGGACTCGAGGGCGAGGTAGTATTTGCGCGCGAGGTCGGGGAGGGTGGCGTCGAGGGTGAGGCCGACGAGGGAGCCGCGCATGCGGGGGTCGGCGATGGGGGAGCGGTTGCCTGGGTGTATCAAAGTGGTTAGTGAGTGGGGCCGGGAGGTCGGGAGGGGAGGTACCGTGAAAGTCGGGGTACATGTGTACGTCTTTCAAGAGTTCGGTGAAGCTGGCGGCGTGTTCGTCGTCGCGCAGCCTGTCCAGTATATCCTGAAGGACTGAATAAAGGTTCAATCGGCGCTGACGCGACGAAGAAGCCACGCTTACCGACGAAGATGCTTTTACCCTGCACCTTGCCTTGCTCTCGGAGGAGCGGGTACGCCGGGTGGTTGGTGAGGATAAAGTCAATTAACTGCGCGTTCGGAAAATAAACGACTTGTCGATGTATGAGAAGTGGAAAGACCTACCTGGCCCGTGGACGACTGCCCACCCTCGTTCATCCACCAGCCGCGGAAGAGTGCGTCCTGGGAGAACAATTGAGTTAGAAAATCACGACCGACGCGTTAGACAGTAAAATAAATACCCTATACGGACCCCAAACGCCGTTGACGAAAACGCCTTCCGGGCTCTTGAGGGCGTTATCAATTCGAAATCGCTGAATCACGAAAGGAAATTTACCTGCACGAGATGGCAAGTGCTAGTACCCGCGACGGCGGCGAGCCGATGACGCGATTCGTCAAGCGAGGGCAGGGAAGAGAGCTTCCCGTCCACTGTGGACCGCGCCCCGACCGTCCCGAGCCAACCCGCATATCTACGCGACGCGACGCGTCAAAATCCAAAAATAAATCACTTCAAGCATGAGTTATACTCACGCATCGATAACCCCGCTCCCCACCGGCGTCCCTTCCACCAACCCCAATTCCTCTGCCGCCTTTTTACACAAGCCCCGTCCCACCGGGAGCCCCGCCGTCAGCACGTCCTTCTCGCGGTCCGCCGCGCCAATTTGCTTGTACTTGCCTTCCACTAGGTCACCGAGGCCAATTTTCGTGAAGAAGTCGTCCTTCCAGCCGGTCTGTGGGATGAAGGAGCACTTGCAGGTAAGGGAGCAGCAGGAGCGCGTGGGGGCGGAGGTGGCGCGGTACGTGAGGAAGTCGGGGAGGTCGAAGAATTGGCAGCGGCCGAAGAGCGCGGGGGGCATGTGGGTTTTGAGCCAGAGGATTTTGGGGATTTCCATTTCGAGCTGGGGTGAGCGGGTTATGTACTTGGTACTTACTACGCGCGCGCGAGAGCGGGACTCACGCTCATGGTCCCACCGACATAATCGAGCACGACCGATCCCGAACTGTTAATCAAATCCGCCTCCTTCTCGGCGCGATGGTCCGCCCACAGGATAACGTTCCGGTCCCCGTGCGTACCCAGCTCCGCGCCGCGCGTCACCCTCACCGGCTGTCCCTCGAAATCCGATACCGCGAGCGAGCACGTCGCGTCGAAGCCCAGGCCTTTCACCGCCTCGGGGGCGACCTGGAATTGAGAGAGACAGGTGTGGATTGCGGAGGCGATGGCGGCCCAAATGTTGTCTGTAGATTGCTCGAAGATGCGGTGATCGGAGGGATCGCGGTGAGTGAGGGTGTCGACGGTGGCGACGTGGGCGACGTGTCCGGCGGCATCGATGAGGGAGGCGCGCGCGGAGCCAGTGCCGACGTCGATACCCAGATAGTAACTTGAGGTGGACATGGTCGTGCAAGCCAAGAAGTTAGGAGTCTCATGATCGGCGGGCCGGTGGTCCGCGGGAGCAAAAACGAACAACTTGCAAAAACGAAAGCTGGAAACAGCGAGGAAGCTTCGACCGAAAATTCACAGCGAGGACTCTGAGAGGCGGCAGAGTAACTCGGAGCGGGATAGTAGGATGATTTCCGCAGATGAATTGGTCTGGGCTTCCGCAGCATCGCGCATGCGAACGATAAAACTAGCTACCATACCCATCAACACGATTCCGACAACACCCAGATTCAGACTCAGTCTGGGGACAAACTCAGCTCAAAGCGTCATCACACGACATCAGAATTAGAGCCTTGGCGCGAAAGCATGGATTTTAGTGCGTGCAGTGAGATACATGTAGAGCATAAACAACATAAGACGTCTAATCGGATGCTGCTGTTGCTCGTGCTGGCAAAGGACATGTTAGATACGGTATGAATGAATAGAGCGACGGCAACGCACTGTATACCAGCTGGGCCGAGTGGTGCACTATGCGCTTGATCTGACCATCCTTCTCGAGGTGGCGGATAGCGACGCGAGCCAAGCTGCCATTTATTTTGAGGCGCTCGATGAGGATGCTCTGGGAGATGAAGCGGAAGGTGGGGACCTCCTTGATGATGCGGTCAAAGGTGGCCTTGTCGAGGGTGACTGCGTGCTGCGCCTTGTCCTTTACTTTTCCCTTCGACCACTTCTTTTTCTTTGCGGCCTTGCCGCCACTCGACGTGGTGGGTTTCGTTGCTTTGGCCTAGAAGATAAAAAACAAAAAAAAAGTCAGAAAGACATCCAAAAGGCGAGCCGCGGATCCAGCCCAGTTCCACCGCAATTGCACTCCAGCTGGTTCCAGCGATGCAAGGGTCGCACTGCAGCATCAGGATGGCAGAGGGACACTAACCATTTGGTGGGCGAGCCGTTCGTGAAGAGCCTTGCAACCGGCGCTGACTGATTACTAAGGGTATCTGTCACGCTGTCACGTTTGGGTCACGTCCGCATCGACAATCAATTTACTCAACTTTTCCGTTCGACTCTCTCAATGCCGAAAGAGCTTCGAAAGAGAGGCAAAAAGAAGAAACCAGAACCAGAATGGCAGCCCCCTGTGCAACAGCCTGTCCATGAACCCCAACCTGTGCCTCAGCGCACACAAGAAACCCCCTCTTGGATCGTCTCAGCTCCTAAACCTGACGACTCGGACGATGTGAACCCGGAAGCGCCCTTCGGCTACGTGGAGGTCGATGTCAAGGCTTACTTTCGGACTGTCGATATCCAAATCCGCGATTGGCAAAATACCACCGCCGACGCGGGAGGCGACCAAGACTCCGATCCAAATGAAGGTGCTTTGAGAATATTATTGATCACATAAATTAGTTGACACCGAACTAAAGAGAGGCGCATGTTCTTCGTCGCTGCTCTGACGGAAATGGGCGGAAAAGAAAAGCAACTCGCGACAGACCCGGACTGTTCACTCATTTTGGAGCGGATGACTTATTCCATGGACGATTTCGTGCGTCGCGTTTTCGTTGATAGTTTAATCGGCTCGTGAGTCGGCTCTTTCAGTGGCCATATCCTTTCTCAATATTTGCAGCTACGATGTACTCGTGAAACATCGGTTTGCCTCGCATGTTTGCCAAACTCTGTTCACCGTGGCCAACCAAACGGTTTCGCGGGAGGTGAGGCTAGTTTAACCACAAAATTCCACAACATTAATATCCGCGCAGAAACGAGGCGTTCTGCCAACGGTTCCCGAGTCCTCTGATAAGGGCGAATTGCGGACCTTAACCCAACTGATAGTGGATGTTTGCGAAGTGAGTCTACCGTCACTGCGCCCCGCAAAAAACATGTAACTGAGATTGCCAAGGAACTCCTTCCGGTATTTTCTTCCCTCGTCATGAATCCCTTTGCATCCCACGTTATCCGAGCACTTCTCCTGCTTTTATCGCCAAACCTGGTGACATCACAAGAAACTGCGCAGCATACGATGCGATCCAAAAAAAGCGCCGCCTGGAAAGCGAAACAGGGTCCTTTAAAATCAGTCTTTAAAGACGGTCACAGCGGTGGAGACTCTGGGGATAATGCCCCTCCAGAGGTCTTCACCCAGGCTGCTCGCAAGTTTGTGGAAGCGATTCGCAGCGAGCTTGGCGATAACGAAACGCGGGCTCTTGCCGCTGACAAGGTTGCGAGTCCGACATTACAAGTCCGCAATTTCTCTGACCTTTCTCTTACCAGTTTCGCTAAATAAACGCCCTAGATGCTGCTCGCTGTCGAGGCGGATCAGCAGATGACTGAAGAACCCGATTCGCTCATGGATAGAGTCTTGGTTGGACTCATATCAGCCTCGCGTACGACCCAATTCTTTTTCCCGCTGCGTCAAACTGAATAAGAATGCATAGGTGAAAACCCGACCTCGGCGGCTCCCGTGTCTGATTATCTCAACACGCTCCTCCGCGACCCCACGTCTTCTCACCTTCTGGAAACCATCGTCTCCAAATGTCCCGACTTGGCCTTTTCCATCCTGTGGGCGACCTATTTCCAGGGTAACTTGGCCCGAATTGCTTCTCATCCCGTTGCAAATTTCGTTTTGGCAAAGGCAGTCGAACGACTGAGTGTCGCCCAGCTGACTGAGGCATGTACGGAACTGCATAACGTCTGGCCAAAATTAATCCGTGAGACGATACGTTATTCGAGGATGACTGAAGTGACTGACTGACTGACCTATCCTTCGCTTA
Organism: Mycena alexandri; assembly: GCA_029233265.1. Taxonomy (NCBI): domain Eukaryota; kingdom Fungi; phylum Basidiomycota; class Agaricomycetes; order Agaricales; family Mycenaceae; genus Mycena; species Mycena alexandri. Next base: position 1,210,937 of record JARJCM010000001.1, on the reverse strand, counting down.
AGAAACTTCAAGAACTGGTGTTCTTCGTGCAGCGATTGATCGTGCAGCAGCTCTCAAAGCTTGTGGCTCTGAAATGACAGAGGTAGCAACCTCACCTTCATTTTTTTTTCAATCTCTCAAAGTCTAACTATCGTCTAGGCTGTTTTGTCGGCGTTTCGCATAGAGAGCGCGGAGGAGCGCACTCTGCTCGTTCCGTGTATGTTGCGCTTGCAGACGCTTCAGGTTAGCTGACTTCACTTTTGGAGAATTGTCCGTTGACCTGTTTGTCGTTCTAGGAGTACAACGCCGCGAAATCGGATGAACCCAAGGTTCAGGGGGCGGTGCTTCTGCAATCTCTGCTCCGTCTCCCCGAGCCTCACAATCAAGTCGTGTCTGATAGGTACCTCACCCAGAAGATATCAACGCAACCTCTCGATTGACGCGTGCTCCTCCTAGTTTAAATTCACTTTCACCGGAGGAGATGCTCGCGATCGCGCACCACGCCATCAGCTCGCGCGTACTGGATGCTCTCCTAGACTCGCCGACCGTCCCTCTAAAAGTCAAACGCCAATACGTTCTTTCGTCCATCGGCCGCTACCACCTCCTCGTCGACGATCGTATCGGCAGCAGGGTCGGAGACCGCTGCTGGGCGTTCTCTGACACCTACCTGAAGGTCAGTCAGCACCCTTCCTTCCCTTATTTTCACGAGATCCTCGATTATTATTGCAATTTCTCAACCTGTCCGCCTTTTTTTCTTCTAGGAGAAAATCGCCCGTTCGCTGATCCCCCAAGAGCAATTCCTCGCCGGCTCCTTTTACGGCAAATTCTTCGCGCGGAACCTCAACCTCTACCTCTTGCAACGCCGCCCAGACGAGTGGCGCACCATGCAGACGGAGCGCAGTCGGCCCGCCGAATCCGCGCCAGCCAACCGACCACCACCAGCCGCTGACGCGACGCCTTCGAAGGGGGACATGAAGCGGAAGCGCGAGGGGGACGAGATCGACGAGCTCTTCGGCGCTGCGCTGGGCAAGAAAGTGCGGAAGGCTGCGCTCGTGGAGCCAGCGCAACCGGAAGCCAAAGCCAAGCCTCTGCCCTCGAGTGAGGCTCTAGACGCAGGTCTTGCCGACGTCCTGGGGGCTATTCGCGCTGCGCCAGAAGGAAAGGGACACGGCAAACGCAAGGGTCGGTAGCTGTGAGCCTTGGCCCTTTTCGCCCAAAAGTATTGTATTGCGATGTGCCAATAATTCAAATATCAATTTGGGTTTTCTCCCACTCGGCTTTTGATAGGTTTAGGCGGGACGGCGCTCACTCGCCGCATGCCCAAGGTCGTCGGAAACGCAGTTGGCACTCGAAACAGAGAGGGGCGTCGACGGTGAAGGCATGAACCCGTCCGTAAGATTTCAGCATCACAATTCGAAGGCATCGTTCTCTTGGCGCGCTGTCCGCGTTGCATCGCGTGCACAATCCTCTGCAAACCAGAGTTTCGATTTCACTACTACAAGCACCTGACTTCACTAATAAAAACAATAGAGGAGAAGAACAACGACCATTTTTTTAACGTGCATTTGGCTTCCGCGCGCAAATGATGGGTAAAGCCATGGCCAGATGCGCGCGTACTAAGCCCGGGGCCCACGGCAAGGGAGCACGAGGATGGAGCATAGCTCTCACCCGCCCCCGGGAAGGAAACACTCACCTTGCACAAACCTTGGACTTGCAACATGTCGCTAGCTGTCGCCGCGTCCTTGAGCAGTCTCCCACTGAGGTCTTGAGGTGTCTTGAATCTTGCGCCGTCTTGAGCTTGACCCTTGAGCAGTGTCCCGCTGAGGTCTTGGAGCGTCTTGAGCAGTGTCCCACTGAGGTTTTGGCGTCTTGACTGTTGGATCTTGAACAGTTTCCCACTGAGGTCTTCTGCGAGGCGACGGTTTGAGGACTTGCGGCTCGATGTCTTTGCTTCGTTGAGATTCTTGAGCGATTTCTCACCGAGGTCTTGAGTCTTGAGTTCTTGAGGGGCTTCGGGACTTGAGGACTTGAGTGACTTGAGGCTTGAGGGCTTCATCGTTTTGACACTTGAGGCATTGAGCGGCGTGGACTTGAGCGTCTTGAAGCTGGAGGCCTTGCGGGCTTGAGCGGTTTGACAGTATTCCACTGAGGTCTTGGGCGAGCCTGGCTTGAGTCTCGCTGAAGGCGAACAGCGAGGTCGAGAATTGAGGCCTTGACCACGACGAACGGCGAGTTCGGCAGTTTGAAGGTCTTGAGTAGCGAGCGAGCTTGTGGCCTCAGGGCACTTGAGAGCTTGACAGTGTCCCACTGAGGTCTTGAGCGAGCTTGATGATAACGACAGCAGCGACGGCCACGGTTTTGAGGGTCGGCGACGACGAACGAAGAACTCAGCGAGGGTCTCGAGTAGCGAGCTTGAACATCTTTAGCAGCGAGGAGTGTACTGGGCGAAACGGCGAGCTCGGGCGACGAGGAACGATCGAGACACGGTGGCATGAAGGGAGTCCATACGAAGAGGAAAGGAGTGGGCAGCGAGGAGGAAGAGGAGGCGCGGGCCGACGGATGATAGGAGAATGAGCCACGGCGGAGAGGATATACCGACTATCGAGAACACTCCACTTGCACTCCACTGGCAATGGCATCCTTGACGTTGACGTTGACGTTTGAGTTTGAGGAATTGAAATGGCGGGAGGGGAGATGATGAGAGTAGAGAGGAAGGAGCAGATAGCTGACGAAAGGCAAGTGGCTGACCTTTAAATCGCGGCTGATGCCGAATTGAACTTCCGCCGGCAATTACCGGAACTTTTCAAGGCTGTGCTCCCTGAAATTCCAGCTCGAGGTAACTATGTATGCAGGCGCAAACGAAAAGAGGGCCATCCCTCAAGAACTTTTATTCTCTCAGTCTTCTTTGGCGGTACTGTTCCTCCGGCAGAGACTAGTACTCAGAGCGGCAGAGACAAAGTCGACCAATAAGAGGTCGGTCGAACGATTTCTGGCCCAAAGCATTCCGGCGCAATTCTTCAAAGCACAATGTATGTCGTGCGGGGCATAGACGCGTACGTAAACCATTCTACGTAATAGATTCGAGACCATCATGTGATCGTGTAAAATATATTTCGCCCCTGAGATTCAGAATCCAAGTCGCGCACCGTCTCCCACTCATTATCACGGAGTGGGTTCCGCATACACTTGAAGCACTCCATCATTGCGAGAAGCCGGGACCGTGCACATTATCGATGGGTGTCGTCGCACCGCGCAATTTTGGCAATGGCTTGATATTATTACACCACGAGGTTTTAGCAGTGGTACTCGGTGGTCATTTTGCAGCCCACAATCAGTATTTCCACCAAGAGGAAAACTAGCGTAAAACAGCGTCAAGTAGTCTCGACTGGTGTTGAAATCAAAACTAACTCCAGAGTTAACAGTTTGAAATTGATGATGGAGCGTATCGGGAGGTGATTGCATGATTGTGTCACCCCTTCTTCTCTTGACCACCATGCTTGCTTTGCGCCGTATGCCCTTCAGTCCTCAAATGTTGCCCTTTCACCCTTCTCTGTGATGCTCAACCCTTCTTCGGCTGTCCCTCCGCTCACATTTGCCTTTTGCTACAGAACTGCCCCTTGCGTCAGAATTTCCACCTGTACTGTGTCGCAAACCACACCATCGACCCAGACTGCGAATAAGCCTAAGGTAGGCTTCAGAAAAACAATGATACACTTGGCTTATCTTTTCTTCAAAGAAGACTCGCCGCAAAAGGGAGCGTTTCGCCGAGCCTTATCGTACCGACCTCGACCTCAATGTCTTTTCGTGCAACTGGGATAAATGGAACAGTAGCTACTTTATCGACATTGATCCATCGTGGCACGACCTCAGCATGATGGAGTTCTTTGTCAAGCGTGTTGCAAAAGTCCCCGGCACCATCCGCCCGCTCGCGTTCGTGCCCAACGTCCCTGATCCCTGTGTCGCGTTCGAGGCCGCCGGCAAATACTATTATCTGAACACCGCTGCGGACTACTTGGAGCGTTTCGGAGGAGGTTGGGAATCCCATGATGCCTTCCTCGCCGCTTTCACGCGGAAGCCTTCTATCAAGGGCGCGGTCCACGAATTTCCTGATGATACCGAGGACCTTTTTGGGGCTGTGTACATGGAGCAGAACAGGAAGGCGGCAAAGGCTGCAAAGGCTGCAAAGATGTTGTCTCCCACTTGAGTTTGTACATTTTTCATCTTTGTTCCCAGTCTGCCTTTGACAACAACCCAGCAGACTCATTCCTCCCTTCCTACCGCTTTCCTCTAAACGAGGTACGACTCGGAGTTTGCAGGTGTAACATCTGTTTATAAGAGGTTCCGCACGAAATCGCTCACGGCCCCTTCCACGCCAACGAAGATATCCCTCCAGACGCCCCAGAGGAGCACTCGTTTGATTCCTCCCATACCCTTGAGTCGTACTTGGACAACCTCAATCGAAAAATCCATCCTTCACTCAAAATCCCCTCTTTGGACAACCCCTCCAAATTATGTGTTATATTCTTCGACCAGGCCACCCCATCTCGATTAAACAAGTCGAAGCGATGTCTGCATTCAGCCAGCGTGTGATGGGTGAGGTGCTGAGGTGGTGGAGGCGCAGCCTGCCTCGAGAGTTGCGTAGCCAGGCGCGGCTCGACGGCGCGGAGGCGGTCGAAGATGCTGCCCTTGCGATGCAACTCACCAAGACAAATATACTCTTGAATCCGTTTGAAAACGTGAAAAACGCGAGAAAAAGGCACGAAAGTGAACAAAAAGACCTGAATAATAACTGTACAATTTGACCGACATACAATTCCGTATACCATGTTCTAGACCTGTTGTATTTTCACTCGATTCTTCAATGTCCACGGGAGGAGGACTCGAAGTCGGCCGCTAGCGAAATCTCGAACCCGCACCTGGATAGGAACTGGTAGGAACCTGAGCTTTTGATAGCTTCGACCGAAGTCAAACATACAGCGAAAATAATACATAAGCATTACAGCAAAACCGCGACCACAATATACTCTCAAGCGTCTTTCTCAAACCCGTACGCCGGTCCCAGCATCTCATTCGGAGGAACAGCGCGCTCGTCAATCAGCATTGTCGCAGACTCCACGCCGGCGACGGGTAAACGCAGTGTTTTGCCATCGATCGGGACATGAGTCGGGATGATACCGACCTGCATTAATGCCGTGCCCTGGTCCCACCATATGTGCTCTACCCGATTCCGATGAGGGAAGGCATGGGCTTTGGGATGTATTCCCTACCGTGATAGAGGCGGTCCCCTCGGATGTTGATCACACCTACCATAGGGATGGCGATCTTCTTCCCGGTCGGGGGAACGCCTGGTAGGAGCCAGTCGATTTGTTTGTCGTGAGTCGCGTGTAGGATAAATTCATCTGAAGTATCGTGGAATGAGTTCGGACTCTCATAAACGGAGGACAAGTACGAACCGACAACGCGGTCGGAACCTACTGTTCGCGAAATCGATTGCATCGAGGTGTCCTTCGGGTTGCTGATATTTATTGTAGGAAAACGGAGGAAATTCGAGGCCGAAGACATACTTGAATACAAAGTGGTCACTGGCCAGATCGTCAAGACAAGAATCGAATGAAGAGATGAAGAGGCAGACCGATAGAAAGCTGAGAGCTGTTTGCGACCAATGCCACCAGCCAACTGAATGCAAGTAAGTAGACGTAGAATGAAAGGAATGGGGGAACCCACAGTTGGAACATGATTAACATATGGCTCCGCCTGTTGAATGCCGTTCATCGGAAGACGCAACAAAAAGATATTTCATACCACCATCGTCCCCATAGTTTTCGCAACGCTTCTGAGTTCAAATTCAAAGTACGTGTGTTCTTCCCAGATCGCCTCGAGGTCAAAGACTGGGCAGGAAATTAAGAAAGCAAGTTAATTGAACAGTTTGCGTCGCATACAGGGTCCACCAAGGTGCTTTCTGAAATGCGCAGCCGCTTTGCTATGGGCGATGGACGCAGCGGCAGTGTGAAACTCGACTGTTTGGGGAAGGACGAACGAGGGAGAAGGCGAGTCAACTTTGCAGACAGTCAGATTAGAAACCGACACAACGTCCGCAGATCCAGAGGGTACAAATACTATTGTAGGCACAGAAGGAGGGGTCGTCAGAGAGTAGTCATAGATGGCCAGACAGGCAACCCGAGGCTGCTGCGGTATTGCAGCGATGACATCCGCCAAAACGCTCGCATCGTAAACTGAGAAATATGTTCAAGGTAGTCCCAGCGGAACGTACACGGCATTGCTTACCTGCAATAGCGAACTTGTCGCGAATATCGAGCTCCTTGAGTTTGAGCAAAGCATCAACGGCCGCCTCCAGATTAGCAGCCACAGGGCCATGTCCCGTTATGATCTGGGTGTTATTAGAAAGCTAGATTGAGAGCCCGGGCAATGCTGGGTACCCCGACGACGGCGAAACCCTCTTCCGCCCATTTCTAGGAGAGTAATCCGATAAGTTTTGTTGCTGCAAATACCACAAAGTTCCAACCTGGACGGGTTCTGGATCCAACGGTTTGTCGTCTCCGGACTTGGAGGATAGGTTCAAAGCGCTGTCCGGCGGAAGAAACACGATCAAGCCAGGACCAGTACCGCGACGCGTGAGAGGCGGTTGGAGGACGATACCATCAGCCCAAGCAATTAACGGAGCAGAGGGAAGTGCCACAGGTTTCTCGTTTTCCGAATCAGGATCATAAGACTGGGGGCGAGCTACAGACATTGGGCTACCAGTGACTACAGTAGAGCAGCCAGAGTTGGGCAGAGCGCGTTGTGGGAGTTAGGATCAAGCGCGACCAGCAGTGACGTAAACATTTGTTCTCCGCTAACCCTTGCTTCTCGCGCTCATGGCCATCGACGGCCTCATTATCCTGGACACTACTGGGTCAGTTCTGTTCCCAGTGAAGCCGCACCTCCGTTTGACGGCCTGAAGACGTCCAATTATTCAGTCTGGATTCCGCTCAACATCGCCAGCCTATCCCTTGCTGCACGTCGATGCCTTCAATAATGCGATGCCCAAGTCCCACCGCCCAGGAGACATAGATCCAGTTATCTATGTACCTCCATACAACGTCGCAGACTCGCCGAGCGCGTGTTGTCACGTCGAATGCGGAGATATGCGAATTCTATGTCCTATGAGCGGCGATGGTTAGTGAAGCCGTTCTACTTTCTTTGACTAGTCTTGAGAGCCTACAGTGGACCCGCTCTTCGGATTTGCTTTCCTACAGACCTTCATCGACATACTCCATGAATATTTCGGCGCTCTGTCGGCTGCAACGCTGAAGGACAATTTTGATGTCGTATATCAAGTGAGGCGTCTTTCGTGCTGGCGGTTCTATCTTATGGGTTCTGGTGTAGCTGCTTGAAGAAACACTCGACTCCGGCGGTCATCCACTCACCACTTCACCCAACACACTTCGGGACATTGTGCTTCCTCCTTCTCTCCTCTCCAAACTGCTCAGCGTCGCTGGTGCAAATATAAACTCAACAATCAACTCCGGGTCCGGGCTTGGGTCCGCTGGAGGACCTTTCTCTTCTCCGATTCCATGGAGGAAGGCGGGCTTGAGATATAATAGCAACGAAGTTTATTTCGACATGGTCGAGGAACTCAAAGCTATAGTAAACAAGTTAGACCCACCGCCACTACTTTGATCTCCGAACTTACGGCTCTCTGGCAGACATGGAACGACGCTCACGAGCAGCGTATGGGGCAAAATTGAGACCAACGCAAAACTTTCAGGTAAATATTTCCCCGGATGGCCATTTCGGGATGCTTAAATTTATTCAAGGGACCCCAGATTGCCTGTTGACGTTCACAAATCCCCATGTCATCACGGACTGTGCGTTCCACCCATGCGTCCGGTATGCACAAGCTCCGCTTTTTCAATGACCATTCACTTGTATGATAATAATATTTTGAACCCTATTTAAATTTAGATTACAACGCTGGAAACGGGACAGCTCCCTGTCGTTTGTACCTCCGGACGGACATTTCACCTTGGCAGAATATCGATTCACGCCGAGCGCCTCCGCAACCTCGGCACGATTTATGTCCGCTGGGGCATCGGTAGCGCCGTCCGCCAAGGAGAACGTCCCGATCCCATTCATCCTCAAACCAGCGGTTGAACTCACAGAGTCGGGCGGTACGCACCTCTTTGATGATCCGTTCGGCGTCTGACATCCCGAATGACCACAGGCACCTTTGAATTCAAACTGACGTCCCGGATGGCCTTTGAGGCCCTCGTGGTCGAGATGTATCTCGGCGAAGGCGCTGGAGGCGTAAAATGTGTAGCGACCCGGGGCGACGGCAACGGGAATATCGGACGGAGGGGTGATGTAGTGACCTCCGGCTCCGCTAGTGGCTCTTGGACGTTTGATGCACGAAAAATGGTGACTGTTCCTTCTTCTCTAAAAGCTTCCTCTGATTGCTCGTGTGCCAGGTTGTACGCTGGGAGATACCCGTCGTGCCGCTTTCAAGCACTTGGACGTTGCGCGGTTCATTCACGTCGTCGTCAGTGTCCCCCCTCCCGGCAGTCGCTCTTTCTAACCGGCCGCCGCAGAGGCTCTAAATCACATCCCGCGCATGCTCTTCAAGTCCGCTTCGCCGCTTCGTCCTACACCTTTTCGTCGTTGAAGGTCGATCAGCTCAAAGTTACAGGCGAGGTATATAAGCCGTACAAAGGTGTTAGAGGGCGAGCCATCGGTAGTGTCGAATGGAGATGGTAGCAGCCTTTTGACGGCGCCTTCCAGACCACGCAAGATACTTCCTCAGCGTATATATTTTTCGGTGTTTACTTTATTAGGTTGGTCCAAGCGATGAATTTCGGTGTTACTCAAAAAGGAAATGAACGCATCCACCGCGGAACTGATCTTCGACAAAGCCCGCGACTGATTGGCTCAGAAAGTGAATTGGAGAAGCCCTTAGATTGTTGTAAAAAGCAAATGATACAAAAACATGGTGGGATACTACGACGACAATATTGCATGCTCAACCAGTCCTGATTATACCTGCGTTGATCAACTTCTGGATCTTCCCGCGAACTACAGGGTTCTTCATGTGGTCCTGCAGAGCGCGGGGGTTGCCCTGCGCCTGCTGTAAGATTTGCTGCATTACGGGATCGTTCATGATTCCCTTCACACAACATTAATGAATGAATGGGAAAAGCTTCACAGGGACATACCGCGACCTCCGGATCCCGCATCGCCCGCTCGAGCGTCTCCTCCTGCGACTCTTCCCCACGCTGGCTGAACAGCGCCTGCTGGCACTTCATCTCCTGCTCCGCGATTTCTCGCGCGTGCTTGTTCTCTGGGTCGTGGTCCTTCGCGGCCTGCGCGGCCTCGATCGCCTTTGTGTAATCCCGCATCGCAAAGAGGATGGTAGACTTGCGGATATACGCCTTGGCTGAAGAGCGCCGCAATCAGGAACGGGCACCCTCGAAAGAAAGTGTGACCACTTACTGAACGCAGGATCGGTCTTGATCGCCTCGTTGACGTCCTTGAGCCCCTCAGGGAACGCCGCGAGCTTCATGTACGCCGCCGCACGGTTGTTGTATCCCCGCGCGTCGCTCGGGTCGCGCTTGATGCTCTCCGTGTACAGCTTCACCGCACCGGCAAAGTCACCCGCCTTGAAAAGGACGTTGCCCTCCTCACGCGCGGTGGCGCTCTTCGCCGGGTCGATGTACGCCTGCTTGTCCGCATCGACCTTGATACGCTCGACGTCGCGCAGCTTGTTGAGGATGTCGGGTGTGCGGTGCTCGGTGAGTGACTTTTGGAAGTATTTGATAGCGGAGGCGAGGTCGTCTTTCTTTTGGAAGGCGGAGCCGATGCGGCCGTAGGCCTTGGCCACGAGCTTGTAGTCTGCGCGCATGGACCGTCCTTCCTCCACGGCTTTCTCACAGGTCTCGATGGCCTTGTCGTAGTCGCCCTGCTCAAAGTACACCGCTGCCAAGAATTGATTCAGTGCGCGCTATGAAAAGAACCAGGTAGCGCATACCTCCCAAGTTTGTTAGGTATGTTATGTCCTTTGGCCACACATCCCATGCTTTGGAGAACTGCGTTGCGGCCTCTGCAAAGTCGCGCTTCTTGTACGCTTCGCTGCCCGCCTTCTTTGCAGCCTCGGCCTCCTTCTTAGCCTGCGCATCCTCGTCGTCGGCCTCCATCTCGATGTCCTCAGCAGGCGGCGGGGGTGTAGGTTGTGGCGGCGGCTTCGAGGAGGAAGCGGCCGGCGGGGGTGGGGACGAAGCTGGAGGCGGAGAGGTAGAGACACCGGGTGGGAGCTCCTCCGAACCTTCTGGACGGCTGAAGCCCTGCATATCTATGCCCATGAGCGCGCCAATGACGTCGATCATCCGAGGATCCTGCATTGCGCTGGGAACATCGTCAGCTGAACGGAAGATGCTAGAAACATTTAAATTTACGCGTCTGCCAGCTGCGGGTTCTTTTGGATCATGTTTAGCTGCGCGCAAGAATAGTTAGGATGGTACGCAGAATGAATGTTTGAAAAAAAAGTAGCCTGCCTTTTGGACGAAGGACGGGTCGGCGAGGTGCTTTTGCGTCCGTTGGTTCGCCGCGAGCTTGCCAAAGAGATTTGGGTCAGCGAACATTTTGGCGAACCCAGTAAGCTCCTCTTGGCTGTTCATAGCTAAAACAAACTGAGTTCGTAGTTGCGTCGCGGTATTGCTAGCACGCACCCTTAGCATCCTGGACCTCCTTGAGCCCTTTTCGGAGCGCCGGGCTGTCTTCGATTTTGAGGCCCTCCTCGTACGCCGCGACCGCCTCGTCGTATCGCCTGGCACCGTGCAGTGCCGCACCCTTGCGTGCGAATCCCTTTGACCACGTCGGGTTCACCACGACGCACTGTGAATCGAAAGTCAATCCACAGCCATCTCGCAGACGATAATTCGTACCTGCTCGGCATCCGTTAGTGCCTC